>BLBF01000022.1:11165843-11209220 GCA_015471245.1 Laticauda colubrina | reverse complement strand
TGCTGCTTTCCTTGCATGCAGCCAAAAGCAGAAGAAGAAAGAAGCAGAAGAAGCAACCGGTGGCCAGGCAAGTTTCCCCCCTCCACCCTTTCCTCCCTTCCCTCACTACCTCATGTTGTTCTCAATGCAAGTGACACAAGCCTTGTGTTCTGTGGGCCATGTGGGCAGCACAGCCTTGTATTCCTGTGCAGCCTAGGTTAATTGCTTTGGGGGTGACATTTCTCTGCGGACCACTAAAATTTTCTTGCAGATCACCAGTGGTCCTCAACCCACTGGTTGGTGACCATTGGCCTAGAAGACCTCCAGGGTCCCTTCCAACTCTACTATCTGACATAAATGATTCTGGGCAGCATGCAGATTTAACAACAGAAAATTTGTTCCAGTTAAATTTTTCAAATAGTGGTTTCACAACTATAACATTCACAGCTTTTGGGAATAGTTTTCTGTCTCAATACTGTGTTAATCAGATTCCTGCCAGTCAGTGAGATTATCTGGGAAGGATGCTTAGAGCCACACTTTCTTCGTGACTTTCTGGAACTCACTTTCCAGTAAAATGGGGTCAATTTTGACTTTTAGGAAGAATTTAAAAATGAACAAAAAATCATTGTCATTGGCCTACAATGTTTGCTTGCTTTATTGTGTTTAGTTTTTTACTAAAGAAATATTTTTATTCTGCTTTAATTTCACCATCTGCACATTTTTGTATGATTTAATTTGTGATGGAAACTAATCCAGGAGAGAAGCAACCAAGAATTAAGGAAAAATTTCTTGACAATTAGAACAATTAATAAGTGGAACAAGTTGCCTCTAGAAGTTGTGGGTGCTCCAATATTGGAGGATTTTAAGAAGAGATTGGACAGCCATTTGCCTGGAATAGTATAGGATCTCCTGCCTAAGCAGGAGGTTGGACTAGAAGACCTCCGGGTCTCTTCCAACTTTATTATTCTTTTATTTTGAGTTTTCTAGATATTTAAATGTGAGTATGTTGTCTGAAGAATTTTGAGGCTATAGCCCAGACCCTTTAATGTTAATGAAAAACCAGAATAAACATCTCAGGGTATAATAGATCTCTTGACTTACAAATATTGACAATTTTTTCCTGCGTCAGAAAGTTTGAAACTGTTTCTTTTCCAATGACCTGGATCAAAAAAGGAGGTGAATAAAATCTAATTGATATGTGAAGTACTTTCGATGAAAAATTTAAATCTGCCCCAGTAATGAAAGGAAGTAGACTTTTGATTAATAACGAAGCTTCAGAGATGAAGAAGATACGGAATTTTTGCTTTTTACTCCCATCATCACCCCCTGCATGGGTATTTCTCTCTTTTTTTTTTTTCAATGCTTCCTTCAAATTGTTACATTCAGCATTTCTTTTGCATTAAAGTCAAATTTTAGAATTCAGGGAAACTTCAAGTCATGAGAAAGAATCCCTTATCTGTACCTGTCCTTTGCCTCATGAGAAAATGGCTAGTCTGTAGAAGCTCAGATTTTGTTGAAGGAAGCATGTTTTAATTCTGAAGCTCATTTCCATTTTGACCTGATGTTTCATTCCATTCCAAATTGTCATTTGTAGTTTATGTGCTGTCTGACAAAATTATAGTAGCTCATTATCCCATAACCTCTAGAAACATGTAAGAAGGAGGCCAGCTTTCCTTGAAAACTGAGTCCTGAATATGAAGATAACATTAAAATTTTACTGTTGTAAAAACATACTAGAGATGAATAAAATACACATCATCACATAAGGGGAAAGCAGATTGGAAATAAAATAGTATGGCTGCTTTGAGCCTGTATCAGTTTTAATGATTTAAGTATTATTTTTTGAAATGCAATCAATTTATCCTCTCTAATTATTAAGATATGTATCTTTGGGAAAAATAAATGTCATTTAAGTATTTTTTTTTCAAATACAATGAACTTATCCTCCCTAATAATTAAGAGATGTACTTGTGGGAATCAGAAATGTCATAATGCAGAAAAAGAGAATCCTAAAACCATTTTTTTAAAAAATCTAAATATGTTAGCTGCTTGATTAAGCTATTTAAGAACTTCTTGTTATGCAAATAACTTTAAGTAAAATGCTGAATCAGATTAATTTATTTCTGCTTTTTGTTTTTGCAAAACCTGAACTCTTCTTTCATTAAAAATATTACCACAGGGTTATTTTTATTTCTCTCTCCTCTAACATTGCTCACTTACAGACAGAGAAGAATGTGACTGTGGTTCTCCTTAGTGAAATTGTATGGGAACTTCTTCGTCCAAACACAGGATGCCTTGAGCCTTTGCCTTTATATTTCCCAGATTACAGCATAGGTAAGGACAAAATAAGTAAACATACTGTGTGCCAAAGGTGCTTTTTCAGGAGGCAACTGGACTTTCTAGTTTTTTCCTTGAAGATGTTTTGCTTCTCATACAAGAAGCTTCTTCAGCTCTGACACGGTATTGGGGATGGGGAATGGAAGGATTTATATTCGTTGCAGAGAGCTAAATCCTTCCATTCCCCACTATCCTGTCAGAGCTGAAGAAGCTTCTTGGATGAGAAGCGAAACGTCTTCATGGAAAAACAAAGAAAGTCCAGTTGCCTTCTCAAAAAGCACCTTTGGGACAACCATAACCTGGATGACTGAGAATCTCTACAGACTTTTAGCTATACAATTTGAGATGAAGACCCTTGGAATGGTTGGAGAGTAGGAATGGATTTCTAGAGGGAGGGAAAATTGAAGACTGCAGGCACAATTGGCACTACTAAGGTCAGCAGTTGCCAACCGGTGGGCCGTGGCAAAATTTTGGTAGGACGTAGAGAAATCTCACCCCCAGAGCACCCCCCCCCAGCAATTAATCCAGACTACGCAGAAACACAAGGCTGCGCCGCCCACATGGCCCGTGGGAACCCTCCCCACCCACTCACTCTTTATCCAGAAAACTTACCTACTAATTGCTATTTTTCAGACCATCAGCTGTTCTGCTGTGCCAGGAGATTTAGATTAGCTAGGAAGCAGGAAATGGTTGGATTTCTTGCTTTCTAGCTAGTCTTTAGAACTTTGGCTCTGCTTTTAAGCACAGCCGAACCTCCCTTAGGACTGAAGGTTCTATTATTCAGTGCAGACTCATGGCAAACAAATTTTATGACAGACTGAGCTAGCCGATGGCAGATAGATAGATCACTGAATGATTCTGTGAGCAACTCGGTCTGCCTGCTTGCTCTGCCTGATTTTGAGTAAAAGTTGCTCTTTTTTAAAATAAAAAAATTCAGTATTTGCACACATGGTCTGTTGTAAGTTAATTTTGTGAGTTTGCTTGCAAGCAAATTTTATGTGATAGACAGGTGGCCGATGGCAGAAAGAATCTGTGTTTCTGTGAGCAACACAGTCTGCCTGCTTGCTTTGCCTGATTTGGGGTAAAAGTTGCTCTTTTTTATAAATTTTTAGTATGAATATAAATATTTATAATATTTACATAGAAGCCATGCCGAGCCAGTCACATGACCACCAAGCCATACCCACAAATTTGGCCATGTCCACAGAACCAGTTAGTGGTCCCTGGGATTTAAAATTAGGAGTTTGGTGGTCCCTGAGGTACAAAAGTTGGTGACCCCTGACTTAGGTGACCCCGAGGACACAGATAAACCTCCAAGTAGCCTTAACAACTCTATGAAAAAAACACAAATGACCAGCTGAATATAAATTCTTCCATTCCCCACCATCCTACCAGAGCAGAAGAAGCTTCCTGGAGGAGAAGCGAAACATATTCAAAGAAAAAACAAAGTCCCGCTGCCTCATGAAAAGGTACTATTGGGACAATCCTGACCTGAATAACTGAGAATCTCTACATACTTGTACCACTTTATTAATATGTCTATTAAAGATGAATAATTGCAATATCTTATTTCTGTGAACCAGACCCACGTGGTACAGTCTTTAGATGTTGGATGGTGGGGATGGTTAGGAACTAAGCCAGACACACAGAGATCTGACAAGTGAGAAACAGGAAGTCCTCAACTTACAGCACTTCATTTAGTGACCATTCAAAGTTACCATGGTTATGAAAAAGGTGACTTATTACTGCTTTTCACACTTTAAACCATTGCAGCATCCCATTGACCATGTGGTCACAATTCAGATGCTTGGCAGCTGACTCCTATTTATGACGGTTGCAGTGTCCCAGGGTCATGTGATCTCCTTTTGTGACCATCTGACAAGCAGGGTCAGTGAGGAAGCAAGATTCACTTTACAAATGCTGTCCCTAACTTATCCTCTGCAGTGATTCCGTTCGTAATTGTGGCAAGAAAGATCTTAAAATGAGGCAAATAGCTCATTTTAACAAATGTCTCACTTAGCGACAAATATTGGGCTCAATTGGGATCGTAAGTCGAGGACTACCGTGTTTCTCACAAAATAAGGCTGGGCCTTATTTTTTTTTGAGCCCTGAAAAAACGGCTAGGATGTATTTTTGGGGGTGAATTAATTTCTCCCCCTCCACGCACATTGCTGTCTCCAACAACAGCATCTGACCGTTTCCCCTATCCCCGTAACAACAGGAAAAAAAGATTTTGAGGTACCTGGGAGTGCCACACGCTGCGTTTTGGTTTAATCCCGAGCGGCTGGGTGGGCGAGAGAAGAGCCGAGTGAGCGTCTCTGCTGCTGCTATCCTTGGTACTCTAGCCTCAGGCTCTGCAAGTTTGCAAAAGTCCCAGTGCGCAGCCCATTCCTGCATTCCAAGCGCCCAGGCCGAGCTGCAGCTGTCTCTCTCTCGCCAGCGCCGTCTCCAATAACAGCGGCAGTAGCAGAGAGAACCGTAGAAGTTAGGGAAGCATCTCCTCCACCCAAGAAGCAGCTGAAATGCTTCAGAGATTATGGGGGCTGGCAGCAGCGATGAGGAGGGTCCCGAGGAGCCTGTGCCCAGTGCGTGTGCACGAAGGATTGCTTGGAGGAAAGAGCAGTTACAACAGCATGGGGGACTCGGGAGTAAGGCTGCAAGGTAATGGCCCCTCCTTCAAGAAGATAAAAGCCAGCTGTGAAACGAAAGTATTTTGCAGAAGGCAAAGACGTTTTGAAACTCCATCCAGCCTCGTGGACATTCCAGTATCCTGAGTTTGTAGTTGAAGATTCTTGTATTGCAAATTATTTCTTGTCTGTTATCTTTTGACAAGTCTCGCACAGTTTGGCAAGACTTGTGCTTATCACAGCTAATTATTTTGTAAAAGTATTACAAGGTTTCTGTTCTTTTTGGATTGTTTTTGATTTGTTGGAAAAGGGCATGGTCAGAACACTATTTGAACTTATGACCTGCATTGAACAAGTGGCACTTAAAACCAATTCTCAAAAGTTCTGGCTCTCGTATTGTCCCACAACACATGATTTGCAACCTTCCCTTCCAGCTTCCTATAAGCAAAGTAAATGTCAGTGGAGATTCTTGGTCATCCAGGTCATGGTTGTCCCAAAGGTGCTTTTTAAAGAGACTACTGGACTTTCTGGTTTTTCTTTGAAGATGTTTCACTTCTCATCTAAGAAGCTTTTTCAGCAAAGTTACGAGTCCCCTTTTGCGACCTTCTGACAAGCAAAGTCGATGGGGAAGCCAGATGGATTTAACAAATGTGTCAAGAAAGCTTGTGAAAATGGGACAAAATTCACTTAACAACTGTCTCACTTAGCAACAGAAATTTGGGGCTCAATTGAGGTTGTAAATCAGGGACTACCTGTACAGTTTGCTTGTGTGAGTTATCCCAGGATCTGGATAGATGTGGGTATGCATAACTAGCCAGCACTAAAGCCATGGCAACTGTGAACTTGTCTCACTCAATATTCTTAAATTCAGGTCATATCCTTTGATTTCTCCCATATTAGTATTTCTTTTTTCCCCTAAGTGGTTTTATGAATTAGTAATATGTTTTGCCTGAGTTCATTTTTGTATGATCTATATTTCATTTATTAACAGACTTGGTTCAGATAATTAATTAATCATAGGCTTAATTTCTTATGACTGCAGAATCATTTTCTATAATTTATTTTATAATCATTTCTTAAAATACAAGTCCTTTCCTATGGACAGTTCTCATGATTAAAAAAAGGAAGTTCTGTCCTGTTTACATTTCACTAATCTTCGCAAATGAAATGAGTTATCTTTCAAGCATTTTCATTCATTCCAAACATCTACAGGGCATTCACAAAATATATAATAAGTCAATTTCTGATATTGAAGCTTAAGATAACAAAACACATAACACAAAGGGAAAAAAGCATTGGTGAGAGATGGGGAAAATGTGCATTAGTTTCTAATATTAAAAGTTATTTTTAGTTTGTAACCACATCAGATGCAACTTAGAAAGAAGGGATCTAAAATGGTTCTCCCCTCAGTTGATGGGATTCCTTTCTCAGCTATAACGTGATGGGCTGAGAGATGATGAATAGAAAGGCTCAGGGGTGGACTTCAAAAGCTTTAGCAAAGGGTTCTCTGTCCGGTTGCTGGGTGGGCGTGGCCATGGTGGGCATGGTCTAGTCAGCCTCCTGCACCATGGTGGGGGAGGGCGTTTTTGCCCTCCACAAGCTTTCCTCCAGCCTCCAGGAGGGCGAAAACGACCTCCCCGGGCTCTGGAGGCTCTTTGGAAGCCAGAAATGGGCCCACTTGTGGCCTTCCCGAATTTCCAAGAAGTCTGCTTTTCGCCCTTCCTGAGCCTCCACACGTGCCCTGCACTTACCTGCATCCAAAATGGGCCAAGTAGGGACCCCTGGGAGTGGCGGGGTGGTGTGGACGGGGCCAGCCAGGAGTAGGATTTGGGGGTTCTCCAAACTGCACAGAATCTTAGCTTGGGGCTCCCCCAAACCACTGCGAACCCCCAGCAGCCCACCCCTGGAAAGGCCCGATGACTTCAGCTTTCTTCTTACATTTAACACTAAATTTTATTTAGCCTTCAATAATGGTGTCTTAAATATACCGTTATAACTGAGGAGGTTCTAATAATAAAAAAATAGAGCATCGAAGTAGCTAGGTTTTATTGCAAGTACGAAGATTCTAAAGCTATTTCACTGTGAGCTCATTGTATTTTGCTGATTTAATTTCACTTTAAACATCTCAAATATTCAATGTACAGGTTGTCTCTGACTTATAACAGTTCATTTAGTGACCATTCAAAGTTACAACTGTAGTGAAAAAAGTGACACAGCCGTTTTTCACAGTTACGAAATTTGCAGCACCCTCAAGGTCATGTGATCAAAATTTGGACGCTTGGCAACTGGTTCATACTTATGAACCTTGCTGTGTCCTAATCATGTGATCCCTTTTTGTGAATTCCTACAAGCAAAGTCAATGGAGAAGCCAGATTCACTTAACAATCAGGTTGCCAACTGCAGTGATTCACTTAACAACTGAGGCAAGAAAGGTCATAAAATGGAACAAAACATTTAATAAATGTCTTACTTAACAATAGAAATCTTAGCTCAATTATGGTCATAAGTTGAGGACTACCTGTATTTCAGAAGTTTTAATGGGTACGGGGGCAAGCAATTTATTAGAAACATCTTATTTTCCACTATCATCACTCAGAATGACATACTAAGAAAAACATAAACACGTGTAAAATATGAATATCAGATAATCAGCAAATAATGTTAATATGCCTGGTAGTTAATATTTACTATATAAATGAACAAGGACCCTAAGGGACATATTAATACAATGTTTACCTGAGTTGAAAAAAAGATAATTTCATTGCTTGAGGCTTAGGAGATTGCTTTGGTCAATCTGGGTATCTGATAAAAAAGAAGAAATTGTGGGAGATGTTTTCTTTCTTTTCTTTTTTTTTGAAATTTTTTTATTGATTTTTAGAAACAAACATAGACAAACACAACACAGAACATTGAAAACATAAAAACTCTTTTCTGAAATCAGCCTGATCCCGGGTTACATCTCTTTGTACGGACACCAATTCAAATTCATGCTCATTTTTATATACCATTCCTTATCTTATTACCATTCTACATTTTCTATATGGCTTCTTCCCTCTTTTAACTTTCTTAATTTTATTTTTATTTGTTTTATCTGAAATCAGATATTATATTTATATTCTTTGTCTGTACTATTTCAGCTATTATCTTTTCTCCTTAAACAAAATTCCTCCTGTAGTCACTAATTGGAGTATGACGCCTTTATATCTTTCCCCTAAAATTATAACACTTAATATAAAACAGAACTTCCATTCGGATTCTGCGTAGTACATTAAAGCTAGACACTACATTTTAAAAAGAAAAGTATAAATATATAATATAATTAAAACAACAATCCATACCAATTCAATTCTATCATTAATGTTAATATTCATTTAAATTTTAAACATTTAACACATTACTTTTCAAATAAGTATCATGCTTCTATGGGAACGGTTGTAGACTTTCCATGATTACTTCCCTCTCACTTCACTTGCATTTTAAAACATTATGTCATTAAAATGTTCCCATTCCTTTCTAAATTCATTCTCTCATTTAATTCATTCAATTTATTTTATTCAGAAATGTTTCACTAAATCATACGTTGTTTCCAATTTTCTAATATTATTTCTAAATACAAATAGAACAATATAATCATATGTACCTTTCAAGAATCCCTTTTTCAATTAAATTTTTACCCATTATCTCTAAATAAGTCCTGTTTCTTTACATCTTGCTTCACACCGTTGTAGCTTCTCTTCTCTCCTCTCCTCTTTTGCTTCTTCTCTCTGCCATTTTTGCCTCCTTGTCTCTCCACCTCAATTTCCCTTTTCTGTATTCCCTTTTTCTGTTGCTTTCTCATGTTATATCCACTTTTCACCTTATTTTTCCCTTTTTTGGTTGTTTTTTTAGGTCTCAAATTCTCCATTCTCTTTCCCCTCTTTCCCCTTTCTTCCCCAAGTAAAGTTACTTGTTTGTCAAAGATGGCTTTTTCTTTGTCCCAATCTTCTTGTTGCGTAGTCTTTTCTTGTAGTTTCTCATAGGTAAAGATCGCCATTTCTAAGAAATGAAAAATGGAACCAAGAGAGCCCTTCCCTTCTTGTTCCTCTTCTTTATATTTTTTAAATTCTATTTTCAATTCGTCCACAAGTGATGCCATTGTAGAGTTTTTTTTTCTTCTTTTAAAACAACCATCCAAGTGTTTTTAATCCTTCCAATATAATTCCAAAAGTCTCAAAGTCACCAAACAATCCAAATACACACAAGCTGTTTCTTTTTACACTTTCTTCCTTTTTTCACTTTCTCTTCCTGGGCTTAGTATTTAGTGACAAAGTTCCAGTTAAAATGTATCTTTTAACAGTCCTGTTAAAATTTAACTTTAGATTCTTTAGATTCTAGACTATCTCCTCCTTCCAAATCCTGTTCTTATTCTCTTCCTCTCCCTTCCCACTTACAGCAAAAGAAAATTATCTTTCTCTTTTTTTTTTGCTTTTTATATTCAGAAATCTTTATTATCCCCTTGGCATTAAATTTTCCAGTTTAAATACCTGTTGATGCCAAAGCAGATTTTTCCAATTTCCCATTGATCTCTGTTCACTGTCAACGTAAGGAAGGAGAGTGAAAAAAAAATAACTTTCCCTTTTCACTTTCATTTGCTGCTTCCGAGTCTTCTTTGGGAGCAATGGATCTTTTTTTTAAAAAGTTTAAGTTCCAGGATGCCTTAGTTGTTTATTCTTATCCCGGTCAGCCAAAACCTTCACTTCAATACTTTCTTCCTCTTGTACATTCTTTTCTGGATGAGGGCTTCTTTGAGGCGGCCATTTCTGACCGCCTTCGGGAAAGGGAGTTTAGCCAGCTGGGGAGGAAAGATGTGGCTTTCCTCGACCCTGCTGGAGTCTCCCCCATCTTCACTGACCTCTACGGGGTGGCTTAGCCCTGAAGCCAGCTGGCTCGGGGTGCTCCGGCGGCGAGCCCAGGCAGAAACCGCGCACGATCGCGGATTCCTGCCTGCCGCCGAAGCCCTGCAAAATGGAACTCGGTAGATGTTTTCTTCAAAGAGAATTGTATCGAAGGAAATTGAAAGCATGATATGATTTTAATGAAGAAGATTCGGGCTGCCTGTGATTGGCTTAGATTAGAATATTACTTGATTAATTAGAGTGAGCTAGATAGTTAAGAAGAAATCCTTTTATTTTTTCAAAATGGCTGTAACAGCAGATTTCTTGGTCTTAGATAAAAATTCTGTGTGATGTCTCCTGAATTTTAGCACTGAAAAACAGTGCAGCAAGCCACTCTATGAGCCTTAGTGAAAAATCACGCTGTTGTTGTTTAATTCAAATAGGACATCTGCAGAAGATTCTGTCCCATGATCATCCTCCAGAATATTCGTTTGATTTTTATGCCGCATATATCAATATTCTTCTTGGAGTCTTCTACCCAGTTTGCAGGGACTTGAAGGAGCTCCAACATCTGGTGAGGGATCTCTTTGGTATTCTTCATAATAAAGATAAAATAACCTTTATTGTCACATTTTTCTGTGAACACACTGGCAAACATTAAAAAATAACATTCTTTTTCTCATTCTCTCTCTCTCTCTCTCTCTCTCTCTCTCTCTCTCTCTCTCTCTCTCTCTCTCTCTCTCTCCCTCCCTCCCTCCCTCCCTCCCTCCCTCCCTCCCTCTTCTCCATATGCACATACATATGATATATATACATATGTTTGATACATGCACACACACAAACACACACACATATTTCACAGGCAATTTAGAATACATAGTGAATCTGTAAGTTTTAAACAATACTAAATTAACTTTTCACTCTCTATCTTACAGGCTGCGCTTAATTTTTCTAAATATTGTGAACCTGTGGTCCAAGGAGAGGGTGAGTAGTTTACTTTCATATGAATGCTTTTATATGAATGAATTCTGCCTTGTCATGGATACATACAGGCTGAGCAGCACAGTAGCCTAGAGGTGAAGATGCTTACCTCCCAATCGGAAAGTTGAGAGTTCAATCCCAGACAGTGGCAGATGTTTCTCTGTCACTACTCAAAGAGAAAATATCTGCTGTGAACTCCGCATAGGCATCAGGAAGGGCATCCGGCCAGTAAATGCTCAGCTCCATTCAATCGCCCTGACACTGTCCTGATAAAAGGGATTGTAGGGTCATAAAAAAAATTGGAACACATATTAGTTCAATAGGAGACAAAAATTACACCAGAAATTACAAAGCACTGAGTTATGTGGAAAATATCTCAGGAGTAAGCAGCGGCAAACAATTTCCTTATTTTGGGCAATAAAACTCCATGGAAAACTCCCTGTAGTCATCGAGTGTCAAACTAGACTGAAATGATTTTTTTTTTACTTACTTAACATGTAGGAAGTAGAAAGCCTCTGGGAAATAGGCTCCTACCATTCTTATTCCAGATCTGACCTTGTACTGTTAAAATGCAGGCAGGCATTTTGCTGCAAAGTTTGGTATTACAGTCTTTGCTGAGCCTGGGAGATGCATGTAGATCACTTGCTGCCCACCTGTGGAAAGCCATGAAAAGAATTTCCAAGTAAAATTGTGGATGCATTTTTTATTTACAGCTCATCTTTTTTGCTTTGAAAGTTCTGTGGTTTGAGATTAACTCAAACAGTGCGGTTTCAGTATCATATAGATTCAAAAGTTACTGTAAGCTTCCCCAGCTTGGCACTTTACCGATGTATTCCGACTGCAGATTCCAGAATTCTTAGCCTGAAAATAATTTAGCCATGTTGGCTAGATATTCTGGAACTTCTAAATGAAGAATGCATGGAGTCAGAGAAAACTTGAATAAAGTTGGCAATGATTTTTATATAGCTGGATGCTCTTCAGAGATTGACCCTGATTAAATTGTCTTTCCATGGTTACAGCGAATGAACGTGACACACGCCGACTGTGGAAAAACATTGAATCCCATTTGAAGAAAGCTATGCAGACGGTTTATCTTCGAGAAATATCAAGGTAACGGCTTCTCTTCCTTCCCCTTATTATTTTTTTTACAGCAACCTTGAACTATCAAATATGAAAGGGTTTTTATTTTCCAATTATGATGAGTGTCCCTGTCTGTTTAAACTCTGCTTAATATGGGTCAGTTTATTTCTTTTTACTGATGAAAAATATGCAGTTACTCAAATGAAACGGAAGGCATGCAGTATGGAATGTTTCTTGTATGTGTTCATTATTAAAAGCAGTTGCAGATAAGGGCAAAATGCTGAGAAAGAACTGTGAATTATACACAGAATAACAGAGTTGGGAGGGACCTTGGAGGTCTTCTAGTCTAACCCACCATTCAAGCAGGAGATCCTATACCATTCCAAACAAACGGTTGTCCAATCTCTTCTTGAAAACCTCCAGTTTTAAAGCACCCACAACTTCTGAAGGCAAGTCGTTTCACCGGTTAATTGTTCTCACTGTTAGGAAATTGCTCCTTAGTTCTAGGTTGGATTTCTCCTTCATAAGTTCCTCTTGCCCTGCCCTCAAGTGCTTTAGAAAACAGGTCACCTCATTGAGAAGCTGCTATTTTCTCTTTATGGGAAAATCACTGATATCAATGGGCATTATCTATATTCTTTCTTATGAAAGGTAATATGATGCCAGGGTGAGACTGAAAGTCTCCAGTTCCACACCTCCAGTGTGATTCAGATCCTGTATGTAGAGAGAAAGAAAGACCGCATTAATCTTATGTCCTATTATCCAATTTAACCCTCATATATATAATTGTAAGAAAAATAAAAGGCAAATATTCATTTTAAATGAAGCTTGTTTTCTATTGATTGCAATTGTGGAAACAAACTGCCATCACAATTAAAAAGGTGTGAAACATATGTTATTGATGTCAGATAAAAGGGTCTCTGAGGATATGATAGCTGAAGAGGAACAAGAAGTGCTTCCTTTTTAATACACAACATGCTAGCTCTCCAGCTTGACCTCTTAAGACAACTGAGAGCAAAACCTGATTGTTGATGGGTTTTTTTTGAAGGTTGCAACTCTCCTGCCAGTTTTCATAAGAGCGTCTCAGTCAAGACATGATGTTTCTAATGTGAAATGTTGTTTTTTTTAAAAAAACAAACCGAGGAAGTGTAGTTGTCTTTTTTGGAAAAGCACCTTTGGGGCTACATTTCTTAAGATTTTTGGTTGTCTGCAGAAAAATGGGTAGCAAATATATTTTATCTCATTCCTCCGTTTATATCAGTAATGTATTTCAACCTTTTAATTAACATCTGATATAAATGTATTTACAGTATGTTGAATCTATCTAGTAAGAAAGTATCACATGGAATGTTAATAAGAAACGTTGATCTCAGTTTAGGTACTGAAATATACCAGAGTGACTGATGAATTTCATTTGGTCTTTTTTTTCTTCGAAAGAAGGGAAAGCTTATTGATTCACGTCTAGTATTTATATAATTTGCACAATTAATTAGCTAAAACTTTTCTGATTCCCTGCTGAACGTGTATATTTTGAGGAGCAGGAAGGCAGCTTGTATGTTTGGATGAAATTTTCTGTATTGTACCTAGGACAATAGCATCACAGCTTCATGAAGGAACATTCTTACAAAATGTTTAAAATAATGCCTGGTTTTGTCTTTAGTTGTCAAACTGTCTATCCAGTGAAATAATATTGTATTGTTCCTGCTGTAGATGTACTGTTAAACAACTTCACTGCTTTACTCCTTTAATCCCAAAGAATCTCAAATGTATCCTCTTAAAAAGGAGGATAAAAAAACCCTTTGCTTTTCAGCCACAACAAACACAGGGCTTTTAAACAGCTACCTTGTCTTTTTAGCTCCCAATGGGAACGATTACAGCAAGATAATGGAGAACCTGGACAAGTAAAAGGTATGTGTAGCAACAATAGTTTGGCTTGTGTAAATTATTGATGATGACAGGAGCCTTAACAATTTAGAATGAATCAGCAAGTATTTATAAATATATCAGCAGCTTCAACCCCTTCCCTCAAACAAAAAACAATTTTTTAAACAATCTTAATCTGTGGGCAAGAACCTTTAAATTGATTTTTTTTTTAACATGAGCTTTTAAGTTGTCAGATTCAATATTTCTTTGTTTTACCATTTGTTTTCCCCCCTAGGACTTTCAGCCCATGCTCATGTAGAACTGCCCTATTATTCAAAGTTTCTTCTAATAGCAGCTTATCTAGCCTCTTACAATCCTGCCCGGACAGATAAAAGATTCTTCGTAAAGGTAATTTAGGTTTCTTATTTTTGTCTTTAAGGTGTCGCAGATTCAAATATTTTTTTTTTTAAATAATTGTTTCTATGGAAGATTTTTTTACATGGATAAAACATGAAAATATCTAAAGGAAAATGGAAAGTGCAAAAAGCAATGCAGTTCGGACAAGAAAGAAAAAAAGATAAAGAAGAAAGTTCGGATCTTCTTTGCAGAAGCTACAAACTTATAAGTAGTCCTCACTTAATGGCCATTTGTCATCGGTGCTGAAAAAAGGGACTTATGACTGGTCTTTGCACTTATAACCATTGCAGCCTCTCTGCGGCCGTGTGATTGCAATTTGGTTCCTTGGCAACTGTTGCAAACTTATAATGGTTGCAATATCCTGGTCTTGTGATCAGCATTTGTGACCTTCCTTGCCAGCTTCCAATGAGCAATAATGGGTTGGAAGCTCCAATCTTGACCTTGGGTATTTCGCTTAAATGACCACAATCTGAAAGTACTTTAAATCAAGCGATATTCAAAATTTAGCTGTCTCTTAGTCTGTTCCTAAATCCTTGTAATTTTTTCCTCCCTTTTTATTTTAACCTTTCCAAGGAGTCAAAAATGCCCTCCGTGGGTGGTTTAAGGCACTCTTGACACTTGAAATATCTCTTATCTGCTTTAAATTTCTCAATTCCAGCGATCTGTGGAGAGTCTCAGTCATCCAGGTCATAGTGGTCTGGAAGGAGGAGACAATTTCTCTTCTCATCCAAGAAGCTTCATCGATTCTAGCAGGATTGGGGAGGGGTGTTACAGAAGGATTAGTTCTGATAGGAAGGATCATATTTCTTTGCGGTCATCTGGACTTAGGCACTCTTCTTGGAAGCTCTTGAGGCCACTTGGGGGTTGTGTCTGTGCCCTCAGGGTCACCTGTATCAGAGTGCAAGTGGAATGTTCTTGGAATTGTTGAAAGGAATTGTAAACAGGAGATAGATGGAATCATATCCCTCCCCTTCTGTTGAGACAGGTCTATTCAATTTTGATGTAGATGGCCTCCTTGACCCCTCTTTTCAAACTAGCTGTCCTCTCTGTCCACATTCTGGATAGAGGAGAGGATAGAGTCTGCCATCCAAAACCCCAGAGAAGTTCAAAGTAATTGAGGATGTAAGAGCAAGAGGCTCGGTTTAGTATTGATAAAATAAATACCATATAAATGAATGCTAGATAGTCATTTGGATTGAACTGCTTAAAAATAAATTGGATGGGAGAAACTTAACTCAGAATAACTTTTGACGAACCAACTGGATTGCCCATTGACTCAAATGGCACTCATATGAATGCAGGGCTTATGGTAATAGATCATAAATGTGGTCAGGTTGCTAAGCAACCCAGATCACAATCATGGGGCAGCCAGAACTCTTGGGAACCAATCCTAACCACCATTAGTTCAGCACCATCCTAACTTAGAAAGGTAGTTGACCAGAATGATTGTAGGTTGATAGTAGACATTCCAAGCTGGAAGCTCAATTGCTTTGCTATTGTTATGTAAATGGTTAATGAAGAAAAAAATAAAATGAATTGTAGTTGTAATATGCATGCAGAAATACCCTGACACTCCACCATCTCCCAGGTGGTTGCCAGTTCTGTAAACGTCTTCCTAATAATGACTTTCTTCGTTTTACTTGCAGCATCATGGGAAAATTAGGAAGGTAAACTTTCAGAAGAAGCATGAAAAGGTATTTAGCTCTATGTTTCTGATCTATATAAAAATGTTCATATATATTCTGAATCGTTTAATGTACAGGTAGTCCTCAACTTACAACAGTTTAGTGACTGTTCAAAGTTACAACAGCACTGAAAAAAGCGACTTATGACCATTTTTCACACTTCTAACCGTTGCAGCATCCCCATAGTCACATGATCAAAATTCAGGCGCGTGGCAACTGACTCACATTTATGACGGTCACAGTGTCCTGGGGGGATCATGTGATTTCTCTTTTTTCAACCTTCTGACAAACAGACTCCCTTAACGACAGTGTTACCAATTTAACAACGACTGTGATTCCCTTAACAAACATTGCAAGAAAAGTCGTAAAAGGGGGCACTTGACAAATTTCTCATTTAGTGACATCAATTTTGGGCTCAGTAGGGGTCATAAGTTGAGGACTATCTGCTCGTATGGGTTTGGGCAACTGGAGTAGTACAGTGAACAAGATTAGTTTGCAAGATTCCAAGAAAGTACAGTTAACAATTCCTTTTATGTTTTAAAAAATCACAACAGACCAGCAACCATCTTCTGGGGCCGAAGCCCTTCCCATTGGACAGATTGCTAGCCATCCTCTACAGCATTGTCGATAGCCGAATTCCTCCAACTGCAAATATATTTTCCCAGGTGAGTGAAACGGTCACGTGTTTCAAGCCTTGACACAAATTTCAGACCTCTCTTTCTTACGTACAAAATAATCACAAACTTGTTACTGCTGGTGTTACAATTACAGGTCTTTCCTGACTTAACAACAGTTGATTTAGTGACCAGTCGAAGTTACAGCGGCACTGAAAAAAGTGATTTATGACCATTTTTCACTCAGCCATTGTAGCTGTGGAAGCCATATTGAAACCAGATGCTCCCACACTACCACATTTTGAGCCTGGGAAAGTGGGAGGGTGGAAGTTCTTGGCGTATGTTTAGTTAGATAAAATAATATCCTTTTTGTAGTTCAAGGTCATGCTAGTGTGCGCATATGTGAGGGGAAGTATTAACTTGGGACGGATGATGATTGGGGCATGTGATGTGATGATGGGTGTAGGGGATTGGATTTGTAGTTTTGATTACTGCAAGGAAGCCCCGAATGTTCAGATTCAGGATTCCCCCAGTTACTATCCAAATAAAAAGATAACTTTTGAGCAATGTCTGCCTCGGAGTTATTGGTTGGAGTGGTAGTTTGCTGGAACGCTAACAGGAGCATTCCCATAATTACATGATCAAAATTGGGATGTTTGGCAAGTGGTTCATGACTGTTGCAGGGTTATGTCATCCTCTTTTGCAACCTTCTGACAGAGTCAGATGGGGAAAGCAGATTCACTTAATGATTCACTTAGGAACCATGGCCAAATTGACATAAGTGACTCAGGCAAGGCATTTGTGATTTTTCAATTAACAAGTGCATTGTTTTGACCCACCTCCCAAACGCGACAAACCCTCTGTAGTTAACTAAATGTTTCATTAATTAGGAGCTCCAGCAGCACTGGCAAAACGTCTCTCTCTCTCTCGCAGTAGGCTAACAAATCTGCCTGGCAGGGAGATGAATTATTGTCTGCCACATTTATTCATCTCCGCCCCCTGCCTTTTTTCCCCAGAGCTAGGGTGAAGCTTCACTAGCAGTAGTGGCTCTTCCATCCCAAGGACCAGCCCATAGATTTCCACCGCTCTCCTCTACCTTCTGCACATCCGTGCATCAAATACTGTACCCAGTTGTTCCTCCTCTTCCTCATCAGCCACCTCCAGACCTGAGGGCTGTTGACTCTTCATCTGAGGGCTGACGGACGACCCAGTCTCCGCCTCTCTCTCTCTCTCTCTCTCTCTCTCTCTGCCAACTCCATTCCCTCTTTCTCCTCGGAGCTCTCAGGTTTGCCTTAATGCTGGCCTTGACTTCTACACTACCTCCTCCTCTGATTTGGTTGCTGGAGGGGCTGGGAGCCGACAGGCTGCAACAGCATGTTACTGTTTTGCCTTCCAAATATACCTTTTGCTTATTCTGTAAGGATTTGGATTTTATCATGTGAATGTGCACTAGATGGCACTGTATCCTCATTAATAAAAATAGTCTCACAACAATTTTATAAAAGCAAATGAAAATGGTAGCAAATAGAAAGGAGGAATAAAACCTGCTCATGTGATATAAAAAAATACTTCTTGTTTAATCTCTCCCATAAAGGACAATTGAATACTGGACCTGCTTACTTGAACAATGAATATATGAATTCATATATTCAGGTATAATTTTCTGTATAGTAATGTGGCTTTATTTTGCTTTTATTTAGAAAAAAAAACTTTTGAGAATAAATGAATTTGTTCTGTCCTTTTCAAATTTGTTCACTCATTTTGCTTTCTCAATCAACTTTTTGTAAATGTGCCTTCTTTTAGTTGAACTTTGATGATCTGCCTAATCTGAGCATCAATCTAGAGTCTGAAAAAGGAGAATTATGTTAACAAGTGATGGAATTAAGTCAGTAATTATTTTAAGTCTGTTGGAAACAAGCGGTTTGATTTTGCGACAGAAAAAAAATAAAATAAAAAGCTAAGATCACAGTTCTTATATTATCAGAGCTAAAGAATAATTTAGTGACATGCGAGATTTATTAGAAACCAGTTTGGGTATCTTTAAGCTGAAGAAGATAATCTTCCTTCAGTTTCTTTGTTTGATGATCAGTCTGTAATTTGATTTTTTTGATTGTCTTCTTCCTGGGATCTTCTGATTGGTGGAAGAACCCATGTATTTTATTGGGACAATAGGGAAATATAAAAGCTTGATGCTCAATAAGTGGACACAGCTCAGAAACTTTCAAAGCTAAATCACAACTGTCTTTGTTGTGTTGGAATCACTGCAGAATAACAGAATATCAAAGTTGGAAGGGACCTTGGAAATCTTCTAGTCCAACCCCCTGCTCAAGCAGGAGATCCTAAAGCATTTTAGCCAAATAGTTGTCCAGTTCTTTCTAATAAGCCTCAAGTATTGGAGCGCCCACAACTTCTGAAAGAAAGCTGTTCCACTGATTAATTGTTCTCGCTGTCAGGAAATTTCTCCTTTGTTCTTGTTGCTTCTTTCTTGATTAGTTTCCATCCATTCCTTTGGAAAATAGAGAATAAAATAGAAATAGAATAGCAGTGTTGGAAGAGACCTTGGAGGTCTTCTAGTCCAACCCCCTGCTAGTTTGACCCCCTTTCTTTGTTGCAACTCCTCAAATATCATGTCACCCCTTGTCCTTCTTTTCATTAAACTAGACATACACATTTCCTGCAACCATTCTTCATATTTTTTGTCCTCCAGTTCCTTAATATTCTTTGTTGCTTTTTTCTGCACTCTTTTTAGAGTCTCTTTTTTATATCATGATGAGCAAACCCGATGCAATATTCCAAATGTAGTCAAAGCATTCTAAAGTGTTGTACAATTGTAGCTAATATTTCTTTGTCACAATACTGTGTGGAACAACTTAAATTTTACCGTGTTTCAGAATATACACCAGATGGCACTTTTATCAAAGAATTCTAGTCTGAAGCTTCTTTTAGACAGCTTCTATAATAATCTGACTCTTATTAAAATCTTTTCAAAAGACAACACTCCATTCAAGAACTTGAAATTGAGCATAATAAAAGTGTATATTTCAATGCATGTGATCGTCTCCCATGAAATCGTAGACAAAGAAAATGAAAACTAGGAGGACAAAGAGAGCAGCATGTATATTCACCACCTTGAGTTACTTAGAAAGTAATACAAGTGGGATTTTAAAAAGTCTAATAAATAAAATAAATAAAACCTGGGCTAGACTGTGTTTACCACTAAAAGGACCCAGAACTGGTTGAATAATTGGAAAAGAGAAGACCAAAAAGAGACATGATTGTTATGTTCATTATCTAGAAGATTATTACCATACAGAAGATGATTAGGACTTTGAATTTATATTAGAATATAGAACAAGGAGCAAATAGGTACACATTATCAGATTGTTCATTTTAATTGGACGTCAAGAAAAATTTCCTAATAGTAAGACTTACTCTTTAGGACTTTCTGGGTATTCTTCTGCATTGGAAGTATTTGAGCAGAAATTGGATAGTCATGGAATGGACTACTAGATCACGGGTGTCAAACTTGCATCGTGACGTTTTTTGCCTTGGTGGAGCTGGGGTGGGCGTGGCCTGTGTATGACGCATCCAAGCCACGGACTACCAGAGTGACACTCCTGGACTAGTTCATCTTTAAAGTTCATTTCGTACTATAATTCTTTACCATTCATGACATTTTTATGGGATTATCATAGAATTTCTCAGAGGCTAATTTCTATTGCGCATCCTTCTATCTCTACAGAAATATATCAGTTGTGGGCTATTATGCCCAACTGCCATCATTTGAGGCTTGGGGACATGGAATATTTCAGTCAATAAAGTGAATCTTCGGTGCGTGGATTTGTGTTATTGTGTCTCTTTCATGTGTGCTTTTCCACACGTATGCACCCCGCCCAATATTTAAATGCTCAGGTATAACCCAGATTTGAGATACACCTGTCCTGATATATGTCAGCTGCTCAGGTGTGAACAACTACAGCAGTAGCTCTTGGAATTCCGTCTAGATGTCTTATGTAGCCTGATTGATTCAGATTTTCAACTGGAAGAAACAACTGGTAAAAATGATTTTTTTTCTTATACTCAGGAAAAGCCCCCTCTCAATCCCCAAAAAATCAATTCCACCCCCCCTTCCATTCTTTTCTCTGTTTTAGAATACTTGACAAATCAGTGTGAGAGGAATTTCATACCCATTACAGGTAGTCTATGACTTACCACCACAATTGAGCCCAAAATCTCTGTTGCTAAGTAAGATGATTATTCAGTGAATTTTGCCTCCTTTTACGGCCTCTTCATGCCACAGTTGTTAAGGTAATCAACCCGGCTGTCAAGTTAGTAACACAGTTGTTAAGTGAATCTGGCTTCCCTGTTGACTTTGCTTGTCAGAAAGTCGCAAAAAGGGATCACGTGATCCCCAAGACACTGGAGGCGTCATAAATATGAATCAGTTGTCAAGCATCTGAATTTTGATCACATAACCACAGAGCTGCTACCACAGTGTGAAAAACCACCATAAGTCATTTTTTTCTGTGCTCGTAACTTTCAACAGTCACTAAATGCTCTGTTGTAAGTTACGGACTATCTGTATGAACTTCAGCTTTCTATTATTTTCTGTTGGGCAAAGCAGACTATTGCTGTAAGCAGTCCCTGTTCCTGATGGACAAAAATTGACCTTGAGAACAGATATTTTTGCTTTAGTGGTACATTCTAATTTTTATGTTCCTTCAAACATCCCTGATTCTTTGAAGTCAAAGAAGAGTACTATTTAAAGTGGATAAGTATTTTCTCCCTCTGGTCCGTTTTAATTTGGAATATGGTATGGCGCTTAAGACTTTACTCCTCAGAATGACTCTACAATAATAACTGTTTTTGACCTCTGCTATTATGTTGTACTTGAAAAGAGATTTTATAGAGGTAATATTTTCTTGTAACCAAGTTGCAGAGGAAAACAGTGTCCACTGTACGACCCATCCCGAAAGTAAGTCCCTAGCTTGATTTTTACACATGCACCCAATATAAACCCTATCCCCAAAATAAGCACTAATCAAGATCTCATCCACTTCAGAGTGCACAGGTTAAAATTAAGCTAGGGTTAGGGATGAGGGGGTGGAGTTGCCCTATTACTTATCTTTGGACAGTTGTAGCCCAGACTTGCACACCCCAACATCTGCCTGGCCGGCCCATTTCCTCTGCAGCCGGCAAGGCTGGCAAGGCTTTCCTGAAGCCTCTGTAGCTTGATAACAAAGCTCCGGATTGATCCAGTGCTCTGTTATCGACTGCAGAGGCCTTCAGGAATGCCTTGCTGGTCACAGAAGAAGAAATTCCTGAAGGCCTCTGACAGCAAAAAGGAGGCTGGGGGTGACACATGCAAGTGAGGTTAGTCGGTGTATGATTTCCCCCCAAAATAAGACCTGGTGCCTTTTTTGGTAGCAAAAATATATAAGACAGGGTCTTATTTTCGGAAAAACACAGAAACAACTACAGACCAGGTTTGAATTTGTTTTTGGTGTGTATTCTAGAAACAATTATTGCCATGTTGGTGTTTATTAAATTGCAGCAGGGAATGATAACAACAAAAAGGTAACTATATCTGGTAGAAAATGCTGCTTTTCCTATAGATCGGAGGCCTTTCTTTCATGTTAAAATTTAATTAGCAATTTTACATGCTTTGTTAATTCTTCTGATCTTATAAAAAAGACGATCTGACATTCAGTTTATATTTGTAAAGATCCAGGCACAATTTTAAAACTGTTTTAATAGACCATTTTAATAAGATAACTTTTTTGTCATTTATTGCAAGCATGGAATCCTATTTTTGTTATACATTTTGGCTACTAAAAATGCACATTAGATATGTTGTGAGCATCCTTGCCTGCAATATTTTATCACTCTGATATTATTGCAAGCACATAAAGTTTACATTTCCCTTGAATAGTATTTTGTTTATGGCTAGTGCTGCATATCCCAATAGAAAAGCATAAAGGAATTTAGGAGTCCCATTCTTGATTATTCTATTTGATCAGTAGCTTTTTGCTATTTTGGCTGAATAAATGTCCTCTTACAAAGTAAATTTCATCTCCTAACTTTCAAATATTAAATGTAAAAATGATTCATGTACAGGTTTTTCTAATAAATTCTGCAATTCAGACCCATTCTTGTCGTATTTCAAGATTCTAAACCACTGAGAAGCAGTGTAACAATTTATATTCTCATTGTTGGGCAGTAAATGATTTTACCTCATTTTTCTGCAAGTAAATGAAACTTCCTTTCTAGTAGAATATGTACATATATCTGATTTCAGGTGGAATTGCTTGATACTAAACGCATTTCCCAAACTTATTTATTTCTGTATGTCTTGATTTACTCTGCATTGAAATTTTGATCTTAATAAACCAATGTTTTTCTCCTACTTTGTAAGTAGATGCTTTAGATGGTCTTGCCTTTTGCAGTCTTTCTAACATGAATGTTAAATGCGCTAAACTTTAATTTCTCAGCATGGAAATAAAGCAGTGTGTTATGACAGTCTTTCCTCCTATTTTTAACGGAGCTTAAGCCCATGTCACACTGCACCAACGGATGGAAAGAGGATGTAAAACGGAGAGAAACACTTGCCATCCGTTGGTTAACACGATTCATCCGTTCTGCACTCACTGCCTCCGTTTTTCATCCTCCGTTTTTTGAGCTGCTCAAAACTTTTTGAGTGGAAAATGTATCCAACGTGTCCGTTCTGCATCCGCAACGCATATGGGGAACATCCGTCGTCATCCGTTAAGCATCCGCTATATCCGCTAGGCATCCGCTGCGCATCCGCGCAACTCAAATCCGCTCCAGCAGAAAACGGACACAGGGAGGAAGCGAAACGGACGCGGAATGGACACGCAGCATTAGCAGCACGGACGGAGAAAGGATGAAAGTGGATGCAGCTCGCATACAAAGCAGTGCACGTAAGGGGGCAGGGGGGCTGTCTGCATTGCCTTCTGGGTGCTGGCACGCAAGCATGTGTGCAGTTTTTGGCACAGGATCCCAAAAAGGTTAATCACCACTGCCTTATACTATTTCAGACAAGTAGTTGTCCAATCTCTTTTTAAAACCTCCGGTGATGGAGCACCTACAACTTTTGGTGGCAAACCATTCCATTGGTTAATTGTTTTTATGGCCAGGAAATTTATCTCTGTTTCTAGGTTACTTCTTTCCTTGATTAGTTTCCATCCGTCTCTTCTTGTCCTGCCTTCAGGTGCTTTGGAGAATAGCTTGACTCCCTCTTCTTTGGGGCAGCTCCTGAGATATTGGAAGGCTGCTGTCATGTCAGACTGAACAAATAATCAGGAAGTGAAAATGGCTACAGACATTACAGAAAAAAAACCCCAGCATGGCTTAGCCATGTTTTGGACTGGCTGCCTCATTCATTCATTCATTCATTCATTCAATTCCGTTTCAATAGCCACCTGTCTCAAACAATGACTCTGGGCAGTTTACAGTTCAAAATAATTTTGAGCCTTTTTTTCCCCTTCTGTTCCCATTTTTAACTCTAATTCTAATCCTAATCCTGGTTAATGCAGGTACATCTTCCCTTTATCCCCCACCTGCCTTGTGTTTGCTTTGCCTATTTTTTTTTTTTTTTGCTGTATCTGCTTTTTTTTTTAATGCAGGTTGGTATTTTTGTGTGTGTGAAAATTATTGTGTGCTTTAGTTACCCAACCACTTCTTCATGCAAATAGAAAGTTAATTAATTATGTAAATAGGACACCTGTTTTTATAGGCAATTGAAGTAATGATTAATTAAAATAATACGCAACTAAAATTTGTCCTGATACAGCATTTTTGGGAAAGCATGAGCTTTGGCAGACTGCTCATACATGTAGACCACATATATGTGTTACATCGCAAAGATTTATTGAGAGGGGTGGCAGGGATTTTCTTTTTAGGATGGCTGAAAATTAAGACAGTGGGATATTGCACAACAATTTTTTCTGCCCACTATTATGTGTGTGTATGTGTGGGGGGATATTCTACCTTCTTTAGGAAGAATAATTTTATACTTAGTAGCATTATCCTTTTCAGTAAATTAACCCAGGTTAGAGATAGCTTAGTCTACCTTATTCTAAATCAAGTTGCAGCCTGATTTGGTCTGAAAATGGACCTCTAAATTAGACACTGACAGGTAGTCCTTGACTTATAACAGTTTGTTTAGTGACCACCCAAAGTTACAACAGCTTTGGAAAAAAGTGACTTATAACAGATGTTTTTCACATTTGTGATTGTTGCAACATCCCCATGGTTATGCAATCAAAATTCAGATGCTTGACAACTGATTCATATTTATGATGGTTGCAGTGTCCTGGGGTGACATGATCTCCTTTTGAGACTTTCTGAGAAGCAAAGTCAATGGGGAAGACAGATTCTCTGAATGACCATGTTACTAACTTAACAGCGGTGGTCATTCACTAAACTGTGGCAAGAAAAGTCATAAAATGGGGCGAAACTTACTTAACAACTATCTCACTTAACAACAGTAATTTTGGGCTCAATTGTGATTGTAAGTCAAGGACTAACTGTATTTAGTATGAAGATCTGTAGATCAGTCTTTTATAATTTAGGATTCTCCAAATGTTTTTTGGGAGAAATCAAGATCACGTGAAATGTTAATATCACTTTATAATGTCTTGGCCACACTTGGAATACTGCATTCAGTTTTGGTCGCCACAGTGTAAAAAAGATGTTGAGATTCTAAAAAGAGTGCAGAGAAGAGCAACAAAGATGATTAGCGGACTGGAGGCTAAAACAGGAATTGGGTATGTCTAGTTTGATCAAAAGAAGGATTAGGGGAGATGTGATAACAGTCTTCCAATATCCCAGGGGCTTCCAGAAAGAAAAGGGAGTCAAGCTATTCTCCAAAGCATCTGTGAGGGCAGGACAAGAAACAAAAGATAGAAACTAATCAAGGAGAAAACAACCCAAAACTAAGAAGAATTTTCCTGACAGTTAGAAAAATTAGGGTTTCCTGCTTAAGCAGGGGTTGGACTAGAAGACCTCCAAGGTCCCTTCCAACTCTGTTATTCTATTCCAGGGGTAGGGAAACTTGGCTCTTTTATCATTTATGGACTTCAACTCCCAGAATTCCTGAGTGAGCCATAAAAGGCTCCCCATCCCTGGCCTACTGTTTTTTAGTTGTGGGAGAAATCAAATTTTGACTTGAATGGGATTGTTATGTCCTATAATTTCAGTGAGGTTTGTGCAATGAATCAATCCTACCTTGCGTAAAATGTTGCTATGGTTTAATAGAGAAGCAGGCAAATCCTTGAATCCTTTTCAGAAAACTGTTAAGATAATTTTTTGCATGTTGGATATTTTAAAAAAATAAAATAAAACTTCTAAAGTGACAACAGCATTACAACAGTCAACAGCTGTCATAAATTATTGAAAAGGAACGCATTTAAATCAATTAAAAGCTGATCAAATTTTCTTCTTTTTCTGATACAAACATATTTCATAGAAATCATGTTCTTGATAAGTCGCTCATAAAAATCTGCCCTTGACATAATGCATTTGCACCAATTTGTTCAAGCTTAAGTGTGCCATATATATCAGGGGAGATAAAAAAAAGGCATGATGAAAGGAAGTTTTAAAAGCCCCTAATTTTCTCGTTATTTCTTAAAACTTTTCACTTGTGACAAATATGGCAAGAACATTCGAGTTAGAAGTGGGAACAGTGCAGAAAACACAGCATGGTGGCTTTGGTTAGCACTTCAGTATGAAATATGGCACTTTGAAAGAACCTGCTGTTGCACTAAAGAAAATGAGCAGGCTGTACTTTTTATAGCAAATTACTGATAAAGTAGCATCAAGGCTTGTTATTAGTGTGAACAAAAAGAAGAAAAAAGAAAAAAAAACCTGCCATATTTTCCTCATATAAAGCTTTTTAAAAGTGTAAAGGTGATAAGCAATCTCTAATAAATCACATTTCATTTTAATTGATTTCAAACGTATTTCCTTCTGCTCATGCAAGTTGGTTTTTCCTCATTTAATAATATGGGCATTTATGAATATTGCTTTTTTTTTAAAATAACTTTTTTGCTGAACAAGTCAAAAGTCTGTTTTATATGTGTTTATATCCAGCCAGATTCTGAAAAATTCCTGGTCTGTGCCGTAGTTTTTAAGATCTGTAGGTGAAATGTTTCATCTGCCCAATAATGGTAGAATGGTAGAAATAGAAATAGAAATTGTCAAATAGAAGCTGATAATTAAATTTAGGTGAATTTCTGTTTTAATTCTTTAGAAACATGGTGCAAAAGTTTGCAAATGCTCTCTTCGGAGTTCAGAAAAGTTGCTTACTCATTAAAGACATGTTTTGAAGTCTAAGCACTCTTGGAATGGGTGGAATAGTCGGAGTAATCCATTTCAAGTTTGAGATCTTTCAAATTCAAAAGGTACTGCGTAGCCCAAATGGAATTGTTCAAATGAAAGTCAGCGCTTGTAGTACATAGTATTATTTCAGGTTGGATATTCTGCCTTTAAACTGAATCTGTCCATGCAACTTTATGAGAGAAAATGAGTACAGGCAGTCTTTGAATTAGAATACAAATAAATATAAAAAAGTAAAGGAAGGAAAAAGAAAGGGGGAAAATATGAGGCACAAAGGAAGAAGTAAAAAGGCGTTGACTTCCGATTCTTTTTAGCACAGTACAAGATAACAACCTTACAACCTCAACTTTTAACTTTTACACATTAATATATAAACAACATTACACATTAATATTACAACAAATCTATCTAATCGGCAAAACCAAAATCAAAGTTTCATTTTTTTCCATCACAAGCACAAAATTCAGAAGTGATATTCAAATAAAAATATAATGCTCCTCTTTGAATAAAACAATCAATTTAACCATCACTGCTTTTATCTTCCTTTTTGTTGAAATAATAAACATTTCATATTACTGTGGAGGTGAATGAAATTTAAAAAGCAAACCATGGCGTTCCGGCTGTATTTTTGGAAATGCAAATGGTGGCTTGGATGCTTAAGCAAGCATTATTAAAAAGAATGGGTAAAACTTGGAGATACGCAGCTGTGATTCATAATTTTAGAATTCTTTACAGATATACTCACTTTATTGTGTTGCAAAATGCCTTAAGCTTAACTTGGCAGTTATAAATACATGTTAAAACATATTTTTTTAAAAATATGTAAAATAGGTTTTGACAACGACCAGAAAAGTATTATTAATGCTTTAAATTTTGTATGGAGTACGGATACATAGAAGCATCAGTTCTTGGTTATTAAAGAGAAGCAAGCAGGCAAAAATAATTGCATTTTGCTGTTTATCACATTAACACTCTCTTTTGAGAGACATTGAGGCCACTCTTATTTGGGAAGACATTGAGGCAAATGAGTACAGTTCCCCGTTAACAATACTCTGAAATAGGCAGATCTCCATTGCTATTTCTTTAATTCACTTTAAAAAAAAATCTTGATAGACCAACCAGCCTTATGAAGGTGTGGCAGAGCCCTAATTGTCCATCGGTCATTGTTTCCCACTAGCTAATGGCACTCTATAAAGACCTAGGGATAGAGGGATCTAGGATAATTTAGTGCAGCCAACTCACCACAGCCAACTCACCATGGCCAACCCGTCATATCCAACTCACCATGGTCCACCCTCCATGGCCAACTCACCATGGTCAACTCAGCGCAGCCAACCCGACATGGCCAACTTTCTGTGGCCAACTTATCATTGCCAACTCGCCACAGGATAGCTCAGTGTGGGACAACTTAACGTGAGATAACTACTCTAAATTCATTCATCTCTCAATAGTATTGGTAATATTAGCAATATTAATATCATTGTTAATGTGATAGTTATCTCACATTGAGTTGTCCCATGGCGAGTTGGCCGTGCCGAGTTGGCCATGGTGAATTGTGACATTCCGGCAATAGAGTCAGAAGGAAATGACATACTCTAATTGTAATAACTAATGTATTCACAAATTGGAACACAGTTCAACAATGAGTTAGCGTAAACATGCTACAGTGGAGGAATTAGCAATGGGCACAGCAATTTTTATGGTGCTACTGTTTGTAACAGCTCAAAAAGAGATGGATAACACTCAATAATGAGGAAAGGACAGGTATTGAGAACACATCCACATGATAACTTTTTAAATAATTTTTCATGAACTTTTAAAAATTTGCTTTTAGTTAGACAAACTTCTATATTTTTACCCATTTTGATCATTTAGTTGATTGCATTATTTATAAGCATCATTTCACAGAGTGAAATGGTTACTCTGGTTAGTTTTCTCTGTTCCTCTTTTTTTTGGGGGGGGACTTGTAATTGTCGAGCTGTTCATCTACTTTTGATAGAGATTTGAGCATAATGATCTTCCCAAGGAGACCTGCCTATATTTTTATACTAAGCAAATCCAGCTGAAACTTGTTACTTCTCCCCATTTTAAAAAAAATGATTGTACACAAGTTCCTATTGTTTGAAGATAAATAATTGGCATGTAGACAAGAACAAAGACCATAATAGCACATCTGCTTTATCTGTTAGTAGAGCAAAGATTTATTAAGTGGTAATGGTGCAAACTTCTTAATAGCTGTTCTGTACAAAGCAAGCTGGGAGAGAAAAAAATATAATTGAAATGCCAGTTGTGGAGGAAGAGGGTTTTCCTAAGCTGCACTTAGGGATTTGGATGCCTATCTTATTTTGCAGTCAGCTGGCACGAAAAGAAAATCTAAATGAAATAAAATATAAATGTTCGATTTCTAAAAGGAAATGCAATCTTATTCCTTGAATTCCTTAAGTCACTTGGTTGAGTTGGGCAACTCTACCAGTCAAATAAAATAGGAAGGGAAGGAATGAAGGGAGGGTGGGAGGAAACAGGGAACAAAGGAAGGAAATGGAGAAGGGAGGAAATGGTGCAGGAAGAAAATGGGGAAGGGAAGGAGGAAGGAAGGAAAGCTTTCTATATTGAAAAGCATGAGGGAATGGAGATTTCTAAAACAAAAACCCGATGGCTCATAAATGTTATTTATTTACATTCCATTGCAATTCTGTAACACTCTCTCTTACCTGAGATGTGAAAAATTAAAAACTGTAGGATTTAAAACAGCAATAAACTAAATCATAAAATTAAAAGACCATGTAGTCTAACAATAAAAATAACCTAAAAGCAAAAAAAGTAAAAAGATGTCACAGTGAATAAATATCATTACAATATTCTCTATCTCATTTAACTACTGTTGGAAAGCCTCTGAGAAGCAGGGTTTTCTAATGTCATCTCCCCTTAACCCCCATAAATGTGGAAGCTTGAGAAAGTTTATCGCTTGGATCAGTACCAGGTGAAAGAAGGCTATCCTGCAGATACCCAGGTGCCACACATGCTCTCAATGTTGGATACCACTTAATATCAGGCTGCTGCATTCTGGCTTAGTCGTAATTTCCATGTATCCTTTAAATAGTCATGTATAAAGTACATTGGAGTGGTTTTATTTGGGTGGACGTGAGAGGTGAGATTTTGTAGACAGGTCCATGATGCTTTTCATGTGGGCCCTTTAGAACGTATATATGCCATTTTGCTTTCGCTATGTTTGTCTCCATTACTTGATAGCTTTATATATTTGAAGAAAGATCCTCTTAATCACTCTGGTCTTATTCATAAAACATCAATATAAAATTAATAATGCTCCATTTTAATTTTTAATCTTCAAATTACAGTATTAATTCCTGCGACTTTTAATCTGCATGCTGATGCTTAATTTGCAGGATGGATATAAGGCAAGACGCTGGGATAGTAATAAATCTTGAAAATGTTTATTAAGCAATTGCCCTTGAATATACTTATAGCATCAGAAGAATATGACCCAAACATTTAAATGATCTCAAGAGGCAGAAAAATGTTCTGTGACTCAATTCCTGATGAAGCCAGGAAAAAGGACAAATCTTATAGCCCCTTTTCCCTACTTCCTTGCCCTTTGAAATTCTGACTCTAGGGCTGGCACAATTAACAAGAAGGAAAATAAAGTTTGCATTTATACTCCTTTGAGAGAAAGGGATTATAAGAGAGTAAGCAGGTGGACAAAATTTTTCACTTGTTTTGCTGCGTAGCATTGCAATATGTTGTTAGGTAAAAATGCCTCCATCTTCTATCCTGCTTATCAATGGCAACTCTAGTAAACTCCCTAGAATATTCTCCAAACAAATAAATAAAGGGTCTAGATTTATTGTGGTAGAAGGGTACTGCCATCTATGCAGAAGTTTTTTAGAATTGTGGAACCCCAAGTAACCACCACATAAGTGTTTGTTTTGTTAAGTTAATAATTTTATAAGCAACATTACAGCGGATGAATAAATCCTCAGTTTAGAACCAAACTTGATTGCAAAGAGGTATATCGAACAACATAAATTGAGAATCCTTAAAACATAGCACTTCCTCTCTTCCTGCCTCTTGTCCTTGGGATAAGGCACAAAGCTTGAACCTTCAGAAATTAATGGAGACAGATAGACCTGACCTTCAAAAATGAAGTTTTGAAGTCTGGCAGTTTGTGAAGTAATGAAATTATTGGATTTAGATTAATTGGAAACCACATGATTACATGTATTATGGCCACTTAAATACCATTTAAATAATTATGACCACATATATTATAACTTTGTGACTAAGGAGACTCAAGTATTAATAATTTATGGCAAAAGTTATCTTTCTCATACCCCTGAGTTTCTGTAATTGTTCACTTGTATAATAAAAAAAAACTTCAAACTTTTGTTATATTTTCCCTGTAGTTCTTTACACAATAAAAGATGTATCTTCTGTAATTTACATTTCTTAAAGGTCATGCTATTTCTGCTCCTCAGCTGATTCATTTTACTCTTTAAATGACTCCCCCCCCCACAGAACATTTATTATAGGTTTTGTGTCTATGATTCAGACTACACTTTTTTGCTTCGTTTTGAAAGTGATTTAAAATTTTATCTAAGTTTGGATGATTCTTGACTGAAAGAATTAAGGGGAAAGATAGACCAGATTTAGTTTTAGTGACTTCAAGTTTTGAAATTTCAATCCTTGATGTATTTCATATAGCTTTATCAGGGAATTTAATGCCTTCATATTTCATGCTTTGGAGATTTTGAGTCCTTTTCCTTGAATTATTAATTAACAAATACAAATAGGGTAAGTTTTTATCTTTATTAATTTCAAATAAAATATGCATTCACTGACTAGCAGTTTCTGGATTGTTATGAAAGGGGGAAAAAATCCCTGATTTTGAGGATGTCAACATTGCATGTTTGGGGCTGAGGCCATTGGAAATTATGATTGCTTTCATATCAGAAAATTATTTTCCATGTAGTTTTTTCCCCTTAAACCTAGTCATTGCAGCTCAAGCTGAAGATAAGAAAAAGCTTGCCTTAGCCCAGGGTTCTACAAATTTATGGAATTACAAGAATAGAATAGAATAGAATAGAATAGAATAGAATAGAATAGAATAGAATAGAATTCTTTGTTGGCCAAGTGTGATTGGATACACAAGGAATTTGGTGAAAAAGCTCTCAATGGACATTAAAAATACATTCATCCTTTAATAGACTCCAAATCACTTGAAGTGTTAGTATCACTCTATAATGCCACACTTGGATATTGCATCCAGTTTTGATCATCACAATATTAAACAGATGTTGAGATTCTGGAAAGAGTGCAGAGAAGAGCCGCAAAGATGACAAGGAGACTGGAGGATAAAACATGAAGAATGGTTGCAGGAATTGGGGTATGCCTAGTTTAATGAAAAGGAGGACTGGGGTAGTGTGATAGCAGTGTTCCAATGTTTGAAGGACTGCCCCAAGGAGAGGGAGTCAAGCTATTCTCCAAAGCACCTGAGGGCAGGACAAGAAACGATGGATGGAAACTGAACAAAGAGAGAAGCAACCTGGAATTGAGAAATTTCCTGACAGTGAGAACAATTAACCAATGGAATGACTTGCCTCCAGAAGTTGTGAATGCTCTAACACTGGAGGTTTTTAAGAAGAGACTGGGCAACCATTTGTCTGAAATGTTATGGGACCTCCTGCCTGAACAGGAGATTGGACTAAAAGACCTCCAAGGTCCCTTCCAACTCTGTTATTGTTTTTAATAATTCATACTAGGATTTATAGAAACAAAAGTCAAATGCATGTGAAAACTGTCCAGAATCACTGGGGGATTGAGTGGCGTATTGATCAATAATCAATGGACTGAATGATTGATTAAAAGTGAAACCAAAGTTTTCAGTTGTTTGACAATTTTAGCAGTAGGGTTTTGTTTGTTCTGTTACCTGTGACTCAAGATATTCAGATCCAAGCATATTTCAGATTCTTTACTAGCCGGATCAGAATGTCAGACAGTGAAGCCTTGGGTTTAAATCCAGAGTTATTGATTATTTTTATAAAAGAAAAAGAAAATCAGTTTATTTAATTAAAAATGATAGTTGTGTGATGTAATTTCCATAAGCAAAGCAACCCCTCCTAAAATTAAATATTTGGCTTGTCAATTTTTTTGTAAGTTTGAGGGCTACCTCTATATGACAGCTTATTGACAGATAACATTAACCCCAGAATTGGGGTTCTGCCCTTAGATTTTTGCAACCTAGGTTTTGCTAACCATGATGCCTTCCGTGTAGAACAAGGAGACAGGACACTAAAGCTAACGTTGAGCTGAAGATAGTTCTCAATTCCTTGCTTTCTCTCTGCTGTCCGTTACAAACAAACGTCCAGATAGGAGATGCCCCATTGTGTCTTAATAAAGCTCTTGAATGAAGTTCTTTTTATAACTGCTAACTACATGCAGTTTTGTATCTTCTGCCACCTGCCAGCTTCGCACCTGCTCTATTCTGATCTCATGCATTTGAACAATGTGTACTTCCAGGCTAGAGTGTTGATTATTATGGGGTTCGGCATTGATGATGATGTCAGTTTATCATCATTACATACGTTGCCATCTCATATTTTGAAAAGCCAGGCGTCTAATAAGAACTCACGCGCTCTCTAATAAGCCTCAGAGACCTGTTTCCAGTCAGTTGAAAGAGTAGTTAAAACAATGGAGGAAAAAAACACCGAAAAATGAACACAGCTTCGTTTCCCCCAGCTATGTTTAATAGCTCCCCCCCCTTTTTTTTTAAAGAAAAAAATCAGCTGCGGGGGGTTGTCTCAGCAAATATTATAAAGAAAATTTGAAAGACTAGGCAAAAATTAATAGTCTGTATTTGGAAAACATAAATGCTTCTGATTCAAGGAGAATATAACATACTATAAATATGTGCAGAAAAAGTAGAGCTGGAGTGTCATAAGTATATATTTTTACCTCAGGTTTCTGTGATAGTATAAATTGGTAAAATGAGCTTCACAGTTCGTTGGTGGAGGCTAATTTATGTAAATTCTCTTCAGAATAGGTATTAACCTTGATCCTTATTTCCTGTGGTCTACATTAAGTCTTGCTTTGATTCGGTAATTATATTCCGTGATTAATCAACCTCACTGTTGAAGTAATTCCCCGTTAGGAGAATGAGTGCACACAGAGAGACATAGTGAGAGTAGTGAAGAATAACGCACACACAGCACACAGTCACACTGTATAGTAAAATGTAGGTTTTTACTTCCAGTAAAACGGTTAAGCAGAGTTCAACAAAACAGTCCAAGTCATTCACGGTTAAAGCAGTCAGTTTTCAGTCCAGGGATAATCCAATAAAAAAGTCCAGTATCAAAAACAGTTCAGTAAAAGACTGAAATCAAAGCGGAGAACTGTGATCAGCAACAATCAATAGGAATGGCAACACTCTCCAGAACAACAGAACAACCCAGGTTTCTGGCTCCATCTTATGGCCGTTTGAGGAACCACACCCAATTACAATTTTAGCATTCCTTTAAAGAGACAGTATTAAAATGTCTATCCTGATTTATATACGAGGGCTATCCACAAAATAGATTACGTTTTCGTCTGTAGCAAGAAGGGGCGGAGGTAGAATGGCCATCTTTGGTCTGTGCGTCCGCTGCTTAGTCTGCATCTAGTGCTAGTGGGAGGTTCGTATCGTTGCCCGTTATTTCACAGCAAACATTTGAAATGTGTGCTGCAATTGAAAATCCCGCGAGTTGTGAGGTGTGATCAGTGATAAGGTTTTTGTTGGCAAAAAGCCATAAACTGATTGAAATTTTTTGGCAACTGTGTGAAGTGTACGGGGACAACATCATCACTGAAGGTGGAGTGCGCTAATGGTGCATTAAGTTTAAAAATGGATGAACTAACGTTCATGATGAACAGCGGAGTGGACATCTGAGCATTGTGACTGATGAACTGGTCGCAAAAGTCGATGACAAGATTTGTGAAAACCACTGTTTCACAGTAAAGGAAATTTCGCTTAGTTTTCCACAAATTTCACGCAATTTGTTGCATGAAATTGTTACACAAAAGCTAGGCTACCACAAATTTTATGCAAGATGGGTGCCAAAAATCCTGACAGAAAACCACAAGAGTCAGCGTATGGCCGCATCATTGACATTTCTGTACTCTTACGACAAAGATGGAGATTCGTTTCTTGATCGAATCGTAACTGGAGACGAGATTTGGGTCAAACGTGAACAGCGAGACCAAATTGCAGTCTATGGAGTGGGGGCACACAAATTCCCCAGAAAAACCAAGAAAATGTTCTCTGCAAGGAAGATAATGGCGACTGTTTTTTAGGATGGGCAAGGTGTGCTTCTTATCGATTTTCTGGAACATGGTGCAGCAATAAACTCTGTGAGGTATTGTGAAACGTTGCAAAAACGAAGAAAAGCAATTCAGAACAAGCGTAGAGGAAAGTTAAGCTCAACAATTTTGTTTTTGCATGACAATGCCCGACCACACACAGCAAATCGCACTCAAGAAGTCCTCAATGCTTTCAAGTGGGAGATTTTTCCTCATCCGCCGTACACTTGTTTCCAAGGATGAAGACCTGGCTTGGAACACAGCACTTTGATGACGACGCAGAACTGCGGGCAGGCGTGACTGACTGGCTCAGGCGTGACTGACTGGCTCAAATCTCAGGCGGCTGAATTTTATGACAATGGAATTACAAAGCTTGTTCACCGCTATGATAAGTGCCTCAATTTGTTCAGTGAATATGTTGAAAAGTAGTATTTAAGTGTCACTTTCAAGTGTATATAATAAAAAAAAATTCCTACACGTTGTTTTTTTTCTATCGCAAAACGTAATCTATTTTGTGGATAGCCCTCATATTTTCCAACCCAACTGTTAGGTGATTTACATTCCTAACACTCACTCTATTTCTTTTTAAAATACATTTAGCTACATGTGGGTAGTCATCATATAACATAGCATTGGGAAATTAGGTATTGTTAAGCCCTGGTGGATATTTTTTTAAAAAATAATTATTTCCCCCCCCCCCAATAAATGGGAATGACTTTTTCCCCAATCCAAAACATCTTAAGAGAAGTAAAAACAAACACAATAAGCAAATAAAAATGCATAAAATCATAAGTACCCATTTGAAACCAAATTACAGCACAGAATCTAATGCTATAATCTCTCATCAGTTACAGGTAGTCCTTGTTTAGCGACCACAGTTGGGACAGGCAATTCATTCATTAAATGAAGCTGTTCTTAAATAATAAAATCAATAATAATAAAACAGCAACTGTGCTTATAGATCTTTCTTCAGCTTTCCTTTGCTTTACAGACCTGCAAAGGTCATAAATTTTAGGATGGGTTGCAAAGTTATTTTTTAATCACTGTCATAACTGTGAACAATTGTTGTTCGAAACAGTCACTAAACAAGAACTTTGTAATTATATTCAGTAAAATTATTACCAGTTTATGTTGGTAAAGGTGAAGAGAACAAGATCTGGCTAAGTTTTTAGACTTTATTCCGAAATAAGAACTTTACTCAGAGACAGAAATTAATTTGTCTTTAAGGAGATAAGCTGTCGAACAGAGGATGATTTTTGATAATTATTGTATTTTAAAAATTAGTAGAAGTAATCCTTGACTTTAGGGGAGCCCAAAATTTATGTTGCTTAGCAAAACATTTAAGTAGGTTTTGCCTCATTTCACAATCTTTCTTGCCACCGATATTAAGTGAATCACTGCAGTTTTTAAGCTATTCGCCTGGTTGTTAAGTGAATCTGGCTTCCCCATTGACTTTGCTTGCCAGAAGGTCGCAAAAGAGGATCGGGTGACCTTGGGACACAACAACAGTCATAAGTGTGAACCAGTTGCCCAGCATCTGAATTTGGATCATGTGGGCATGGAGATGCTGCAAAGTATCTGTGAAAAATGATCATCAGTCACTTTTTACTGTGTCGCTGTAATGTTGAATGGTCACTAAATGAACTGTTGTAAGTCAAGGACTAGCTGTACATATTTTTAACAAAAGGTTTAGCTTTTTTTGCCTAACTTGAACTAGTAGTTGTGCAGTGTGGTAGAAGGATTCGCAGGAGAAATTCCTGACAGGGACCGCGACGTGAACGCTCCTTCTTTGGCCCCCAAAGTGAATCACTTCCTCCGGGTTCAAGTGAGGCATGGCCCATCTGGTCATGCCTGAATCGCCTACGGACAGGAACAGGACGATGCAAAGTCCTCATGCAGAAATGGGGCTACAATAGGGATGGAGAAACTGCTTGCGACTGTGGGCAGGATCAGACAATGCAACATCTTTTGGTCTGCCCTCTCCTACCAGAGCCATGCACTGTCAATGACTTGGAGACTTTCAACACCAAAGCCAGATCCTGCGCTCTGCACTGGACAGGACTTGTGTAGTGACTCGAGAAGAAGAAGAAGCCTAACTTGAAGGGATACAGCTTAACATTTAACACATTTTTTAAATTACCCTTTTAATTTTACTTGTAAACCAGTGAAAGAATTAAAATATTTCCAATAATAAATTTGTCCTGCAAAGATTTACGATTTGAAATGTTAAAAACTTAATCAGAGGTGGGTTTTTGGGTTTGTTTTTTTTTTCCTTCTTGGAAACGTGCTGTGATGGCATGTAATGCAAGTAATGCAAAGGAAACTCATCTTCTGTCAACTCTGATGATTACTTTGGAACCTCAGTATGTATTTTAAGTGGGTTTTTTTTTCTACTGACTCGATTTTTTTTTAATATGCTGAATCAAAATTAATATATTTGATACTGATATTTGAAGCCGTTTACTGAAAATACTTGAGATCTTGCTAGGCTTTGCTGTTGCAGCAATTTATAGCATTTTAGAAGTGGTCTCCTCGGAGTATACAGATAGATGTATGAAGCTTTTATTTTTTCAATGATATCCCAACTTTGGCACACCAGAAAATCTTACTCTGTGAAGGTGATTCTGGAGCTTAGTTGTATATATAGACAATCCTGAGTTTTTTCTGCCAGTATCTAGTCTTACCTTCTGACAAAATGCCCATTTAAAAGCTGTATGGCTTACATAAAATACAAAGATGAAATAAGTTGAATGAATCTATTTTCAGAGAAAAAGATTAAAAATGGGGAGTCTTCTGTGTGACTTCGTCAACACACTCATGTAGCTTCTTGGCAACAAAAGCCCAAATTCTAACCCTGAGCTAAAATCAATCCAAATTAAACCCATTTGTACTTAAAATGATGTAATTGTAATGGCAAAGTTACAGCAAACTGCCATTTCAACACAAGCTTTTTGCTTATATATTGTTCCTTTTAAACTCCGGCATCCAAATTAAGTAAAATATTTTCAGCTCATTTTGTGCTTAACAATATTTACAGGTGTCTGCAAAGTTTTAGTGAATATTCATAAGTGTACACTGCATGAATTTTGTTGGCATTTCATGGAGGAAAAAAAAAAAAACCGTGTAAACACACCAGGAAGTGCAAAATCAAAGTGACATTTTTTAAAAATGTGACATAAGCTAGAAAGAGGAAAGTGGGACCCAGATAAGAATTTCAAGGCCGCATTCCTGAAGGATTTGGTTTATTACAGTCATAATTCGTCGAAGACAAATATTCTTTTAGCCACAATAGGCCATTTCACTTCATCCACAGAATGTGGTACGCGAGATTTATGCAGTAAAGCAGGCTACTTTGTGCAGGGTCAGCATCTCATTGAAAACTTTTTTTAACTAGTAGAAGCTGGGGAGGCAGCTACTTTGGGGCTCTGGATCAATGATACATTACAATGAGCATGGGGTTGGCATAAGGAGGGTATTTTAATATGAGGTATTTTAAATTTAATTGAAATAATACATAATATAATATGATTAATATAAGGTATTTTAAATTACATTTTAATATAAGGTATTCTAAATTAATAGCCTACACAGGTAGTTCTCGTCTTACCACAATTAAGCCCCAAATGTCTGGACTTAAGTGAGACATTCATTAAGTGAGTCATTGTTGTGGTTTTCTGGCAGCAGGTGCAGACAGCTGAGGTCTCTGAGAGCGAGGACTCAGATGAGGGGCCTGCGTGTGATGCAGGGATGGGGCCAGGACCATCAGGGAGTGGAGTGCTGCCTTCAGAGATTGTGGAGGCTGGCAGCACTGATGAAGAGGCCCCCGAGGAGCCTGGGCCCAGTGCATGTGTGCGCAGGGCTGCTCGAAGGAAAGAGTAGCTACAGCAGCACGGGCAACTCGGGAGTAAGGCTGCAAAGTAATAGCCCCTCCCTTAAGAGATCAAAGCCAGCTGAGAAACTGGAGTTATTTGCAGGAAGCAAAGAAGTTTTTGCACTCAAGCCTCATGAACGTTTGGAATATCTTGGTTGGTATTTGGAGACTCTTTGTGTTTGAAAAATTTCTTCGTAACTTTATCTAGGGTTCTTGGCATCCTTGCACAACCTTGTTAAGGCTCATTCTTATCAGAGACAATTAGTTTGAAACAGCCTTTTAACCAGGAAGGAACGGAATTCATAAGGAATCATTAAAAGGTTTTTCTGTTACTTCTGTTTCGTCTTTGCTTCTTTGGAACAGGATTTGGGTCAGAACAGTCTTGCCCTGTTTTACGAACTTCCTTGCCTCTCTTGTGAAGTGAATCACTGATAAGTTCGTGACCCGGCTGTTAAGTGAATGTGGCTTGTCAGAAGGTCGCAAAAGGGGGTCACATGACCTTGGGAAATAACCACGGTTAAAAATAGAAACTAAGTTGCCAAGCCCCTGAATTTTGATCATGTGACCTTGATGGCACTGCAAAGGTCATAACTGAAAAAGAGTCATAAGTCACTTTTTTCAGTGCCACTGTAACCGAACAGTCACTAAAAGTAAGTCGAGGACTACCTGTATTACATCTGTTACATCAAGGAAGATAAATTTAAAAAAAAACAGTTCAGCTTACTCTTTTAAAGTAAATTTTTCATAGTTTGGGAAATTCAAGAAGTGGCCTTAATTGTTTAACTCTGCTGTAGCGCATAACTCAGTACAGTTGATCTAACTAAGATTTGAAACTTTATTCCGAAATAAGTATTTTATTGAGAGATAGAAATTAACTTGTCCTTAAGGAGATAAACTATCATGCAGAGGTTGTCTTTTTTTAAAAAAATAATATTGCTTTTTAAAAATTAGTTCAAATAGTCCTCAGCTTAATGACCATGATGGAGCCCCAGATTTCTATTGCTAAGTGAAATGGTTGTTCGGTGACTTTTTGCCTTTTTTCAAAGTCACTTTTTTCAATGTTATTGTAACTTTGAATGGTCATTCAACAAACTGTTTTAAGTCGAGGACTCCCAGTAGAGGTGGGACTAGACTTGTCCCATGGCGTTGTGGTTAGCCGGCAGCAGGTGCGGACGGCTGAGGAGAGTGAGAACTCAGATGATGGGCCAGGACCATTAGGGAGTGGACTGCTGCCTTCAGAGATTGTGGGGGCTGGCTGGCAGCAACAATGAGGAGGTTCCCAAGGAGCCTGTGCCAAGTGTGTGTGTGTGCAGGGCTGCTTGCAGGAAAGAGCAGCTTCAACAGCATCGGCGACTCAGAGTAAGGCTGCAAGGTAATGGCCCCTCCTTCAAGAAGATAAAAGCCAGCTGTGAAACGAACGTACTTTGCAGAAGGCAAAGACGCTTTGAAACTCCATCCAGCCTCGTGGACATTCCAGTATCCTGAGTTTGTAGTTGAAGATTCTTGTATTGCAAATTATTTCTTGTCTATCTTTTGACAAGTCTCGCACAGTTTGGCAAGACTTGTGCTTATCACAGCTAATTATTTTGTAAAAGCATTACAAGGTTTCTGTTCCTTTTGCACTGGGTTTGATTTGTTGGAGAAGGGCGTGGGTCAGAACACATGGTTAATAAGATGGTAACCAGATTCACACCTCTCTGTAGCAATTACCCAGTGGAATAGCTTGCCTTCTGCACTTGTGGGTGCTCCATCCCTGGAGGTTTTCAAAAACAGACTGGACAACCATTGGATTAGGATGATATGAGGCTCCTGCCTTGAGCAAAGAGCTGGACTAGAAGACCTCCAAGGTCCCTTCCAGCCCTATGGTTTTATGATTTCTTTCTGCCCTAAAATCTCTCAAGAAATACCTGTGTTGTTTGGTGAACTTGCCTGAGTGCTAGATTTGAACGGATGAGATTCCTTTAGCGATGGAAGATGGTTGCTGAAACTGAATGTGAAATTATGCAGCAGCTTTTTTTATCATCTAAAGATGCATTCACTGTTAAGTGTGATAAAGCAGCCTTTTCACAAAGGAAAGAGGGTAATGATCTAAAATTCCAAATTTTAGAAAATTCTCAGCATGGCCAAAATGGAGCAATTTGTCTTCTTTTTCAAATCTTTCCCCATCCAGTTGCTTTAGCATAACCCAGGATTCGCTGTGCCGTGGCTTCATTTTTCATTCCCAAGATTTTCCCTCTTCTTTTGTTATTCATAGTGGGTCTCTTGTCAAATCATATTCCATTCTTGAAAACATCTGTTCACTTTTCCATTCATTCTCCTTTTTTCTTCTCCTTCATCTTGGCTATTCTCAGCAACTAGTCAGGCTGTGCAATATAATCTGAGTGACTGAAGCTATTGCAGCTATTGCATCGAAGTACATTTTATTTCTCTGCCAGAATGCCTTGGTTTATTAGACAAAATAAATGAAAACTGTAAAACCAAAACTGTAAAATGAGGTTTTAGAAGAAGCCGTAGGACCACCTCTTAAAATATTAGACAACACAGTATCAACAGAAGAGACTTTCAAGTTCCTGGCTGCTAGATTCCTCCCAGGCTTGAAATGGACATGTAACATTAGAACCATGATGAAAAAGGCCATTATTAAATGTTCTTCCTGCGTCCACTCAGAAAGCTCAGACTGCCCAAGGAGCTGCTGATACAGTTCTACAGAGGAGTGACGGTGGCTGTCATTTGTACTTCTATAATTGTTTGGTTTGGCACAGACAGAAACTTCAATGGATAGTTAGGACTGCAGAAAGAATAATTGCAACCAGCCTGCCTTCCATTGAGGACCTTGTATCCTGCACGGATCAGAAAGAGGCCTGAGAAAATATCTATAGACCCGTCACATCCAGACATAAACTGTTTCAACTTCGGGATGCTACTATAGGGCATTGCATGCCAAAACAACTAGACACAGAGACAATTTTTCCCCTTGTGCCATCACTCTCCTAAACACCTAATTTCCCAGCACTCTCTTTAGTGTAAGGATATTTACCCATGTAGTAAGGCTATATTGCTATTACCCTTCTCATCTTTCCTATTACTTTCTACTATTAGTATCTTATGATTATATTATTTTGTTTGCTATTTGTATGCACACTGAGAGCTTATGCACCAGAGACAAATTCCTTGTGTGTTGTAATCACGCTTGGCCAATCAAGAATATTATACATTGTATTGTAAATGGAATTGCTGTTGTTGCTGTTGTTGAGAAAAATGCTGGACTCTGTATGGAGGTAAGGAATGCTTTGGGAGGAGTGGTGTTATCTTAGAAGGAGAAATTTGGAAGTGCATCCTGTACTCTCCTGTTCCTGGATTGTGCAGATGGTGGTTGAGGTGAGGAGCACAATTTACAACCTCCTGCTGGCTTCCTCCCTGTCTTTATGGTAGGCTGACAATGTGAAGGTCACAAATGATGAACATGTGGCCACAAGATACAGCAACATTATAATTGCAATCCAGTTGCTAAGTGTCTGAATTGCAATCAGGGATGCTGAGATGGCCTCTCATCATCATAAATACCCCTGCTTCAGCACCCTCCTAACTTTGAACGGTCACTGAACAATAATTGTCCGAACTAATGTTTAAGGCAGAATCTCTCAGATTGGAATCACAAATCATTATTACACCATAAACTGTGCTTAATGGGAGGTGGTAATGGCTCCGTGCTTAAAGACGCTAAGCTTGTTGTCTGGAAAACTGGGAGCCATTGTTTGAGACCTGAGTGCTACATGACAGAGTGAGCTCCCGTTTTTGCTCCAGCTCCTGCCCACCTAGCAGTTCGAAAGCATGCAGATGTGAGTAGATGAATAGGTACCACTCCGGTGGGAAAGTAACAACGTCCCTTGCTCCTTTGGTGTATAGCCATGCTGTCCACATGACCATGGGAATTGTCTTCAGATAATGGGGCTCTCTTGTCCTGCCTTCAGATGCTTTGGAGAACAGCTTGTCTCCCTTTTCTTTGTGCTTGCCCTGAGATATTGGAACACTGCTGTCATGTCACCCCTGGTCCTCCTTTTCATTAAACTATATAATCATAGGCATATATAACCCAATGTTTTCCTGAAGGTACCAGCATTTATTGTGGCTTCATTTGAAAATTACTCAAGGCTATAAAAACTCCCCATAACATTTTTTCCCCCTGGGCCAATCATGCATTGCTCTACTACACTTCTGAATCACTTCACTTTCTGATGAAAAACTGCCTTTGTTCCATCATCATCATCATCATCATCATCATCATCATCATTCTTCCTCCTCCTCCTCCTCCTCCTCCTCCTCCTCCTCCTCCTCCTCCTC
>BLBF01000022.1:11130919-11145255 GCA_015471245.1 Laticauda colubrina | reverse complement strand
GATAGATAGATAGATAGATAGATAGATAGATAGATAGATAGATAGATAGATAGATAGATAGATAGATAGATAGACAGATAGATAGATAGATAGATAGATAAATAGATAGATAGATAGATATGGAGAGAGGTGGGTGGATGGATAGATAGATAGATATGGAGAGAGGTGGGTGGATGAATAGATGGATGGATGGAGAGAGATAGAGAGATAGGTGGGTAGGTAGATGTGTAGACAGACAGATAGATATGGATGGAGAGAGATGTGTGGAGGAGAAATAGATGGATGGATGGAAGGATAGACAGACAGGTTGACAGGATTCACAGATGTACTTTCAGATTTGCAAAAGTGATAGAAGTCTTGCATGGAAGACCAGATAAGAAGCACACCCAGAAAAGAACTGCCTCTGACTTTTTTTTTTAAACAAATTTTATTAGTTTTTAAAGATAATACACAAACAAACAAAACATTAAACCTAATAACATAAAATCTCTTTTCTAAAAACTGCTTATTAAATTTTAACAAAACAAATAAAACATCTTATTTGAGTACAACATAGTTCCAGATTATCACATATGCATATCTTATTTATTCTTTTTCCAACTTCTCACTATTTCTCCCTTTATTCAATTAGATTTTTTTACCTAAATTTCTATATCTCTTTATTCATTGTACTTATACTTTCATCTGTCTTGTTTACAATTTCATTGTTCTAACGTTCTTCCAAAATTTTATTAATTCTCAATAAGCTAACTTAACAAACAAAACACAAAACATAAAAACATAAAACTTCTTTTTGGAAAGCGGCTTAATCCCAGGTTAGCATCTTTTTATACAGACATAAATCAAATTCATGCTCACCTTATATACTATTTCATATCTCATTTATCCTACATTTTCTATATGTTTTCTCCCTTCTTTTCACTCTCTTAATTCTATTTTATTTATTTCATCTCAATTTAAATCATTTTACTTGCATCTTTTGTCCATTCTTTTTCAATTATTTATTTTTTCTTTTCTCTTTACTGCTAAATTTCTCTGTAATCACTGGTTGAAGTATGATGACTTTTTATCTTTCCCCTAGATTTAACACTTAAAATAATATATAATTTCCATGCTGATTCTGCTTGGTGCATTCTACATAGTACATTTTAAAATAATAAAAGAAAAGAAAAAAAAATAGTAAGCTTATAGTATAGTAAAAACAATGTTCCATAGCTAATTAAACTCACACATTCCCTTTAATATATTGTTAACTCATATAATATTCCAATTTTCTAACTCCATTTCAAATACAAATACTTCAATACAATCCTGTGCACTTTTGCAGAACCTCTTTAATTACATTTTACCCTTTGTCTCTAAAAAACCCCCCTGTTTTAAATAAAAAACAAATAAAAAAATTTAATTAAATTGTCTTTATAGCTTATCTTCCCTTTTTCCCTTCCTCTCTTATCCAGCCTAGTCTTTTTGCCCCCCCCCCCATCTCTCAATCTCCGCCCTCTTGGTCTCTCCTCTCTGTTGTATTCCTCTTTTCTGTTGCTTCTTGACATTGTATCGATTTTTCACCTTATTTTTCCCTTTCTTGGTTGTTTTTTAAAATCTTGAATTCTCCATTTTCTTTCCCTTTCCCTTTTCTTCCTCAACTAAAATTATTTGTCCATTAAAGATGGCTTCTTCTTCTTCATCCCAGCTTTCTTGTTGTTGTAATTCCTGGTAGGTAGAAATCGCCATTTCTAAGAAGTGAAAAACAGATCCAGAAGAGCCCTTGCCTTCTTGTTCCTCTTCTTTTAACTTTTTATATTCTATTTTCAATTCAACAGATAATGCCATTGTAAGATTTTTTTAAAAAAAACAACAACCCAAATGTTTTTAGTCTTTCAAAAAATAGTTTCTAAGAGTCCCAGAGTCACAAAGCAATCCAAATCAGCACAAACTGCTTCATTCAGCACTTTCTTCTTTTTGTACTATCTTTTCCTGTGGTGAAATTTAATTACACAGTTCCAAAGTAATTTTTTAAGAGTCTTATTGCCGTTATCTCTGATCTTAAAAGTTCCAAGCCGTCTCCTCCAACAAATTCTTAATATATATTCTTTACCTCTCCCTTCCCACTTATAGCAAAAATAAAAAAAATTGGTTTTTAGTTCCAATGTTCAAAAATCTTAATATCCCCTTGGCTTTAATTCAGATTGAATTACCTTCTATGCCAAAGCAGGTTTTTCCGATTTCCATCTGCTATCTCCGTAGGGAAGGAGAGTGAGAAGAAGAAAAAAACTTTCCCTTTGACTTTTCTCCGCCTCTTTTAACGATCTTGGTAGGAAACAATGTATCCTTTGAAAAGTTGAACCTCCAGAATAAATGTCCCAGTTCAGCCAAAAACTTTCACTTCTCCAAACTTCCTCCTGCACAATCTTATCCGGCTGAAGGCTTCTTTGTGGCGGCCATCGCTCCACCACCTTGGGAAAAGGGAGTTAAACCAGCTGAGGAGGGGGATTACGATTCCCCCAGATTCCTGTCCGGATCTCCCCTATCTTCGGTTACCTCTGTGGGGTAACCATAGCCTCCAAATCCAGCTGGATCGGGGGCACCTCGGCAGCGAGCGCAGCAGGAACCGTGCACGATCGCAGATTCCTGCCGCTGCCAAAGCCTTGCAACCGGAAGAAGATGGATAGAAGATGGATAGACAGACCGGTTGACAGGATTCACAGATGTACTTTCAGATTTGCAAAAGTGGTAGAAGTCTTGCATGGGAGACCAGATAAGCACACCCAGAAAAGAACTGCCTCTGATTTTATTGTAAGGTTACATTAACAGAATCTTGCAAGGCTGAAAGTACATCATTCCTCCCACCCTTTGCCTAGTCCAAGAAACGAGGGAGGGTGTCTTCTGTGAGAAATCTGGCATGCCCGTGTTTCTTCTGCAGGCTCATCTGCCACTTGTCTGCCAATTGTCTAGTCTGCAGCTCTTCCTCCTGTCTCCCAAGGCCATTCCCCCATGCCACATATAACACACCCAAAGTGGGATAAACTAAGCATGGGAATTCATGCTTGAAAACTCTGGATTTATTTGTTTATTGATTCATTTGTTTTCTTGGCTAAGAAATGGTAAGTTTGTTTATTTCTTTAAGCTTGTTAGGCTGAAATAAACAATGCATCATTTGAAAAACAAAAATAAGCTGTAAATTGTAATCCAAATTCTGTTTCAGATGGAATTCCCACCCATCCATTCATCCACCTAAATATTAAGCACAGAATAGATACAACACATAAAGGAAGTGTCGTCACATATGGAGGAGCTTTGGCTTGACTTGGGTATGTCTAGTTTAATGAAAAGAAGGGCTGGGGTGACATGATAGCAGTACTCCAGTATCAGGGGTTGCCACAAAGAAGAGGGGGTTAAGCTATTCTCCAAAGCCCCTGAGGGCAAGACAAGAAGCAATGGATGGAAACTGATCAAAGAGAGAAGCAACCTAGAACTAAGGAAGAATTTTCTGACAGAACAATTAATCAGTGGAACAACTTTCCTTCAGAAATTGTGGGTGCTCCAACCCTGGAATTTTTTAAAAAAAAGAGATTAGAAAACAATTTGTCTGAAATGGTATAGGGTCTCCTGTTGGACTAGAAGACCTCCAAGGTCCCTTCTAAGTCTTGTTATTCTGAGCTTGGTGGGCATCCATTCTAATATCTAATGGAGAATATCAGTGAGCCAGTATGAGGCTATGTAGAGAATAAAATACTGCTCAAGTGTATTTCTGGAGTTTACGTCGAAACACAGTAAAGGCGATTTAAACCATTAAGTTACAAGCATTTTTGTCATGTGAGAAATTTCTGACATGACACCTGATTGCCAAAGAACTCTTCATTTTAGAATAAAGAAACTATAAATTATTTGGTGATTGAACATTTGCCACACTGCAGAGTTCAGTTCCTAACAAAATGTGATTAATCAGCCTGATGTTCTCAAGTGAGTTGTAATTTACAACTAAACAGTTGTTTCAGGCTTGAATTCAGCTAAACTAAGAATTTTCTAACTTACTGGAATCCTAATTCATTATTTGTCAGTATCACAGACACTGGCTCACAAATTCCCAAAAGGGAAAGACCTAGGAAGGGACATCAGTTAGCTGAGCAGAAAACGTTAAATCAACTATATTTTAGATTTGATTTTTAAAATTACGCTCTGCTTATTGTGACAGTTAAGGTGGCTTACAACAAACGTTAATAAATAGAAAACAATGCAATAAAAATGGAAAGTGGTATTAAAATCAATCATTTTGTGTATTTAATGATGGATGATTGGATAGATAGATATAGATAGGGAGAGAGATAAATTATAGATGCTTGTAAATAGAAGAGAGAGAGATGGATAGATAGGGATAGTTGGATATATACATACACACACGCACACATATACACATACTCATGATTGTATCATAGATATGATAGAGATAGGTAATGATATAAATAATAATTGTGAAATACTTCAGACCGAGTCAGATGATAGATTAATCTTTCAGTGATTAATGCCTAAATTATCCATTTTCCTGAAGAGGCATAAACATGTTTGTTTGTTTTTCTTTTCTTGTAAGTGCTTTTGGACTATTTTAAATTGGGGACTACATCTTGAAATGAAAATAAAATTGTATGGTTTGTCATTTGATTCATACAGAAAACATCAATACAGATCCCCATTACCTCAGGCCCAAAAGTGTTTCATAGCAACATCATATACAAGAAGTTTTATATGTATGTAGTTAAAGTATGTATGTATGTATGTTTATGGAATGGAGGTACACATAGTATTGATTAGAAAATAATAAAGATAATAGGAAAGCAGCCAGTATTTCCCTCCCTGCAAAAAAGCCAGTGATACATAAACTCCGTATTTCCACTGCTTAAGCTTGTTTTCTTCCTACTAATTCACATTAGTGTTTGCATTCTCTGAAGGAACTTAGGCAGTAGGTGCAATGGGGCTAAAGAGACTCTTGCCATGGAGACATTCCTAAAATGAAGGCATCCGGTGTATAAAATGACATGGAATCGCTCATTCTCCAGCCTTAATTAAATCTGTGACAACTTGGCAATAAAGCTATAGTGCCAATAAGAGTCTCTTCAGATTTTAAACTGTCATTTTTTAAAATTATATACCCACAGTAACGTATCAAACCATAGACTTTTGGAAGGCGACAGACTCAAAAAAAAAATAATGGTTACCATTAAAAATAGCGGTCCTTAATTCACTGAAAATGATGCCTATTTAACTTGAAGCAATCATCTTGAAGGTGTTTTCCCTAAGTTATTCAACATTTAACCTGTAAGTCCTCAACGTATGACCACAATTGAGCCCAAAATTCCTGTTGCTAACCAAGACAGTTGTTCAGTGAGTTTCGCCCCATTTCATGACTTTTCTTGCCTTCTTTGTTATGTGAATCACTGCAGTTGTTAAGCCAGGGGCGTGTCCAGCTCAACGTCACTCATCGGAGGCGCCTGTGGTGGCCCAAGAGCTCTGCCAGCGAAAACGGGATCCCAAGCCCTGTTTTTGGGTGCGATGGCCTCCTGCAACCCTCTGCCAATGAAAATGCAGCTTGGTAGTGTCTCCTGTGGCCTTCCCGAGCTCTGTTTTTGGCCATGACAACCTCTTGCAACCCTCTGCCAGCGAAAATGGAGCTCGAGGAGGACATACACAGCCGTCCCAAGCTCCGTTTCAGCTTGCAGAGGCACCGTGGGTTGGTCCTTCACTGTTTTCAGGGCAAAATAACGTGAGAGGCAGTTTTGTGATCTTGTGTCGAATGGCATTGTTCCTTATATTCTTCTATAATGATGACTAGTGGTGTAACTGTGGTTCTATTCTGCTTCAGTAGGCTTTCTAACATTCTTCAAAACATGAATAAGTCATTTTGTTCCTTTCCTTGTAAGTCAGATCTTTTATTATTTCTAGTTGAAAACTGGCTGAATGCCATTGCATTCCTCCCAAGAAACACAGTAGGCCCATCCTGATACACCATGGCAGTACACAAAATGGGAGTAGCACAACTCATGAGAATGCATTGATAGCTTGGGAGGTTTACCCTATAAACAACTGTCTGGCAAGGTTTGATAAGTCAGAATTGCCGCATCCATTGTCTTCCCATCTCCACGGAGGAGCTGTCTCTGACTCATGCCCAGGAAGAGAAATAATCCCATTATCCATCATCAGAAAATAAATATGCCATAGCAGGCATTCATATGGCTTGTGGTGATATGCTGGAGCTACGGCCATGGACGTGCCATGCGATTCATAATCCTGGACTAAATGGCTGCTAAGTTAATAGAATGCCAGATAAATGTTACACTAGATACAGCCAGGGTCTTCCAGAGTGGCAGAGAGCAAGTCGTTTTTTCAGATAAATTGGCAATTTAATTTTTATTCCAAAGATTAAAAGACAAAGCGCAAAAGAAAACAAAACAGACAAAACAGAATTAACAAAACAGAAATGAAAACATTTTTAAAATGTGATTTAAAAGACATATATACAGGTGATCCTTGGCTTACAATGACCATTATTCACTCTTACAACCTTTGCTGACTCCCCATAGCCGCGTGATTTACATTTGGACGCTTGGTAATAATTGACTCACATTTATGACAGTTGCAATCTCCTGGGGTCACGTGATCCCCTTTTGCGGCCTTCTGACAAGCAAAGTCAATGAGGAAAGCCTTAACCATCTTTCTAACTTAAAGGAGAAGCTTCTGTGGTGCAGTGGTTAGAGTGCAGTATTGCAAGCTACTTCTACTACAGCCAGCTGCCTACAATTTGACAGTTCAAATCCCAAAATTGCATTGGCCGCAGGACCCTCATCCGAGTCCTCTCCAGGCTCCCTGATGGTCCCTTTTTTTTCCCACTGTCCGATTCCACTGCTGTCTGCACAGGCTGCTGGTGAACCACAACAGACTCACATTTATGACGGTTGCAGTATCCCAGAATCTTGTGATCTTTTGCGACCTTCTGACAATCAAAGTCCATGAAGAAGCCAGACTCACTTAACATCCATGTTACTAATTGAACAACTGCAGTGATTCACTTAACCAATGTTAAGTATCAAAAAAGGTCATAAAATAGGACAAAACTCACTTAACAAATTTCTCACTTAACAACATAGGATTCGGGCTTACTTGTAATTCTGAGGATTGCCTGTATTTGCAACAAAAACTTTGGAAATGAGATGCAATTGTTGGGAAAGCTTCCAATTAAAAACCCAAGGAAAGTTGTCATTGTTAACACCCAAACGAGGGTTTTTGATCCTAGATTGATCAGAGGTCATAATCCGGGTGATTTATGATAAATCGGAAAGTAGATTTTCTGCAGGTAAATTACAACAACTGACTATTAACAGTATGCTTTGATTTTTTTAACTTTGCCCTTCTCTCACCTGTTAACTATTTTTTTCTTTCATACATCTAGTGCCGTGATGGCGAACCTGTGGCACATGTGCCACAGAGCCATTTGTGTGGGCATGCGAGCCCCAGGCAAACTTACCTGCACTGCACATGTGCACACTTCCCAGCTGATTTTTGGCCCGTTTGAGGCCGTTTTCGCTCTCCCAGAGATTCGAGGGAAGCCTCTGCAGCCTCGGGAGGCCAAAAAATGGGCCTTCCGGAAATACCAGAAGTTTCGAAACGGGCCCGTTTTCAGCCTCCCATGGCTCCAGAGGTTTCCCTCGAACCTCTGGGAGAGTGAAAATGGCCTCAAACGGGCTGAAAATCAGCTGGGATGATGGCACATGCGCAGTGCAGGTAAAGGGGCAGAGGTGTTGCATGCACAGACGCGGGGGGGGGGGGGGCACATTGCATTGGTGCCAGCAGGCACGCGCTTTTGGTACAGCACAACAAAAAGGTTCGCCATCACTGATCTAGTACATGACAGGTCGATTGGGTTGCAAATAGATGTAGAAGTTTATAAATGGACATTTTGAAAAGTTTGGGGGAAACGTTGAGCGTTTTAAAGCAGGAGGACCCTATGCGACCTGTCAAGCCAACTTTCTTACACAGCAGATTGTCACAAAGGAACCCATGAAAAATGGTCAGATCATATTTGGGTTAATATTCTTGGTTAAAAGAATATACGGTTCCATTTTATTTTAAAAGCCGGGCATTTTGATTAATGCCACCTGGTTCCTTGAAACCAAGGTGTAATACCAGCGAGAGGGATTTTGACTTTTCCTTCACTGCCTTCATCTGAAGTTCAGCAGGCAATTTATGGATATTACCTATCCGCGGAAGCATGGGGGAAAATACATCTTTTTGAATGGAGCTGATTTAGGTACGGTTGGCAAGGAATTTAATGCTGAGGTAAGTGTGTAATTTCGATTGATGGATGTTCCAATCCAGGGCTTTTGGAGTTTGTGTTTTATTCGCGCGGCAAAGGAATGAACATACATTCGAATTATAGCGTATTAATCTTACAACAACACCTTGTGCTACCAGTTTTGCAATACTGGGTTGATGAAAAATGTAACAGCAACCGAATAACAGAGTTGGAAAAGAGATTTCTAGTCCTACCCTCTACTCAAGCAGGAGATCCTAGACCATTCCAAAAAAGTGGCTGACCAAGATTTTAGTAGCTTTATCATCATATACATTCACAATATGCTAATTGTGACTATGATGCCATTATAATAAAAGGTAGCTGTTCTGTTCTTCTGGCAAGACAGGATGTATGGGCCTAAGAATCACATGCCTTATGATATCCCGCTGATGTTGTGTATTGTGTAATTTGCATCCAACATAACCTATGGGCCTAAGTATCACATGCATTATAATATCATACAGATGTGTAATTTGCATCCAATATGTTCTGACCCAAACTTGTTCCAAGGAAACAAACACAAAACAGAGGTAACAGAAAAACCTTTTAATGATTCTTTATGAATTCCGTTCCTTCACAGTTAAAAGGCTGTTTCAAACGAATTGTCTCTAGTAAGAGTGAGGTTGTGCAAGGCTGCCAAGAACACTAGATAAAGAACACTAGATAAACACTAGATAAAGAAATATTTCAAACAAAGAGTCTCCAAACACCAACCAAGATATTCCAAACATCCATGAGGCTTGAGTGCAAAAACTTCTTTGCTTCCTGCAAAGAACTCCGGCTTCTCAGCTGGCTGTTATCTCTTAAGAGAGGGGCTTGCAGCCATACTCCCAAGTCGCCCATGATGCTGCAGCTACTCTTTCCTTCGAGCAGCCCTGCGCACACATGCACTGGGCCCAGGCTCCTCGGGGGCCTCTTCATCAGTGCTGCCAGCCTCTACAATCTCTGAAGGCAGCACTCCACTCCCTGATGGTCCTGGCCCCATCCCTGCATCACACGCAGGCCCTTCATCTGAGTCCTCGCTCTCAGAGACCTCAGTCGTCCGCACCTGCTGCTGGCGAACCACAACACAATATAACCTGACACATAGCTTTAAATAATTGCATGATATAATGGCATGTGCATGAGGATGCAGAACAGAACAGAATAACCCCCTTCTCGTCTAACCCTCTGCGCAGGCCTTCCAGACAAATGGCTGTCCAATCACTTCTTTAAAACCTCCAGTGTTGGAGCATCCACAGCTTCTGGTGGCAAGTTGTTCCACTGGTTAATTGTTCTCACTGTCAGGAAAGTTCTCCTTAGTTCTAGGTTGCTTCTCCTTGATTAGTTTCCCCACAAAAGGAGATTTTCTCTACTAATTAAAGTAGTTTAACTATACCCCCGAATGTATCAGTTTTTTCAAGCGGATCACTTTGGACTGGGCATGGGTACGATGGAGGCAACAGTGAGCAATAGCCATTCAGTCTCTCTTCTTCCCTTCCCCCCCCTCCTCATTTGAGCTACTGGGTCCCAGTTAGCTATTAAAAGACCCTCAGTGGCGCAGTGGTTAGAGTGCAGTATTGCAAGCTACTTCTCCAGCCAGCTGCCTACAATTTGGCAGTTCAAATCTCACCCGGCTCAAGGTTGACTCAGCCTTCCATCCTTCTGAGGTGGGTCAAATGAAGACCCAGATTATTGGGGGCAAGAGGCTGATTACTCTGTAAAACTGCTTAGAGAGGGCGGTAAAGCACTATAAAGCAACATATAAGTCTAAGTGCTATTGCTGTTAGAGGGAATGGTTAGTCGATCCATAGAAGCATTGTTTAATCTACAGTTTGTCCTCCACTTACTACAATTGAGCCCAAAATTTATATTGCTAAGTGAGAAATTTGTTAAGAGCTATTTGACCCATTTTACCACTTTTCCTGCCACATTAGTTGTGAATTACTGCAGTTAAATTAGTCACCGGGTTGTTAAGTGAATCTGGCTTCCCCATTGACTTTTGCTTGTCAGAAGGGAGCAAAAGGGGATCATGTGATCCCCAGGGACACTTCGACCATCATAAATATGAACCCGTGGCCAAGCATCTGAATGTAAATCATGTGACCGTGGGGATGTTGCAACAGTCGTATGTCTGGAAAATGGTCATAAGCCACTTTTTTTCAGTGCTGTTATAACTTCAAATGGCCACTAAGTGAACCATTGTAAGTCGAGGACTACCTGTACATCATGATCAACTCAGCACTGTCTTAAAATGAACTCTTCTTCCATTAGCACATCCTCAAATCTCAGGCTTGCTTGTTAATTGACTTCAATTAATACCTGATAATAATACTTGTATTGTAATAATACTTGTATTCTTAGAAATACTAAATTAAACCACAAAATTGTGTGTGTGTGTGTGTGTGTGCATGCTAGCTCTATACCCGTGCTTCACTACAAAACTGTGATCGGGCTCAGTTTTTGGGGAGGAAAATAAGGGGGAAAAAAATCTGCCTCTGCCTACCAACATCCATCCATATTCATCTGGCTAGTGTCCTGTCAGTGTGTGAGAAAGTTGAGGGCTGTTTGGAAACTGAAAGAGTATTTGCTGTGTGAGCAAGAAGGAGACAGCAAGGAACCTGGACATGGCTGAGCTCAACTGTTCTGTACTAAAGCTGCTTGCTGCTGTGAAAGTGAAAGTGAAACTCCTCTCTTCTGCTTGTGTTTTGCATTTGGAACAGATTTTTTTTTTTCAGGTGGGGAGAGGGAGTAGAACTCCTTAGCATCACAGCATGTTAATAATAAAAATAATATTCGAAATACTACTGCTCTGGTCATTTGGAAAAATCCTTTCTTAGTGAGCACAGAAGCCAAGAGAAACATACCTGCCAAATTTCAAGTTTGTAGGCTTTACGGTTCTGGAGATTTTTGTGATGATGAGTGAGGGGTATTTCACTTTTTCTGTGTATATGTATATATCTTTGAGTGGTTGTGTATTCTGACGGATTTCATGGATGACATATTTATTGGAAATGCCAGTGTTAATCTGAAACTGAACACAAGATGTAAGCTTTGTTTATTTTAGGATTACTAATTACCTCATTGATGCCAACCAGACATCTCTGACCTTGTAATGAGTTTTCCTGTTGAGGAGTGAATTGCAGGACAGGAATGGCATCTGATTGATTCATAACAATGTCAGTTGAAATTAGTTAAATATTGGTTGAAAGAATAATTGATAACCCAGTCTAATAAGCCCTGAACATCAGGTATTCTTTCCCACCAATTTCGCTCTCAAAAAAAATCTATTTATGGCATAAGAATTTTTTGTGTTTATTTTCCTATCTATGAATCATAAACTTTACAAAGTAAGCAGCAAGGTTCTGTTTAACTCATGAATCAATAGGTCTTTTGCATCCTTGAACTGCAGTGTCAACAATGAATGATTGCTGAAAGTGTCTCAAATATTACAGATAAATTCTGGTTTATATTTCACATCTATACCAACACTCAGCATACAGCATGTCTATTTATCAAGAATATCTATTGGATTTAATACCTGTAATCTTCAACCTGCACTTTCCTGAGACATACAAGGATGGTTGTAATCAGTTTAAAATGTTTGATGTACAAGATTAAACGTAATTCTTACGGAATGGCAATTCCAAAGCAGCGGTAGAATTTTAAAATAAAATTAATCTTTCAGATTGAATTTTGAACATCCAATCAGCTATTTTGCTTGGCATACATTCCACCCATTCAACTTTTCAAGATTGTTTTGTGATGCGGAAGTATGAAATTCTTAGCAATGAATTAACAAAATAGAACTGATTTTAATCATTTCAAAGCAGAAATTTATGCCTTCCCTTATACTATTGATTAAATAGTCTCAAATTCTTCTTCATGAGAACTATGCAAAATAGTCCTGTTTGCAATTCAAATGAACCTCTAAGAACTTAAGATGGGAAATATGCAGCCTGCCAGAAACACATGAAGCTTTCGTATGAAAATTATATCAGCAAGGACCTCCCAATTTCAAATTAAAAATCAAAAAGGGCCATTAAACAGGAAGCAAGTTCTCTTTGGTGCAGATGCCTTTATTCATTTCCAAAAAGGAAGTGATACTCTGATTCTATGACTTTCAGTTCACAACTCATAAATTAACAAGTCCTTTCTCACTTTCCGAATTAATATCAGCTTGTAACCCTTCCTTCAGTGTGAGACTGGAGAACATGTAATTTACAAACATTGAATCAATATGGCTGCTCAACTGAATAAACACAACGTGTTTGGTGACTCCAATGAAGAGCCGTTAGTTTGTCTAGAAATGTTTTATTGGTATTTTCAGAACTGATTTATGATTTGGTTCCTGCTAGAAACTTCACAAAATCAATAGCCAGGGTGAAAAAAGAAAAAAAAGTTATTCAATACAGGTAGTCCTTGATGTATGAACACAAACTTTCCATTGTTATGCCAGCCAATTGTTAAGTGAGTTTTGCCCCATTGTGCAACCTTCCTTGCCTGTACAGCTGTTAAAAGAGAATCACTGCAGTTGTGAAGTCAGTAACACGGCTATTATACGAATCTGGCTTTCTCATTGATTTTGCTTGTCAGAAGGTATTGTGGCCCACCAGCGGCCAGTGGAGCTAGCGGCAGACTCAGACAGTGATGAGGTTGGGGAGGAACATGGGCCAGTCCTGGAGTCTGGAGAAGGCTCTGACGAAGGCTCTGTGTCAGAGGCAGAGATGGGGCCAGGGCCATCTGACAGTTATCCAGCTGCCTTCAGAGATCAGTGGGGCAGAAGAACAGCTGGAGCCTGTTCCCGGTGTGGGCATGGACAGAGCTGCCGGGAGAAGGGAACAATTAAGGAACAAGGGTCGACTTGGGAATAAAGGCACAGGTATAACAGAATGGCCCTTCCCATAGGGAATAAAGAAGAGCGAAAGGCAAGTGTTGTTTGCAGGAGACAATTATTTCATTTAATTAGGGTGAAGATTTGTTTGGGACTCGTTGCTCAGTATTTTCTGCTACAGCATTGCGCTTGGAAGCTATCAGCCTGGCAACTCTCCAAGCCTGATAAGGTCTGTGGTTATAATTCACTCTTGAAAGACTGCTTGCCGGGACTTTGCTGGATGTAAATGAGAGGAATTCACATTATCCTAATAAAAAGGGGTTTTGTCGGGAGGAGGAGTCTGCTTCATGATTTTGGGAAGCCCAGGTCAGAACAGGAGGTCACAAAAAGGGATCACATGACCCCGGAACATTGCAACCATCATAAATAGATGCAAACTTTGAATTTTGATCACATGACCCTGGGGATGCTCCAATGGTCATAAGTGGGGGAAATGGTCATCATCAGGTTTTTTTAGTGAACTTTGAAGGGTCACTAAAAGAATGATTGTGAGTCAAGGAGAACCTGTATAAGGTTAAGTAAGGATTAATGGTGATGAACTAAGTTGGCTGGTTTTCCTGTAGTTGAGGATTGCAAAATTTATTGTCTGATGGACGCCCAGTCTCCAAGAAACAGTTTTGTTGTGTCTTCTTAAAGACACAACACAGACACAACTTATTTTCCAAAGCACCAGAAGGCAAAACAAGAAATAGTGGATGGAACCTAATCAAGGAGAGACACAACTTGGAATTAAGGAGAAACATCCTAACAGTGAGGACAATTAATCAGTGGAACAGAAGTTGCCTTCAGAAGTTGTGGGTGCTTCATCACTGGAGGCCTTAAAGAGAAGACTGGACAGTCACTTGTCTGAAATGGTATAGGTTCTCTTGTTTGAGCAGGGAGGGTGGACTAGAAGACCTCCAAGGTCCCTTCCAACTCTATACTGATAGGTAGGTAGATAGAAAGACACTGTAGATAGATACTGTTGCTAGATAGATAGATACTGTAGATAGATAGACAGACAGACAGACAGACAGATAGATAGATGCTGGAGATAGATTGATAGATGCTGGAGATAGATACGATAGATAGATAGATAGATAGATAGATAGATAGATAGATAGATAGATAGATAGATAGATA
>BLBF01000022.1:11100124-11130909 GCA_015471245.1 Laticauda colubrina | reverse complement strand
ATAGATAGATAGATAGATAGATAGATAGATAGATAGATAGATAGATAAAGAAATTCTGCAGTTGACAAATCTTTTGCATAAAAATTACCCCTTCTCTGCAGTAAAGCAACTTATTTAGTCATCTTGAGTCAGTGAAGCTTTTGCTGCTTGCCAGTTATTAAATGTCGAGTTTCTGTCGTGAGGAATTTATTGCTCGACCTGCGTGAAGCCTGACAATTGGCAGAATGAAATCCTCTGAAAGAGCTTCTAGACAGACCAGGCTTCCCAAGGGTGGTTATATATGTATAACATTCTTTTGGTAGAAGTGTAATGTATTTTTCATACCTGTGTTTCCCTGAAAATAAGACCTAGTCTTATATTTTTTTGCCACCCAAAAAAAAGCACCAGGTCTTATTTTGGGGGGAATGTCATCCAACCTCACTTGCATGAGTCGCCCCCGGCCTCCTTTTCGCTGTCAGAGGCCTTCAGGAACTTCTTCTTCTGCAGCCAGCAAGGCTTTCCTGAAGGCCTCTGCAGCCGATAACAGAGCTCTGGATCTACCAATCAAATAGAATAATCATGAACGGGACTCCTAAATTCCTTTATGCTTTTCTTTTGGGATATGCAGCATAGACCAAATACTATTCAAGGGAAATGTAAACTTTTTGTGCTTGCAATAATATCAGAGCGATAAAATATTGCAGGCAAGGATGCTCACAACATATCTAATGTGCATTTTTAGTAGCCAAAATGTATAACAAATATAGGTTTCCATGCTCGCAATAAATGACAAAAAGGTTATCTTATCTTATTAAAATAGTCTATTAAAATAGTTTTAAATCTGTGCCTGGATCTTTACAAATATAAATTGAATGTCAGATCGTCTTTTTTTATAAGATCGGAAGAATTAACAAAGCATGTAAAATTGCTAATTAAATTTTAACATGAAAGAAAGGCCTCTGATCTATAGGAAAAGCAACATTTTCTACCAGATATAGTTACCTTTCTGTTACTATCATTCCCTGTTGTAATTTAATAAACACCAACTTGACAACAAATTAAGTGTTTCTAGAATGCACAGCAGAAACAAATTCAAGCTTGGCCTGTAGTTGTTACTGTGTTTCCCTGAAAATAAGACCTTCTTATAATTTTTTTTACCACCCAAAAAGGCACCTGGTCTTATTTTCAGGGGATGCAATCCACTGACTAACCTCACTTGCGTACGTTGCCCCCGGCCTGCTTTTCGCTGTCAGAGGCCTTCAGGAATTTCTTCTTCTGTGGCTGGCAAGGTTTTCCTGAAGGCCTCTGCAGTCGATAACAGCTCCAGATCAATCCGGACTTTCCCCCTTCACATTGTTTGTCAGAAAGTCACAAAATGGGAATCACGTGACACCCCCCCCCCCCAGGATGCTGTGACCGTCATAAATGAGAGTCAGTTGGCAATTGTCTGAATTTTAATCACATGACCATGGGGATGCTGTAAGGGTTGTTAAGTGTGAAAAATGGTCACAGGTCAATTTTTCCTGGGGATATTGTAACTTCGAACAGTTACTAAATGAACTGTTGTAAGTTGAGGACTACCTGTATATACAGTATTTTCCCTCAAGCTGCAATCATTCCTTACAGGGCCACATTGTACAGATATATTTTGGGGGGACATCAATGGAGAACAGTATAGCAGAGTAGTGCGGTGGCCTAGAGATGGACCTCTTGCCTCACAATCAGGAGGCTGTGAGTTTGATCCTAGGTAGAGGCAGATATTTCTTTTTCTGGGCACAATGAGAATATATCTGCTAAACAAAACTCCGCATTGGCAACAGGAATGGCATCTGGCCAGTAAACACTCTGCTAGCTCCATTCAGTTGCCCAGACTCCACCCTGCAAGGGATTATGGGGTCATTAAATGATAATGATCAATGGAGAACAGAGTCATTTCTTTTGTGGGATGCCCCATCTCTATCATGTGCCAACCTTTTTACAATTTGGAGTTGCAAGTTCAATTCTCCGTAGCCCTGGATATCTCAGGATGCTGCTGTTACCGACAGGTGGGATTTTATTTTGCTCTTGGAGTTTTTATTTCATTGCATTTTTATATTGCCACGCAATCTATTTTTAATGTTATATATTGCTTGGGGATGCTTTGCATGACAGGCTGACTATAAATATTTTAAAGAAACAACGAAATAGTAACACGGTGGCTCTTTCTTTTTTTTGCATCGAAAGAGTTAAAACAAGAACCCAGGAATAAAGATTCAGTTTCAAGCCTTTGTCCTAAATTTATGATATATCCAGCATGCACAATAAAATCTCAAAGGCAGCTTTCTCTGAAACACAAAGCAAGAAGACAAATATTTATTTTGAAGAGATTTCAGTACCTTTATTGTTATATACATTCACAACAATTGTAAATGGAGACTGTAATGCCATTATATAAAAGGTAGCTGTTAATTCTGTTCTTCTGGCAAGACAGGATGTATGGGCTCAAGCATCACATGTCTCATGATATCACACAGATGTTGTATATTGTGTAATTTGCGTCTAACATAACCAGACAGATACTTATTAAATAATTGGCATGTGTATTATATAATGGCAAATGCATGATGATGCAAAGCAGAACAGAAAAACAGAGTTGAAAGGGACCTTGGAGGTCTTCTAGTCAAGCCCCCAGTGAAGGCAGGAAACCCTGTAACATTTCAGACAAGACATTGTCCAATCTCTTCTTAAAAACCTCCAGTGATGGAGCATTTACCACTTCTGCAGGCAAGTTGTTGCACTGATTAATTGTTCTGTCAGGAAATTTCCCACGAGAGAAAGAAAGAGAGAGAGAGAAAGGGGGAGAGAGAGAAAGAGAGAGGGAGAGAAAGAAGAAGGAAAGAAAGGAAGGAAAAAGAGGGAGGGAGGGAGGAAGAGAGAAAGAGAGGGAGAGAAAGAAAGAGAAAGAAAAAAAGAAAGAGGGAGGGAGAGAGAGAGAGAAAATATACCTATGTGGTTGTAAGTGAAAACATTAGTCCCAAAAACTTTAAAGGAGGTGGAGCTACCTGGGCACATCCAGGTTACTTTGCAAAAACTAAACAGGGGTGGGATTCATCCTGTTCAGATGAACCAGATGTTAAATTTACATCTGGTTGGCCGAACTGGTAGTTGAACCGACCAGCTGGCCCCACTGGTCCCTCCCTTCCCAGGAGTCGCCATGCAGCCCGTTTTGGATGCAAGTAAGTACAGGTCTGCATGGAGGCTCTGGTAAGGGGAAAACCGGGCTTTCCAGAAGCACTGGAAGTCCGAAATGGGCCTGTTTCTGGCTTCTGGAGGGCCTCCCAGAGGCCCAAGGGAAGCCTCCGGACTCTGGGGAAGGTGAAAAACGGCCCTCCCGGAAGTTCCGGTAGGCCACGCCCACCCAGCAAACGGGCAGAGAACCTGAAACTAACCATGGTCAAATCTCATTAGGAGATTGGACAAGAGACCACTTAAAAATCTCAGATAAATTGGGTAGCCCAGGAAGTTGAAAAAGAATCCAAGAATCCAAGTTGTAAAATGGAGCAAAACTCGCTCAACAAATATCTCACTTAGCAACAGAAATTATAGGCTTTCACATTTCACATTCAAAAACAAAAAAAAATCCTGATAGAGGAAAACGTGATTAAGAAAATATTAGAAGGTGCAGAGATGAATAGATTAACATTGGCAATTAAAGAAAAAGAAGAAACTGAATACTATATGGTATGGGATCTATTTTATCAATGGTTGGAAATAAAGAAATAAATTAAAATTGAACATACAGTGAAATAAGTCAAAATTGTTATAATGATAAAACATGAAAGGGATAATGGTTTATGAAGAAAATGTAATTATTATTTCAGTAAGTAATGTATGTGAATTATAATTGTTTGCACAAGATATATGTACCCAGTGATACACTATTTGTTGTAAATATAAAATTAAAAAAATATATTAAAAAAGAAAGAAATTATAGGCTCATTTGTGGTCATAAGTCAAGGACTACCTTTAACATTTCATGACATTATATAACATTTTAAAAAGCCTAATAATATCTAGTTCTCCATCAAAAGAGTTGTGGGAACTTGCAAATTAAACAACGTTTAAAAACTGTTGAAAGAACTTAATTTTAATGAATCAAATCAGAGATTCGTTCAGTCTCACAAATGGCTAAACATCTTTCAGAAAAGATGCAAGATGGATGAGAAAATGAGAGAGCGTGTTGAGACTCAGATAATATATAGCTATTAAGGATCAAGAGAATAGTAATCAGGCAGGTCATATATCTTTTAACTGCCAGTGATAATCTTATCTTCCACAAATTTGTCTAACCGGCTTCTGTAGGAGCCCAGATAATCCATCATCACTGCATCGTAGAAATAAATTAAAGAATTAAATTTAATGCTGCTCATACAAAGAAGTATATTTCATTTCATTTGGAATCCGGTCCCCATCTGACTTCACTGAGATGATTTCAGTTCTACTATTAAATAGTCAGCTTTCCCTGTTCACAGGATCTGTATTAGAGGATTTCTACAGTATGTATTTTGAGGCTGACGGTTGTGAAATTCATCAATACTAAAAATTGGGCTTGTTGCATTGATGACAATGGACTACATTTTACAATGAGCTTCATCCTTAAAAGGACCCTTTGTGATCTTCAAATAGGGTAGAGTAGAATAGAATCAGAAACAATGGAATGGAATGGGTAGAACAGAACAGAACAGAACAGAGCAGAAAATATGGAACGGAGTCGAATGGAATGGAATAAAATAGAAAATATGGACTGGAATAGAATCAAATAGAATAGAAAATATGGACTGGAATGGAGTGGGCTGGAATAGAATAAAACAGAACAGAACAGAATAGGAAATATGGAATGGAGTGAGGTGGAATCAAATAGAATAGAATAGAAAATAGAATACAAAATATGAATGGAATGGAAGAGAACAGAATTCTTTATTGGTCACGTATGATTGGACATGCAAGGAATTTGTCCCCAGTGCAAAAGCTCACAGTGTACATATAAACATGTATTATGTAGTTTTGTCTTAGGCGCTTTGTGCTTAAAACTGTAAATGACTGCATAAGTGTTTAGGCGCTGGTAGAAAACATCCAGCAATATTTGGACAAGACTTAAGAGATTTTAGCTGAATTTTACATTTTTGCAGGAAGTGTTGACATATAACCTCTAAAAGTATGGAAAACTGACCATATTGCTGAATAGTGAACTTACCCTTAATGCCATTTTGGATAGATTATCTAATTAAAGAAGGTTATTGGAGGTAGAGACTCTTCGAGAGCTGTATGCAACTAAATGTCATTTTAATGTATGCTGATTAGTGTACATTTAAAGTGACAAGAAAGTTATTCTATGTCTTATTTTAAGCCTAACATTATTTTAATCATAGATTTTAGATTTTACTTATTATTTTATACTAGAATTTTAATTGTACATTTACTGAGTGTTTTTATTTGTTCTGGTCTCTGGTCTATGATTGTAATAAATTAAATTGAATGATTGATTGATTGATTGATTGATTGTAGGGTATTAAATACATTCCTCAAAACTGCAAAGAAGTTAGATTTTATGTGTTAGTCTATGTTATTGTACCCATTTTTTTCATCCATGATCCTGGATTAGCAAAGCTTGCAAATTCAAACTTTTGAGAAATTCTGGGAAGATACTTAACTTGGAAAAGTAACCTGAAAAATGAACAAACATAAGATAAAGGAGAAACGGGCCACAATTACAGAGAGACCTTCTGAATTAGCCAGATTAAGAGGAAAAGAACGAATAGTTTCAGATAAATCTTTAGAAATGCTCAGATTAATTTTTGCAAAACTCAGAATCCTTCCAAAGTCCCTTCCTCTGCCTCATTCATAAACTTGTCCATTCTTTTTGTTTTTAAAGATATTATTGGCTGCACAGCACACATCTCCATTGGAAGCAGCTGGACCTGTTTTTCATGCTGCAAAGTTAGCAGGTGGCATCTCTGAGCATCTCTCAATTGCATATTCCTTTAAGAGTGCCAAGTTTTAGGTATGCTTAAAGAGACTCACACGGTTTCCCCAAGACAGAGCATTGATCCTGAGGAATATTAACTTCCTCAACGATAGCATCTTTTTATTACTGTCATTCCCTTCCTTGGAATACCTCGGATGCATCCAGGAAAGTGAAGTGGGGCAATGTTTAAAATGAGATTGTATTGGCAAAGCCACCTAACATTTGTCAGTGCCTGTATTTGGCAGTCGCGAACTATTATTAGTCTGTTGTGTTTGCGAGCACTGAAATCCATGAAACAAAAATTTCCTTTTTTAAAAAAGGGCATTTTTTGGTTGCATTCGTGGAAACCGAGCCAGCTTGAATCACAAGCTTTCCAAGAGCTTCCATTAGGCTTTCTGGAATAGGTCCTCAAACGAGAACTTTATCCCCCGGATGCCCGATTTGCCTTCACCGCATAAGAGAGTTGAACTGTGCCTTTTCACCACCTCATCCAAGTCCTGTAAAAAATAATTGTGTGTGTGTGTGTTTTAATTTAAAAACCTCCAATTAACTCAGCAGGGAGAACCTGTGAAAGATCTCAGCAAACTTGCAGCAGGTGAGCAACGATTTTGGAACTGATTTGGCCGCACCTCCAGGTAAAACAGATGGCCAGGCATTCCCCTGGGCCTGGGGTGTCGAAGGCACATCACATGTACAGGAGCTGGGGCAGGGACCGCAGCCTGCCGACTGTGTGAGGGAGGGGAAGAGATGATCCAGCAAAGGGGAAGCTGTACTTCACTATATTCTTTCACCTCTGAGAGAAAAAGGAGAACTTAGCTGTGGGGAGGAGAAAACCAGAGATAACCCCCTAGGTCAGGGGTCTCTAACAGATGGAAACTGATCAAGGAGAGAACAATCTCAGAACAATCGGTACAATGGCTTGTCTCCAAAGTTGTGTGTGCTCCAACACTGGAGATTTTCAGAAGAGATTGTCTGGAATGGTATAGGGTCTTCTACTTGAGCAGAAGGATGGACCAGAACAGGGACCACCAACCTTTGGGACCTCAGGGACCACCAAACTCATTATTTTAAATCCCAGGGACCACTAATTTGAATTTTGACTGACAGTGGCTTGCTGACGTTGGTGGGAGAGAGAGAGAGAGATCTGATTTCACCTCTCTCTCTCCCCCCACCCCATACACACACATACACAAATACACAGAGGTAGGAGTGGGATTCAAATTTCTTAACTGGTTCTATGGGCATGGCCTAATTTGTGGATGTGACTTGGTCATGTGACTGGCTGGGCATGACTTGTATGTAAATATTATAAATATTTATGTAAATATTGAATTTCTTATTTAAAAAAAGAGCAACTTTTACCCCAAATCAGGAAAAGCAGGCAGGCAGATTGAATTGCTCACAGAATCACAGATTCATTCAGAGATCTATCTATCTGCCATTGGCTAGCTCAGTTTGTCACATAAAATTTGCTTGCTGTGAGTCTGCACTGAATAATAGAACTTCAGTCCTAAGGGAGGTTTGGCTGTGCTTAAAAGCAAAGCCAAAGACTGACTTAGATAAGATTTTGACAGGTACTGATGAAAAGGTGATTAAAAAATTGTATGGATATTTGTTAGAAATTAAACTAGAAGAAGAACAAGTTAAAGAAACAATGATTGCTTGGGGGAAAAATTTTGGATATGGGATTGATTTAGAGAAATGGCAAAAATTGTGGTCTCAAAATTATAAAATGACAATGTCAACAGCATATAAAGAAAATTTGTATAAGATGTTTTACAGGTGGCATTTTCCCCCGACAAGAATAGCAAGGATGTTCAAGAATAAATCTGAAAAATGTTGGAAATGTCCTCAGACACCTGGTTCATATTACCATATGTGGTGGACATGTACGGATGCTAAAAAATATTGGACTAAAATCCACACGTGGTTGGAAAAAATGACAAAAAAGCATATAGATTTGAAACCAGAGATATTTTTATTGAGAATTTTACCTGAAATATATAGTAAAGAACTGAAATACCTGATTATAAAAAAAAACAGTGGCTAGGATTGTATTTGCTAAAAATTGGAAAAATGAGAAAATACCATCACAGGAGGAAATCATAAAGAAAATATTGGAATGTGCTGAAATGAGTAGATTGACATTTGAAATCAGAGAACAAGATAATAAACAATTTTATAAAATTTGGGATCTATTTTATCAATGGTTAGACAATAAAACAGTAATGAATTATGTAGATTTTTAGAAAATAATAAATATATAAAGATTTATTCTTATTATATCTACCAAAATGATTCTAGGATAGATTTGAGATGATAATATGAACTGTCATAAAACAAATTAAGTAAAATATGATTATTTTGTAAAACATGAATGAATAAAAATATAGTCAAATGATTAATAATGATATTAATCTTTTTAATACTTGATTGAAAATATGAGAATATATACAATGTAATTGTAATTGAAGACTACGAAATGGAAGCGCAAAACAATTTGCAAACCAACCGGCACACTGTATGTATATATATGGAAGATGCCTTGATGTTCTTATGTTTTGTTTGTTTATATTTGTTTTAAAAAATAAAATTAAAAAAAAAGCAGAGCCAAAGATTTAAAGATTAGCTAGAAAGCAAGAAATCCAGTGGTTTCCTGCTTTCTAGCTAATGTAAATCTCCCGGCACAGCAGAACAGCTGATGGTTGTGGGGGAAAAAAAGGAAAAATAGCAACTTAGCAGGCAAGTTTGCCAGGTAAGGAGTGAGTGGGCAGGGAGGGTTCCTGCCGGCCACGTGGGCAGTGCAGCCTTGTGTTCCCGTGAAGCCTGGATTAATTGCTTTTGGGGGTGTTCTGGGGGTGACATTTCTCTGCAGACCACCAAAATTTTCTTGCGGACCACCAGTGGGCCGCGGACCACCCGGTTGGTGACCACTGGACTAGAAGACCTCCAAGGTCGCTTCCAACTCTGTTATTCTATTATACTGAAATGTTGAATCAGCTGGTGCTCCCCCTTCCAACAGTTCATCAAAATGCTCCTGTGACTCTTTCTGGAACTCTTCCTTCTAGCAGTCTTCTACTACGCCTCCTGAACCTACCCTGTCTCAAAATCCTCTATTATGATGTCCTGGCTCGCTATGTCCAGTGCAACATCGTTCTTATCATGAGATGACCAAGATTGTTGCCTCATCAGTTGATGGCGGTCCTCCAGCAGGTTCCCTACGTTTACCATGAGTGAAAAAATTGTCCTAGGTTTCAGTGAACACTTTGCACCATTTGATTTTGAAAAGTGCCCGTGCGAATAAATAAGGCCTCATTCTGGTGGTATGAACTGAACGTGCGGCGATTGAGAAACAAGAGCAGAGTCTGAATACAATATTAATATTGCTTAGATGTCCGTCCATCCTTTCTTCCTTTTCTTTTTTTCTCTTTCTTTCTTTTCACTCCTTCCTTCTCTTTCTCCTTCCTTTCTCCTTGTCTTCCTTCTCTTTTCTTTCCCTCCACTTCCTCCCTCCACCTTCTTCCTCTCCCTCCTCCTCCTTCCTCTTCCTCCTCTTCATCCCCCACCCTTCTCCTTCCTTGTTCTTCCTCCTTCCCCATTGTCTTCTTCCACCTCTTTCTTCCTCTACCCTCTCCCTCCTCCTCCTTCCCCTTCTTATTCACCTCTTCTTCCTCTTCCTTCTCTCCCTCCTTCCTCTTCTTTCTTCTTCCATCACCTCTTCTTCCTCTTTGTCCTACCTCTTCCTCCTTTTTCTTCCTCTTTCTTCCCCATTGTCTTCTTCCGTCTCTTCTTCCTCTCCCTCCCTCCTTCCTCCTTCTTCCACCTCTTCTTCCTCCTCCTTCCTCTTCCTCCTCCTTCTCCATTGTCTTCTTCCTCCTCCTTCCTCTTCTCTTCTTCCTCTCCCTCCTCCTCAGCTTCCTCTTCTTCCTCCTCTTCCTTCTTCCTCCACAATAAAAGAGGGGGGAAAGGGCGGGGCCGTTCTTCCCCCTCGCCCTCCCGTCCCCGAGAGCGCGCGCGGGTGCCAGTGTATATATGCATGGGGGGGGGGGTGGTTTGCGTGTGAAGTAATTTATTTCCAAGCGGAGCCCCCCCCCCTCTTTCTCTCTCCTTTCTTTTTATTCTCCCTCCTTTTTCCCTCTCTTCCCCCCATCCTGCCCTCCCCAGCAAAACCGCTTCGTCCGCCGGAGAGCGACAACACGACGAGCGGGCGGCTGGGGCTGGGGCTGGGTCTGGGGCTGCGGGGACCGCTGGGCGCCGGGCGGGCGTCTGTGCCGTCCTTTCGGTCGCCTCTCCACCCCCACCCCCACCCCCACCCCCACCTTCTCCCGGCGTTTCGCCCCGCGCGCCTCACAAGTTGCGCCACCCCCCGCCCCGACTCGCTGGAGAGCGCGCGCGCGCCCGCGCGCAGTGGGGGTGGGGGGGAGAGAGAGAGAGGTCGAGGGCGCGAAAAGGAGACACCTCATCCCACTCCACCGTCCCCCCCTCCCCACAGCTCGCCGCGCCCCTCAGGCTCGGAGAAGGTGTGTGAGGGGAGGCGGTCGGACAGGCGGTCTCGGCTGTGCCCCCCCCTCCACCTTTTTCCTCCTCCTTTCCTTCCTCCTCCTCCTCCTCTTCCTCCGCGGGGCGGGAAAGGAGCGAGTTGCGGCGTCTCCGGCGGTTGCCAAACTTCGCGCGCTGCCCACCCCATCTCCTCACCTCACACACACACACACACACACACACCGGGTCTTCTGCTGCTGCCTCCGCTGCTGCTGGTTCCCCTCCCGCGGCCGGCAGCGTCGTCGCGTCAACTTCCTCGCCTTTTGCCCGCCTGGCGCGGCTGCCCCATCCCGCCTGGCGCGCCTGGATGAGCGGCTGCCCGGTGCGCGGCGGCGGCGGCGGCGGCGGGAGCGGGGGAGCATGGCGCTCAAACGGAGCTCGTCGGCTCCGCCGGTCCGGATTTATCCTCCGCGGCTTTCCCTCCTGCTGCTGGTGCTGGTGCCCGTGATGCTTTCGGCGGCGGCGGCGGCGGCGGCGGCCGCTTCTTCCCGGGCCGCCTACCCTCGTTTCTCGCCCTTCTTCTTCCTTTGCACCCACCACGGGGAGTTGGAAGGGGACGGCCAGCAAGGCGAGGTGCTCATCTCTCTCCACCTGGCAGGGAACCCCACTTTCTACGTGCCGGGACAGGAATATCACGGTAAGATTAACCTTCCCCCCCCCCCCCGTTTTATTAGGGTGTGCGAAGGTCTCGTCGCTCCGAGACCCATCATCCCCGATCGGTGCGATGGGGGTGGGTGGGGAGTGGAGGAGGAGACCACCAGATTGGGGAAAGGTTATTATTTTTGTGGGGCGCGACTCCGAAGAGATCCCCCCTCCCTTGGCCATCCTGATGTCCGCCAGCCGGTCCCGCTGGACTCCGAGTCCCATCATCCCCGATCAGTGCGATGGGGTTGAGTGGAGGAGATTACCAGATTAAGGAAAGGTCCATTTTATGGGACTCGGGTTTGGCCCGTCGTCGACTCCAATGAGACCTCCGGGCCAACGCCAGCTGCTCCCGACAGACTCCGAGTCCCATCATCCGCGATCAGTACGGTTTGGAAAGTGTGTGTGTGTGTGGGGGGGGGGGTAATGGGAGATCACCAGATGGGGAAAGGGTCTTTTCGTGGGAAAGGTGGATGAGTGTTTGGGCCGTCGTCGACTCCGAGGAGACTTGTCCGCCAGCCGGTCCCGGTGGACTCCGAGTCCCATCCTCCCCGATCAGTCCCAATTTGGAGGGCAGGGGAAGAATCACCAGATGGAGAAAGGGTCTTTTTTTATGTTTGGGATTTGGCGCGCGTGGCGATGGCTTTGATGGGGCGGGTGAGGGGGGTGGGGAGCTTTGCCGTCTGGTTTTTGTAGTCCGGGGAAGATCGGGAGGCGAAATTGGGAAAGTTTAGGGTGGCGTTTCGTATTGTCTATGGAGATTCTCGGTCATCCAGGGCATGGTGGTCCCAAACATTGCTTTTTTTCCTCCCTACCCTCCTCACTTGTCTTTCCCCTTTTTCCTCCCCAATGGGTCTTACTATTTGCTTTTGTATTTGATTCTATAATCTAATAAAATGTTCAAATCCCAAAGGTTGCCTTTTCCCGAAGGCAACCAGACTTTTGAACTCTCCCGTTTGTGCTGTTCGACGGCTAAATTACTGCGGAATTAACAGCCGAGGCTGTGAGTTAACGAGAGGAGAGAAGAGAAGAGAAGAGAAGAGAAGAGAAGAGAAGAGAAGAGAAGAGAAGAGAAGAGAAGAGAAGAGAAGAGAAAATACTCCAGTTGCCTTTGGAAAGGAAAAAAAAAAAAAGCACCTTTGAAGTCGCATTGTATTTCTGGCACTTAAAATACTTCTCTCCGCTTCTCCCCATCCCGTTTGTTGGGACTGGAGCGTGCCGTATATAGAGGGACAAGTACCTTCGCCAGCCGCTTCCCCGAAAACCTTCGAAATCTGAAGAAATTCGCGCTTTCTGCCGCCAAAGTTGAAGATCTCCGTTTTGCTCCAATCAGGGGTTTCGGAAGCGCGGAGACCTGGAAGATGAAAATGAGCGTTTAAGACACTAATTCGCCTGTTTTTAGAGGTTTTCAAATAACGCTGTGCTCGTAGGTGCAGGAAATCGCAACCTTCAATACGTGGTGGATTTTTTTTTCCCCCCTCGGGTTACGAAAGTCGGGAGGCTTGGGCGAAAAGGTTGGAGGACGAAACTCGGGTTCCGATCCCAGTTTGGCCATGAACTTCCATTAACTTGGGTGGTCTCGAATCGCCTGAACTACCTGAGGAGGTAGTTAGAAATTAAAACAGAAGGGAACCCCCCCTCCCCCGAGAGCCACCTAAAGCTTCTCCGGGGGGGGGGGGAGACGAGAGGGACAAATTGTCCGAAATAATAGCCTCGGCTGTTAATTCCGTGGCAATTTAGCTGTCGAACCGCATGGCGAGCTGTTTATCGGTGGAAGAGTTTAAAAAGAGGGATGAAAGAGTTGGAGAATGAACTCCGAAGACGACAAACGCGCTTGGGAATTGCCTTCTCTTGAAAGCTGTTTGTGGATTCCCGGAGTGAAATGATTCTGCGTATTGCATTGTGTTATGTGTAAGAAGAAGATACATATTTACAGGGAGAAAGGGATGAGTGGCCCCACCCTGAGCCATCAAAGAGAGGGAGGGATGAAAATTCAGATTAGCAAAAGGACGATAGAGGCAGTGCTGCTGGCTGCTTTATGAAGACGGTGGTCATTTAATGAGGACTTCAAAAGAAACATTCAGAGGGTGGGGATCAAATAGAAACACACACACACACCCCAACCTTGTGGGCATTGCCTGTAGATGTTGGCTGCTTGTTTTAACTGTGACATAAAACGAAAATGACTGATTGTGGGTGGAATTGATGTGTCACTTGGTGTTAAAAAAGCAAGGAGATCCTTAGGGAGCTGTGCCTTGTACATGAATTGAATATCATGCCATGAATATCAGTAGCCCAGAGTGAATTTTATCTTTTCCCTTTGTATTCCCTTTTCCCTAGTGTATAAAAACTGACTGGTTTGAGGGCTCTTTTGGTGCTCTCTGAGCATGATAGTGGCCAACATGGACGGTGTTTCCTGGTTTGGGCCACGAAATGTCTGCCAGAAAACCACCAAGCTCAAGGAGCCCTCATTTCAACCCTGAGAGCTATAAATATTCTCCTTTAGTGGTACTAAAGTTGATAATTTCCTCTTGCCATAACAGTTCTTCAAAAGAAACTCTTATTTAGGGAAAAGGATCCAAAAGCTTTGGGGGAGAGATCTTTCAGGCTGTCTGGGTGGCCTTTGGGATACTTTATTTTTCTTGAATAGATAATTGCCTTTTGGCTTGGAAAAAAAACCCCAGAGTTGAGTGGTGCCATTTACAGGTCACCCAATAACTTCCAGAAGAGTGACCAGCCACTATGACACAAGCCCCACCCACTCCCCTTGCCACTATGATTGAGCTTGTGACCTCAAGAAAGAGAATTGATTTGACAATACATGCTGAAAGCAAGGCTGGGATGCTCTCAAGTGAATCAGTGAGCCACTTTTATTGGAAGATCCCACATTGTCCATGTTTCCCCTTTCATATTTAAATGGAAGGGCTCCATTAGGCTAAAATGCACTTCCTTTGGTGAAGGGATTTCTTTTTTTGGAGCGGCAGAAACTATTTTCGTACATAAGGGCTCGGGAAAAACCACTTGTGGGTTGTTGGTTTTTTTGTTGTGCCGTTCTTTTCTGCTTTTCTGCTTTTCTCCATTTGTTCTTTCACACCAGGTGCATTATTCTCTGCCTTTCCGTCAGGGTGCAAACCATCCAGCACTTCAGGAGTTGAATATCTCCCCAGCTGCTGAACCAAACTGCCTTCCAAAAAGCTAAGCAGGGTTGTAACTGGTTACTTAGTTGAATGGGAGACCAAACTCTTAGCATGGCATGTTGGGGGAAAATGCCCTATAAGAAGGCGAAGGCTACTTCAATGTTCCTAGAGAGAAAAATCCACGGCGTGTCCTGGTTTTAACACTAGGATTTGAATTGCTGAGCATTGTCACTGAGTAGAAGCTGCTATAGAGCAGGGGTCTCCATCCCCCAGTCTGGATTGGCACTGGGCCTTGGCATGCTTGATCAGCATCGGGCCACACAAAAAAACTGAACCCCCATCCACGGGATGCAGCCAGCACACAAAACCACACCCCCTCCGGCCCACGAAAAAACCTCTTGCAATGGAACCGGTCCCTGGTGGTTGAAGGCCATTGCGACAGATAACTCAGTAGATGGTTATAAAAAGAAGGAAATCTGACACTGAACTATTGCAATATCCAAATAAATTACGATGGTCAAAGCACATTCTGTTGTCTCCAGCAATATCCTCTAACACATTTACAAAAAAAAACAAGCATCTTTGCATCTTTTTCTAAATGTCAGGGAGTGGATTCACAATGCAGCTCTTGAGACCAAAGAGGAGGGACATCTTTTCTTACAGATCCTAATATACAGAAAGGTTCATAATAAAACATGTTATTCCTCTTTCCTTTGGAAGTTTCAACACCTGCATAACCCATTAGCACCATACAGTATAGGCATCTATCCACAAAGCTATCTTTATGTATTGCAATGAAGTGGCTTACCTGTAAATCTTTTATTTTCATGTTGTGAAAATCACCCCCTCCGGCACACCTCAAATATCTCATTTATGTACATATTACGTTTTTCAGTCCAACATCTCCATTTGATAAAATATTTAGTATCAAGGATTCAAGTTCACAGTGCACTCATTTCCTAAATAGGCTTATATTTTTTTAAAAGCTCATCTCAAAGAAGCTGAAAGGGTTGGTAGAAATGCCTGTCTGTGGGAACAAAGAGGAAGAAAGGAGTAGAGGAATAAAGAAGATTAAGTTACTATTAGTTCGGTTAACTTCTGCTATTTTCTTGATCTCAAAGTTTATGATCAAACAGTTCCAATTTGTTATGTCTTTATTAAACTGCCACATATACCACACAGTTACTTCCTTACCTTTTTGAAGAAAACAGCAGGCTCAAATATCTTGTTCTGCACTACAGTCATATACAGGAAAGATTATCATATAAATGTGGCAGGAGAAACTATAGACAAATCATAGGAAAACGAAACGCAGAGAGACTAAACTGATAATTAATTGGGGGGGGGGGAAATGTTGGATACTAAGCAAGACTTCCTTGCATTGATAAGATAACTTTACCACATGTGTTAGTTAGTGTTCAGGCCACAAAAGATAAAATTGTATTTCTTGATGAACTGTAGATTAGCTAGCTTTATCACAATTCGGGTGTCACAGGTTAGGCTGCAAGAGAGAGAACTCTTCATGGATTGTAGTTCAGCTGTTTAGTGCTGATATGTAGCTCTGAGGTTCTTTTGTTCAGGAGCATTTACACCAAGGCTGTTGGGTACCTTTCTTAAACCAGCTTTATTTTAAACGGATCCCTCTTGTGAATTTCAAAAACACAGTCCCTGAGATTTACATTTTTATCTTTCAAATTATTTTGCCCAGGCGCAGAAATAAGAAGTGATTAATTCAGTTAGGATTTTGTTTGGGTTTATTTTTGCATCATCATATATCATGATATGAAAGATAGATTCTGTCTTGTTGAGGAATCTGAAAGCTAATATCTCTTACTCGATTAAAATGGAGAGAGTAAACTGTATTATACAAAGCCTTCTCTGATTAATATCTAGATGGTAAAGGAATGAAGTAGAAAATTTGGAATGTAGGCACTCCAGTCCTAAAACAGTTGAATGGGAATCATCTCAAATATGTGTATGTTAATGCCATACTAAACTTTACCGGGGAGTACAGTATATTGTGATGACTTCCAAAGAAACAGAACAGAAAAACAGAGGTTGGTTCTCTCCTTGATTAGTTTCCATCCATTGCTTCTTGTCCTGCCTCAGGAGTTTTGGAGAATTAGAATTGGTTCATTAGGTTATATGAGTAAGGTGATTGACAGCTGTTTTCCCCATATTCATCATTAATTGTGTTGGGTAGACTTCTTAGGAACTGAATTTTAACAATATCTGGAGCATTACATATTGCCAATCCTTGGGTCAAATATCACTAGAACTTAGTAGGGGTTAATGTCATGCCCTTGGTAGAGTCAGACTCTGAGGGAGAGGAGGAACAACCGACAGGGTGTGGAGGTGTGGCTCCAGAGGTTGTGGAGGAGGCTGGGGAAGGGCAGAGGCTGGCTGGGCAGTCAGAGGAAGAACCAGGCCCATCCCTTCTGAATCCTAGGACACGCAGGGAGGAAGAGAGGAGGAAACAACTTGGCTTATGAGAGAGGAAGAGGCCATAATCCCCCTCATTGGTGGCAGCTGGGGAGACCAGTATATAAGAGAGACAATTACAACACAGCATTGCCAGAAGCAAAGCATACACATTGTACACATGCTGTGCATTGACAGTAAACGTTTGATTTGATTTTGATTTCAGGGAAAGGCATAAGATGGGACAAAACTCACTGAACAAGTTTCTCACTTAACGACATAAATGTTGGGCTCAATTGTGGCCATAAGCCAAGGACTACCTGTAGTTGAATTTAGATGAACATTTACTTTTTTAAAATAATAATTCTAACAGTGGACAGTAGCATGTAATCTAATAAGACACAAGGAATTCTGTATATGCTCTAATATCTCACTGCTGTTGCATGTTTCAAGTGTTCAGCTTGCCTCATTTTATCTTATGGAAAGGCCAGCCCTTGTTACTATGGATCTGCAATCTTCAGGTGCAAACAAAAATATATGGAGATGTATGGATGGTCAAGAAGTGGAGTAGTTATGGTGGTCTAGTGGTGAAGACACTTGCCTCCTACTCAGAAGGTTGAGAGTCCAGTCCCAGGCAGTAGCAGACATTTCTCTATCTGGGTGCAAAGAGAAAATATCTGCTGCAAACTCCATATAGGCGTCAGGAAGGGCATACGGCCAGTAAATGCTCAGCTCCATTCAGTCGTCCTGACTCTATCCTGAATTAAGGGATTACATGATCAGAAAAAAGGAGTTTTCTACGAATAGTCAAGAAGTAGTTTGAAGCAAAACTAGGAACCTTTTCATTGTCAGTGATTTAACATGGAGTGGGGGGCCATGAAGGTGGTAGGGGCACATTCTATATCTAGGTGGATTGAGTTTGTGTCATGCGTGAAGAATAGAATAGAATAGAATAACAGAGTTGGAAGGGACTTGCAGGCCATCTAGTTCAACCCCCTCACCCAAGCAGGAGACCCTGCACTATTTCTGACAGATGGCAGTCCAGTGTCTTCTGGAGAATCACATACTAAGTTCCAGTTAAGTTGATTGATTACTCATGTCTATACGCAAGAATCTAGCCAACTAACGGTCTGTTCTAAATTGGTGGTAGATAAGAGTTAACAGAATTCAAGAGGATTCTACTTCAGCCATTTATAGGAACATAATGATTCCAGGCTGATTCCTCTCTTGATTCCACCCCAGGCTCTGTGTGATGACCCGGGGCGTGGCACAAAGGCAGCACAGTCACATAAGTAAGAAAAGTCCCTTTAGTACCTCCAACTTTGCCCCCAATGTCCAGGTTACCTTCGGCTGGAGAAAAAACTCTCCCCAAAATAGTCTTTAAGTGGAGGAAATTCAGTCCGAAAACAAACTACACATTAACTATCAATAAAAACCCACACAAACCACGCTGCAGCACTTAACTGGACAGGGCAGGATAAGGAATTGCAGACTTGAAAGGCCAACAAAACACACACAGTTGGGAAGACGCCAGGAGCCCAGATAAGCCTCGACCATAAAAGATATCTCACAATTTGCCTCCAACAAGTTTCTCTGCATAATCTCCCTTTTTAAACACTGTGTTCCCAGCTGCAGCTAATGAAGGGAATCAGGGCCCTTTCCTCCCCCATAAGCCACATGACTCATGTTGCTCCCTGCTCCGTTCTTCCCTGCATACCCTAGAATGAAGAGGGGGTGGGCCTGGGTCTTCATCTGAATTCCCTCTCACCTGCTCTACCTCTTCCCTGCTCTGCCCAGCCAGACTTTGCCCTTCCCCAGTTTCTTCCACAGCCAATGGAGCCACACTCCCATTCCCTGTCAGCTGCTCAGCCTCTCCCTCAGAATCAGATTCTGACAGGGGCATGATACTCTGCCTTCTTTTTCCTACAGTTTGTGTTTTAATTATGATATGTTATTATAGAGTTCACGTGACAGTTTTAAATTTTTTATTTTACACCACTAAATAGTAGGAAAATCTGCTCTTGGTTTCCACTTAGCAATGACTCTGAAACTGTTTGCTGACTAAGCCTCTTGAGCTGTGGGTTACCTATTCCTGTTATAAATTTTTTGAGTTAGCATAGATAGAAGAATTATGTGCTGCAGGGTTTGCTATTTGGGGCCACCGCTGATTTTGATCAAAGAAAATAATTCAAATTGCAGAGTCAAACTTATCTGAAAAAGCATTTGTTCCAGAAGCAATAGGGAAGAATTAGCCTGAGCAAAGATTAACTTTCAGATAGATTGAAAAGTGTAATTTGCACTCAGAGAAATTTAATCAGGAAAGTATGAGAAAACAATGACTGTATTTGATCTTCATAAATAACCAAAGGACAAAAAAAGAAAAAAAAAGGGAGAGAGAAAAAAAAAATTTTAGCAAACAAAGAAGGGACGAGATGGGTTTTAGGGAAGCTAGATGATACTTTAGGGTTAACTTGGAATAGGGGGATGGAACAATGCATGAATTGATTAGAAGGATAGATTTAAACAAAAGCAGTTCATAGCATCTTCTCTGTTTCAGAGAAGGAAAAATAAACAGGCACTTCTGAATTGCACATGTAGACTTAAAATTAATGGTTATGTGTAAGCTGCTAGCCTGTAGAACTTTAAAGAATAAAGTTAACACCTACATGAGACCAAGTCAAATGCTTTTTGCCTAAGTGGACATATCCCCAAACGAGTTATTAATTAAAAAAAAAACCTAAGGATCATGATACTACGGAAGCTATTATCAATGACCCATAGAGGGATAATACGTTTTAGAGATCCCTATATTTTAGAGGTTTAGTCTTTCGAGCTTCTGGACTCATGCTGGAACTTCTCTTTAGTAACGTATGTACTTTGGGGTATTCTATGCATAATATTTATGTAGTGCCTGGTTGTGTGTGGCTCTTTTTGTTGATTAGGGCATTGATGGCCGGGAATTAAATTGTTGCCTGTTGTTTTCTTGTGCGACCAAGTCCTCGGCCCCCTAAACACTTGATAAGTATATCAGCACTCCTATTCAGTAGCAGGGTTCAAAAAAATTTATGACCAGTTCTGTGGGCATGGCTTGGTGGGTGTGGCAGGGGAAGGATATACTGCAAAATCCCCATTCCCTCCCCACCCACTAACCTGCTTTCCAGCTCCGTTCTCCTGTGCAGGACAACCAAAGGAGACCCAGTCGATCAGCTGGGACTCAATGGGAGGCAGATAATAGATGGGGGCGGGGCCAGTCAGAAGTGGGAATTGCCAGTTCTCCAGGCTACTCAAAATTTCTGCTACTGGTTCTCCAGAACTGGTCGGAACCTGCTGAATACCATCTCTGCTCCTTTTGACTGACAGGGGGACCATTTCCTTCAATCATATCCCTGGTTGTTTTGTACCTGCTCGTCCAACAATCTTAGTAGCTGCAAAATTAAATGAACATCTCATTGCTCATTGCAATGTTGACATTTCAATTTTTGTTGAGACTAGCTGTCCTGGTAAAAAGAAATAATAGCATATGCAAGTTAAATGAAAACACAGATTAACATTAGAACGATGAAACCCAAGCAATTAAAGGACAGCTTTTAGAACTAAGGTGAACTTTAGAACTTCGAGTGAAGTGAAGAGCTCTGCTGGTAGACGTTAAATGTTTAGAGCGTCTGGATTTGGCACCATCAGCAAAAGCAGGGATTGCTTGGAAAAAAGCTGCCTCTAGCCAAATGAGGACCTGTACAGTTTGGGAATTAGGAGAACGCACAGAAAAGAGTCTGTCTTTTGCAAAGAATGGCATCTCGGATACCTGTGGAGGCTCATCTCTTGCTGTTGGGCAACCTTTAGCAGAAAAAGAAAGAAGAAGATGCATTCTAGAGACACCTCTTGCTGAATATTTTGGGGACTATGCAGGGGTGGGATTCAAAAAATCTCTGCCTGGTTGCTGGGTGGGTGTGGCAATGGTGGGCATGGCTTACTGGAACTTCCGGGAGGGCCGTTTTTCACCTTCCCCAGAGTCCTGAGGCTTACCTTGGGCTTCTGGGAGGGTGAAAATGGCCTCCCCTGGGCTCCGGAGGCCCTCTGGAAGCCCGAAATGGGAGGACCATTTTTTCACACTCCCAGAGCCTCTGCGCGGACCTTGCACCTACCTGCACCCAAAATGGGCCTCATGGACACTCCTGGGAGGGACAGGGAAGGGCCAGCCAGTCGGTTCAAATACTGGTTCAAGAAACCAGATGTAAATTTAACATCCGGTTCGTGCAAATTGACCTAAACCGGCTGAATCCCACCCTTGGGACTAGATTCTTTGGGTTTCTCCAGGAAGGATGGGAAAACTTTGAGACTGCTTGGTTTGTAGACTTCAAAGGTGGGTCCATGCCAAATGGAACTAGCAAAAGGAATAAATACTGGAGTTTGTTCTGCCGGGATTTAACTCATCATAACAGAAAGCACACCTGGCACAAAGACAGTGCAAGGAGAGGAGGAGAAACAAAAAGATCAGGACACATTCAGGAAATATGTTTGCGATCTTAGGTATTCAAGCAATGTGTGCATATCCAGCTTAGGGTCCTTGCTTTCCCTCCCAATCATTTAAAACATTTTTTTTTTGTTCCAAATTTTTATTTATCAAAATACAAAATGCAAAGAAAAATGGAAATAGTGGGAATGTAGGGGAGTTAAAAAGGAAGAAGAAAAAATGTGGGAGAAAGGGAAAAAAAGAGAAAAGAATAGAATAGAAAAACAGAGTTGGAAGGGACCTTGGTTTTCTAGTCCAACCCCCTACTTAGGCAGGAAACCCTACACCACTTCAGACAAAGGGTTGTCCAATCTCTTCTTAAAAACTTCCAGAAAAGCAGTCACTCTTTTTAGCACAGTAGAATAATAACACATAGCCTCAACTTTTTACTTTTATATATACAATCTATACAATTCTATAATAATAAATCTATCAATGTTTCATTTTTTTCCACCTCAAGCACAAAGTCTAGAAGTGGTTTCCAAGTTAGAAACAAATAGTGGTATTCTTTTCTTTTATTAGGACAATCAATTTAGCCATCTCTCCTAATTCCATCAGAAAAACTGAGAAAACTAAAACAATATTTTAATATCTTTTAAGGTATTGTTGGAAGGAATATCCTTCTGAGTTCAGTTCCAAGTGGGGGAAAAGACACTGGAATCATAGAAGTTGCTTGGAAAGAAGGTTTATTGATGAACAGGTTCACATGCCTTGGAGCTCTTGGGCGAAAAAAAGAGAGGAGATGCTGAGAGTCCCTGGATTTTATACCCTCTCTGGCTTTGAACTTCCTGGGGCACAGGAAGAATATCTTGATTGGTTGCTGTCAGAGGTCATAGCTACCTTTGCAGGTTGTCTGTGTGCTAAGTTTGGTTGAAACTTGGTGAGTGTTGCAATGAAGGGCAATTCAATGGCTCTGCCTGAAGGAAGTAGATCTTTGTTATGTAGAATAGACTGGCCCAGACCTTAATGGCCCATTAGCAAAGGTGTGGGGAGGGGCTGAGTTTCTGCCTCTCTGAGTTTCTACTTCTCTTTTAGGGGAAATATGCTGCCTTTTTAGTATATCCTAAAATATTTCATTTTTCTAGGAGAGGGGTGGGTTTTTAACTTCTAACAATACTAAATTAATAAGACAAGGGTCTTCAAAAACTGCATATTTTTTTCTGGATCTTGGGGGCTAATGATCTTCCTGAGAGACTTACCTTTGAATCCAAAGATCACATTTAACTCCAATTGCCCCTCCCCAGTGATACAACATGAGAAATTGACACAACATTGTAAAACAAAGGAAGATTTTTTAAAAAAATCTACCATTCTGATGTAACTACAACTGGACAGTAATGTGCCTACCTGCTAATAAAAGAAATATGTAATATTCTGTTGTTTTCCTCCTTGTCTCCAAACTTTTGCTGTTAATGGATGCAAATATCCATGATTATAATATGCAGAGGAACAGCAGTTGTGAGACCGAATTATCATATTTCTGACTTAAAGCAATCCATTATGATGGGAGAGAAGTGTGTCCAAATTAACCCAGTGTTGCTGTCCAGATTTATTTTTTTTATTTTTATTTATTTGATTTGTCAATCGCTTACAAGATAGTAGGTATAAGTATATACATAGTTATGAATACATGAAATGGGTACATATAAGAAAAATACAAGAAACAATAGGACAGGGATCGTAAGCACATTGGTGCGCTTATGCATGCCCCCTACAGGGGTGAGATCAATAGTAGACAGTCTAAGGTTAAAGTTTTGGGGGGGTTGGGGAAGAAACCACAGAGTCAGGTAGAGTATTCCAGACACTGACCTCTCTGCTGCTGAAGTCATATTTCCTGCAATCAAGTTTGGTGCAGTTAACCTTGAGTTTGTATCTATTGTTTGCTTCAGTGTTGTTATGGTTGAAGATGAAGTATTCATTGACAGGAAAGTCATTGCAATGTATGATTTTATACACCATACTTAGATCAGACTGAAGACGGCGTAATTCAAGGTTTTGTAGGTCTAGAATTTCGAGTCTGGTGGCATAAGATATTCTGCAACGAGTAGAGGAGTGGAGAACTCTTCTTGTGAAATATTTCTGGACTTTCTCAACTGTGCTAATATCAGATACATAATGTGAGTTCCAGATTGATGAGCTGTATTCGAGTATTGGTCTAGCAAATGTTTTGTATGCTTTCTTGTGTGTTTGACATTTAGAAAAATGCAGCTGAGAGTGGCTTAAAACTTAATTGTAACAGAAATTCAGTGTGTTAAAGATTGGTGTGCGTGGTGGATATGTACAACTACAGTATTGTTTCTCAACTTTGACTGACTGAAGGATTCTGGAAGTTGAACCCAAAGATGCTTTTCCAAAAGGCAACTGGACTTTCTTGCGTTTTTCCTTGAAAATGTTTCACTTATCCAGAACTGAAGAAGCTTCTTGGATGAAAATGAATTTTCAAGGAAAAACCAAGAAAGTCCAGTGGCCTCTTGAAAAAAGCACCTTTGGGACAACCAAGTCCTGGATGATTGAGAGTCTCCATAGACACCTGACAGTCTACACAATCTTAAATTTGCCAAAGTTGAAAAAACTGGTCTACAATGTCAGTAACGCCACCAGTTTTTCCTTTTTTGTCTCTTGTGGGAAATCCTTTCCTCTCTTATCATTTGTGTAGAGATTGATCATTTTCAGCTCTGTTGTAAAGTCCCTTATATATTATCTAAAGAACAGAGCTGCACTCTAAACCAAGTGACTTTGTGTCACAGTGGTGGGATTCAAAATTTTTTACTACCGGATCTGTGGGTGTAGCTTGGTGGGCGTGGCAGAGGAAGGATACTGCAACATCCCCATTCCCTCCTTACCCCACTAACCTGCTTTCCAGCTCCGTTCTCCTGTGCAGGGCAACCAAAGAAGACCCAGCCGATCAGCTGGGACTTGATGGGAGGCAGAGAATAGGTGGGGGCAGAGCCAGTCAGAGGTGGGATTTGCCAGTTCTCCAAACGACTCAAAATTTCCGCTCCTGATTCTCCAGAACCAGTCAGAACCTGCTGAATACCACCTCTGTTTCCATAGCTGAAGAACAGAGCCAGATAAAGTTATGAGAATATAAATTATATATGGATGTAAAATTGTCCTTTGATTGAGCAAGGACACCTCACCTTTATCTACATCAGGGGTCTCCAACCTTGGCCACTTTAAGACTTGTGGACTTCAACTCCCAGAGTTCCTCAGCCAGCTGAATTCTGGGAGTTGAAGTCCACAAGCCTTAAAGTGGCCAAGGTTGGAGACCCCTAATCTACATCACTTCGTTCCTCTTCATCCAACCCATTAATATCAGACACTGTTGTAGGATTTAAACCCAACTTTCTGGCATTTTGACCTTTTATTACATTTAGCCACAGGTGGGAAGATATTGGCTCAATTCCAGATTCCAGATTTTTTTCCTTGGGGGGGAGTGTAGATCTCGAATACCCAATTCTCAAAGTCAAACCCATCTGTCTTTTGAGACTTAACTTTCCAGAGTCGTTGCTTACTCAAAAAGTGTTGGAAAACCCCTCTCGGTCGCTCTCAGGCATCTTTGAATGAACTACGCAACCAGATAAAATGTTTGCAGTTCCTGAAATGACAGCATGCACACATGTAAGTTGTATTAAATTAGCTGAGAGCAAAGAGAATGCGAATTCTGGCCAAGAATATTAATTTCTCTTCACTGCAAAAGAGACCTGCCCCAATTTTGACAGCTGTTTTTTGCAGAAGACTTACTGTTTTTCCCACAACATCAGCTCATCAGGGGAGCCTCTGATTTGGATGGAGCAGCAGATCCCAAGTGTCACGATCAGCCTTGAATAGCTTGGAAAGATCCAACTCCGAAACCTTGAAGAAGTCTAGTGAGCAATGAATCTTGCATGTGAGGAAGCAAGTCCACTCTGCATTTACAAGTTTGATTATATATTTAATTCTTTTCTTTAAATGAGAGATATTTCTAACTTTCCCCCTTCCATATTAGAAGAAAGATGTGGGACTCCACTCCATTATATAAAGCAGGAAAAGGCAAAATCATTTTGCTTCCAGGAATGATATGTGCAATTAGTGATGTCTTTGTCCCTTTTGGAAATTCTTCCTATCTTTCTGTAAACATTTCCTGCTTGTACTTGTTTAAGGAAAATGTTCACTGTTGAACTTTGCTGTTGTTTTTGTGATTCCGTTTTCTCTCATTTATGCCAGATCTCATAGGCCCTTATTTGATATCATATTGCTTTATCAGTGCAACATCACAAAACATTTAAACTCCCTTGATCTAATTATGCAACCAGAATGGTTTCTCCTTCAAATTAGGCTGAGTAGAAAGCAACATTCTGGCTACAGAAAGGATGCATGTTATCTGCTAAGACATTGGCCTGTCTTTGAACTTTGGCAAAACAAATACTTACAGTAATTAAACAAGCAGTTTAAAACAGAGTTAAAAAGGGATGCATGAAGCTATCAAAATATTTGGTACCGATACTGTATAATTGTTGATCTAATGATACAGTTGTTCCAAGCATCTGTTCAAATGAGGCATGTCAGAAGGACTAATACAGTTTAAAACATTTTGCATACCGATTTGTGATGGCAATAGAAGTAAGCTAATGTGTTATTCTTCCATCTGTACCAGTCTATTGTATAATGGAGATTTTTTTTTTTTACAATTGCCTATTCAGAAATAGCCCCCATGAAAATGTTGCAATGCAGAATGAGGTTCCAGGAAAAATTATGTCATCATTTCACAGCTTTTAGTCCATCTGGCCCTTTGGCTCTTTTTCATATGGTGTATTTTTTTAAAGATTTTTTTGGGGGTGGGGGGTAGCTCTGCAAGAATGAGGTTCTCTTAAGCTGGTTGATTGCTCTTTTTCAACGAGTCCTGTTTTAGCAAACGAAGATGGCAAAATTTACCAACCCAGCATTCAATTGGGGGGAATCATTAGTGTATTGGATTAGTTGATATAAACAAAGGATTTAATTAAGGAGACACATTTGGCCACTGCCACATCAAATCGGATGACACTGAACGATTGTATATCCTTCTAATCTGAAGAAAGGTTCTCTCTGAAATGACTAGAACCAAAGGTAGACCTTAATTCACGTTGTCATTACTTATTTTTTTATTATTTATGTGGTTGCTGATGGCACACAGGCGACTTTGAGCTGCTGCAAGATTTGGAAAAAAACCAAACCACAACTAATTGTTGCTGTTCAGTTGCTAACTTGTGTCTGATTCTTTGCGATCCTATGGACCAAACACCCCAGGCCCTCCTGTTTTCCACTGTCTCCTGGAGTTTGCCCAAATTCACATTCGTTGTGTCGATGGCCCTATCTAACCATCTCATCCTCTGCTGTTCCTTTCTCCTTCTGTCTTTCCCAACCTCAGGATCTTCACCAACGAGTCTTCTCTTCTCATTAGGTGGTCGAAGTATTTCAGCTTCAACCTTTAGTCAGGATTGATTTCCTTTAGGATCAACTGATTTGATCTCCCCTCTTCTTTCTTTCTTTCTTTCTTTCTTTCTTTCTTTCTTTCTTTCTTTCTTTCTTTCTTTCTTTCCTTTCTTTCCTTTCTTTCTTTTCTTTCTCTCTTCTTTCCTTTTTCTTTTTTCATTTTTCTCTCCTTTCCTTCTTTCTTTCTCTTTTCTTCCTTTCTTTCTCTCTCCTTCCTTTCTTCTTCCTTCCTTCCTCTCCTTCCTCTCTCCTTCCTTCTTCTCCTTCCTTCCTTCCTTCCTTCCTTCCTTCCTTCCTTCCTTCCTTTCTTCCTCTTCCTTCCTTTCTCTCCTTCCTTCATCTTTCTTTCTTTCTTTCTTTTTTCTTTCTTTCTTTCATCTTCCTCCCTTCCCTTCCCTTCCCTGTCCCTTCCCATCCTGTCCCTTGCCATTGCCCTTTCTCTCTCTTTCTCTTTCCTTTTCCCTTTCCTAATTTTTCTTTCCTTCCTGCCTTTATTATTTTTACAACTAACCTAAAGCAAGTTTCTTGCCTGATGCCTTAACCACTAAATCAAACTGACTCTCCCACCTAGGAAGTATGACCACCAAACACTTTCCACAGAGGAAATGCTAAAATACTGGTTTTCTGCTTTGAATTCAATGGGCAAATGTCCTTCTGCCATTTACATCTTTAAATGGGGAAATCATAAATGTCAGCAAAAGTAAAAAGCCAGGTGTTAATTGGATTTTGTCCCAAGACAGCTATTGTGAGAAGCAGAAACAGGTAATAACTAATCACATCGAATTAGTTTTCCTTTATAATTCGGCTGGAATCATGTAAACCTGCAGTTTTGTTTATTAACATATTTGTGGGCTCAGGACCTTAAATTTAACTCTCCTGAGTTCATGTATTAAATAGTTTGTGAAATTCACATTCATGTGCTAACTTTGCCTTAGTCCTGATGTATTTTTTTAAAACAAGACTAGTCTCCCTAGATAAATTTGTACACAAGTCTTCAATCAATTAATCAGTCAATCAGAATAGAGTTGGAAGGGACTTTGGTCAAGCAGGAGATCTTATACCATTTCCGACAAGTGGCTGTCCAGTCTCTTCTTAAAAACCTCCAGTGTTGAAGCACCCACAATGTCTGACAACAAGCAGTTTCACTGTTTAATTGTCCTCACCATTAGGAAGTTTCTCCTTAATTCCAGGTTGCTTATGACCCTTCTTTCTCGTGGCAGTCCCTCAAATACTGGAATACTGCTTTCATGTCCCCCCAGTCCTTCTTTTCTCTGGAGTAGCCAATCCGAAATCCTGCAACCATTCTTCCTATGTTTTACTCTTCAGGCCTTTAATCATCTTAATTGCTCTTCTTTGCACCTTCTTTTTTCCACATCTCTTTTTTGTAAAGTGGTAACCAAAACTGGATGCACTATTCCAGATATGGAATAAAACTAGTTTTAGTTTATAAAACTAAGTCTTTTTAAAGCAGTACTAACACTTCACGTGGTTCCGATTTTGTGCCTCTGTTTATACAACCAAGGACTGCATTTGACTGCATTTGCAAAATATACTTGAAGTACATTTTGCCACATTGTCATCTTCATAGACATCTCTCCTATGTTTATTAAGCATAATTGATTAAGTGTACACTGTCATGCTCCTTGTAAACAGCTTCTTTGCAAATAGTTGACAAGACCAAAGAGGGACAGACTGGTCTCCTTATCTTTCCCTACTTACACAGAGCATATGTGCTCCAGATCAACCTCCCAGCAAGAATGTTTGGTTTCAGGCAATTAGATAAGCTCTGTGTTTCAACTCAAAAGGGAACATTTAAAGAAAGCCTCTTGGTATATCATCACAGCACAGAATGCCCCCCACCCTGATAATATTTGCAATAAATTAAACCTAAATTTTGCCATATTCAAATCTCATAATGAAGCTGATAATGCATTCCAGCCTCCCAAAATTTATTTTTTTGAAGCAAGCAAGCCACAAGATGTATGTACATGACTAATGGGCTTCAAAATGAAAATTAATCAGTGGGGAGAGGGGAAAAAATGGAAGATACCTTTTAAAAAAGCAGTTTAAAACCTCTTACGTTACATGATAATCTTTTTCAGTCTCCCATTTTCTAAGAAAAAAAAATGATTAAAATGGGACAAAAACCTTTATTAACTATCCGGTCTACTGCCAGTCAGATGAAATGTTGTTCTGCCATTACTGAGTTTCCAAGCAGAAAGTATCTACAACTCTTGATATCTTTGTGCATTCATATTGTGGATGTACAGTTTCTAAATTTCTAGAGAGCTGACAGCCCAGCTTTGAGATCCAATCACCATGCGACAAGGTGAATTCCCGTCCTAGCCTCAGCTCCTGCCAATCTAGCAGTTCAAAAGCAAACCAATAAATAAATAAATAGGTACCACTTTGGTGGGAAAATAACCATGTTGTCATGCCCCTGTCGGAATCTGATTCTGAGGGGGAGGCCGAACAGTTAACAGGGAGTGGGAGTGTGGCTCCATTGGCTGTGAAAGAAACTGAGGAAGGGCAAAGTCCGGCTGGGCAGCGCAGGGGGGAGAGGTAGAACAAGGGAGAGGGAGTTCAGAGGAAGATCCAGGCACATCCCTTCTTCATCCTAGGGCACACAGGGAGGAATGGAGAAGGGAGTAATGTGGGTTGCATGACTTATGGGGGAGGAAAGGGCCCTGATTTCCTTCATTAGCTGCAGCTGGGAACACAGTATATAAAAAAGGCAAGCTGCATGCTGCAAGCTGTTGGGAGCAAACGTGAATTTATCTTGTATTGTCATGGCTTATCTGGCATCTTCTCAACTGTGTCAGTTATTGCCATGCCTTCACATCTGGAATTCTTCCTCTTGCCCTGCCAAACTAATTACTTCAGTTTGACTTGTTTGGACTTTAAGTTACAGTTTCTGTTTACCCTGTTTTGGACCGACTTTTCTACAGTCAAAGGCTGTTCCTGGGAGAGTTTTTCTCCACCCAGAAGGTTACCTGGACATTGGGGGCAAAGTTGGAGATAATAAAGGGACTCTTTTTGCTTATTTGACTGCTTATTTGCTTATTTACCACACCCCGGGTCATCACATGTGTTCTGTGTTCCTCAGCATAAAGTCATGCTGGCCACATAACCACAGAAGCGTCTTCCGACAATGCTGGCTCTCTCAGCTAGGAAACAGAGATGAATACTACTCTGTAGAATCAGACACAACCAGAAAGGAGAAAAATTTACTTTTTTTATATCTACCCTAGGAAGTTTAATTATTCACAATGAATCTTGCCTCACTTAGAAAGCATGGACCATTACTCTCTGTTTCACTATGATTTCTCGATTCTCTGCTTTTCATAAAAGATGAGTAAAGTAGATGCAGAAGGGATTTGGATGCAAGCAAATCTGCTCAGTTTGTCAGCTGGAGACTTGACTATGGAAATGGACTTTGGACAATGCTGGCTCCCTCTGCCAAGAAACGGAGATGATCATCATGCCCTAAGAGTCAGATATACCTGGACAAAGTTTAAGTTTGATGATTCCTAGAAAAGAAATTGGAATCAGACCAAGAATAAGTTGAAGGAGAAGAAAAAAAAAAATAGGCCCAGTTCAACAGCCCACAAGGGATTGAAGGAAGTAATTCAGTAATGGTGAGTGATCCATTTTCAAGTTGCATAGTAAAAACATGAAAAGACACAATTTGTTTACGGTGCAGATGGTATAAATCGGTGGTTTCTTGATGTAATTTTCTTACATTCAAGCTTTGTTCTGGATCCCTTTGAGTAACAGCCTGGTGGTATCCCCAAAGCAAAGATGCCTTTTGAACGTAGCATTTAGACTTATATACCACTTCACAGTGTTTTACAGCCCTCTCTAAGCAGTTTACAGAGTCAGCCTCTTGCCCCCAATCCTTGTTTTACCGACCTCAGGAGGATGGAAGGCTGAGTCAACCTTGAGCTGGTCAGGATCAAATTCCTGGCAGTGGGCAGAGTTTGCTTGCAATACTGCATTCTAACCACTGTGTCACCAGGGCACTTGCCTACCTGCCAGCCTGCCTATCATCCATCTATCTATCTATCTATCTATCTATCTATCTATCTATCTATCTATC
>BLBF01000022.1:11084368-11100114 GCA_015471245.1 Laticauda colubrina | reverse complement strand
ATCTATCTATCTATCTATCTATCTATCTATCTATCTATCTATCTATCTATCTATCTATCTATCTATCTTTTTCTCTCTCCCCCCCCCTCCATTTTAAAACATAAGTGCAATTGAGGCTACTAACAGCTCATCATGATTTTTGATCTCTTTGTAAATTCATAACAAATGAATCCTTTAAAAACTTTTAATGTCTCCATTGGTGACTGCATGGTTGGAGTTCTTTTAATTATTTTGATAGCCTTTTCTATTTATTTTCATGTGGTAAGAGGCCAGCGTGGACCGTTTCCTGGAACGTTGCTTTTCTTTCGGAATGCTATAAAAATAAGCTTTCTTCATATCAGTTGGGTCCTTTGAATGGACATAACACAACATAGGCTGACTGGAGAATTCTGGGAATTGAAGACTATATAGCTGCCAAGTTTGATTTAGACCATAATCCTGTATCCAGTTATCTAAGTAGAAATTATAAGTTTAATGTAAGCCTATTAGTTGCTTAGACAGATGTTTTAAACTCAGTTACTTATACAATGCTCTGCCTTTCCATACAACATTTGATGCTCAAGTTCCATCACCATAATCTGGCAACGATACCCTAGTACATGTCCATTATATGATTTTCCTTACTTCTATGCTCAGAATAGAATAACAGAGTTGGAAGGCACCTTGGAGGTCTTCTAGTCCAGCCCCCTGCTTAGGCAGGAAACCCTAAGGAGCGCAGTTAACTTTCCCCACCGAAGTGGTACCTATTTATCTCCTTGCATTTGCATGTTTTTGAACTGCTAAGCTGACAAGAGATGAGGTGAGGATGGGAACTCACCCCGTCATGTGGTGCTCGGGTCTCGAACCGGGACTCCCAGCTTTCTGGCTGACAAGCTCAGTGTTTTAATTGCTGAGCCACAGCACATACACACGCACACACAACCACACACCATTGAGAATAGAATAGAATAACAGTTGGAAGGGACCTTGGAGGTTTTCTAGTCAGAGGTGGTTTTCAGCAGGTTCTGACCATTTCTGGAGAACTGGGAGAGGAAATTGTGAGTAGTTCAGAGAACCAGCAACTACCACCTCTGACTGGCCCCACCACCATCTATTCTCTGCTTCCCATTGAGTCCCAGCTGATTGGCTGCGTCTTTTTTTTGTTGTCCTGCACAGGAGAACGGAGCTGGAAAGCAGGTTAAAGCAGGGGTGGGAAGGGAAGGGAGATTTTGCAAGAAGCTTCCCCCAGGAGTGGGGAGGTAATGAAGATTTTGCAGTATCCTTCCCCTGCCACACCCACCAAGCCACGCCCACAGAACTGGCAGTAAAAAATTTTGAATCCCACCACTGCTTCTAATCCATCTCCTGCCTAGGCAGGAAACCCTACACCACTTCAGACAAATGGTTATCCAACATCTTTTTAAAAACCTCCAGTGTCAGAGCATTCACAACTTCTAGAGGCAAGTTGTTCCACTGGTTAATTTTTCTCACTGTCAGGAAATTTCTCCTTAGTTCCTAGCTGCTTCTCTCCCTGATGAGTTTCCATCCGTTGCTTCTTGTCTTGCCTTCAGGTGCTTTGGAGAATAACTTGATTTCCTCTTTTTTGTGGCAGCCCCTCAAATATTGGAAGACTGTTATCATGTCTTCCCTGGTCCTTCTTTTCATTATATAATTTTGCTTTTATTTGGATACCTTGTTTACAACTACTACTTCTCAGTAGAAACCTGTAACTTGAATCAATACCAAATGACCTACAGGTTTAGCTCAAGAGGGCCATTGTAACTTTGAACAGCTTCTAAACAAATTGTTTTTTAAGTCAAGGGCTACCAGTACAGATAATACTCGACTTATGATCACAATCGATCACAGAATTTATGTTGCTAAGTGAGACCTTTGTTAAGTGAGTTTTGCCCCATTTTATAACTCTTTTTGGCCACGCTCGTTAAGTGAATCTCTACAGTTGTTAATTTAGTTAAATAGTCATTAAGTAAATCTGGATTCCCCATTGGACGGTCACAAAAGGGGAATCATTGTGACTGTCATAAATATGAGTCAGTTGCCAAGCACCTGGATTTTAATCACGTGGCCATAGGGATGCTGCAACGGTCGTAACTGAAAAAACAGCTGTAATTCATTTTTTTTCAATGCCATCATAACTTTGAACGGTCACTAAATGAACTGTTGTAAGCCAAGAACTACCTGTATACTCTTATCTTAGCCATCAGCTCCTACAGAAGTGTTTTGGAGTCATGAGAAACTATGCAGAAGTTTAAGGCAGAGTTTTGTTTTTAAAGAGAAAGAACAATATTTATAATAGCTTGGTTCCAAAACGCATAAGCAGAGTTAAGCAACAAAGAGATTTTATTTCCTTGTTTTCACTTGAATTCTGCACATTTTTTTTGGGGGGGGGAAGTGTTTTGAGAGTCTGGAATAGTAGACATGGAGGCAGCATTAATCAACCTAGAACTAAGAAGAAATTTCCTGACAGTTAGAATAATTAAACCAGTGGAACAACTTGCCTCCAGAAGTTGTAAATGCTCCAAAACTGGAAGTTTTTTTTAAAAAAGATGTTGGATAATTATTTGTCCGAAGTGGTGTAGGGTTTCCTGCCTAGGCAGGGGGTTGGACTAGAAGATCTCCAAAGTCCCTTCCAACTTTGTTATTCTATTCTATTCTATTCTAAATGGAGTGTGTGTGTGTATGTGTGTGTGTGCATGCTGTGGCTCAGCAGTTAAGATACTGAGCTTGTTGGTCAGAAAGCCAGGAGTCCAGGTTCGAGACCCAAGCACCACACGATGGGGTGAGTTCCCGTCCTCATCTCATCTCCTTTCAGCTTAGCAGTTCAAAAACATGCAAATGCAAGGAGATAAATAGGTACCATTTTAGTGGGGAAAGTTAACAGCGCTCCTTAGGAATTCCTGCCTATGTAGGGGGTTGGACTAGATGACCTCCAAGGTACCTTCCAACTCTGTTATTCAGTTCTATTCAAAAGTAAAAAGGAGGCTTGATTAAAACAGAAGAAAGTGTTTGGTATAAAACATGTTTTCTACCCATGTAGAAGTCTTTCAACCAGTGGTGGGAGTCAATTTTTTTTTACTACCGGTTCTGTGGGTGTGGCTTGGTGGGCATTGCAAGGGGAGGTTACTGTAAAATCTCCAGTCAGAGGTGGGATTTGCCAGTTTTCCAAACTACTCAAAATTTCCACTACTGGTTCTCCAGAACTGGTCAGAACCTGCTGAATACCACCTCTGCTTTCAACTAAAGTTAGATCCATTTTGAGGAAGCTGATTATTAACCATACAATTTCATACAGATCCGTTCAGAATTACCAATTGAGTTTTGGAATTCAAATCCTAGGAATATTTCACATCACAATCTTAATTGTGTTCTGATAATTTTGCATGAAACGAGGAGAAATGAATTATTCTCTACATTTTAAAATATGGATTATTTCTCTGTATGATGAATAACAAAGCAAGTCTTGCTTAAAGGCTCCTTTAAGATGAACCTGAATTACTTTAATCTGTTATTTTGAAAGAAAAAAAAATGGTAATAAATCCTTTCCATTGAAAAATGCCTTGGCAATGGAAAAGAAAGAATGACACAAGGAATAATTAAATAAGTTAATGTTTTTAGCTGTGATACAGAGTTTTGACTTAATCGTAATGTGGTTTATTTATGTCTTACTGATATATCATGGCCATCTACCAGTCCTGTCAAAAATAAAGCTTGCAGTATCTTAGAAATGCAATTTGCCTCCTGCATCAAAGGCAAATGAATTGTCTTATGCTAGGGATATGATAAGCAGCATCTTATCATATAGCTAGTAGTGGCTTCACTCGCTAATCAGAAGGATAATTGTTACACAGTTCTTCTTTTAAGAAAGAAGACAGCTGCAATAGCTGTAAGAAATGTAAGCAGCATAACAATGAAGGGCAGCACCTGGCTTTCCAATCTACCCTACAATTGTTCCACCAGCATTATTTCTGCCCACCCCACCCCAAAAATTACAGAAAGATGCTTTTAATAGGATCGTCATGGCTCACCACTTCTATCCCTGAATGCTTTCATTTACAGCTGCATGGAAGTATTTCATTTTCAGACGCCTCTTGTCGTACATTGTGAGCTGGGTTTTTTAGACAGCATTTAAGTACAAAGAATCAAGGCCATGTGAAACGCTGGTACTGGTTTATAATGCCTTGGGAAGGCCACAAGTGGAATACGGCATCCAGTTTTGGTCTCCACGGTTTAAAGAAAGATGCTGAGACTCTTGAAAGAGTGCAGAGAAGAGCAACAAAGATGGTTATGGGAGGATTGGGGGCTAAAACTTATGAAGTACGGTTGCTGGAATTGGGTACGTGTAGTTTAATGAAAAGAAGGACTAGGGGAGACGTGATAGCAGCTTCCAATATCTCAGGGGGTGCCCCAAAGAAGAGGGAGTCAAACTACTCCTCAAAGCACTTGAAGGTAGGATAAGTAGCAACAGATGGAAATTAACCAAGGAGAGAAGCAACCTAGATATTTCTTGACAGTTAGAACAATCGATGGAACAACTAGCCTCCAGAAATTATGAATTCTCCAACACTGGAAGTTTGTAAGAAGAGCCTGCACAACTATTTGTTTGAAATGATGCAGAGCTTTCTGCCTGAGCAGGAGGTTGGACTAGAACAGTGGTCGCCAATCAATTCACCAGGGACCACTGATGGTCCGTGAGAAAATTTTGGTGGTCCGCAGAGAAATGTTACCCCCAAACCAATTAATTCAGGGTGCGCAGGAGCAGAAGGCTGCACCATCCATTTGGCCCGTGGGAACACACGGCTTGCGTTGTGTGCATTGCAAACAACACGAGGTAGTGAGGGGGAGGGAAAGAGTGGGGGGGACTTGCCCCATGCACCCCACACACCTTGCCTAGCCACCGGGCTGCTTCTTTCTGCTTCTTTCTTCTTCTGCTTTTGGCTGCATACAAGGAAAGCAGCAAAAATCTTTCTTTCTCTCCCCCAAACTCTGCCAGAAATGGGTCTTTGGGACCCTGCAAGGCCTCCTCCTGCAAGAGGCCGTGCCGGCAAAGACTCATTTCTGGTGGAGTTTGGGGGAGAGAAAGAAAGACTTCTGCCGCTTCTGCTGCTTTCCTTGCATGAAGCCAAAAGTCTCTCTCTCTCTCTGTATCTGCCCCTGAGAACGGAGCTGGAAATGGTATCCTGTGATTCCAAATAAAGAATGATGGATTGGTAGGAAAACGGGATGGGGAATTTTCCTGCAGACTTTTTTTGGTGATTTTCCCAGGGTTTCTGGTCTGCGGGATTTAAAATTATGAGTTTGGTGGTCCCTGAGGTCCAGAAGGTTGGCGACCCCTGGACTAGAAGGCTTCCAAGGTCCTTTCCAACTACTGTTATTCTGTATTCTGTTCATTGAGTATATACACCATGAAATCTTCATTTCACCCCCCTCCATCCATCCCAAATTAATGCTTGCTGTTCCCTGACATCCTTTAAATGATGATGCTCTGAGAAGTTATTGAAAGATCTCTAGATGGGTAAGTGGGGAGCAGTGAGTTGCTTTTATTTTTCTTCTTAATTGTGACTGTATGGTGAAGCTTCCTTTCTTATCTTCTTGAATATAAGCTCAAGTGTATAATTGAAAGAATAGAGACATGCAAATCAATTTATTGTAAAAGCTTCAGTTATGTAGGAAACGTCTAATTAACTCGCACTGATGATGTTACCTAATTTGGGTAAGAAAACATTGGCAAGAAAACAAGCAAGCTCAGAGAGCACCAAGGACCCCTCATTCCAACCCTGAGCTACAAAATATTATCCTTTATTAGTATCTAATCATAATAGGGTATTGTGATGACCCAGGGTGGGATACAAAAGCAACCAAGTCACAAAAATGTGAAGTCCCTTTAATTCCTTCAATTTGGCTTCAAAGGTCCAAATATCATTGACTGGAGAAAAAACTCTCCCACAAACAGTAATGAAAAGGAAGTACTTCCATTCAAACTCAAAATACATATAAATTATAAATAGGAAAAAAACAACATAAACCACAATGAAGCAATTAATAAGACAAGGCAGGATAAGGGCTTGAAGACATCCACAGATATCAAAATACACACACTGGGAAGGATGTCAAAACTCAGATAAGAACTGACAGACTAGAAATATTTTCACGCTTTACTTCCAGCACTGGGCCATACGCAGTTTGTCCTTTTAAACAGTCCTCAGAGCTGCAGCCCATGAAGTGGATCAAGGCCCCTTCCTCCCCCGTAAACCATGCCATTCACATTTCTCCCTTATCCGCTCCTCCCTGCGTGCCCTAGGTTGAAGAGGGGATGGGCCTGGGTCTTCCTCTGAAGGCTCAGCAAGCCTGTGCCCTTCCCTAGTTTCCTCTACAACGGAGCCACACTCCCACAAAATGTACAATCAAGGAACCGGTAGTTACACTGGTCAGATCCCATCCCTGGTTGTAACTAGATTGCAAACCTGGCTTGGTTAAGAGTAAGAAATAAACTCTCAATTGGATCTCACTCATGATTCCTGGTTAATGTTACCCAGTAGTTTGAACATCAAGGGAAAATAATCACTCCAATGTCAACTAATATCCATGCTGCAAATTATCGAATTAGTTAATGATGCTGAAGGAAAACTTGTATAAAAGAAAACTGCTCAGAAGCAAAGAATGTGTGAAATCATTAGCCAAGTACATCATAAATAGAATTTTTGAAGGTCAGGTAGTAAAAAAAAAAAAAAGCACTTTTTGTGAGAATTTCTCTCACTCATAACTTCAAACAGCCAGTTTTATTAATTAGTGGTACTTATTTTCTGACGTGATTCCAGAAAGGTGTCTAATGGCCCACCTTGATGGAATCATATTATTATAGACCTCAAAATAATATATTTGCAATGCCAGCCTGTACCATCAAGGTGGTACTTTAATTTAGAATTAATAATCTTGAGGAAAGTTTGAGATCTTGGCAGCTTTTAATACATTTATGGTGTGCTGAATCATCTTCATAAATTTGGAATGTAATATATACGGCAATCCAATTTTTTATATGTTGAATATTTGCAGGATAGAACATAGAATATAGAGCAGGGGTCTTCAAACTTGACAGCTTTAAGACTTGCGGACTTCAACTCCCAGAATTCCTCCTCCAATCATGTTAGTTCAGGAATTCTGGGAGTTGAAGCCCACAAGTCTTAAAATGGCCAAGTTTGAAGACCGTTGGGATAGAGTCATAAGGCTACAAGGGTCCTTCAAACCCCTGCTCACCCTAACCTTATACCACCCCATTAAAATAACATACATTGTTTACATGGCTGCCCAGTTTATTTTTAAAAACTTCCAGTGATGAGCACTCACAACTCCAGGAGGTAAGCTATTCCAATGATCAATTGTTTTCAGAGTTAGAAAATTTCTCCTAACTTCTAGATTGAACATAATTGTCCCTGGAAGACAATTATGTCATCCTCTCAAATTCTTCACATAATTTAGCCTCCAGATCCTTTATCATCTTTTGTTGCTCTTCTCTGCACATTTTCCAGGATCTTAACGTCTTTTTTGGATTATGGTGACCTGAGCTGGACTCACTGTTCCAAGTATGGTCTCACTATTGCGGTACAGATAGTACTGTCACTTCTTGGGATTTTGATGGTCTCCTGCTGTTGATGAATCTCTGGTTTTTGTCAGCAGCCTTCACATACTCTACGGTTAGTTGGGATAATTTCTTCACTGAATTTTTATTAAAAGATTAAGTCCTATTTTTATAACATACTTCCTGGGTCATTGGGTGTTTAGCCTGTTACCGGAACATCAAATAGCCAATTGACAGATTCAGCTAACATCAAAAGTTTAATTCAAACTAATTCAAAAGTAGAATTCATATTCAAATCTTGTTAAATGCTATTAGAAGGCCCTTTTTATAGTTTTTGATGGAAGTAGTAAGAAGTGAAAGCTTCATTTTAATAGACATTTTGGTCTCCTAAATATTATCCATTCTAAATCTAATAACTGTTCAAAATCTATTCCTGATAAAAGCTCAGAATAATTTTATAAAAGAAATATGCTAAAATTTAATAAATCCACTCTGCTGAAGACAGACTGTCATGAAATATTTAGTCTTTAAAAATGCAGGATCTGATTAATTCAGTATTTTTAAGCAGCTTATGAAATTTTAATATCTATATTTTTCCTAATTGTGTAAGCTATAAACTGAATATTGTGCTGCAAAATGCCTTGGTGTTTTATTCTTACTTTCATATTCTATTTAATTAATCATGCCTTTTGTTCGTTTCTTATACTTGTGCCTGAATCTTCATTTTATTGTTCATTGCATCATGAAACCAAAATGTAATTAATTATTAAAGATGCTCCTTGGAATACTCCTTACTGTAACTCTGCACAGTTCCACTGAAAGTCTGTTCAAAAATATTAATTACTTTGACATACTTTTAATGGAGCGTTACTGGTGTGTATAATATAAAACGTGTTTGGGTTACCGGCTTTTATTTAGACACTCAATATATTGATATATTCACGTTCACCAATTAAGCAGAAGTTTTGTATACATCTATATATGAATGCTTCTTCCCGAACATGGTGGTACTGTAGACATCAACAGAAAATATTTAGTTTCTTCTCCTAGGTGGAAAGCAATCCTCAACCATTCAGTTTTATCCTCATGATGTCTCATGGGAACCCAGGCTGAGAACGAGTGACTGGTTTATATTATGAGGGGCTGCATGAATCCTAAAAAATCTTTAATCTTTAATAATACTGCTATTTTAGTTGTCTGATTTACAACTTTCCTTCTTTGAAGTACAAACATTTTCAAAAATCTAATTTTTCTAATATTTCAGCCGAAACTTATTCATCTTGTATCTCATCTTTATCAATTGACAAATAAATAACACCTCATCTTTCTAACTTTAACCAGCAAAAATCCATTAAGAGCTATCAGAATTAACAATATAAATATTTTTAAACAAGTCATAATTCCATTTACAAAATACCTTGTGATTTTCTTTGAAATTCTTCTTTCCGTATCCTTCACTCTTTAGAGGTCATGTCCCCCCAACTGAATTTTTCTTTTTTTTCTTTTCTCTTTTCTTTTCTTTGCTTCTTTTCTCTTCTCTTCTCTTTTCCTTTTCTTTTCTTTGCTTTCCTTTCTTTTTTTCTTTTCTCAGGAATTCTTTCATTGGTATAACTCATGTCTTTTTTAAATCCAAAATTTGTCCAAGGCACTTTTCTGAGTTAAGATCCATTCATTCAAGTCGTTCTTCTAATTATATTATTGGTGTGTCCTTTTTAACTACTGAAACCTCATTATTTGTTGGTCTGGTATGACTTCTTTCTCAATGTCATTCTTAGATCTTGTCAATTTTAAATCCATATCTAAAACAGTCTGATTTTCAGCTATATCCGATCTGTTCTTTTAAGCCCATTGTTATTGTAGCAAACACTCTGAGTAAGGTTGCCATATAAGGGTTAAAATATTTTTCTTCATCTGTATTAGTGGAAATTCTCCCTGAGTTACAATTTTTAATTCCTTCAGGTTGCCTCTAGTAACCAGCCTTCAAGATTTCCTCTTATCATGTTTTTCTCTTTTCTCTCATCCAGAACATTTCCCAGGAAGTGATTTCATAAAGCTCAGATCTTCATATATGTATATTTTAATAGGATTTTAAACAAATAAAAAATACTCTTATAATGTCTTCAGATGTTGTTTTCAGTCAGTCTGGTCCCATAGTCTTTTCTTTCTTTGCAAAATTTTTCCAGAATCAACATTATAATGGCCCTTTCACTACTTATTCTAAAATTTCAAAAAAAGTTTTTCTTTAAGTTTTAAAGAAAAATCTTTCACTGCAGGTTGGAGAAAAATCACCGAGTGTAATAAAACTTGTCCTTAGGGAGGTTCTTAATGTCCAAAAAAAGCGATGTATAATCCATTGCCAAGAAAAGTTATTAAAGCCCATGTCACACTGGCCAACGGATGCAAAAAGGACACAGCGGACGAGCAAAATGTTCCATCCGTTGTTATCTGCTCTTAAAAGGGGCAAACATTTGCATAACCGGAGCGGAAAACACGGACGCGGGGAGGACGCAGGGCGGATGCAAAGCGGATGCGGAACGGAAGCCCAGCGGATGGAAGCGGATGGGAGTGGATGGCGCAACCACAGGGCTTCCGGGGGGCCTCAGCGAAGCGGACGCGGAACGGATACAGCGGATGTAGGACAGACGCTGAACAAATTAAGTGGATGCACAGTGGATAAAGCGGATGCACAACGGAAGCCTAACGGATGCACAGCGGAAGCGGAACGGATGCCGAGCGTTAATTGCGCATGCGGGGGGGAAGCATTATGTAAGCCCCCTGGATATAAAGGGAAGCAGCTCGCACGTGGCCAGCATTCCGAGGAAAGACCTGCTGCTGGACACTTCAAGTTCCTTGCCTGCCCTGCCTGCATGCCTGCCTGCCAGCCTTGCTGCCAGCCTGCCTTCCAGCCAGCCTTGGTGCCTGCCTGTCTGCCTGCCTTCATGCCAGGCTTTCTGCCAGGCTTCCTGCCAGCCTTCCTGTCAGCCTACCTGCCAGGCTTCCTGCCAGCCTTCGTGCCTGGCTTCCTGCCAGCCTTCCTGCCAGCCTTGGTGCCTGCCAGCCTCCCTGCCAGCCAGCAACCCCACAACCATGGGGAGGAAGCGAAAGCCTCAGCAACCTGCCGCCATCCCTGGCAAGAGGGACAGGGCCAACCCCCTGCCCCCTGCCCCTGACTCTGCTTCTGCTGGGGCGTCTGCTGAAGCTGCTCCTGGCGGTGGTGCTTCTGCTGGTGCTTACTCTGTTGAAGCTGCTCCTGGTCCTGCTCGTCCTGCTCGTGCTCCTGGACTTGCTCATCCTGCTCGTGCTCCTGGTCTTGCTCGTCCTGCTCGTCCTGCTCGTGCTCCTGGTCCTGCTCGTGCTCCTGGACTTGCTGGCCCTGCTGGTGCTTACTCTACTGCTGCTGATCCTGGTCCTGCTGCTGCTGCTGATCCTGCTGCCACTACTGCTGCTGCTGATGATGATCCTGCTGCTGATGATGATGATGCTGATGCTGATGATGCTGATTATGATCCTGCTGGTGAGGATGATGATGATGATGATGATGATTCTGCTGGTGCTGCTGCTGCTGCTGGTGGTGTGGAGGAGCAGCCCCTACTACCTGGGAGCCCCTCTGATGAGGGCCCATCTGGTCCAGCCAAAGGGAGGAAGAGGCGTATGCGACAACGGGAGAGGAGGCAATACTATATTGAGGAGGCGCACGAGGATGAGGTGCTGGAGTGGCTGAGAGAGAACGACTATCTGTGGCGGAAGGGACACCGGCTGCACAGGGACACCAAGCGGAAGCAGGCTGCTTGGAGAGAGAGGGCAGAGAGTATGGGTTACACTTCGGAGGTGCTCCTCGGCTGGTGGAAACATATGCACACCTGGTACGGGAAGCTGCACCTGAAGAAATCTGGCCAGGCCACTGTGAAGCTGACAGACAGAGAGACCTACGTCATGGCCAGGTGCAGCTTCCTGGAGGGTGAGGTCTGCCACCGAGGAGCACCAGCAGCCCCTCTCATGACCCTCTCTCTCCAGCAGCCTGCTGAGAGCCAGTTCTCTTCCGGCCGAGAGTCAGTCCCTGTCTCCAGGCAGGTTTCTGTGGAGCGTGCCATGGCGGAGAACCCACGGACAGGTGTTGTAACCATGGTGGAGCGCGTGGAGGACTCCCTGGTGCGGTGGGAGAAAGGAGACATCGAGTCCACCACAGTCGTACCCGCATCCACCCCCCCCCCGCTCCACCTCCACAGAAAGGCAGAGAGCCAGACAGCAGGAGGGACAGAGCCACACTGTCCTGCTGGAGATCAGGGACACCATCCGCACCAGCATAGATCTCGTCTCTCAGCTGGTCAACACTGACTTCTCATCCTCCAACCGCAAGCCCTTCCTCACCTATGTCAACCAGATCCTCAAGGAAATGGCGGATCCACAGTACCAGGTGGTGAAGGACCGGATCACCGAGCTGCTTCACAACCCTCCAGACCCAGAGGAACCTGCTCCCACCCAGTCCAGGTCTGCTCCTCCACCCCAGGTGATGTCCCTCCCATTCCAAGGCTTCCCACAGGCCCTCACCTACCAGGGCTACGGCTACCAGGAGGTTCAGCAGCACAGGCAGCAGCCCTTCCCAGTCCAGGCACAGAGTCATCGGGTGACACCGCTGCCACCTGTTTCACTGATGCCACCGATGTCACCCACGCCAATGATGCCACCAATGACAGCGATGCCACCCACGCCAATGATGCCACCCACGCCAGTCCTCACCCAGCTGCAGAGCAGACAGCCCCACTACACTACTCCTTCCTTCACCCCACAGCCAAGCCTGGCCTCAGTACATCTGTCATCAGTACTGGAGTTGACACCCCATGGCATGGAGGAAGGACCTTTCAGCATCACGGGGCTGAGCCAGCTGTTCCAGAGCTTTCTCAACACACCGTCCCCTGTTGTCCTCTCGAGGCCAGGCACTCCAGCACCACCCACCACCACAGCACCTGGACCCTTCACTCCTGAGACTGGGCACACCTCCGAGTGACCAAGAAGAGTGCCAGAGACCGGGTAGCTGGCTACCTGTAGACTTTATTTGGACACTTGACTTGGGTCATTTTTTTTTTTTTACAGCTTGTTGTTCAGTAAAGTTTATCTTTGATTCACACACTTGCTTTATTTCTTTTTTTGTAATAAAGTCTTGGTGGAAACTTTTAGAATTGGCTTAAGCCTTTGCATGCTTGTGGGATGGGTTAAGATAGAAGTGGGATGGGCAGGGATACCTGTGGAATGAGCAGGGATACCTTTGGGATGGCTAATAGCTGTGGGATAGATAAACCTCCAGTGCAAGCATAGTGGGACTGTATGGTCTACCCTCCCAGGTGCCACACCTATGGCCCTTTTTTATCAATAACAATGTAAGCATTGATCCACACATTTGAACACAAACACAACTCTTTATAAAACGCCCTGTTCATTGTAGGCCCACCCAACATACAGGCACTGCACAACTTCATCAAACATGGCTGGAGGCATTTTCATGAAGTTCTGGAACGCCCGAGTGTCTTCGCTCCTGAGCTCCACCATCAGCTTGTTGTACAGTCCGTACTCTGCTCTTCTCCTGATCCATTTTCGGACCCAGATGCTTCTTGGCCGCCTCTTTTTCTTCCCATAGTAGAGTGCACAGAGCCTGTAGATGGCTTCGTTCTGTTGCAGAAGGATGGTGGCTGCCAAAAGGACTGTGGTATGATCCATGGTGGACATGACTGGATGCTGTGGAAGAGGAAGAGTCAGATGAAGGCTGCAGAGGTCTGCACAGGTGGGCTGCTTGTCTGAAAGTGAGATGCAGATGAGTTGCTCCCCCTTTTTATAGGCAGTATAGGTGTCCCTTTGCATCCTCCAGGCATCCTCTAGGCATCCTCTAGACATCCTTAATATCCGAGATAGGTCCCCTCTGCGAACGTTTTTTCCGCTTTAAATGCTTTGTTTCCGTGCTGCATCCGTTCTGCATCCGTTCTGCATCTGTTCCGCATCCGTTCCGCTTCCTCCCTGCGTCCGGGCGGATGCGAGTTGCGCGGATGCGTAGCGGATGCTGAACGGACGAACTGGATACATTTTCCGTGCAAAAGTTTTGGGCAGCCCAAAACTTTCGGAGCGGATGAAACATCAATAAACGGATGCTGGACGGATAGAGAGGAAGCAAAACGGAGGCAGTGAGTACATCGCGTTTTCGAACGGATGGCAAGGTTTTTTGTCCATTTTACATCCTCTTTGCATCCGTTGGTTCAGTGTGACATGGGCTTAAGATGGGAGGTGGATGAATTCAGCATTTTTATGAAAAGCACTGACTGCAACTTTCTGACTGCAAAGTTGTCTCTCCCAATATCCCAGAGTCCTAAAATCCACCAGAAATTGCTTCTTTATAGACTTTTCACGAGAGAAGCATCTGTACGGAACCAGGGGTGGGATTCAAAAATCCCAGCAACCGGTTCTCTGCCCTGTTGCTGGGTGGGCCTGGTCAAGGTAGGCATGGCCCACCGGAACTTCCGGGAGGGCCATATTTCACCTTCCCCAGAGTCCCAAGGCTTCCCACGGGCCTCTGGGAGGGTGAAAATGGCCTCCCCTGGCTCCAGAAGACCTCCAGAAGCCGGAAAGAGACCTGATTCTGGACTTTCAGAACTTCAGGGAGGGCAGGTTTTCACCTCCCAAAGTCTGGAGGCTTCCCTTGGGTCTCTGTGAGGGTAAAACAGCTTCCCCTGACTCTGGAGGCCTTCCGGAAGTCAGTAACAGACCCATTTCTGGAACTTCCAGGAAGGCCGTTTTTCACCTTCCCAGAGTCTTCGCATAGACCCTGCATCCAAAATGTGTGGAGATTCCTGGAAGGGGAGGGGAGGGGTGGGTGGGTGGAGCCAGCGGTCAGTTGAACTACTGGTTCAACAAACCAGGTGTAAATTTAACATACGGTTCGTCCGAACTGGCCTGAACCGGCTGAATCCCACCCTCTGCACGATACCAAGTCAGAAGTTTACAAAAAATTAATATGCCAAAGCCTAGGGTTGTGGATTTTGGGATCACAATATCAGAGAGAGAACACAGATAACTTTGTCTAGTTTTAATGTTTTCATTTGGAAGGGTTTCTGAAGCAAATAAACTCTATTTTAGGATTCCTTAGTTTTGTGCTGGAAAATGGTGGTTTAATGTTTACCAACACATATTGTAGTTCTTTGGCACATTGCTATGATTATTTCAATCCTTTGATTTATTTTATACATACAAACAAAGAGAGAGAGGGAGGGTTTACTCAGACAAGTACGAGTAGTTCTTTCGCACATTGTTATGATAATGTCAATCCTTTGATTTATTTCATATATATGTGTGTGTGTATGTGTATGTATATGTATGTATGGTATTCAGCTTTGTTCAGGTATTTTCCCACGTCATGACGAACACAATACAGAAGCCTGATGATGGCAGATGAGATTCTACCGAAATGTTGCTACAACTTTAAAAACACAACTATAATGACGTGGAAAATACCCAAACAAAGCTGAATGCCATACATATAAATACCCACGAAAACTTAAGAAAACAAAGATATATATATACAAAATGAACCAGATAGATTGATGAATAGACAGATTATACTATAACTGGGAATATTTTGGATTTGAAAAGAAAGGGAATTTAGCTGGCGCCCTTTGTGATGACTCCTGCCTGAAAAATTTGCATGTTATTAATGACAGGATGACTAAAAAGCAGATGCACGGGATAGGAGTTGCAAATTGTTTTTGTTCCTGCCAACAGGAAAGTGATAGAACTAGGGAATAACTTAAGTTTTTCAAGGGCCTAAGCACTGTTCTGTAATACATGTTGACATGTTGAATGTCACCTTCTGTCATATACGATATTTCTTCATACTAATGATGTCCTTCGGGATTCGGAAGAGTTTGCTGTCAGGGAGGCTGAATGCATAAAAGAGTGAACTTCGGTATCAGCATTCTCGCCAAGCTATCGCAAGCTTTCTTTTTGTAAACAGGGTTTCTGTAGTGGTCTTTTTATTTTATTTTATTTTATTTTATTTTATTTTATTTTAATTTTAATTTTTATTTTAATTTTTATTTTTATTTTTATTTTTATTTTTATTTTATTTTTTTTTTTATTTTTTTTTTTATTTTATTTTATTTTATTTTATTTTATTTTATTTTATTTTATTTTA
>BLBF01000022.1:11016656-11084358 GCA_015471245.1 Laticauda colubrina | reverse complement strand
TATTTTATTTTATTTTATTTTATTTTATTTTATTTTATTTTATTTTATTTTACGGTGGTAGAGGTTGAAAGCGAAGCCCTTTCCACAGATTGGTATCAACAAAACCCCCATCTCTGCCTTTATCAAGCCTGTGCTAAAAATCATTTGGTATATCCTTCAATACTACAATGCAAATATTTGAAAATAGGATATCCATTCATTAACTATCTAAATATTATAGGAAATAAATTTTTGAAAAATGAGAGATAAGGGTTTTTTTTTCCTTCTGCAAAAATTCAATTAGGTAAAGGTAAATTTCATTTGCTCAATGGCAGTACTGTATTCTTAAGCACAAATATTTTTTCCCGTATGTATCTTAAGCTCCTGGCTCTTCTTTAAAAATAAGTTTTGTTTGAGGTAATGCTTTCTTCCATATTGAAGAGCAATTCAGGAAAAAAAAGCCCATCTTCCACTGAATGAAGATATTTCTTTCTCTCCTTCCTTCCTTCCTTCCTTCCCTTCCTTCCTTTCTCCCCCTCCCTTCCTCCCTCTTTCTTCCCTCCCTCCCTCTCTCCTTCTTCCCTTCCTTCCTCCCTCCCTTCTCTTCCCTGCTCCCTCCCTCCTTGCCTTCCTCCCTCCCTCCTTGCCTCCCTCCCTCATTCCTTCTTCCCTGCCTCCCTTTTTCATTCCTCTCTCCCTCCGTGTCTAATGTACCGTTTGTTGTGAAGAACATTGGTAGAAGTGATTGTACTGAAAAAGTAAAAATGCTAAGGTTGAGAAATACTAAGGTTAAAAAGAAATACTAAGCATAAAAAATGCTAAGGTTGAGAAATATGATTATACAGACAAGGACGTGCTGTATGATGTCTCCTTGGGTGTTTTATGGATAGATGCATAAGAAATGGTTTATGTGATATTCAAACTGTGTTAGATATGACTGTGCATGTGTTTTTATATGTAGACAGTGCCATATTGTTGGCTGAGAACGTGAATAATTTGCAGCAAAAGTTAGCTTGTGTGGTGTAATGAAGAATCTACTCTACAACTAAAGATTAACAAACTTGTAGATCAAAGTAGTTAAGTGATTGCATGTTACATATAGAGAATGGATGCCCTTATTAATGTTGAAAGAATGAGCTGCTGTGGCGCAGTGGTGAGAATGCAATACTGCAGGCTACTTCTGCTGACTGCCGACTGCCAGCATTTTGACAGTTCAAATCCCACCAAGCTCAAGGTTGACTCAGCCTTCCATCTTTCCAAGGTTGGTAAAATAAGGGCCCAGATTATTGGGGGCAATAGGCTGACTCTGTAAACTGCTTAGAAAAAGCTATAAAGGCACTTTAAAGCGGTATATAAGTCTAAGTGCTTATTATTGAAGATGGGAAGATGGAGAAACTTTAAGGCATGCAAATACTGGTAGAAAGATAGTCGTAATATGTGATCAATTATGAAAAGGAAGCAAACATGGATTTCATATAAGATTGTGCTCTTGACCACTTTACTGGATGGAAGTGAGAGTTGAATACATCAGGAGAAACCAAAGAGTATATGGAACTCAGTTGCAACCAGTTGTTTAAGAAACAGGGATGACATGACTAGCAGCATTCCAGTATCTAAAGGGCTGCCACAAAGAAGAGAGGGTCAACATATTCTCCAAAGGACAAGAAGCAATGGGTGGAAACTAATCAAGGAAAGAAGCCACCTGGAACCAAGGAGAAATTTTCTGACAGTGAAAACAATGAACCAGTAGAACAACTTGCCTACAGAAGTTGTAGCTCCCATCCAACCCTGTTACTCTGCTAAGCATGTGTAGTAAAGCAACAAAAAATGAGTGAATAATAAATAAGTTGTTTTGGGTTTAATATGGATTGAACAAAAGAGCAAGTGACCAATTCATATCAGTATGTTGATATAGTCCAACATTACAGACAGATTGAAGTAGCATTTAAACACAAAACAAATTTATGATGAGCAATATTGTCTGTAATAACTTTGTGATACGGGGTAATGACATAAAGAGAAGCAAGGGCTTCTATTGTGATGTTGCTTTTGTCAAGTTGAACTCTTTTCCTCCCTGGGGACACCACTGATTAAGGAAAGGTAAATGGGGAAACAGAAAAATTGAGTAAGACAAACAATTTTAATTAATTAATTAATTTCTAATGGTATAGCCGCTCTATTAGACAAACAATTATTTGCGACTTGGATTAAACAGACATGTCATGCCTTCACAGAGAAGGCATCTTCCAGACAATGGTGTTTTAATTTAAGTGATGTCATTAGAAAGAATATCATTTCTATGCATTCAATTATAATTAATTTGATAAGAGGATTTATGTCTTTCAAAAGTGGGACCAGTATATCTTGAAGCTTAAATTTAACAGGCACATTTTCCTAATCTAAAAAAACCCAAACTCTTCCTATCATTTAGAATAAATTCCTAGCAGACAAAGATTATTGTGTTCTTACAAGGTGTGTTTGTGTGAAATCTAGGTATGTTTGGTTAAAAGCACACTATTTGCTTATGTTTACAGGACTAGCTATTGTACAACAGCAAGAAAATAAAAGGATTTTTTTTTAAAAAAAAGGATGCTGGACATCTAAACACAACACTCATATTCATTTCTTTTAATAATTTATTTAGAGTGGTGCCAACAGTATGAAATTTTCATGTATGGGAATCAAACAGTCAGCTCTGCACAAAACTGAATAGACGAAGAGTAAGACAGGAGTAAACAGAGGTCAATAAATCTATTCTTTCTGGATTGCATTGATGAAAAATAAGCTGTGCAAACAAAAAGTTTAACGGGTTTTATTTTAAACATTTCTCTTGCATATTTGTTAAAAGGAATGCATCAAATAATGCATTCCTTTTAACATTCATAGCCATTGCTAAACTAAAAGTGAAATATAAAACGCAGACTGGAACCCTGAAAAAAACTTAAATGACGAATGTTTGTTTGCATGGGGATTAATTGGGTAATCCTATTCAGGTATTCCATTTATATTCATTTTTCCCCCTATTTGCTTCTGCAGATTGGGATTCAGCAAAAATATTTCATACATCAATATTATCATATAAAGGGGCAGCACAGCACAATGGCTCAGCAATTAAGAAGCTGGGTTTACTGGCTGGAAAGCTGAAAACCTAGTTTTGAGACCAGATCTCTGCGCGATGGAGTGAGCTGTCCTCGCTCCAGCTCCTTCCAACCTTTCAGTTTGAAAGCATGCGAATGCGAGTAGATAAATAGGTACCACTTCGGCGGGAAGGGAACAGATCTCCGTGTTTAGTCACACACTCTGTGCTGCAGCATGATGACATGCTGGTCACATGATCTCAGAAACCATCATGATGCCATGCTGGCCACATGATCAGTGACCTAGAAACAGAGATGACCACTGTAAAATTGGTTACGACCAGCGGAGTAAAACCTTTTGCCTTTTATTTTTGCTCTCATGTAAATTGTTATCAATGCTCTGCAGCGATTGTTCTGATCAAACCCTTTTCCAATAAAACAAACAATAACCAAAGGGAACAGAAACCTTTTAATGAGTCTTATGAATACCCAGTTAAAAGGCTGCTGCAAATGAATTAAGTTTGATAAGCACAAGCCTTGCCAAAACTGTACGAGGATGCCAAGAATAACAGATAAGAAATCTTTTACAACACAAGAGTCTTCAAATACCAACTTAAGATATTGTAATGTCCATGAGGCTGGAGTTCCAAAATATTTTTTCTCCCTGTAAAGAACATCTGATTCACAGCTGGCTTTTATCTGCTTGAAGGAGGGGCCATTACCTTGCATCCTTACTCCCAAGTCGCCCGTGCTGTTACAGCTGCTCTTTCCTACGAGCAATCCTTCGTGCACCCGCACTTGGCACAGGCTCCTCGGGAATCTCCTCATAGCTGCTGCCAGCTCCCACAATCTTTGAAGGCAGCAGTCCACTCCCTAATGGTCCTGGCCCATCATCTGAGTCTTCGCTCTCCTCAGCCGTCCACACCTGCTGCCGGCTAACCACAACAGATATAATTTTGTATTGGCTTTAATTCTGACTTCTAAAATATCATTTCAAGGTGGAAAATTGTCGAGATTAGGTCTGCTCTCCTCGGTGAACTAGGCCGGAAACACAACTAGATGAGCTAAGTCTACTTTATTGGAAGGTTCCATTAGTAGAATCTTGCAAGTCTGAAGTGGCAAACTTTCTGCCACTGCTTTTAAATATCTGATCAATTCGGGTGGGTGCTTCCTAAGTTTCTTTCTCTAACTGTTAGGTTCCTCCCTCTCTTAACAGAATAACAGAGTTGGAAGGGACCTTGAAGGTATTCCAGTCCAACCCCCTGCTCAAGCAGGAGACCCTATACCAATTTAGACAAATGGCCAGACCTCCCGGGTCCCTTCCAACTTTGTTATTCTGTTGGAAGTCTGTAAGGATCAGGGTTCCCCTATTGCATAGCTAAGCCAACATTTGGTTGAAGCAAAGGGATTAATTTGGTGGCACTATACAGTAGTATAGGGAGCAAATACTTGAAATAATTAGAATTGAGATTGGATACCGGTCCCATGCAGTGGTGGGATTCAATTTTTTTTCCTACCAGTTCTGTGGGAGTGGCTTGGTGGACATGGCTAGGTCGGTGTGGCCATGTGACTGGGTGGGCATGGCTTTTTTTTTTTTTTTTTTTGCTTTTTTGCAGAGGCTCTTCTGAAGTCCAGAAGGCCCCAACTGTTTTTTGGGCCTTCTGGCCTCAGAAGAGCTTCTGGGGAGGGTTTTTTTGCTCCCAGAAGGCTCCTCAGAAGCTCAGGAAGGCAAATAATGGAGGGGGGCTGATCCCCTCCCTGCATTTTTTGACTTCCAGGGCCTCAGCAAGGAGAATTCCAGCACAACTGATTGTATGAACAGCTGATTGACAGGAGGGAAAAAAAGAAAGAAATACCTTAAGGCAGGAGTCCCCAACCACCGGGCCCCAGACCGGTACCGGTCCGTGGATCATTTTGTACCGGGCCGCAAAGAATGAATAATCATGATTAAAATATATATTTTATATTAGCTAAAGCTAAGAAGCCCTTTACTATTGGGGAAGAATTGATTTTGCCGGTCCTTGAAAAAGTGTTTCTGCGTGAAACTGGTCCCTGGTACAAAAAAGGTTGGGAACCACTGCCTTAAGGGGCCAGCATCAGGTGGGTGGGGTGAGCAAGCATTGGGTGGGTGGGGCAAGCAAGCCAACGGCGACCAGGCGATCGGGTTGGGGGCATGGCCAGCCAGAACTTACTACCTTTTCGGCGACCCACACCAAATCCTTGCAACAGTTTGCCCGATCCGGTGTGAACTGGCTGAATACCACCACTAGTCTCATGGATATATCTGGGAGCAGAGGGGTGTGGGGCAACCCCAAAAGTCTCTTGCTGAGGTCTGCTTCCAATGTCACCTTAAGTCAATTCTTTTTTCCCTCTAGTAACTGAATAATAAATCAAGTCCATAGTACATAAAGTAAGTCCCATGGCAACATTCTGAATTATAGCATACTGTAGTTCAGAGGTATCAAACTCAAGGCCCATGGGCCAGATTCTGCTGACAGGGTGCTTAGATCTGGTCCATGGCCAAAAACGGAGACTGGGGCGTGGCTCCATTTTCACTGATGGTGGGGCTCGTAAAACAAACTAAAAACAAAACAAAAGGAGATGTCAACTCATCAAATATTTCTCTGGTCTTTTTAGAGATGCCAACAGAAAGGGAGGGGGGAGCAGTGCAGCCGCTTGCAAAACCGAAACTGCATTCCATAAATATTTTCAAAGATAGTAACTAGGTGACCGAAGTTTCTGCTGCGCAAAACTCTTAACTGGAGAGCATGATTGAGGACTTTTGACTATGGATGTGTCCCATTGGAGAATATGAATTATGATACCCCCAGGGGGTGGAGGGAAAACCAGGGTCAAGGGTGACAATGAATGATGTGTCTCAGAGTCGGCTACACCGAGGCAGTGCTGGCATGTTTACTCCTAATAAATCTTCTTTAAGTTTTAAGTTTTAAGCCTGATGGAAAGTTCCGAGGGAAGAGGGGGAAGAGGGGGGCGAAGGCTTCCCGGGTTCATTGTGCTTCCCCCCCCGCCTTTTGCACTGACACACACACACACACAGCCTCCCCCAGGGCCCAGAGGCTGCAAGAGGGTGCAGAGGCTGCATGAGTCCGGCTAGGACTCATGATTTAAATGGGGGTAACTGCCGGAGCCCTGACAGGAGAAATGTTTTCCCTTTTGCATTTGAGCATGCAAGAAGGGACAGGAAAGGAGATAAGGAAAGAGGAAAGACAAAGAAAAAAAAGAAGAGAAGATGGGAAGAGAGCAAGGAAGGAAAAAATAAGGAAAGAGGGGAAAGAAAGAGAATGAAGGGAAGGAAAGAAGAAAAGGGAGGAAGGAGATTATAATGAGAGACAGGGAGGATCTGAGGGGAGTCCTGCCTTAGCCCTTGATCACGACAGGTGCCCCTGACATGAGTGATGGCGAGCTGGCCATGCCTACCCCAGCCACCACACACAGAGACATACACACACAGACACACACACACACACACACATACTTACTTTGCTAAGTTCATGAATGGCATGGTCTACGGTGGGAGGAAAGGGCCTTGATCCCCTTCATGGGCTGCAGCTCTAAGGACTGTTTAAAAGGACAAACTGCACATGGGCCAGTGCTGGAAATAAAGTATGAAAATATTTCTAGTCTACCCGTTCTTATCTGAGTTCTGGTGTCCTTCCCAGTGTGTTTATTTCAATATCTGTGGACGTCTTCAAGCACTTATCCTTCTTGGTCTCCTTAATTGCTTCAGTGTGGTTTCTGTTGTTTTTTTCTATTTATAATTTATATGTATTTTGAGTTTCAACGGCATTTCTTCCTTTTCACAACTGTTTGTGGAGGAATTTTTTCTCCAGTCAATGATAATTAGATCTTTGAAGCCAAGTTGAAGGAATTAAAGGGACTTCACATTTTTGTGACTTTGTTGCTTTTGTATCCACCTTGGGTCATCTCAGGTTACTTGCTTATCGACTGTAGAGATTCACTTAACAACTGTGGTAAGAAAAGTTGTTAAATGGGACATAACTCACTTCACAAATGTCTCGCTTAACAACAGAGGTGTTGGGCTCAATTGTGGTCATACATTGAGGACATCCTGTATTATGATTTCAGATAATACGTGAGAGATTTTTTAAAATGATAGGCAGTTCGCTCTGCTCAAGATTCGGCATTGACAAGTCTTTCCCTTTAGTTTCTCTAAATTTAATTGACTTCAAAAATCTTGAGGTTTTTTGTACTGATGAATAAAACATGCCCCAAGCAAGTGTCATTGTTTCAGCTTCAGGTTTAATTTTTTTGGGGGGTGGGGGAAAGAAGCAAAGAAGAAAGTAATATTTCCATTTTTAAAGCAGCTCTAAGATCCGAAATAATGCTCTTAAAGTCTGTTGTCTTTGATGATCAAATTTAGTTTAAGGTTCAAATATATTCTCGCAGTTGAAAAACATTTTTTATAAGGATAACCCCTTTGATATTTGAAAACAGGAAACAGAAACTGGAAAATAAAAGTACTTTTAGTCCTCGGTTTATGATCAGAATTGAGCCCAAAATTTCCACTGTTAAGCGAGACACTTGTTAAGTTAATGACCTTTCCTGCCACCACTGCAGATGTTAAGTTTGTAACATAGTTGTGAAGTGAATCTGGCTTCCCCATTGGCTTTGCTTGTCAAAAGGTCGCAAAATGGGATCCCGTGAACCCTGGGACTCTGCAATCGTCATAACTATGAACCCAGTTGCCAAGCATCCAAATTTTGGATCAAATGATCACAGACATGCTGCAATGGTCATAAGAATAGAATAGAAAATAGAATAGAATTATTTACTGGCCAAGTGTGATTGGACACACAAGGAATTTGTCTTCAGTGCAAATGCTCTCAGGGTACATAAAAAAAAAGATACATTCATCAAGAATCATAAGGTGCAACACTTAATGATAGTCATAAGGGTACAATAAGCAATCAAATCATAATAGGAAACAGTCAGTATAAATTGTAAGGATACAAGCAACAAAGTTACAGTCATACAGTCACAAGTGGTAGAGGATGGATGATAAAGAGTGATGAGAAGATTAACAGTAATAGTAGTGCAGACTTTGTAAATAGTTGAACAGTGTTGAGGGAATTATTTGTTTAGCAGAGTGATGGTGTTTGGGAAAAAAATTGTCCTTGTGTCTAGCTGGTCGAAAGCGTCATTTTGAGGGAAGGAGTTTAAGTAGTTTATGTCTGAGATGTGAGGGGTCTGTAGATATTTTCACAGCCCCCTTTTTGACTCAGGGTGCGGTATACAGGTCCTCCATGGAAGGCAGGTGGGTAGCCATTGTTTTTTCTGCAATCCTAATTACTCTCTGGAGTCTGTGTCTGCCCTGTTGAGTTGCAGAACCAAACCAGACAGTTATATAGAGAAAGTGTGAAAAATCAGTCATAAGTACTTTTTCAATGCCATTGTAACTTAATTCACTTAACAACCAGGTTACTCACTCAACAACTTTAGTGACTCACTTAACAACTGTGGCAAGAAAGGTTGTAAAATGGGGGCAAAAGTCAATAAATGTCTCCCTTAGCAACAGAAATTTGGGACATAAATTGTGGTCGTAAGTCAAGGACTACCTACATTGACATTCAGCCAGAGTTTTAACAAGAGTTTTAAAATCCCTTTTCCTTTTGTTAAAAATAAATCAATGTATTCTGTTTTTTATGGTTAATTCTTTGTCAGTGATATACTGGGCACTAAGCATACAATTTTTTGCCTTTTTTGTGTCCTCTTACAGATATGACGCCTCTCGAGTCTTCTGTTTTGCTTTTTTCCCCACTTCCCTGTTTTATATATGTATATATATATTTTAAAAAAGATTAATTAGGGAAAAGTGACATCCATCTTTGAAGAAATGTTGCCCTAATTTACATTTTTAGATTCACAGTATGCTCAGCATTCTGCTTATATTACTTAATTAAAACATGCTTGGTTTCTTCTGCAATTATTTTTTATGTCAAACCACATTACAATTAGACGGTTGTGGTGCACCCACACAATAAACACCCACCCCACTTTAGCAACAACAGAGATCAGAACAGGTCCCATAATTCCACATAGTGTCTTTTGTGGGTGTTGAATTTGCAAGTGTTCTTTTCGTATCTTTCCCAAAGAAAGATCCCTTTACTTTATTGTTTGTTTGATTTGTTTTAACCTTGGGGGTCTGTTTTTTCTTTAATGTCACACATTATTGATATATCTGCAGCAAGACTTTTTACATGACAACAATTTGGCTATTATATTGAGGCTGCTACTTGCTGGGGGTTAATGTGAAACCTTTTCCATATTGTGTCATGCCCCTGGTGGAGACTGACTGTGAGAGAAAGGAGGAACAGCCACAAGGAGTGGAGGTGTGGCTCCAGAGGTTGTGGAGGAGGCTGGCGAAGGGCAGAGGCTGGCTGGGCAGTCAGAGGACCCAGACCCATCCCTTCTCCATCCTCGGGTACGCAGGGAGGAGAGGATAAGGTAGAGACATGGTCTACTTGGAAGGAGAGGGCATTGATCCTCTTCTTGGGCTGCAGCTGTGACAACTGAGAAAAGCCCATGTCACACTGAACCAACGGATGCAAAGAGGATGTAAAACGGAGAGAAAAGCTTGCCATCCGTTGGAAAACGCGATGTACTCACTGCCTCCATTTTGCTTCCTCTCTATCCGTCCAGCATCCGTTTATTGACGTTTAATCCGCTCCAAAGGTTTTGGGCTGCCCAAAACTTTTGCGCAGAAAATGTATCCAGTTCGTCTGTTCTGCATACGCTACGCATCCGCTAGGCATCCGTTATGCATCCGTTATGCATCCGCTATATCCACTAGGCATCCGCTGCGCATCCGCGCAACTCGCATCTGCTTGGACGCAGGGAGGAAGCGGAACGGATGCGGAATGGATGCAGAACGGATGCAGCATGGAAACAAAGCATTTAAAACGGAAAAAACGTTCGCAGAGGGAACCTATCTCGGATATTAAGGATGTATAGAGGATGCCTAGAGGATGCCTAACGGAAAACCTATATTTCCTATAAAAAGGGGGAGCAATTCATCTGCATCTCACTTTCAGAACAGCAGCCCAGCGGTGCAGACCTCTGCAGCCTTCATCTGGCTCTTCCTCTTCCACAGCATCCAGTCATGTCCACCGTGGATTGTAACAAAGTCCTTTTGGCAGCCACCATCGTTCTGCAACAGTGCGAAGCCATCTGCAGGCTCTGTGAACTCTACTGCGAGAAGAAAAAGAGGCAGCCAAAGAGTCTGGGTCCGAAGATGGTTCGCCAGAAGAGCAGAGGACGGACTGTACAACAAGCTGATGATGGAGCTCAGGAACGAAGACACTTGGGCGTTCCAGAACTTCATGAGGATGCCTCCAGCCATGTTGGACGAATTTGTGCAGTGGCTGACACCCAGGTTCACCAAGCAGAGCACCAGCTTCTGGCCCAGCCTGGAACCTGGGCTCAAGGTGGCACTCACTCTGCGCCACCTGGCCTCAGGGACCACCTACAGGAGCATGCAGTACGGCTGGAGGGTGCCATCCAACACCATCAGCATTGTGGTCAGAGAAGTGGTGCAGGCCATCATCGAAGAATACAAGGAGGAGCTCCTCCAGTGCCCCTCCACTGAAGAAGGATGGAAGAAAGTTGCAGAGCAGTGGTATCAGAAGTGGAACTTCCCACACACCGTTGGAGCCATAGATGGCAAGCACGTGGCCTGCAAAGCTCCAGCCAACTCGGGGTCCACTTATTTCAACTCCAAGGGCTTCTTCAGCATCATCCTCTTCGCCATGGTCGATGCTGACTACAAGTTCATGTACATCGATGCTTCAGGCAATGGCTCATCTTCAGATGCCCAGGTATACAACGCCAGTCACCTCAAGGAGGAACTGGAACGCAAACTCATTGTGGGCTTCCCAGATCCAGAACCCCTGCCCAACGACACACAAGATGTGCCCTACTTCATCGTGGGGGATGACGCCTTCTCCCTCACAACCTACCTCGTGAAGCCCTACACCTCCAGACGCCTCACCCGTGAAGAGAGGATCTTCAACTGCAGGCTGTCCAGAGCAAGGCGGGTGGTGGAGAACGCCTTTGGCATCCTGGCCAACAGGTTCCAGGTACTTCTCACCACCATGCAGCATCGCCCAGAGACCATGAGGAGGATCATGGAAGCTTGCTGCATCCTGCACAATCTCATGCGCACCCGCTACCCAGTCTTGCAGAACAGGCTCGTGGTCCTCCAACAAGGCAATGGGGACATGGAGCCTGGGGAATGGAGGCAAGGGCAAAACCTGATTGACACTGAGGATGTGCAAGGCCCCAACAGAGCCTCACATGAAGTGAAGAAGCAGCGCAACCTCCTGAGACACTGGTGCAACTCCCCAGCTGGAGCGGTGGAGTGGCAAGACAGGATGGTAGATGCTTAATGGATGCTTCCTTCAGCCTGTCTCATCACACGGATGAGATTGGGCCATGTATGTTTGGTTGGCCTACAATGAACAGGGCGTTTAATAAAGAGTTGTGTTTATGTTGACATGTGTGGATCATTATTACATTATTATTGATAATAAAGGGCCATAGGTGTGGCACCTGGGAGGGTGGACCATTCAGTCCCACTATGCTTGCACTGGAGGTTTATCTATCCCACTGCTATCCTAACCCATCCCATAGCTATTACCCATCCCACAGGTATCCTAACCCATCCCAAAGCTATCCTTACCCATCCCACAAGCATGCAAAGGCTTAAACCATTTCTAAAAGTTTCCACCAAGACTTTATAAAAAAAAAGAAATGAAGCAAGTGTGTGAATCATAAATAGACTTTATTAACAACAAGCTATAAAACAAAAATGAGTCTCTGGCACTCCTCTTGGTCGCTCAGTCCCAGGGGTGAAGGGTGCAGGTGCTGTGGAGGTGGCTAGTGCTGGAGTGCTTGTCATCAGCTCCTCCAGAAGCAGAAGCAGCAGAAGCCCCAGCCGCAGAAGAGTGAGCCCGTGCTGCAGAAGCCCCAGCAGAACCAGAGTGAGGGCCAGGGGGCGGGATGGTAGCCCTGTCCCTCTTGCAAGGGCTGGCAGCAGATGGCTGAGGCTTGCTGTGCTTCCGCATGGTTGTGGGGTTGCTGGCTGGCAGGGAGGCTGGCAGGAACCAAGGCTGGCAGAAAGGCTGGCAGGGAGGCAGGCACCAAGGCTTGCAGGAAGGCTGGCAGGGAGGCAGGCACCAAGGCTTGCAGGAAGGCTGGCAGGGAGGCAGGCACCAAGGCTGGCAGGAAGGCTGGCAGGAAGGCTGGCAGGAAGGCTGGCAGGCAGGCAAGCACCAAGGCTGGCAGGAAGGCTGGCACCAAGGCTGGCACCAAGGCTGGCAGGAAGGCAGGCACCAAGGCTGGCACCAAGGCTGGCAGGAAGGCAGGCACCAAGGCTGGCAGGAAGGCTGGCAGGCAGGCAAACACCAAGGCTGGCACCAAGGCTGGCACCAAGGCTGGCAGGAAGGTATGCACCAAGGCTGGCAGGCAGACATGAACCAAGGCTGGCAGCAAGGCTTGCAGGCAGACATGCAGGCAGGGCAGGCAAGGCAGCCAATCCGTCTGGCAGCAGGTCTTTCCTCTGAATGGCGACCTGCTTCCGAGCTGCTTCCGTTATATCCGTGGGGCTGACGCAATGCATCCTCCCCGCATGCACAATTAACTCCAGGCATCCGCTGTGCATCCGCTGTATCCGTTCCGCGTCCGCTTTGCTGAGGCCCCCTGGAAGCCCAGCGGATGTGCCATCCACTCCCATCTGCTCCCATCCGCTGGGCTTCCGTTCCACATCCGCTTTGCATCCGCCCTGCGTCCTCCCCGCGTCCGTGTTATCCGCTCCGGTTATGCAAATTTTTGCCCCTTTTGAGAGCGGATAACAACGGAAGGAACATTTTGCTCGTCCGTTGTGTCCTTTTTGCATCCGTTGGGCAGTGTGACATGGGCTTAAGAGGACAAACATGTGTACAGACAAGTGCTGGAAACAAAGCGTGGAAATATCTCTGGTTTATGGTTCCTCTCTGAGTTTGGTGTCCTTCCCAGTGTGTGTTCTGTTATCTGTGGACGTCCTCCAGCCCTTCTCTTGCCTGGTTTATGTTGTTTTTTACTCTTTATAATTTAAATGGCATTTCCTCGTTGTTGTAACTGCTCATGTGGGAGATTTTTGTCTCCAGTCAGGGATATTTGGAGCTTGGAAGCAAAGTGAAGGAATAAAAGGGGCTTCATCTGCTTTTTGTGACTGTGTTTATTTTGTATCCCATCCTGGGTCATCCACACGTTGCTTCAGGAAAAACAATGCTTCAGGACTGGAGGCTAAAACATACAATGAACAGTTGCAGGAACTGGGCATCTGGAATAATGTGAAAACTTGTGTTTTATGCATAAAACAAACAGAATTCCTGAAAGAAGGCTCAACAGTAAATTCCTTCTTCCATCTAAGAGATGTCTGTGAAGATAAATCTCACAATGGAGAAGCTGCATTCACTGAACTCTTTCGAGTCTCAAGAAATCCTTTGTTTCCAAAATTCAGCTTAAGCTTAAGTCTCCCAGACAGCATTAAGATCTGCAAATGCCATCAAGCAATTCTATTTTAACCAATGGAGGTGAATTAATGCTGACTTTGGTTAAAATAGAATATGTTTTGAAGCTATTTTAAACAAACCTTAGCTCAAATACCAAACAGTGCCCAGGCGGGCCTTCATCCCAGGAAAAACACCCCAAACTGTTCCAGATTAAATTTATAAGATCTGTACATGCAATACCCAAAGGAGTTGCCAATGCCCTCTTCAAGGTAAAATCAGGTATGCGCCCAAAATTAAAGATAGAGTACAAGCAGGTCCCAAAATAAGTTCTATTCTTAAGTTTGTTGCTAAGTGAGACAGTTGCTAATTGCTCCATTTTATGACCTTTCTTGCCATATGTGAATCGTTGCAGTTGTCAAGTTAATAACACGGTCATTAAGTGAACCTGGCTCCCCTGTCGAATTTGCTTATCAAAAGGTTGCAAAAAGACACTGCAACCATCATAAATACAAACCAGTTGCCTGGCGACTGAATTTTGATCATGCTGCAATGGGTTAAGAGTGAAAAACAGAAATGAGTTATTTTTTTCAGGGCTGTTGAAACTTCAGTTACTAAATGAACTGTTGTAAGTTGAGGACTACCTGTAATTCAAATGGCAGGTGTCATTTTTCATCCTGGAGCTGACAAACTGCTGAAAGTGCACGCTTTTGATATGCAGTTTGTTTTCAGCGTGTTTGATTGGTTCATAAAAACATGTGCAGCTTCAGTGGCTTTTTTACAGATAAAGGAAGGAGAACACTGCCTGCCATTTTTAGTGACAATTCGTCCATGTCCTGGCTAAAATTATATCTATGATTTGTTTTTAAAGGTGAAAAAACTTAATAAAAAGTATTTATTAGGACTGCAGAAAAAAACAATGGCTATCAACCAGCCTTCCATCGAGGACCTGTATACTGCACAAATCAAAAAGAGAAAATATCTACAGACCCCTCACATCCTGGACATAAACTACCCTCAAAACGACGCTATAGAGCACTCACTGCACACCAGAACAACTAGACACAAGGACAGTTTTTTCCCCAAACACCATCACTCTGCTAAACAAATAATTCCCTCAACACTGTCTATTTACTAAGTCTGCATTACTATTACTATTAATCTTCTCACCACTCCTTATCGCCCATCCCCTCCCACTTACAGGATGACTGTAACCTTGTCGCTTGTCTCCTTACAATTTATATGGACTGTTTCCTAGTATGATTTGATTGCTTATTGTACCCTATGACTATCATTAAGTGTTGTACCTTATGATTCTTGACTCTTGGCGAATGCATTTTTTCTTTTATGTACACTGAGAACATTTGCACCAAGACAAATTCTTTGTAGATCCAATCACATTTGGCCAATAAAGTATTCTATTCTATTCTATAAAAAAAAGGCAAACAGCATTCTCCTTCCTTTATCTGATAAATTTAAGATTGGTCTTAACTTTTCTGTAAGAAAGATGATCTTAAGCTGCAGGTAATTCTCAACTTATAATTGTTCATTTAGTGACCATTTGAAGTGACAAGGGCACTGAAAAAGGGGACTTACAATCGGTCCTCGCCTTTACAACTGTTGCACCTTGTGTTCAGAATTCAAATTCTTGCAAACTGGCATATATTTATGTCGGTTGCAGTGGCCCCAAATCAGAATTTGTCACATTCCCAGCTGGTTTCCAACAAGCAGAATCGATGGGGAAAACCGGATTTGCTTAATAACCGTGTGGTTCACTTAACAACCATGCCAAAAAAAATCCTGCAAAATTGAGCATAAATTTAAATTCACTTAAAAACCACCTGGCCCCAGTGATGGTTATAAGTCAAGGACTATCTGTGCTGGCTTGAAGATACAATTCCACTTGCATTAATAATGATCTCTTAAGCCAGAAGAGCATTCTAGAACAAAAATTAATACCCTATGGTGATATTATCAGAGTATCTATAAATCTTGGCTTAAGACAAGTGTTTCTCGCTGTTGGCAGCTTTAAGTTGTGTGGACTTCAATTCCCAGAATTCCCCAGCCAGCAAAGCTTTTGCTGGCTGGGGAATTCTGGGGATTGAAGTCCACAAATCTTTAAATTGCCAATGTTGAGAAACACTGGGCTAAGACAAAGCCAATAACAACTTTTCCAAAGATTTAATGGCTTTATATTTCAGACAGAAGCAAGTATCTTGTCATAGACAAATAAGACCTGGATGACAAAGGACTTCTATGAATCGGCCAATTATCTCTCCTCACTGACATTTTCCAAACCAAGGAAAGCTCTGGGCTAGGCATAATATTTTTGCCTTTGGCATGACTACAGGGGAGAGACTCGAAAATCCCATTTGAGAAACACTTTTTCCCACGTGGGCCTGGAGATGTGAAAATAGACCAAGGGCATGTAATCTTACTGCTCCATCAATCAAGAATATTCTCCTTGCCTAATTTCTGCCCCTTTTACACTGGTACCCAGCACAATCGGACACTGCTTATATGCCCATCCTTCTGTTTTGTTTTGCTTTGCTCTATGTTGCTTCAAAGAAAATGACATGGAAGTGATTTGTCATTGCTTTTCCTGGGAGGCTTCTTAGATTTTCCAATCTAGCCTACAGCTCTGCCTTTTGCCAGTAGTCCAAGTTTGGTTCCAATGGTACTTAAGGACTATTGATATTTAAGTGAGAATCACCATACAGGAGATGTGCTCCTTCCCAAAGGTGCTTTTTCAGGAGGCAACTGTACTTTCTTGGTTTTTTTTTTTAATTTTGAAGACGTTTCGCTTCTCATCCAAGAAGCTTCTTCAGCTTTGACAGGAGAGTGGGGAACAGTAGTCGGATTCAATTTTTTTTTACTATCTGTTCTGTAGATGTGGCTTGGTGGGCGTGGTATGGGAAGGACACTGTAAAATCTCCAGTCAGAGGTGGGATTTGCTGGAACTACTCAAAATTTCTGCTACCGGTTCTCCAGAACTGGTCAGAACCTGCTGAAGACCACTTCTGGTGGGGAACGGAAGGATTTATATTCCTTGCAGACAGCTGGTCATTTGCATCTTTTTTAGAGAGTCGTTGAAGTCTTTTGGAGGTTTATCTATGTCCTCAGGGTCACCTGAGTCGTGCTAATGGTTCCTGTCATCTGTAAAAAGCCAGGAGCATCATCCAGGTGACTCTGAAGACACAGATAAACCTCCAGGTGGCCTCAACAACTCTCTAAAAGGATGCAAATGACCAGCTGTCTGCAAGGAATATAAATCCTTCCATTCCCCAATATCCTGTCAGAGCTGAAGAAGCTTCTTGGATGAGAAGCAAAACGTCTTCAAGGAAAAAACAAGAAAGTACAGTTGCCTCCTGAAAAATCACCTTTGGGACAACTGTGACCTGGATGACAGAGAATCTCTATAGTTGTCCTCCTTCCCACTTATAGGTTTGTTAAATAAAATTCTCGGCCAGTTTTGTGTAAAGAGAAGAAGATTCATTATTCAGAAGTAAAACACGACAGGTGTTTCCAGTCAGTTACTCACTGTACCTGTTGGTGAGGTCTTAAAATAGCTGCAACTTTTTGGGCTGTGGTGTGGTAGTGAGGATTTTTTTTTTTCCTGAATAAATTAGTAAGATATAGTTCAGACTGAGAATATTTTGCCTTCTCTTTGTTACTTGTAGAAGTGAAAGCTATTTTATTTGTATAATTTTGCCTCTCTCTTTAGTTAAGAGCCCTATTAATGATGCGTACAATTTATTTTTATTTGCTGAGGGTACTTAATTCTTTTCCTTCCCGAGGAAGCTGGGATAACATTAAAATTAGTCTTGTAAAAGATTGTAAGTAGCAGAAAATCTTTAATATCAATCTTGTTATTTTTCTTTTTCTAAGTCTGAAAGGTCTACTTAAATGTACAGTATGGGCCTTTATATTGTAGTAACAGTGAATTTAATGAGGGGTAAGTGATCAAGATCTTCTCTGCTGTTTACCTTGACTTTTTTTGTTTCATTGATAAAAAAATGACTGATTCATGATAATGCGAAATGTATTTCGCGGTCTTATTTGTTGGTTCCAAAATCAGCTACTGAAAATCTATTGCCAAAAATATCACACTTTCTCAGGTTGGTCACTTCTTTTATGCATTTACTTGCATTATAATTTCTTCAAAAGATGAAAATATGTCCATAAAGAATCAATGTAACAAGAGAACTGAAGAAGGAAGGAAGGAAAGAAAAGCAAGAAATCAAAATGGAAAGAAGGAAGGGAGGGAGGGAGGGAGGAAGGAAGGAAGGAAGGGAGGGAGGGAGGGAGGGAGGAAGGAAGGAAGGAAGGAAGGAAAAGCAAACAAGCAAGCAAGCAAGCAAGCAAGCAAGCAAGCAAGCAAATAATAATTATTTTCCAGAATACCTTCCTCAATGTCTTTTCAATCATCAAAATCTTTAATTACGTCAGCCTATGTGTAGAATATTCCACTGTTTAAAACAAATGAATGAGATGAATTATGGTTATAGAAATTATAATAATAATATTATATTATAATACTTTATTTGCGGTCACAGACCAAAACACAAGTACAACAAAAGAAGAACATGGGAAAATTAGTCATAAACACTTGGTCACCAAAAACTTGACTAAGGGGAATTACAGTGTTCTCTGATGGTTATACTTCTTTAAAAAAAATTGGAAACCTGAGAAGTGATGTATGAGGAGCCATCCCCTAGACAATATAAGAACAAATTGGTAACATTGGGTCGAGAAGGATCTGTTTCAAGGAGAAACAGTAACTTAGATCTGCCTGTGTGGTTATAGAAATTATGGTTATAGAACTATGGAAATGATTTATGGACCTCGGAACTGCTCTTAAAACATGATTTGCCATCACTTCCTGATTATCGAGTCCCCTTATTCTTGACAGTAGGAGTTCATATGAATTAACCTTTAGAGCAGGGGTCTCCAACCTTGACAACTTTAAGCCTAGTGGACTTCAACTCCCAGAATTTCCCAACCAGCTTTGCTGGGAGTTGAAGTCCGCCAGGCATAAAGTTGTCAAGGTTGGAGACCCCTGCTTTAAAGAGAGAAGAAACAGAGGGCACTTGTAGTTGCAAGCAACAATCTTCTCCGTATTTAACAATAAATATTTAGTAGCATTTTTTAAGAGTAGTCTAGGATGGGGTCCCTACACCCCTTGTCCATGGACCGGTATCAGTCTGGGATCTGTTAGAAACTGGTCCATGCAAGCAAACAAAGCTTCATCTACGCGTGTGGGGGATCTAGGTAGTGTGGAAAACCATGCCCCCACACCCAGTCCATAGAAAAATTGTTTTCCGTGGAAGTGATCCCTGGTGCCCCAAAATTTGGATATCTCTGTTCTAGGAGAAGCCTTTCTTTTAACCTCTTATTTATAGCCGCATTCTATCTATGTATTTTTAAATTTTCATTCATTGTTTCTTTCTTCTGAAGTCAATAACCCAAGAATTAGGAACGTGTGCCAAAACTAGACATAGTGGCATAACCGTGAGCATTGTGTTCTCACAGGTCTGTTTTGCTGCCTTAAATGTAAAATGCAGAATTATTGCTTCACTGTATTGTTCTTTGGATGGGCCCTTACCCTACACTTGCAAAACTTGAGCAACTAACACCATTTTTAAGCGATTATTACATTTCATTATTCTAATGAAGGCAGCTGTCTTCATCTATATATATAAAAGCGAAAGACCACTCATGCATCATCACAAAATCTTCAGTACCACAAAGCCTACAAACTTGAAATTTGGCACGTATGTTCCTCTTGCCTTCTAAGTGCTCACTAAAGGCCCGGTCCCACTGGCCGATGGATGCAAAACGTATGCATAAAGGACACAGCGGACGAGCAAAATTTCGGGGGTGGCTCCATCCGTTGTCATCCGCACCAAAAAGTGGTGAAAATTTGCATAAAAAGACCGGAAAAGAACAGAAAAGAATGGACGTGGGTAGTATGTAGCGGGGATGTTAAACGGATGTTCATAGGAAGCCTAGCGGATGAAAGTGGCTAGAAGCCGATGACACATCCGAAGGGGTTCTGGGGGAGAATTTCGAAGCAGACGCATAGCGGAAGGGGCAGATGCATAGTGGATGAAGCAGATGCATCACGGACGCCTATAGGAAACAAAGGGGATGCCATGCGGATGTACATTGGATGCAAAGCGTTCACTGCGCATGCAGGGAGTATGAATTGCGTCAGCTCCTTGGATATAAAAGGATGCAGCACGCATGAAGTCAGCATACAGGGGAAAGACGTGCTGCCACATACATCTTGCAGGAACACCATGGTTTGTCAGTCAGGCAAGAAGAGGAAGCCCGTGCCTACTTGTTCAAGCCCTGGAAGAAGGGCAGAACCAGCATCCCACCCCCTGGCACTGACTCTGAAGCTGCTGCTGCTGCTGTGGTGGACCAGCCCCAAGGCCCTCAAAGTCCTGCTGCTGAAGGCTCTGCTGCTCAAGCCCCTGAAGGCCCTGCTGCTCAAGCCCCTGAAGGCCCTGCTGTTCAAGCCCTGAAGGGCCTGCTGAAGCCCCTGCCAGAGGGAGGAAGAGGCAAGGGAAGGAGAAGGGAGAGAGGAAACAGTACACCGTTTCCGAGGAGCATGAGGATGATGTGCTGGAATGGCTGAGGGAGAACGAGTACCTCTGGAAAAAGGGCCACAGACTGTATCGGGACACCAAGAAGAAGCAGGCAGCTTGGAGAGACAAGGCAGAGAGCCTGGGGTACACTGCAGAAGTACTCCTTGGATGGTGGAAGCATTAATAGAAAGGATGTAATAGAAAGGATGTAAGCACATGCATCTCGTATATAATATAAATTATTTTTAATACTTTATATACGAGATGCATGTGCTTACATCCTTTCTATTTCCGTGCTACTAACGCTGTGTAGACATTCCGTGTACCTTTCATTTCCTCCCTCTTTCCGTTTTCAGCTGGAGCGGATGTGAGTTGAGGGGATGCCCAGAGGATGCAGAGAGGATACAGCGGACGTTTCATGGATGATAACAGACATAGAACGTTTGTTGCCCGTATATGTCGCGGATGTACATCGTACACGGCGGAAAGTTCATCCGTTCACAAAGTTTTGTGCAGCTCAAAACTTCTTGCGCGGATGAAATCGCAGTGGATGGATGCTCGACGGATAGATCATGTGAAACACGTATGCAGTGAGTACACAACGGATGCATAGCATTTTCCAATGGATGGCAAGTTTTTTTAAAAACATTTTGCATCCTCTTTGCATCCGTAAGTGCAGTGGGACTGGGCCTTTAAGAAAAGATTTTTCAAAATCAGAGCATTAGTATTTTGTATATTACTATTAACATAGTGATGGTAAGGAGTTCTACTCCTCCTCCCACCTGAAAAAAAATCTGTTCCAGATGCAAAACACAAGCAGAGGAGAGGAGTTTCAGTTTTAGTTTTAGCAGCACTTAGCAGCTTTAACAAAGCAGCTTTAGAAAAAGAAAAGTTGAGGTAAGCCATGCCCAGGCTCCTTGCTTTCTCCTTCTTGCTCACACAGCAAATACTATTTCACTTTCCAAACAGCCCTCAACTCTCTCACACACTGACAGGACACTAGCCAGATGAATACCAATGGATGCTGGTAGGCAAGAGGCACGATTTTTTCCTCTTATTTTCCTCCCCAAAAACTAAGCCTGGCCACATAGTTTTGTAGCAAAGCACGGGTATAGAGCTAGTTTTTAATATTTTGCATTTATATATACTTTTCTCAATGTTCCTACAGTATTTGTTGATTTACTGGATTAGTTAAGAATGCCTAGTTTTAAAAAAATGAACACATGGCAGTTTAGAAGTAGATAAAGCCATGGTCAATTAGAACAGGATTATACATATTCCTTGACTCATATTAGTTCATATAGTGACTATTCATGCCAGTGTTCTTTTTGTTTTATGGCATTTTCAGCATATGTTACGACTGTATATGATTAATCTAGTTATGACTAGAACCTTGTTACTTATATCTTCACAATTTATATTGTTTTATTTAGTTTCCTAATGTTTGATTGCTTATTTAGTATCCTATGACTATCATTAAGCATTGTATCTTATGATTCATGATGAATGTATTTATGATGTCTATGATCATGATTTATCATTTATATCTTTTATCTACACTGAGAGCTTATGCACCAAAGACAAATTCCTTGTGTGTCTAATCACATTTGGCCAATAAAGCATTCTATTCTATTCTAGTTTAGGAATGATGGATGGAGTTGCATGCCAACTATATGTATGCCATCCATATGCCCTTTGTACCAGTTTTTCTCTGAAATTATAACTTGGGATAAATTGTATAGATTTGTTCCCAACTTCTTGGTCCCAAAATTTTTTTGAGTAGTATATTGTGAGATTTATTTTGTTTTTAAGGAAGGTCATGGCTTCTAAAGAAGTGTTAGCTAAAAGCTATAATCTCTTAATTGCAGCACCCAGGAAAATCATATTGATGATTTTTCGTGGGAGAGAAGCAAGCAACTACAATGCCTGTTTCTCTAGGTTTTGTTCTGTTTTGCAAAAAGGGAGGGAAATGGTGTAAGCCTTTGTTTAGGCTTAAGACATCAAAGCACTCATTAATTCTCTAATCTGTCAGAAGGACACCCTCAGCCCACCTACTTCAGTTAGCATTTGCTTAGTAGTTCGAGGCCTTTGTTGGGGAAAATAAAAAGTAATATCACTAATCTACAATGCTGTTACGAACACTCATTTTGATATTTTCTTAGTGGAGGCTGTTGGAATAGAGCATTTTCAACACTCTTCTATGGGCACTACTAATAGTACCAAACAGTGTATTAAAATAAATATTCAGAAAGCAGGTGCTGTCATGTAGCAATGTGTTGCAGAAGGTAGTTAGATGAGATGCAAATCCTTTTCATAAACCAGGAGAAAACCCCACAAGAAAGAGGAAAGAACAGGGAGGGCATAAAGGGAGAGTCACATTGGTATAGCGGTTAAGCTATTGACCTTGAAACCAGAAAACTGAGTTAGATGATAGGGTGAGGTGGGGAGGAGGCCCAATCCCTGTGGGGACCAAATGGTGGTGGGGAAAAGCCCGTGGGAGTGTGGTGGGATAAGGCTATGGCAAAGGTGGTCTTCAGGTTCTGACCAGTTCTGGAGAACCAGTGGTGGAAATTTTGAGCAGTTCGGAGAACCGGCAAATACTACCTCTGACTGGCATCTATTCTCCGCCTCCCATTGAGTCCCAGATGGAAAGCAGGTTAATAGGGTGGGGAGGGAATGGGGATTTTGCAGTAACCTTTCCCTGCCACACCCACCAAGCCACACCCACAGAACCAGTAGTAAAAAAAAATTGAATCCCACCACTGGGCTATGGGAACCCAATGGGGGAGAGCTAGGCAAGAGGGGTGCTTCAACATCCCTGTGGTTGGTCATAAGGACGAACAACTGTGAGGGTAGTGGTGTGATTCAACCAGTGTAACTTGGTGATCGTGTGCGTTGCGCACGTGCCCACCCTTTAAAAAAGCCCATCTTCAACTATAATACTTACCTTCTACTGCAGCCCTGGTGAGTAAAACAGCTGAGGCAGAGCAAAAGCACTCTGCCACACAAATCAGCTGTGCTCCAAAACAAGGAAATGTTTTGGAAAGCACAGGAAAGAGCAGGGGAGGGTGGGCGGGGCCAAATGCTCACCGGAATTACTGGTTCACTCGGACCAGTCCAAATCAGTAGAATCCCAACCTGTGTGAGGGGCATTGCAGTGGCCCTAACTTTGGGATCGGGTTGCAAATAGTTTTTTGGGGGCTCCGTCATGTGTTTAAATGGTCAGCAAGTGACCCATCATTAAGTGGGGACGACCTGAAGCTTGTTTGATGTTAACCCCTGCTTATCTGGCTATTGGTTGCCAGAGAAGATGTGTTCGGGTCTTCTTATTTCCTTCATAGTGTTTTTATTGTTGAGCCGGGGTGGTACAGTGGTTAGAGTGCTGTACTGCAGGCTACTTCTGCTGACTGCTGGCTGCCTGCAATTTGGCAGTTCAAATCCCACCAGGCTCAAGGTTGATTCAGCCTCCCATCCTTCTGAGGTGGGTAAAATGAGGGCCCAGATTGTTGGGGGCAAGAGCCTGACTCTGTAAACTGCTTAGAGAGGGCTGTAAAGTTCTGTAAAATGGTATATAAGTCTAAGTGCTATTGCTATTGTATCTTATGAACGATGTGTAAATGTGCCTTATCTCTCTGTGTTTATTGACACCAAACAAACAATCAATAATACCTAATGAAGGAACTATCAGGGAGGAAACCCCACCCCACTAACATTGGCAGGGCAAGCTACTGTGTGTGAATAGAGAACAAGCACCGCAAACAATCATGCTCACCAAGGACTCAATAAACAATCTGTTCTCTCTTGAGCAGTAAAAGTAGAAAGCTTATCAAAAGTTGCCATAGGGATTCCTAATTTTTTTGGGCTGGCCTGGGCTCTCTTCTGATTCTCCTGCATTGTTCTGACCAAGGCTTCCTGAGACCTTAATTAAGCACATGCTTCATCCAAACAACTCTTGTTTTATTTCAATGCTGGGAATTACATTCATTCCCAGCACATAATGAGTCCCAAACAATCTCTAGAGATAAGCACCCACCTTTCTGTCCTTTGAATTGCTGCCAACAATTAAAGTGCCAAATTAGCTGTAAAAAACCAACCAAAGTACAAAGTCCACACAGGCTTCAAGGTTTAATCCGAACAGAGCAAATAATATTGCTTCCTGCAAAGGTTTCTCTACCTTTGCACTTCCTTTATAACTTATGGGAGGGGCCAATCATCTCCAAGTCTTACTCCTGAGTCATTCCTTTTGTCTTAGCTCCTTTTGTCTTATGGCAGCTCTGCGCACACGCGCACTGGGAACAGGCTACACTTGTTCCTTTGCCTCACTGCTGTCAGATTCTGGAGGCTCCGGAGTCAGCACATAACTCCCAGATGGCCCTGGCCCCATCTCTGTATCTGACGCAGGACCCTCATCCAAGTCCTCCCCAGACTCCCGGACTGGCCCATGTTCCTCCCCATTGTCTGACTCTGCCACCATTTCCGCAGGTTGCTGGCGGACCACAACATGCATATCAAATCCTGGTCCTCAGCTACCTGGTATCCTCTCAGGAAAGGAACCATCTATGGCTAACCACTCTGAGTTACAGAGAAGGAATAAGAATAGAAAAGGCCAGTTCTTCACAAGAGCTGTAAATATATGGTGTTGGGTTGTTGTTGTTGTATTTTTTAAGAAAGTGGGTTTCCAGTCCCGTAATCATCTTTGTTGCTGTTCTTTGAGCCACTGAGAAATTTAGGTATTTTGTGACATATGACTCATCCACATAGTGGTGCAGATAGTGTCATTACAGGGAGTTACCGGTATATCCATGTCTCGCTACGGCTCTGCTAGTTTCATTAGTTCCCACTATGCTTCTGGGTGGTATTGATGGACCTGTTGTCCTCCATGAGATGGGATTCAGTTATTTACAGGCTCGCCTCTCCCTGGTTCTTTCTACTAGTCCCACCAGATCCAATGGGAGACACGCTCTAGATCCCTTCAATGAAAAAATGTCATTGTATGGGGCTCTGGAAGGGAGCCTTTTCTGTCACAGCTCCTTCCTTCTGGAACCCCATACCTTCTGAAATGAGATTTGAAGACAGGATCTGTCTGGAGACATCCTCTTTGACCTCTTTGTCAACTATTTTATCTGGCTCTATTCTCGGTGAGCAGCGTAGGATTTCCCCCCTATTTTGCTAATATTGGTTTTGCAATAGTGGTGAATATAATATCGTGTTTCCCCCAAAATAAGACCAGGTCTTATATTAATATTTGCTCCCCCAAAAATCATTTGGTCTTATTTTTCCAGGACTCATTTTCAGGAGAAATGCAGTACTAAATGTGTCTGTCTGTCTGGCAATCTTAACTGGGGTTTATTTTAGGGGGTAGGGCTTATATTACAAGCACCCTGAAAGTCATACTAGGGCTTATTTTCAGATTGGGTCTTTTTGGGAAACCCAGTAGAACAAACCTTCACCCTCAATATTGGTTTTATTGTTACGATCCTTTAGTATTTTATTTGTTGATCAAAATATAGAATGCAGAAATGCAAAGAAAAAAGAAAATAAGGGAGGAAAAGAGGAAGAGAGAAAAATGTAGGGGAAAGGGGAAATAAAAGGATTAACCCAACTCCTTTTGGTGCAGTAACATAAAATCTCAACTTTTTATTTTTACATAATATATACTGGCCATTTCTGCAACAACAAACCTATCAAATCAGCAAAATGCAAAATCAAAGTTTTACTTTCCACTTCAAGCACGAAGTCCAAAAGCGGTTTCCAAGTAGAAACAACATTTAATTATGCTCTTTTCTTTAATCAAAGTGGTCAATTCTGAGATGCTAACTCATATCTGCTAATTCCATCAACTTTTGCAGCCATTCATCTATTACAGGAAACAAAGTATCCTTCTATTTTTGTGCGCAGAACATTCTTGCTGCTGTCAGCCTATGTAACCACGATGGCAAATCTATGGCATGCATGCAGGAAGTGACATGTAGAGCCATTCCTGCCTGCACACGAGCAGTCTCCTAGAACTGATCCACTGTACACGCATGTGTGCCTCTTACCAGCCACCTGATTATCGGGTATTTGCCACGCATACCTGGGGGGGGGCGGAGCGCACACAGGGGAAGTCATGTGTGCATCCGCAGAGGTACACAGCGCATGGGGGCGTCATGTGTGCATGTGCAGGGGAGCTGTGGGGTGTCATGCATGAACTGCATTATGGGTAGAGGCACGTGTGCACACTTTTGGAACGCAACGACGAAAAGGTTAGCCATCACTGCTATATAACATCAGAAGTATGGTTTTATGTTTCAACATGTTGGTAGCCATCTTGAGTCACATTCACAAAATGGCTGACTGTATAAATTAATTAAATACATCAATAAATGAAAAGATTTGGCTGTTCTGAGTCCAAAGGAAGGTTGGGCAAATTGTTCTTTTGAAAATGAGGGTTGCTTTTGTTTTGTTTTTAAATAAAAAAATACCACAGGATATTAAAATATATATTTTTTCCCCTTTCAGTGACTATTTCAACAAGCACCTTTTTTGATGGCATATTGGTCACAGGACTTTATACATCTACCAGTGTTCAAATTTCGCAAAGCATTAGTGGATCCAGTGCATTTGGATTCGGTAAGTCTAGTCTTTTTTCTTGGAATGAGTTTTACAAGTATGATCTAACAATACTCACTTTTGTTCATTTTATTTTAGAGAATTTCCACGTTTACTAAACACAGATGGAGGAATAATTCTCTGTATAAAACGCTGTCTGGGTTGCAGCAATTCAGACAACCACTAGGGGGCAGCCAAGAGATGATGAAAACTCTCTTTGCTGCCATCTAATGGTTGGCAGATTTTATAAGCTCACTCCTATGCTGCTACTCTTGTCAATCGAAAACTCATCCTAAAGCCTATTTAGCATTGGAGTCACGTCCCTGAAATGTTCATTATATGTCAAAAAAATTAAGATGGCAAACAGCATTTAAATTACAGCCCAATTGGGAATTAAGGAAACAAGTTGTCCATTGATTTTGTCATTTAAGCTACCGTGTTTCTCCAATAATATGGCCTCCACCAATAGGAAGGCCAAGCATGATTTCTCGGCATGAGGTGAAATTAAGCCCTGCCCCCAAAATTTAGGCCTATTTAAACCATTTCTCACATTGTTCATTAGAACTACATGAGGTGAAGATAAATGGAGGGGGGGAAGGGCGGGGTGGGGAGAAAATTTGCCTTTAGGAGTGCCCTGCAGGTAGCCTAGGCTAGAATACCCCAATCTACTACCGATAGAACATCAGCCGATAGAAGCTCCCTGAAGGCAGAATCACCAGCTGCTTCGATCGGCCAGTAGATGCAACCTCGGGGCGAGTGCCCATGCACACTCCCCTCACCACAAGGCTGTTTCTATTGGCCGATGAAAGCTCCCCAAAGGTAGAGTCACCAGCCACTTCAGGGTGAAGTGTGGCTGCCCAGGTCCTCTCGCCATGAGGCAGTGTCTTTCGGGAAATGGAAGCTCCCCACCAGCTACTTTGATCAGCCAGTAGAAGTGGCCTTGGGGCAAGCTCCCACACACACTCCCCTTGCCATGAGGCCATTTCTATCAGCCGATGAAATCTCCCCAAAGGCAGAGTCACCAGCTGCTTGGGGAGCTTCCATTGCCTGAAAGACACTGCCTCATGGCGAGGGGAGTGTGCGTGGGTGCTCCTGTCAGGAGTGCCCCGCGGGCAGTCACAGCTCGCCTCGAAGCAACTGGTGACTCTGCCTTCGGGGAGCTTTCTTCGGCTGATAGAAGCGGCCTCATGGCGAGGGGTATGTGCGTGGGCGCTCACCATGAGGCTGCTTCTATTGGTCGATCGAAGTGGCTGGTGACTTCCCTTGGGGAGCTTCCATCACCCGAAAGACACTGCCTCATGGTGAGGGGACGCAGGCAGCCACGCCTCGGCCCGAAGTGGCTGGTGACTCTGCCTTTGGGGAGCTTTCATCAGCCGATAGAAATGGCCTTGTGGAGAGCTACGAGTGCATGGGGCACTCTAGGTGGGGGAGGAAATTAAGTCACCCCCGAAGAGACGGCCTAGCCATTTTTCGGGGTCAAAAAAAAAATAAGGCCCGGCCTTATTTTGTGAGAAACACGGTAATAGGCGGACAAGAAAGAACTAGAGAGATATATCTTGTGAAGGTTGTTTCTTTTTGGCTTAGCATCATGTCTGAAGCCATCCAATGTAGGTTGTCATTACCGCCTGCATGGTCTCTTCTTACAAGAGATTGGCTTTCTCAAGGAAACACCATCTGCCCATTTGTGACAAATGAGTACTGCTGAGAATCCCGCCTGTAGAATGTGTGACATTGGCATTGACTAGTTTTTTTCACCAGATTTGGGGTCAGTTCCTCCAGCTGCATAAAGGGGAAGGAAAATCTCTCAGTATAGTGTGAGAAAGAGTTCAAATCCAATATCCGTACCACTTGTAACTTTCCCTGCCGGCTTCTCCTTTTTTGGGAAGCCTGGAGAAGTTTGCAAAGAGCAACTATATGATTGAAGGGCATTTAACTACCAGTTATAAATGTGAAACATTTGCAAAGAGCTTGAAATATGTTCATGTTATTCTCTCTCTCTCCCCTCCCTCCTTCCCCTCCTCCCCCCCCCCTCTCGTGTGTTTTTTGAAAGCTGAAAGTGCTTTGTGGGCCATAAGCCACCTATTGTGAAGTTATTATGACTGGGAAAGGGCATTAAATGACCAGTCATAAGTCAAGGGCTTATATGGCTGCTCCAAATCATTGAGATTTCATGGGCCATAAACCATCCATTGTGAGGCTACTGTGACTTCCAAAGTTCATTAAGTGACCACTCATAAGTCAAGGGCTAAATGATGCTCCAAATTTTTCAGATTATGTATGGTTCATATGCTGTATAACATATCCAGAATCATCAGCAAACTATAAGGTATTAAGAGGTAATTAATGTTGGATGTTATGGTGATAACAGGGTTGCTTTGGGTAATGCGTCTGGGGTGGACTTAATCCAAAATCAATCAACATTTCAAATAATACATTTTGCCAGAGGTCAACTAAGGATGCACACGGCAACTTTTAAAAAGAATAAACTAAGGGAAATCAATTGCTAGGCTGACATTGATCTAAAATAATAATTCACAAGTGTCCATATTATTATTATCATGAAAGATGAAGAATTGAACAAGAACAAAGAAGAAACTGCTGGCTCATCTCACCAGCAACCAACACTGGTTTTATTTTCTAAGAATGTCTATTGTGATCCAGAAGCATTCTTGGAAAGAAAGAAAATGCTTGAGATTTTCCCTGTGCTTTTCGGCTCTTCCCATAGTGCTATTTTTAATTTTACACATCCTTGAAAATAAAATCAGGTGGAACATGGGACAGAGCCCCCAAGGAGAGCCTGGGAATTTTTCTGGAAATTTGGAGCATATAAATCCCCACATCTGGAGGGTGCCAAAATTAGGGGAAATAGCAATAGCAATAGCACTTAGACTTATATACCATTTGACAGTGCTTCACAGCTGTCTCTTAAGTGGTTTACAGAGTCAGCCTGTTGCCCACAACAATTTGGGTCCTCATTTTACCCACCTTGGAAGGCTGGAAGGCTGAGTCAACCTTGAGCCTGGTGGGATTTGAACTGCCAAATTGCAGACAGCCGGCAATCAGCAGAAGTAGCCTGCAGTACTGCACTCTAACCACTGCCTCATCCATGACTCAAATGTTGAGAAAGGCCTGTAGGTCTTAGCATTGTGAAGTGTGAAACAGTACTCATGTAGCCACCAAGAATTGCATCTGAGTAGAATGGAAAATCCTGTTTACATTTTTTTTAAAAAAATGAATATTATCTGTTATAGTACAGGTCGTCCTTGACTTCTGATCACAACTGAGCCCCAAATTTCTGTTGCTAAGTGAGAAAGTGGTTAAGCAAATTTTGCCCCAATCTACGGCCTTCCTTGCCACAGTTGTTAAGTGAATCATTACAGTGATTTAAGTGAGTCACACGGTTATCAAGTCAATCTGGCTTCCCCATGGACTTGGATTGTCAGAAGGTCGCAAAAGGGGATCATAGGATCCCGGGACAAAAAAATGGTCATAAATATGAACCAGTTGCCAATGTGTCTTAATTTTGATCATGTGACCATGGGGATGCCATAATGGTTGTTAGTGTGAAAAATGGTCATCAATCCAGAGGTAGATTGCTGCCGGTTCATACTGGTTCATTCGAACCAATAATTAAGACTCTCCATAGTTCGGCAAACCAGCCGGCCCCACCCGCCCATTTTTCAGTTTTTTGGACCATGTTTTAGGCCAAAAACGGCCTGAAAACAGTCCAAAAACAGCCTGAAAATAGTCCAAAAAACAGTCTGAAAATAGTCCAAAAAACAGTCTGAAATTGGCCCCCAAAATGGCCTGAAAAAAGGACCCAAAATGACCTGAAAACGGCCTGAAAACAGCCTGAAAATGCCCCAAATACAGCTTGTTTTTTTGGCAGTTTTGGTCATTTTTAAGCTGTTTTTTTACTATATTTTGGGCCATTTTCAAGCCATTTTTCTGGCTGTTTTCAGGCCATTTGGGATCATTTTTGGCTGTTTTTCATGCTGTTTTGGGGCCTGAAAGACAGCCAGAAAATGGCCAAAAAAGAGGCCAAAAAACGGGTGGGGTGGGGCCAGCCAGTGATGGGATTAGCCCAATCCGGCTGAATCCCAACTCTGCCTTTGAAGCGAGTAGCCAGGAGGTGGGGCTAGGTGAGATGAGTGACATCCTCCACCTAATCACATGACCAACTGGCTACGCCTACCCAGCCAGAGAACCGATTGTAAAGTTATTCAAATCCCACCACTGCATAAATCACTTTTTTTCACTTTGAATGGGCCACTCGATGAACTGTTGTAGTTCAAGGATTACCTGTACTGCTACTGAACTATTGGGAAGGGGTGTGTGTGTGTGTGTGTGTGTGTTCCTTATAACTGCATTTGTGTGTACAGAGCCCACGGGGCTATTTTCTACCTCTTCTACCGAGCAAAACAATTGCCTTTAGTTGCAGCATTAAGATAAAGACTGTGCCATGGCCACATTTTTGATACCGTTTCTCTATAAATGATTGAAATTGCTCCAGTTCCCTCGTTTACCTTTGTGGCAAACCAAATGGGCTTTAGGACCCTCCCTTCCCACCAGGGACCCATGCCAGAAAGCAAAGCAGATGGTCAAGTGGGGAAAAAAAATAACCTTGGGCTTTGGGAAAAAATTTAATAGGTTTCCCCCATTTGCCTGATTCTGTATCTAATTCTCTTTGAACTACCACTGTTCAGTTACAACTCAACAACTTCCATGTATATTTAATTGGGATTATCAAACACAATTTGCTTAGAAGATGGACCAGTTCTCTACTGCTAATTAACCAAGTTTAAATAATCACAGAGTTCTGGAATAATTGGAAAGAAATCCTGTTCTCTTGCCAGTGCATAATTACTAATTAACAGGAGATAAAATATCTGCATCACAGTCATAGCTGGAAGAATCTGTTAACAGTTAATTAAATTGCAAATAAGGTCCAAAGTGACGTTGGTCAACAACATTCAGATTTGCAGTTTTACTTGGTAAATTCCCCCACTACAATCAACTTTCTGAATCAGTTATAAGAATGCTAGGAGTAAAAAATTGTAAAGTTAATGGCTTTGCTAAGTTTGGTTTAATATGCATGATAAAAAAAAATCCTTTGAAGTATATAAATGTTCATTTGCCCTGGAATCTATGAATAATATTTTAGAATGAGACCATTAGTGGTTGAGATGAATATTTTCCAGCCTAAGAACTTCCAGATGTATTGACTTCAACTCCCAGAGTTCCCCATTGGTCAGAATTCTGGGAATTGAAGGCAACATACCAAAAAGTTATCTAAATTAGAAAAACATTGATGTGTTAGTAATTAATATTTTTCCACCTTGGCAGCTTTAAGTGCACACATCTTAGCTAGCAAGTTTCAGAAATGTATTATTAGATAGTATCAATATCAATCAATAAAGTTCTAATTCCATAATAGCTATAAATTTGTTTATTTAAACAGTTATCTATCACTTCCAGTCTTTGGGACTTTCTACAGTTTTCAGGTATTAAAGTAAGAATGAAAATATATGTGAAAACTCCATTAGAAATATAACAAGTGATAATAACATTATCAGTAATCCTCAACGTATGACCATAATTGCAATTATATATACATTATAATTATATATAAACAGTTGACAGTTGTTATATATAACTATTGTATATATAACTATATATACACACATACACACACTTATATATATTCCTATATGTATATAGGAATCCATATTATTTATATAAGATTTATCAATCTAATTATTAAAATGAAAATAAAATTCTTCAACTAGTGAACTAAAGTTTTATTTATCCCAAGTGAGACCATCTTTTCCCAAGAACTTTAGGAAAGCGTACAAAGATTTCTCTTTATTATTAGCATTCTTTGGGAAGGTTCATTATTCTGAGAGACTGTAGCTTGGCTTACGATAATGAGTGATCCTAATTTGCTGAACAGGCTCCTATTTTTCTAATGCCAATGGCAAAAAACATTTTTTTTATTTCTCCCATAACGGCTGAAGTGATCCAGATAGATGTTATTTTCTTTGAGTTATGGTTTGTATTTATAGTTTCAACATATTTTAGTAATATGATACTCAGTGTGCAACAGATTTTTCTCCCCTCAAAATATTACATTGTATGAAACTGAAAAACTTTTAACTCCCCTCAAACTCAGATCAAGAGTACAGAGTCATGGGATTGAGATGAGTGGCCATATCAATCTAAATAAATAAATAAACACTGCTTTTGTAATCAAGAGTACTCGGAAACTGAAACTGATGCAATTCAAGGTGCTAGTCCAGAGTACAGCTGGTCCAAAAAAATGCTGGTCATCACCTTTAAAGCCTTATATGATACAGGGCCAGGTTATCTGCAGGACGTTTTCCCCTCGAAGGACATCTACCTGTCCTTATCAGATGATAAGACTTGGGCTCTCTCCTAGTCCCTTCCCCTAAATATCGCCATTTTAAGGAAAGAAGGAAGGGGTTTTTTTCCATGGCCTTATGGAAAACCCTTCCCCATGAAACTCAGCAAGTCTCTACCCTTCTAACATTCTTAAAAGTCCTGGATTTTCCCCAAATCCTGGGAAAAGATGAGGTAACTGCATCAGTGGTGAGATTCAAACATTTTTACTACCGGTTCTGTGGGCGTGGCTTGGTGGGTGTGGCAGGGGAAGGTTACTGCAAAATCCCCATCCCCTCCCCACCCCACTAACCTGCTTTCCAGCTCTGTTCTCCTGTGCAGGACAACAAAAGAAGACCCAGCCAATCAGCTGGGACTTAATGGGAGGCGGAGAAGAGATGGGGGCGGGGCCAGTCAGAGGGGGATTTGCCAGTTCTCCAAACTACTCAAAATTGCCACTATTGGTTCTCCAGAACTGGACAGAACCTGCTGAAGACCACCTCTGATTAAGACGCTGGGCTTGTTGGCTGAAAATCTGGCAGCCTGGGTACAAGACCCAAACTCCCATCCTTGCTGTGCAGGGCAACCAAAGAAGACCAGCCAATCAGCTGGGACTCAATGGGAGGCAGAGAACAGATAGGGTGGGGCCAGTCAAAGATGGGATTTTCCGATTCTCCGAACGACTCAAAATTTCCGCTACTGGTTCTCCAGAACTGGTCAGAACCTGCTGAATGCCACCTCTGGCCCTAACCCTCTATTGGGATCATAAGGGAGATTTTTGAAAACCTACATTGGAGGAGATGTTTAAAAAGAGAATCTAACATTCTCTTATTCACTGTAATAACAGGTTTAGAACTTGCCTAAGTATTTTTATACCTAAATATGACATCTGCATGTCTAGGAGCAGATAAATATAATATTAGACATGTTATTGATGGTACAGAATGGGGCATTCTCAACCAATTGTAGAGCTAAATGTAAGAGCTGCATATGTAGATGCCAATGCTCCTAATTGCTATTTTGGGGTTGAAGAGTGAGATAGAATATTGAGGGTTTTGCGAAAGAACTATACACTGGTTCACAAAGCCTATTCATTTACAATTGGCTTGCCCGATTAGCATGAAAGCGCCCATTAGAAATGGCTTTAGGAATAATATACCGACCACAGATCCTGCAGAATTTATTTACAATATTTATTAACAGTATTTGCCCATTGCCTCCAGTCCTGAGAATCTGGGCAGCGTACAGCAAAGCAGGAGAATAAAATAATAAAATTAAACAGAACAAATAAAACTGGCGGTGCAGACAAAACAACTATGCACACAAGTGGCATTCGAATGCTTACAGTCAATTAGGGCAGAATCCTTGGTGGAACAAAACCATTTTCACTGCCTGTCAAAAAGCCTTTTACAAAAGACTGGCGGTCCTTTGCTTTGGAACTTGTTAAAATTACGAGTGATAAGGTAAGAGTCCCTGATTCAGGGGATGCTAAGTATCTCATATTCAATTGCAAAAAGGTGCTTTGGAAAATGCAGAAGCATGAAGGAAACTGTGTGGTGCTTTAAAGCAGCTGCATCTTTCCCCCAAGGAAAGGGCTTATGTTCACATTCCTTTGTATTCCAAAACACATTTTGGAATAAAATCTGAACCACTGCAATAGCAGTAGCACTTAGACTTATATACCACTTCACAGCCCTCTCTAAGCAGTTTACAGAGTCATCATATTGGCCCCAACAATCTGGGTCCTCATTTACTGACTTCTGAAGGATGGAAGGCTGAGTCAACCTTGAGCCAGTCAGGATCAAACTGCTGGCAGTGGGCAGAATTAGCCTGCAATACTGCATTCTAACCACTGCACCACCGGGAAGAAGAATTTTTCAAAGGTCTGTAAAGCACTGTGAAGCAGTATATAAGTCTACAGTGCTATTGCGATTGAATAATAGAAGTGTATATTTCACAAGTAATCAGTGTGATAGGAAATTGGTTGCTGTAACTCAACAAAGCAGTTTCTCCCCCAAAACAGAATTTTGCTTTTTAAAAATATATTCCTGTTCTTTGCCTATCAGTGTATATTCTGATAAATACCAAATACATTGTCATATATTTGCTTTGAAGTCACAAGGACTAACAGCCTTTCTCATGTTTCTTGACTCACTATCAAAAAATACATAATTATCTTTGCCATGAATCAATAGATACTGACAGCATTAGCTTCTGGATAAACAATATGACTTTTAATGAAACCACATTATATTAAAACAAGCCCGTTGGCCATGAACTAGCATAACAGATATTTCAGCAGAAACATCTAGAAAGCTCATCTGAGAAAGCAAATAAAATTTAATTTGAAACCTGATCTATTCTTTTTGCCACTCATCAAATAAAATTCCATTAAAAATCATTGCTTTGTACGATGAATGCAGCAATATCCAATATCCACAGGGGGTTCAAAGATAGTCAATAAAAGTCATACCAGCATGAATATTTTTGGATGAGCTGATATTGCATGTTCAAAGCAGCAAGTTTTCAGCTGGGCTGCTATGGCCATCATACCGGTAGTCCTCATTTAGTGGTCGCAATTGCTTCCATTGAAATGATTTGTAAGTAACATGGTCACTTAGCAAACCTTGTGTGTGTGTGTGTGTGTGTGTGTGTGTGTGTGTGTGTGTGTGTAAGAGAAAGAGAGAGAGAGAGATGCTATGAAGATTGCTAGTTGCTGCCCAGTCATTCAGATAAAGATATCTTATTGAGTGTATGCCTGATCTGTTTTTAAAACATTTTTCCCCTTTGCAGGATAAAGAGATAGCTTAAACGAGCTATCTTCTCCTGAGGTGTCTGTGCCAGCAGCCTAGCACTTCCCTAAAAAAATGTAACTGCAAGTTGATAAATTGAGTTCTGTGATCTCAGTTAGTGAATTAAAACTTATTCTCTCACACTGCTGCCTGAAACTGACCAGACCTTAATTAGATTCACACTGAAAGCTTTGTTGTCTTATGACCATCGTGTTTTATGAATGGTTGCTGTCTTAGATTGTTTAGATCTCTTTCTCTCTTTGTCCGTCCCTCCCCCCCCATACACACACACATACACACACACACACAATCAGACACACACACACACACACATGGCATCTTAGGTGACAGTTTGAACCACTTGAAGAGATCTGGAGTTCAGTTCCCAGAATTCCTTAGCCAGAATTCTGGGAATTGAGGTCCACAGCTCTTCAAGCTGCCAAGGTTGAGAAGTTCAAAGTTCAAAGCCTTTATTTTCATTGGACATCATGTATACCATGAAACTGGGTTAGACTCCACTGATGCAGTCCATACAAGAATACAAGACAACATGAACAATATAAAGAATAATCCTTATACAAGTAGATAGGGGGGAAAACTAGTCATATATTTCCATATATACGTCATATCCTGTGCAGCAAGTATAGTACTCTGGTGTACGATCTTACATCATGGTATATACATATTGCACACTGCACTGGCACCAGTGAAATTCGTCACATTAATCTGAATATGACGAATATTCAGATTAATATGAGAAACACAACTCTTGAATGGGGGTCACCAAACTTTTGAACCTCAGAGACCACCAAACTCATAATTTCAAATCCCGCGGACCACAAATATGAATTTTGACTGACAGTAACTTGCTGATGTTGGTGGGAAAGTCGGTCCCATATTCCAGAGCTGGAGTAGTCACAGGACTGGCCCTTTAGTCATCCCAGAGCAGCTGCTCTTCCACCCAGGTGCACCGGCCTGTCATGGACTGGAGGAGCTGCTCTGGGATGACCAAAGGGCCAGATCTGTGACTACTCCAGCTCTGGAACATGGGATCAACTTTCCCACCAACATCAGCAAGCCACCCCAGGATAGATTTTCCTCCCCCATCATTGGTATCACCTTCCAGTTCCAGGCCGCGTGGACTACTAATGTAAGGTTTGCGCTCGGCCATAGGTTGGGGCCAGCAGGTGGGTGGGCCAGGTGGGTGTTGCAGCCTTGTGTTCCTGTGCAGCCTGGATTAATTGCTCGGGGGGGGGGGACATTTTCCTGCGGACCCCTTAGACCATCCCAGACAAATGGTTGTACAGTCTGTTTTTGAAAACCTCCAGTGTTGGAGCACCCACAATCTCTGAAGGCAAGCTGTCCTTACTTCTAGTTTGGGTCTCTCTTTAACAAGCTTCCACCCATTAGCTCTTGTCTGGTCCTCAGGTGCTTTGGAGAAGAAGTCAATCCTCTATTTTATGTGATAACCCCTCAAATACTGGAAGACATTATCCTGTCCCCTCTAATCCTTCTCTTTGATAGGCTAGTCATACCTAGCACCCTCAACTGTTCATCATACAATTTGGCCTCCAGCCCCGCATTAGAACTAATATAGAACTAACATTTTCTAATATAACAAAAACATTTTTATCATAAGACCCTCAGAGCCACCTGTGCGAGATGGGCAGCCATATGAATCAATTAAATAAATAAACATATGCAGCTCCTTTAAGATCAAAACAAACTTTGCGGGGGGGGGGGGGGCTGCTTACGAAAATTAACCCACATAACTGTACTATCATAATTTGCATGGTTAAAAAGATAACAATGAATGATTTTTAGGAAGGATCTATAATGGAGAGAAAAAGGAATCAAAACTAGGGCTATGGGAAAAAAATACTCAATGAAATATAATGTAAGAGAAAGAGAAGAAGGGAAAGGATAGAAAAACAGAGGACAGCCAAGTCGGGGTCCACTTATTTCAATTACAAGGGCTTCTTCAGCATCATCCTCTTTGCCATGGTCGATGCTGACTACAAGTTCATGTGCATCGATGCTTCAGGCAACGGGTCAGCTTCAGATGCCCAGGTATACAACGCCAGTGACCTCAAGGAGGGGCTGGAAGGCAACCTCATCGTGGGCTTCCCAGATCCAGACCCCCTGCCCAACGACACACAAGATGTGCCCTACTTCATCGTGGGGGATGACGCCTTCTCCCTCAGAACCTACCTCATGAAGCCCTACACTTCCAGACTCCTCACCCATGAAGAGAGGATCTTCAACTACAGGCTGTCCAGGGCAAGACAGGTGGTGGAGAACGCCTTTGGCATCCTGGCCAACAGTTTCCAGGTACTTCTCACCACCATGCAGCATCGCCCAGAGACCGTGAGGAGGATCATGGAAGCTTGCTGCATCCTGCACAATCTCATGTGCACCCACTACCCAGTGTTGCAGAACAGGCTCATGGACCTCCAACAAGGCAATGGGGACATGGAGCCTGGGGAATGGAGGCAAGGGCGAAACCTGATAGACACAGAGGATGTGCAAGGCCTCAACAGAGCCTCACTTGAAGGGAAGAAGCAGCGCAACCTCCTGAGACACTGGTGCAACTGCCCAGCTGGAGCAGTGGAGTGGCAAGACAGGATGATAGATGCTTAATGGATGCTTCCTTCAGCCTGTCTCATCACAATGATGAGATTGGGCCATGTATGTTGAGTGGCCCTACAATGATCAGGGCATTTAATAAAGAGTTGTGTTTGTGTTGACATGTGTGGATGATTATTACCTTATTATTGATAATAAAGGGCTATAGGTGTGGCACCTGGGAGGGTGGACCATACAGTCCCACCATGCTTGCACTGGAGGTTTATCTATCTCACAGCTATTACCCATCCCAAAGGTATCCCTGCCCATCCCACAGGTATCCCTGCCCATCCCACAGGTATCCCTGCCCAACCAACTGCTATCTTAACCCATCCCACAAGCATGCAAAGGCTTAAACCATTTCTAAAAGTTTCCACCAAGACTTTATTAAAAAAAAGAAACGAAGCAAGTGTATGAATCAAAAATAGACTTTATTAACAAGAAGCTATAAAACAAAAATGAGTCTCTGGCGCTCCTCTTGGTCGCTCAGTCTCAGGGGTGAAGGATCCAGGTGCTGTGGAGGTGGCTGGTGCTGGAGTGCTTGTCGTCAGCTCCTCCAAAAGCAGAAGCAGCAGAAGCGCCAGCCCCAGAAGAGCAAGCCCATGCTGCAGAAGCCCCAGCAGAACCAGGGTGAGGGCCAGGGGGCGGGATGGTAGCCCTGTCCCTCTTGCAAGGGCTGGCAGCAGATGGCTGAGGCTTGCTGTACTTCAGCATGGTTGTGGGGTTGCTGGCTGGCAGGGAGGCTGGCAGGCACCAAGGCTGGCAGGGAGGCAGGCACCAAGGCTGGCAGAAAGGCTTGCAGGCAGACATGCAGGCAGGACAGGCAAGGCAGTTGATGTGTCTGGAAGCAGGTCTTTCCTCTGAATGGCGACCTGCTTCTGAGCTGCTTCCGGTATATCCGCGGGGCTGACACAATGCATCCTCCCCGCATGCGCAATTAATGCTCGGTATCCGCTAGGCATCCGCTGTGCATCTGCTGTGCATCCGTTTCATCCACTGTGCATCCGTTCTGCATCCGCTGTATCCGTTCCGCATCCGCTTTGCTGCGGCCCCCCAGAAGCCTAGCGGATGTGCCATCCGCTCCCATCCGCTTCCATCCGCTGGGCTTCTGTTCCGCATCCGCTTTCCATCCGCCCTGCATCCTCCCTGCGTCCGTGTTATCTGCTCCGGTTATGCAAATTTTTGCCCCTTCTGAGAGCGGATAATAACGGATGGAACATTTTACTCGTCCGTTGTGTCCGTTTTGCATCCGTTGGGCAGTGTGACAGGGCCTTAAAGGTCAGTGAATTCAAGAGGGGCTAAACTTGGACCATTTGTGGCAATGTAAGGACTCTAGGCTGATGACTTACTTGACTCCATCCTCCTGTATCTGCCTGTTCTTCTCCTACTGAGGTTGGTAAAACAATGACTAAAACCAGGTTGTAGGCAATGAGAATATCCTGTACAGATTCACCCAAAAAACTATATCCTCCTTTCTTCACCCTCCACAATCTTGCCCCTCATCCAAAAGATTGCAGAATGGCTGCATGAACTGAGGATCCAGCTGGTTCCCTGAATTCATTTCTTTCCCTTTGTTCTGTCCCCACTACACCTTAGTCTGTGTGCAGCTCGGCATGCAGCCACCTATCCTCCAGTAAAACAGACTGTGTGCGTAGATCTGAATGCTTTATTGAAAGAACAGGATATGGTGGAACTGGGAAAAATAGGAATACATACAATGAGAACCAAATAGGGCATGGCATCCCCTTTCCTCTCAGCCAAGCTGTTAAGTTAGCAAGGAGAGAAGTTGGTTGATTTATTCCTTCCTCCTTTGTTTTTCTATTCCATGGATCTCTCCAAGCTCTATGTCAGAGGCAGATTTCCTTGGAGGATTTTGAATGAGACTAATCGAGATGTTAGAGATGTTCATTGCACCTCGACTGAATGAAAAAAAAAAAACCATCTTACATCGCTCCCCTCCACTTCAAGTTCAGGCTCTGCACCATATTCTAGCCCAGGCATCATTACGATGTTCCCTTGAGCTCACTGGAAAGAGGATTGGATATAAATATGGTAATAACAAAAAAATTATTCTCCAAGCTGATGCATTATTAATGTCCTATGATAAAAGCCAAGAAGAAGATGTAAATCATCAGCATTGCTTGAAAAAAAAATGAAGCTGGGTGTTTCTGGAATTTCATTCTCAACACTGAGAACTTTCTCGGAAGAGAAGCTGAATGGAAGTTTCTTTTTACATGATACCCAATCAGCCTTTGGTTCTCTAAAAATGTAACCTGAATGCAAATACAAGCTGGAGGGGCTTATTTTCATTTTCACATTTTACATATACATACAGTTTTGCAGAGGAATGATTGGGTCTGTCATTTGTACTTTGATAACTGTCTGGTTTGGTACAGCAACCAAGCAGGAACTTCTGTTTGAAGTACACCAGAGACTTCAACAGTTAGTTAGGACTGCAGAAAAGAACAATTGCAACCAGCCTGCCTTCCATTGAAGACCTCTATGTTGCACAGATCAGAAGGAGGCCTGAGAAAATATCTATAGATCCCTCACACCCTAGATATAAACTGTTTCAATTCTTCCCCTCAGAGCACTCCTATAGGCTATTACACTTGTTGTAGCCTTTTGGCCACTGGCCCTTCCAGCAGCCAAATCAGATGAAGAGGAGGTATGGGGGTCAGGGTCAGCCTTAGGGCAACCTGGGAACTCCAAGGGGGAAGAGAGAATGGAATTTGCAGAGAGGGAGAGGAAGAGGGAAGGAGGGAGAGAGAGAGAGAGAGAGAGAGGAGAGAGAGAGAGCCTGGGCTGTCCATCAGCCCTCAAATTGGGAGTCAACAGCCCCCAAGTCTGGAAGTGGCTGATGAGGAAGAGGAGGAACAGCTGGGTCCAGTGCCTGATGCATGGATGCACAGAAAGCAGAGGAGAGGATAGCAGTGGAGATCTATGGTCTGGTCCTTGGGACGGAAAAGCCAGGCCTGGAGGTGGCTGATGAGGAAGAGGAGGAACAGCTGGGTCCAGTGCCTGATGCACAATGCACAGAAAGCAGAGGAGAGGAGAGCAGTGGAAATCTTTGGTCCGGTCCTTGGAAGAGAAGAGCCACCACTGCTAGTGAAGCCTCACCCTAGCTCCGGGGATAAAAGGCAGGGGGCAGAGGTGAATAGATGTAGCAGACAATTATAAATCTCACTGCTGGACAGACTTGTTAGCCTATGGTGAGAAAGAAACTTCTTGCCGGGGCTGGTGGTGCTCCTAATAAAGGAATCACTGATTTAACTACAGAGGATTTGTCGTGTCTAGGGAGCTGGGCCAGAACAACACTGTTATAGGTCAAAACAACTAGACACAAAGACAGTTTCTTCTCCCATGCCATCACTCTGCTGTGCACCTAATTCTTGCATTTGACAATATATGGCGACTACTAAGTTCTGCCTAATATGTATGTAAATTAACCCCATAGAATATAGTTGCAGTATTATTATTATTTTATGACTTCTTATATCCCCCTCCTACTGGCTGCACACCTTTAGTATTATTACTATTATTTCTCTGTTGTTTGCAAGTACACTGAGAACTCCTGCACAGGAGACAAATCCCTTGTGTGTCTAAGCACACTTGGCCAAATAAAGTATTCCAATTCAAAGTCAAGTCCTGTTTGGTTTGTTTTCCTTTCTTTTTTTTACATCCCTCATTAAAATAAAAACAATAAATTTCCCAATTAAAGCAATTATCTGTGTACATAATGAAACAACTCTCTAAGCTTTCAACTGTCTGCTGACTCTAATCGTGCCACCTTGTCAATTCTCATAACCAGTTCAGAAGATGATCCAATCAGCATGGGGCAAATCTTGACTATATGCAGACCTCCCCTCTCCCCCTCCCCCTCTCCCTAACCCTAACTCAGTGCCACACCATTAACATGTGGAGGCAATCTAGAAAGAATGCAAAAAAGAGCAACAAAGATGAAGTGTTAGTACCACTTTATAATGCCTTGATAATGGCATTATAGTGTAATGTAATGTATATTATATTAATGGCATTATAGTGTAATGTAAATTCCAAGTGTAATGCCACACTTGGTATCCTGCATCCAGTTTTGGTCACCACGATGTAAAAAAAGATGTTGAGATTCTAGAAAGAGTACAGAGAAGAGCAGTGAAGATGATGAGGGGACTGGAGGCTAAATCTTATAAAGAACTGTATCAGGAATTGGAGACATCTACATTTAATGAAAAGAAGGACTAGGGGAAACATGAGTGACGTTCCAATATTTGAGGGGCTGCCACAAAGAAGAGAGAGTCAAGCTACTCTCCAAAGCACCCAAAGGCAGGACAAGAAGCACTAATCGAGGAGAGAAACAACCTAGAACTCCGGAGAAATGTCCCAACAGAACAGTCAATCATCATTGGAATACTTTTCTTCCAAAAGTTGTGGGTGCTCTAACATTGGACCTTTCCAAGAAGAGATTGGACAACCATTTGTCTGAAATAGAATAGGATTTTCTCTCTGAGCATGGGGTTGGACTAGAAGACCTCCAAGATCCTTTTCCAGTTCTGTATTCTGGTGGTATCTCAGCAGCATGTCCTTCTCCAAAATTTTCATCTCTTCTTTAAAGCCAAACAATGGAAAAATGCTCCTCACTTTAGATCAGAAATCTAACTAGAAGATACAACAGTTAGGTAAAGTTTCTTCTTCTACTTGTGAGCATCAAATAGGATAGCATGTAAATCTATTGAATCAAAGCAAGGAATCATCTGAAGTGCATTTAGCAAGAGCAATAGCATTTAGACTTATATATCGCTTTATAGTGCTTCACAGCCCCTTCTGAGAGGTTTACTCTTGCCCCCAGCAATCTGGGTCCTCATTTTACCCACCTCAGAAGGATGGAAGGCTGAGTCAACCTTAATCCTGGTGAGATTTGATTTGCCAAATTGCAACCAGCCAGCCAGCAGTCAGCAGAAGTAGCCTGCAGTACTGCACTCTAACCACTGCGCCACCAAGGCTCTTAGGTATCTTAAGGATTGGTACCCTTAAGGATCACTCTTCTTAATGGCATTGCTAAGGAAGAGGCATTGCAGAGCAGAACTGGTCTCAGATGGGTTTGCTGGCACACCTGTCTTTTCTTTTGTTCTACCAGTTCTGATGTTCACCAGACACCCCTGATTTCCAAGGGGGAATCATTACAATAACAACATGATTAAAATGAGCCTAACTCAGCAGCCTGCAAAAATAAATTGAAAACACCAGCATGATACAATTAAAAATATTTAATAACATACTATACACCGTTAAAAAAAACAAAAAACAAACACCCTGCTCACACACTTCCCCATCTATGTCAACATTAAAAGGTCTTGCAAGGAAATCAGGCAATTGGACGTATTTCTTCCCTCTTTAGAGGCAAGACAAAGCAATCCTGAAGTTTTAAAAAAAGATAATATTCATTTTGCAGCAGTAGCTAATCTAACCATCCTTGCAAGGTCTCTTGCTGCAGTAGCTAATCTATCCATCCTTCTAAAGTGGGTAAAAGGAGGGTCCAGACTGTGGAGGGCAGGATGGTGACTTCTTAAACTGCTTAGAGAGGGCTGTAAAGCACTATAAAGCTTCTTTGCTTCAAAATCACTTGGGAATGCAAAATATTAACTCTTTAAAATAGGGCATTTCACCTGGTTGATTTATACAAGAGGTCCTTGGTTCTTTCTGAGCTTGATTGTTTTCTTGCAGGCGTCCCAAAGGTGTTTTTTCTGGAGGCAACTGGACTTTCTTGTTTTTTCTTTGAAGATGTTTTGCTTCTCATCCAAGAAGCTTCTTCAGCTCTGACTGGATGGTGGGGAAATGGAAGGATTTATGTTCCTTGCAGACAGCTGGTCATTTGCATCCTTTTAGAGGGTTGTTGAGGCCACTTGGAGATTTATCTGTGCATCTCTGGATGACTGAGAAACTCTACAGCAGGGGTTCCCAACCTGGGGTGCGAGACAATATTCCAGGGGGTGCGAGAAAAGTCCAGGTAAATAATAGGATATTGGCTATATGTTGGCATTTTTATTTTCTTTTGCAATGGAGTAACTTTGTTTTCATTTTAGAGTTAAGTATCATTATTTAGTGGCCGTCACATACATAGCTAAAAAGATTCAATCCTACCATATATTTACCATATATTTCAGGGGGTGCGAAGTTCGAGTGAAATTTCTTTAGGGGTGCGGGGCGAAAAAAAGGTTGGGAACCATTGCTCTACAGACTTTTAGCTATACAATTTGGGATGAACATCCTTTGAATGGTGTGGGAGTTGGAATAGATTTCCAGAGGAAAAAGTTGCAGACTACAGGAACCATTTGCGCCACTCAGATGACCCTGAGGACACAGAGAAACCTCCAAGTGACCTCAAGGACCCTCTAAAAGGATGCAAATGATCAACTGTCTGCAAGGAATAGAAATCCTTCCATTCCCCACTGTTCTGTCAGTGCTGAAGAAAAGAAAAAAACAAGAAAGTCCAATTGTCTCCTGAAAAAAGCACCTTTGGGACAACTATGACCTGGATGACTGAGAATCTCAACAGACTTTTCTTGAAGACATTTCATTACCAAACTAGGTAACTTCATCTAGTACTACATTGATGATATTTAGTTTGCATAGGGAAAATGCTGCAAGAAAACAACCAAGCTCAGAGAGCACTAAAGACTTATTTCAACCCTGAGCTACAAATATTCTCCTTTATCATTTGATTCATATACCATATATATCAATTTTATTAAGAAACTGCATAATTTAAAGACACTTCTGAAAGTCTTCCTCTCTTGTTAGTAAAGAAGAATCATCTAAGAAAGCAAATGTCAGCAAAGAAAAGGAAGCTGTGAGCAGGATATAAATAATAATTATCCACCAAATGCAACTCAAGCATACAGTGCATTTTTTTAATGCTCCAAGGGCACATAATGGGCCCCCAAGCTTTTTGGAAATGCAACATAATAATGTAATTTTTCTGGAAGTCTGACTATAGAGCGAAAAAGAATTGGGCCACCAGAAAAAGTTATACATGTATTTCTCCTAATGAAGGCATTCCTTCACTACACTATCACATGTGGGATTGCAAAAAGCATTAGTAATCAGATCTTTTTTACAGCCACATATTTTTTCCACTTTATATATTCAGAGCAAGGTCTCATCCAATGCAAATGAACTACAGTTATATCGGATTTTGTAGAAGGGTGCTTTTCTTCTTAACAAAGGACCTTAATATTAAGTTGCTGATTACTGATTTAAGACATTAGGATTAAAACATACTTTAATGCTTTTTGGAAGGGCTCTGCTCTATTGCTACCCATGTTTGCTCATTTCTCTCCTTATTTTGAGTTCTAAATGTCAACATTTCTAGTCCCAGTGGGAGAATTAGGTCCTATAGTTTGGGAGAAGGGAAATAGTTATAGAACAATGCATTCCTAATGTGAGAATAGGGAAAAAATGAGCTCATTGATGGTGGCAAATGTTGTGAAAAGATTACTCAGGTCAGAGAAAGAAGAAGGGATAAGAAAGAAACTCAAAATAACTCCACTTTTGATTTTATATAATGCAAGATGAATCATCATGGAAAAAGATCTTTCTTTGTAGTCATGAAGACTTGATGTTCAGTCAATCAAAAATGGAACAGAGCTAAACTTGATCAGTCTTTCAAGATTATGTTCTTCTATTCTACTAAATATCTTGGAATTTCTCTTGTGCCATTTCTTGACCTTTCTGAGTTGACATATCAGCTCACTGGTCTTTATTTTTTTGAGGGGTCCTTGATGCTCTCTGAAAAACATTTGCAAGAAAACAGTGAAGCTTGGAGAGCACCAAGGATCCCTCATTTCAACCCAAATATTCTCCTTTATTGGCTTCCTTTTTTGTGCATGTATATAGTATATTCATCAGACTTATTTTTCTTCTTTGAAAAAAGATATCACACTATTTACTGGAAATAATAAACTGAACTGAAATTTGTCTTACAACATCACTGGCTTTTATCACTAAAAGAAATAACATTTAGTGTAGATAAAATAGATATCCAAAGGAAATATTTTACACCAAAAAAATTAGGAGGCCCTGTGGATTTTACTCCACGAGTTGTTGCTGAGTTTAGGCAGTAAAGAACTGGTCTCCATTTCAAGGTCATTGAGCCAGTGCTGCCTAAAGATATTTCTGCAGTCATGTGACTAGCAGGACATCACAGAGTGTTATTAACTTCCCACTGAAATGGTACCTATTTATCTACTCACATTTGCATGTTTTTGAATGGCTAGATTGACAGGAGCTGGAGCAAGGATGGGAATTTGGGTCTTGTACCCAGGCTGCCAGATTTTCAGCCAACAAGCCCAGCGTCTTAATCAGAGGTGGTCTTCAGCAGGTTCTGTCCAGTTCTGGAGAACCAATAGTGGCAATTTTGAGTAGTTTGGAGAACTGGCAAATCCCCCTCTGACTGGCCCCGCCCCCATCTCTTCTCCGCCTCCCATTAAGTCCCAGCTGATTGGCTGGGTCTTCTTTTGTTGTCCTGCACAGGAGAACAGAGCTGGAAAGCAGGTTAGTGGGGTGGGGAGGGGATGGGGATTTTGCAGTATCCTTCCCCTGCCATGCCCATCAACCATGCCATGCCCACCAAACCACACTCACAGAACTGATAGTAATTTTTTTTTTTGAATCACACACTGGTCTTAACCTCTGAGCCACCATGTCACCCGATATAGTACCATAGCATTATAGTAAAAATTGATATTTCTGGATGTAAGCAGCTACTTGAATATCTTTGCATTATTGATTGATGCTATTGAATATGTAGGAATACCGTATCAACAATGCTTCTGTGGGCTGTGATTCTGTTGAACAAATCAAAGACTTTGAGTTAAAATGAGATACTGAATAAAAATGGAATAGGTCTTGGATAGGTAGTGCAAAAAATAAACATTATACAAATGTTTTTGTTGAATTTTAAGGGGATATTACCTCTTCTGGATTCTATTAATTTAGGGAATCTAGAAAATTGAATGAACTAGAATTGTGATCAATGAACAAAAAGAAGGAGCCACTCTGGATTAAAACTAGGAAGAAATTAGGAGTACTTTGTTATCCTATCATCTGCTTGTACCTTTTGGCTTTATAATTATGCGCAGCTTAATTACAAATGTACTTGGGAATTTGATGCCAATAAATGTCTCATGGCAGATCACCAATGCCGACATACAAATTGAAGAAGGTCTCCTTACTTGAGCAGGGGGTTGCACTAGATGACCTCCAAGGTCCCTTCCAACTCTATTCTGATTCTGAGGTATACACTTTCTAGGTTGGCATTCTTTGTTTTGCTTACTGTCTCCTATCCATTAATACAGAAAAATCTATCAGCATTTTTCCTTAAAATGTCTCTTTGCCTAATTTTAAAGGCAATCCCCTTATATTTGTGAGACTGACTTTCGACCCCTAACATCTGGAGTTGATAAAATGGTTATGCAGACAAATAGTAATACCAGGGAGAAATCAGTCCCCATTAGCATATTACTAGGGGGCTGAGATTAATCAGTTTTAGTGATTTTTTTTTTTAATGTTAAGCTTTCTGATCTGCTAATCTGCCTTACAAGAAAAACAATTAAGAAGCCCTATCAGACTCACCATGGTATCCTTATTTACTTATGTTCCATTTGGAAACCAATGGGGTAGCACAAATAATATACTTGAAGAAAACACTTCGGCTGTAATTTTTCTGGTCCCTCAGGACCACTTTTTCATATTAAAAACAGATTTAAGCTGAGAAGATCCCTCATTTTTACACATTAATGTTTGCCTCCTGATTACACGTTCCTTGTTTGCTTCCACTCTGAAATGAGTTACATGTGGAATAAACCTTGATCTAAGTGCTTCAACAAGGCACGAATAATATTTTATCCTGGAACCAATGTGATGATTACATTGGTTTAGTGCAGAATTTATACAAAGGTATGCTTATCCATCCTTAGGATAAAAAATATATCATTAAGATGAAGCTCGACAAATACATTTATTGATTGATCTGTAAGTGTTTTATAAAAATAAATAAATCATTGGATAGTAGCTCAGCTTTCCTCTTAGGTTACTGGATCAAAAACATTGAAATCCCACAATTTTTGAAGCCTATAGGTTAATCTATGGTAAGAATCTATTTCAGTTGGTGAAATAGAAAATGATCTTCCTGAACCAGAAAAACAGAATTCCACCTAAGGCTTCTTTCAACTGTCCTGTCTCTGAAGGAAAACTCTGAGAGTAAAATTTGCCTGATATTTATTTAGTCCATCAAGCAGTAGTGCTTAGACTTATATACCGCTTCATAGTGCTTTGCAGCCCTCTCTAAGAATCAGCATGTTGCCCCCAACAATCTGAGTCCTCATTTGACCCACCTTGGAAGGATGGAAGGCTGAGTCAACCATGAGCTGGTCAGGATCAAACTCCTGGCAGTGGGCAGAGTCAGCCTGCAATATGGCATTCGAACCACTGCACCACCACAGCTCAGCAAACAAACAGTAAAAAAAAGGGAGGGATTCATCCCAATGCCTGCTGAAAAAAATCACCTTTTCAAGGGCTTTCAAAGACAGAACTGGTTCAGGAATATGCTGTCATAGATGTAGGCGAAAGAGGGAAGAAGTCAGGTAAGTAGAGTGGATGAATTTCAAAGCAGTTGACTACTGAGGTATCACCGTAAGATGACAAGACCAAAAAGTGAATTAATTCAGTAATCGAATTAGACATGTTTAGGGAATGTATCAGTTGTAGTATTGTTCAATAGTTTCTGACACTTTTGTGGCTCAATGGACATCATTTTTCCGGGTGTGTTGCAGTCACAGGCCTTTTAATGTTGTGATGCCTCTGTTATTATAGGAAAAGGAGTTGCAGAAGTTAGGGCAGAGTTAAAAGAGGGATTAGTTTAGAATCCCTACATAGCTAAAAGCAGACTAAGTTCAACCTCCTTTGAATTCTGTGGATCATTATCTAACTTCTAGCAGGTGCTAACCATTAGTTGAGAAGGTTCCTGTACATACTGTAGGTTTATAATAATAAATTAATTGCTAACCTAATTAACTTTCAAATGTGGATCAGGTCTTTCCCTCTGAACATTATCAATAATAGTGTCAGGCCATCTTGTTTTCTGTCAGCCCCTTTGAATGGCCTTTGATTCCTCCAGTCTTCTCCAATGTGTTTTTTATGTATCTAAAATAAATATCTTGTCCAACACCATTGGAAATGCTTATATGCAGCGTCTTGTCACACAGGTCTATGGGTAGCCAATGACTGGAAGTGAAATAAATCATGAAAAAATATTTGTGAGAAAAATGGATGGATTGAGGCACAACTAATGCATTACTTCTGAGGAAATTGTGGCCCTAGTAACACCTTAGGTCAAATTCCAAATCTGAGACCCCATGTACAGGTTTTACAGAAGCCTGATAATGGGCTTAGATCTAGTTTACAGAAAATATGGTTAAAAGAAAGAAACTGGAAAAAGGGTTAAGGCAATCCTTATCTAAATGGACGTAGGTTGGATAAACCTTTCTCTTGAGTAAATCTTTATCCTGGGACACATAACTTTCTCTGTCCATTCATCTCAAAATATCTCTCCATTTGCATTCATTTCTTTAGACAGCAGAACACAACATTTTGTATCTGTTGTGAGGATGAACAATGGACCAGTAATTATAAAATTATCCATTGCAATGTCCTACCCGTCCATGACTACTTCAGCTTCAACCACAACAACACAAGAGCACACAATAGATACAAACTCAAGGTAAACCGCACAAAACTCGATTGCAGGAAATACGACTTGAGCAACAGAATGGACAATATCTGGAATACTCTACTTGAGTCTGTGGTTTCTTCCCCAAACCCCGAAAACTTTAACCTCAGATTGTCTACTGTTGACCTCACCTCTTTCCTAAGAGGTTTGTAGGGGGCGTGCATAAGCGCACCAATGTGCCTACCGTACCTCTCCTAATGTATCTTTTTATTCATGTATTTCATGTATTCATAATCATGTTTATACTTATACCTATTATCTAATACTTGCTTGACAAATGAATAAAAAAATAAATAATTACAAAGAGGACTTGGACACAAGTGTATCATCTGAAAAATGATTACTCCTTTTTCCCTTTGATGAATATGCCAATCACTGCCTACTACCATAGTTTTTCCTTTGTATTTGTACTTGTTCCTTGAAATCCCTTGATTTCAGATGTCTAGTGTTTATTCCACCCACCCACCCCAATCCTCAAGTTGACAGCAAACAATCATAAAAAGTCAAACTTGGAACTCCTCCTGACCTACCTTTTAACAAATACATATGCTTAATAAATTGACAAAGAATCTAATTCAGCGTCTTGGGGAAATTATGCAAATAGAAGGCTATATGCTCGCCTCCCAGCAGTCACTCATTTGCATATATGTAACTCATGTCAGCTTGAAGTCATAAATCCCTAAAACAAAGATATGTTTCCAGTGGATTCTGACAAAGGGCCTGCTTGGAAAATGTTAATTAAGAACCCATCATATCCAGGTCATTGAAGGAAAGATGAAGGAAAGAATTTAAATTCATAAACGGCTGGTGAGATGCAATGGTTATCTTTATAAAATGAGTAGCCTACAAATATTGAAAACTAGCCATGTTTTAACTTCCTTGCATTCAAATAATAATAATAATCATAAATATGAACCAAATATTGAATTAGAAGCAGCCAATGTAATATAACCAGGTGGAAGATTAGAGTATTGGGGGTAATTTAAAAGCAGATACTATAATATTCATGTATATACAATTATGTTGTGATATCTTGCCTGTGGAGAAAACATTGCAATTTTGAAAAGCTGCCCCCCTGTCAAAAACTGCGAGGAGCTCATCAAGGATTAAAAACAGACACTCCTCAGTAAAAATAGGGAATGAAAACCCCAAACCCCAAAATGTTAAGAAGAAACACAATAAAATATACTGTGCTATTGATGAAGTAGTCTGCAAAAATTGTTGCGTCCTTTTGTTTGGCCCCAATAAATGTTTTTCTATTCTATGTTTTGCTCAAGTGTAGTTTTTGGAATATATATATATATATTTACAAAGCTTTAGGAAGGATAGGATACCTGTTAACAAAACATCTAGGAATTCTGTGTGGGAGAAGTACATTAGAATAGAGTAGAGTAGAGTAGAATAGAATAGAATAGAATTCAATTCTTTGTTGGCCAAGTGTGATTGGGCACACAAGGAATTTGTCTGGTTGCAAATGCTCTCAGTGTACATAAAAAGAAAAGATACATTCATCAAGAGTCCAGAATCATCAGGTACAACACTTAATGATAGTCATCGGGTACAATAAGCAATCAAATCATATTAGGAAACAGTCAATAAAAATCGTTAGAACAGGATCTCGACAAAACAAATTTGAATGTGATACCTGAATGTCCCATAATGGGTGTAGAACAAAAATTGCATAATGCTTTCAGAGATCTATATGCTTTTTTGTCATTTTTTCCAACCACATGTGGATTTTAGTCCAATATTTTTTAGCATCCGCACAAGTCCACCACATATGGTAATATGAGCCAGGTATCTGATGACATTTCCAACATTTTTTGGATTTATTCTTGAACATTCTTGCTATTCTTGTCGGGGGAAAATGCCACCTGCAAAATATCTTATACAAATTTTCTTTATGTGCTGCTTGACGTTGTCATTTTATAATTTTGAGACCACAATTTTTGCCATTTCTCTAGATAATCCCATATCCAAAATTCTTACCCCAAGCAATCATAGTTTCTTTAACTTGTTCTTCTTCTAGTTTAATTCCTAATAAATATCCATACAGTTTTTTAATCACCTTTTCATCAGTACCTGTCAAAATCTTATCTAAATCAGTCAGTTTATCATAGAAACCTTCTGTTTTAGAGTCTTTATCATATCTTGAATGTATTTGCGCATATGAAAACCAATTCATCTTTATATCTTGTTCCTCTAATTTTTGTATAGATTTAAGTTCACCCTTTTCATTCAATATTTCACCATATCTAACTGTTTGTTCCTTTTTATATATTATAGGATAAGAAAATGCTTCAATAGTCAATAGCCAGACTGGAATTTTCAAATAACATTGTCTTTTAGCCTTCTCCCAGTTTAACCACAGAGACTCCCATATATAATATCTTCTAAAATATCCCTGTGTTTTAGTCCCTTTATACCATAGAAAAGGATGCCACCCCAACAGCAAATCATGTCCTTCTAATGCCAACAATCTAGTATTTCTTAATGTTATACATTCCTTAACCCACATCAAATTTGTAGCTTGGTAATACAACTCTCAATTAGGCAAACCAAATCCTCCTCTTATTCTGGCATCTTGCAATATATATTTCAACACAATTTTATTTAAATCTTCAAAGTAATCTTTTCTAAGCCTAATTGGAATTGTTTGGAACAAGTATAAAATTCTGGGTAATATATTCATCTTGATTGTTGATATTCTCCCTATTAATGACAGTTGTAAATTATCCCATTTCGCCAAATCTAGCGCTATCTGAATATTCTGACATCTTTTAATACCATTTAACAAATGGGCTAGAACTTAAAGAAAATATGTGTCTAATTTTAAACCACTCTTTTATACCAGAGCAAGACTGCTTTTTAATAATAGAATAACCCCCATAAAATCATTTTGTTGTATGAAGTAAGCTAAATCTGATATAACCTGCTGAATTGGAAATAAAAAGGCTTCCATTGTCAGTATGCTCTCCTTTGTGGTATTTAATAATTTATCAAGCTGTGCTGACCCATAATTGATTTGCACAAGCCAGCTGTGTTTTAAAAGTCTCTTCCATTCTATCAAATTCCATGGATCTTTCCCCCCCTGTGAAACAGAATGTAATCATCTGGAAAAAAAAATCAATCAGTCGTCGTATGTTAGATATGAGTGTAGTTCACTCAGAGTCTCCTTCGAAATGTCAGTAGGTGATTGTTAATTGAGTAATTCCTCTGACTTTAATGGGATTATCACAACAGAACCATTCCATGAATTATTCTTGCTTTTAAACAGTATAACATAGTATAACAACTACAAGAACTACGTTGTTTTATGGGGCAACATGATTCATAAAACCTGTTGGCATACACTGCATTTGTTTTGTCTATTGTTTGCTTTTGTTTTTTCCTTGTGAGATTGTATGCTTGATGAGAGAAGGGTTGCTGCATGCCTCACTGCTATATGACCACAAGGTGGAGTTGTATCAGGGTATTCCCCCCCCTACACACACTTATTTAACAATTGCAAGAAAGTAACACGTATTTGCTGCTCTCTCCACTTAAATTGGTATAAATAAGGCTGAGAAATTATGTATTCAACCCAGATAAATATTGCAAGTGAAATTTGTGTAGTAGTTCTTTCTTTGATCCTGCCCAACTCCAATCTTTAGCAAAACAAGAAGAAGAGAAATTCCATCTTGGACGAGACCCTTGTGGAATTTATTTCTCCCCGGTGCTAAATGAGACAGTTGTTAAATGAATCATACCCAATTTTATGACCTTTTTTTTTTTTTTGCCAAAGTCAACCAATGAATCACAATTGTTAAGCAAATGTGGCTTCCTCCACTGAAGTGATTTGTCAGAAGCCGGATGGGAAGGTTGCAGATTGCAATCATGGGATGCGACCACTATTGTAAACTGCTTAGAAAGGGCTGTAAAGCACTGTGAAATATTATATAAGTCCAAGTGCTATTGCTATTGTAAATACATGCCAGTTGCCAAATGCCTGAAATTAGATCACATGGTCACAGGTGTGAAAAGCAACCACCAAACCACTTTTTCCAGCTTTGACATACCTTTGAATGGTCAAAAAGTCAAGGAATGTCCATAGTTGGCTATAATGGGGAAAATATATAGAATTATGAGCCATTGATGAACCCTGGTGGCACAGTAGTTAGAATGCAATATTGCAGGCTGACTCTGCCCATGGCCAGGAATTCGATCCTGACCGACTCAAAGTTGACTCAACCTTCCATCCTTCTGAGGTCAGTAAAATGAGGACCCAGATTGTTGGGGGCAAGAGGCTGACTCTGTAAATCATCCAGATAATGCTGTAAAGTACTATGGGGCAGTAAATACATCTAAGTCCTGGCTCTATTATATAACCTAGAAATGCTGCATTAAAAAATAAGAGAGAAAGGAAGTGAGAATGGAATGGAACATCTATATCTATATATATAAAAGACAAGTACCACTCACTCATCACAAAATCTCCAGAACCATAAGGCTTACAAACTTGAAATTTAGCACTTTGGCTTTTAGGTGCTCTCTAAGAAAGGATTTTTCAAAATGACCATCAGATTATTACTATTTCTTAATACAGTAATTAACACGCTCTGATGCTAAAGAGGTCTACTCCCCCTCCCCACCTGAAAAGAACTCTGTTCCAACTGCCAGTTGTCTCACATTCTGTTACCTCAGTTCAAACTGGCACATCCTATTCTCTCACTCAGGAGCTGTCTGGGGCTCTTACGCTACTAAATGTCAGTACCTCACCAAAATGTCTATGCCTTCCACCTATGGAACTGCTTCTGGACTCAAGGTGATGGGAGTGATATTCCCTTATGTGTTTCAATCACTGACCACCACTGAGCCAATGGATTGTGAACTGGATTTCTCCTGCATAGCCTGATCACATGGTATCATTTCAAAGTACGGTTATCCAGCTTGTTTAGTATAACACCAAATATTGGCTTGATCAAACATGAATATAGTAACTCAGTCGAAACATTTCAGTGAGATACTATCATGTCCTACATTTCCCCCCAAAATGTTGGCATCCATATGCATTGGACTAGAGGTTCCATCATCCCTGCGCAATACACTAATTGGTCATGCTGGGTGATGTTTACGGAGCACATCTTGAGATGGGTTGAGGTGCTTTAAGCATAGAAGATAAACCATCAAGATCTAAATGATGAGGTGGTCACCCCTGACCTTTTTTGCACATTAAAATCTGAGAAAGACCCTCTTATTCTCCACAGCTTGTCTACAACATGGGTGTAGTTACACTGTCCTTCCAACAACGCTTTTCAGGAGGAAAAAAAATTGCTCAACTATTCTATGTGAAGGACTTTGAAGACCATTAAAACATCTATATAAATTATATATTATCCCTGCCAGACTTGAACTTCAAGTCCTCAGGATTCCATTGACCTTGTCTATGACCCTTTGGAAGAATTAAAGTCCTCGACAAGTGACCAGATTCCTGAAAATGCTCCAATGACCTTGTCTTAATTTGTATTATATAGAACTTTTATTACAGCAAGTGCCAGAAAATTGAGGACATCCATCTATTACGGATAAGCCCCATTCCAGGGCTTGGATAAGACATGATATACAGCCAGTATCCTTAACAGTTTCACTGTAAAGTTATATACAACAGAGAAAAGCATAATAAGATGGAATGACATATATACTGTTTCAACACACAATAAAACTCAAGGGGAAAATAACTCCAGGGAAGTCTTTCTTACCTTTTTAAATAGGTTGTGATTTAGTGAATCTTAGCTGTTGGCTCTATCCCAAATGACACAAAGATGTGTTGAAACTCTATTTTTTAAAAATAGTGATGCACCCAATCATTTTTCTTTAGTCCTTGCTGTTTCTGTATTAAATGACCTAAATATTCAGAGCATGTAGATGAAAATTACAATCTTATTATTATTGTTATTTTAAAAAGCGAGAACCCTTGCCAGTGTCGTGTCTATCATAAACCAGGGTTGGTTAGAGAAACTGCAGCATAATTACTTTTTTTTTTTTTTTTTTGCGCTCCTTCCTTCTGTTTTCCATAGTGGTCTGGCTTTGTACAGATGTGTTTTCATTTTCATATCCAAGGTCTACAATGAAATGCTATGCTAAGTCTATGTGATGTCCTGGGGCATGGCACAAAAGCAACACAGTCAAATAAGCAGGAAGAGTCCCTTTATTATCTCCAACTTTGCCCCCAATGTCCAGGTTACCTTCGGCTGGAGAAAAAACTCTCCCCAAAACAGTCTTTAAGTGGAGGAAATTCAGTCTGAAAACAAACTACATATAAACTGTAAATAAAAATCCATACAAACCACGCTGCAGCACTTAATTGGACAGGGCAGGATAAGGAATTGCAGACTTGAAAGGTCAACAAAACACACAAAGTTAGGAAGACGCCAGGAGCCCAGATAAGCCTTGACCATAAAAGATAAGTCATGATTTGCTTCCAACAAGTTTCTGTGCACAATCTCCCTTTTAAAACACTGTGTTCCCAGCTGCAGCTAATGAAGGGAATCAGGTCCCTTTCCTCCCCCGTAAGTCACGCAACCCACATTGCTCCCTTCTCTGTTCCTCCCTGCGTGCCCTAGGTTGAAGAGGGGGTGGGCTTGGGTCTTCCTCTGAATTCCCTCTCCCTTGCTCTACATCTCCCCTGTTCTGCCCAGCCGGCCTTTGCCCCTCCCCAGTGTGTTCCACAGCCAACGGAGCCACACTCCCATTCCCTGTCAGCTGCTCAGCCTCTCTCTCAGAATCAGATTCTGACAGAGGCACCACTGTCTATGGGAAATACTGCTTTACTTACAGAACAACAAAAATCTAAACCTCTAATTTCTCTCTTTTTTTTCTGTACAAAGAAATATTTTAGGACATTATAGCCTGCAATTCTATATAGGAAATAATTCTTAATGGGACTCACTTCTCAGTGTGAAGTTAGAACGGCACTGAAAAAAAAGTGACTTATGACCATTTTTCACCCTTATAACTGTTGCAGTATCCCCATGGTCATATGATTTACATTCAGATGCTTGACAACTGCTTCATATTTATAATCCTGGGGTCATGGGATCCCCTTCTGTGACCTTCTGTCAATGAGGCAGCCAGATTCATTGAACCGGGTTACTAATTTAAAAACTGCAGTGATTCACAAATGTAGCAAGAAAAGTCGTAAAATGGGGCAAAACTCACTTAACAAATTCCTCACTTAGCATAGAAATTTGGGGCTTGATTGTGGTTGTAACTCGAGGACTATCTGTAAAAGTTTGTGCAACTAACTTCTACCTTAATGATATTTTTCCTTTCACCTTTCCAACCAGTCCTTCAAGAAAATTCTTTTCCACTTACATGTTATATATCATCAAAAAAATAAATTAATATTTAGGAAAAAAAATAGTGAACTGCAAAGAATGATACAATGGTGATAATAGAGTGAGAAATTATACACATTATAGTAATTTAAAATCTCTGTAACTAAAAAGAAACGGGTGGAAAAGTACAAATAAGAACCATACAATTTAACAGATAACAGGTCATCAGAGTTGGAAGTGACTTTATAGGTCATCTAGTCCAACCCCCTGCCCAAGCGGGAGACCCTACACCATTTCTGACAGATGGCAGTCCAGTCTCTTCTTGAAAGTCTCAAGTGATGGCACTCCCACAACTTCTGAAGATAACTTCTGTTTCACTGGTTGATTGTTGTCACTGTCAGAAAGTTTCTCCTTATTTCCAGGTTAAATCTCTCCTTATTCAGTTTCCATCCATTATTCCTTGTCTGGCCTTCAGACACTTTAGAAAATAGCTTGACCCCCTTCCTCCTCTCTGTGGCAACCCCTCAAATATTGGAAGGCTGCTCTCTTGTCTCCCCTGGTCCTTCTCTTCACTAGACTAGCCAGGCCCAGTTCCTGCAACCGTTCTTCATATGTTTTAGTCTCCGGTTCCCTAATCATCCTGGTTGCTCTTCTCTGCAGTTTTTGTAGAGTCTCAACATATCTTTTATAATGTGGTGACCAAAACTGGATTCAGTACTCTAGGTGTGGTCTTGCAATTTAGGATTGCATTTGAAGATGCAGTGTCTATTACTTGTTCTGCTCAAAGAACTAAGTTCCATCATGGAACTAAGTTCCACCACCACTGTAGAGAATAAAGCAACAACAGCAACAAAAATCTGGTCCACTGATTTTAATCCATAAATACCAGTAGGTTTTTGAAGACTTTCTGTTTTTTTTTCCTAGGACTTAACAGAGCGAGGTAGACTTTAAGAGCTTCCAGATATATCTTAATCTCCATTTTTAGAACGTAATTAATTTGGGGAAGAGCCAAAGCTGCTTTTTCAAGAGGCAACTGGACTTTCTTGTGTTTTCTTTGAAGACAGTTTGCTTCTTATCCAAGAAACTTCTTCAGCTCTGTGACAGTCCAGCTTGCTTTTTGAAAAAGCACCTTTGGGACAACCATAACCGAGATGACTGAGTATCTCCATAGACAAAACTTGGAGAAGACCCAAAAATAATTCTTGGGAAATTGTTAGTCTGGGTTACTTCCAACTGGGCAATTGGTTCTAGATTCCCACCCATATCCATGGATATGGACAAATACAATCAAATACAAAATTCCAAAATACAGAGGAAATTTTTCATTATACTATACCATGTATTCTATTTTTACCTGAAGCTTCTTCTCTGTCAAATAATCTTTTAAGTATCAACAACAGAATAGGAAAAGAATCAATACTAAATGGTTAAAAAGATCCATTAACATTTTAAAGCCCAGTGAAAGAAATACTGTACACTGAGAATATAGGAAAATGTAGTTTTGAAGTTCAGAGCAAAAAGTAATTTCCCATTAGTGTTCAAAGTAATGTCTGTCTGTCTGTCTGTCTGTCTGTCTGTCTGTCTGTCTGTCTGTCTATCTATCTATCTATCTATCTTTCTATCTATCCATTGTGTGTGTATATATGTATATGTATGTGTGTGTATACACATACACACACACACACACACACACACACACACACACACACAGAGTGGTGGGATTCAAATTTTTTTAGTACCGGTTCTGTGGGCATGGCATGGCAGGTGTGGCAGGGGAAGGATATACTGCAAAATCCCATTGCCTCCCCACCCCACTAACCTGCGTTCCAGCTCTGTTCTCCTGTGCGGGACAACAAAACAAGACCCAGCCAATCAGCTGGGACTTGGGAGGCGGAGAATAGATGGGGGCAGGGCCAATCAGAGGTGGTGTTTGCCGGTTCTCCAAATTACTCAAAATTTCTGCTACCGGTTACCCAGAACTGGTCAGAACCTGTTGAAGACCACTTCTGTATGAATTTCTTATTAATTGTTCATGGATGCTTGTTCAGAAATAGAATGAAACTGTTGAATGAATTTTCATGAATATTTGTTTTGTCTCTTCCTTGCAGGAATAATGTCTGATCACCAATTTGGGAATCAATTCATGTGCAGCGTGGTTGCATCGCACGTCAGCCACCTTCCAACCACAAATCTAAGTTTTGTTTGGATTGCTCCTCCTGCAGGAACAGGCTGCGTGAATTTTATGTAAGTAACTGTCACTGTTATTGTTAAGGTGAAGGTTACTGTAGGAGAAGGAGTTAAAAGAGGGATCAGCCTAGAATCCCTACGTAGTCACAAGCGAACTAAGTCCAACCTCGCTTGAATTCCATTGATCCTTATCTAACTTCAAGCAGATGCTAACCGTGAACTGAGAAGATTCCTGTGCATAGGCTGTTTAGCAATAAGTCAGTTTAATTCATGTGTGGACCTTATCTTTTCTGCCTGACAGTTACTTTATGACAGAAGAACTATAGAAGGTAATATAAGTACAGAAAGTTCTCAACTTACAACCGTTCATTTAGTGAACATTCAAAGTTTCAACAGCACTGAAAAAAGCGACTTATGACCGTTTTTCACACTTAACGGCCTTTGCAGCATCCTCAGGTTCACGTGAACAAAATTGAAATGCTTGCCAGCTGGCATGGATTTATGACCGTCACAGAGTTCCCTGCATCCCTTTTTGTGACCTTCTGACATGCGAAGTCAGTTGGGAAAAGCCAGATTAACTTAATAACCATCTTACTAACCTATCAAGCAGCAGTGATTCACTTAACAACTTTGGCAAGAAAAGTCATAAAAGGAGGTGGCATAATTCATTTAGCAAATTTCTCACTCACCCACATAAAATTTTGGACTCAACTGGGATCATAAGCTGAGGACTACCTGTATCAAGACTTAGCAAATGTACATCTGTATAAGATGCCTCTTCTCCGAAGTCTTAAGTGGACCAATTTGTAGGCTTTTCAAACAGCCAAATGAAATTAGAAATCGGATTCAGCCATGACGGGTAAGAAAAATCAATTTGCAGCATTGATTTGCTTTTGAGAGCTGGAAAATCTACATTTAAGAAATGTTAAGGAGAAGGAGAAGGCTCTCTATTATTGGTGCAAATAATATAATGGGGTGCCGTTAACATTATTCAGGGATTCAATCGGTGGGCTGCTGCTGGTTCGTACCAGTTCTACTGAACCAGTAGTTCCAAACATCGGCTGGCCTTGCCTTATCCTGTCCTATATTTCCTTCTTTTTGGCTCAGCTGATTCACGTGGCACAGCTGATTTCCATGCCTCAGCTGTTCGACTTACCAGGGCTGCCCTAAAACCGTGATGCCTATGGCACGCGTGCCGGAAGTGGTATGCAGAGCTATCTCCACCAGCACACGAGCCATCACTAGAGCAGGTCCATTGTGCATGCCGCCCACCTGCCAGCTGATCACTGGGTAGCTGCTGCGCATGTACAAGGGCAGGGCATGTGCAGGCAACATGCACAGAAATGCAAAGTGCGCGTGGGGCATCGCACAGAGATTCACAGCATGTGCATGGAGGGGTTATGCACACATGCGCAGGGGGCATGGTTAGCTATTAGCTTACAAAGAGATCCATTTTTGTAGGAGCTAATAGCTATGCTGAGCACTTCAATTTATATTCTTTTTTTAACATATACATATACATACATATATATATTCTTAAGTTTTCACGGGTACTTACATGTATGCTGTTCAGCTTTGTTCAGGTATTTTCCCACGTCATTATAGTTGTGCTTTTAAAGTTGTAGCAATGTTTCGGCAGAATCTCATCTGCCATCATCAGACTTTACAGAAGCCTGATGATGGCAGATGAGATTCTGCCAAAACGTTGCTACAATTTTAGCAACGTTGCTACAAATATATATAAATTTCTTTTGTTTTCAGTTTATATTCTTGTCTCACAAATCAACCAGACTTGATTCCTGGTACATTGCTTTCTGTTTTATTGGTCTTTCTTTCTGTCCACTGAATAGTTTATTTTGATCCTTTTGAACTCGCAAACCCAGACATAAAACATAACAAAGCTTTTCTTCTGTCACCATTTGACTTCTGACATGAATAGCAACTTAACTTCTTGGCAAAACTCAGTTTATGTGTTGAAATTATAGGATAGTCTATTCTTAGTCTACTTTATCTTGATGAATATAGTCCACATGTATTTGTACTATGGAAGCACATATGATCATCATTATCTCCTTTTAAAGACCCCGTAATCCTTTGTGGAGTGGAATCAGGGCAACTGAATGGAGCTGAGTATTTACTGGCTGGATGCCCTTCCCGTTGCCAGTGCTGAGTTTTGTTCAGCAGGTACATTCTCATTGTGCCCACAGAGAGAAATATCTGCCTCTACCTAGGATCGAACTCACAGCCTCCTGATTGTGAGGCAAGAGTTCCACCTCAAGGCTATGCACCACTCATGGAAGTACATATGATCTCAGAGTGTAATACAAATGGGTTTGATGATATATGTGTGTGTGTGTGTGTGTGTGTGTGTGTGTGTATATACATATATATATGTATCCATATATATATGGATTCTGGTTATTTGAGTTTTCTCCCGCGTAAAAATTGGAAGTATTTTGGCGACGTTTCAACGAAATCTCATTCATCATCTTCAGGCTTGTGTCTTCAGCTTTGTGCTTCTCGGAGTAGAAGAGAACTCCGAGAAGCACAAAACCGAAGACACAATCCTGAAGATGACGAATGAGATTTCATCGAAACGTCACCAAAATACTTCCAATTTTACGCGGGAGAAAACCTGAATAACCAAAGATCCACATACAAATACCTGCGAAAACCTCAGAAAACACACACACACACACACACACATACACACACACACACACACATATATATATATATATTTCCTTCAGTAACAATAGAAGCAGTCTATATTCTTAAGGGAGAGTCAGTTCAGTCTAATGGTTAAAATGTAGGAATATCAGCAGAAAAATGGTGAATAATTATCTTAATCTCTCTATATAAAAGCGAAATATCAGTCATGCATCATCACAAAATCTCCAGAAATGTAAAGCCTACAAATTTGAAATTTGGCACATATGTTCCTCTTGGCTTCTAGGGGCTCACTAAGAAAGGATTTTTTGAAAGGCCCATCAGAGCATTAGTATTTCATATATTATTATTAACATGCTCTGATGCTAAGAAGTTCGACTGTCCCTCCCCACCTGAAAAGAAATCTCTTCCAAATGCAAAACACAAGCAGAGGAGAGGAGTGTCAGTTTCAGTTTCATAGCACCAAACAGCTTCAGTACAGAACAGTTGAGCTAAGCCACACCCAGGCTCCTTGCTGTCTCCTTCTTGCTCATACAGCAAATACTTTTCAGTTTCCAAACACCCCTCAACTCTCTCACACACTGACAGGACTCCAGCCAGATGGATATCTATGGATGCTGGTAGGCAGAGGCAGATTCCACCCCCCTTTATTTTCCTCCCAAAAAACTTGCCTGATCTCATAGTTTTGTAGTGAAGCTCGGGTACCCTGCTAGTAAATAAATAAATCTCAAGGCACGTTATCCATAGAAGAGATTTACACAGCCAAACAGTAGTTGCCAATGGGGAAAAAAAGTGTCTCTTTAAAAAAAAAAACATTCAATATATACTTGAGCCAATTACGCTCTCATAAAATTAAGGACACCGAATAAATTTGCTTGAAAGAAAATACGCTTCAGGGTGAATTCCTACCAACTGTTTCCTTTGAATTTGGGAGGAAAACATTCATAACAATCGTGCTGCCAAGTATGAAGTGGTTTGCTTTGGCTTAAATCCAACAAAATGTACATAAAGCAGTCAAAAGCTCTTTTGAACAGTTGACCAGCTCTCTGTAGAGGGATTCTGGGCATCTGAGCTGTTTGATAAAATTTGGCTTGCAAAAAAACAAAACAAAACCCAAGAACAGAAAAAGCAAGCCATACATATGATCACCTTGTTGTTACATATGTTGTAGAATTGTGCACATATAACTCACTGATGCTGACAATTCCCTGTCTTGTTAGGAATTCACATTTTGTATTTGTTTTTCGTGTTCAGTTTGGGAAGTGGAAGGTTTATAAACTAATTCAGAAGCACAATGAAACATGGGTGAGTGGAGGAAATATAGCTTGTCTTTAGCAATAGCAGTTAGATTTATATACCACTCCATAGTTCTTTACAGCTTTCTCTAAGCCCTTTATAGAGTCAGCCTATTGCCCCCAATGATAGATAGATAGATAGATAGATAGATAGATAGATAGATAGATAGATAGATAGATAGATAGACAGACAGACAGACAGACAGACAGACAGACAGACAGACAGACAGACAGACAGACAGAGACACCCACAGACAGGGGGGGAGATAGAGTGTGCAATAGCAGTTCGACTTATATACCACTTCGTAGTGCTTTTCAGCCCCGTCTAAACAGTTTACAGAGTCAGCCTCTTGCTCCCAACAGTCTGGGTCCTCATTTGACCCACTTCAGAAGGATGGAAGGCTGAGTCAACCTTGAGCCTGGTGAAGATCGAACTCCAGGCTGTGGGCAGAGTTAGCCTGCAATACTACATTCTAATCACTGGCTACCAGGAAGGAGAATAAGAAAGAAAAGAAGGAAGGAAGGAAGGAAGGACGGACAATAGCCCTTAGACTTATATACAGCTTCACAGAGCTTTACAGCTTCTCTAAGCGCTTTACAGAATCAGCCTATTTCCCTCAACAATCTGGGTGCTCATTTTACAGACCTTGGAAGGACAGAAGGCTTAGTCAACTGCTTGAGCCGGTGAGGATTGAACTGCTGAACTGCTGGCAGCCAGCAGTCAGCAGAAGTAGCTTGCAGTACTGCATTCTAACCACTGCACCACCTAAAACTTAATGGCTTAGGTTTATATTTCATTGCATAACACAGGTAATCCTCAACTTACAACCACAACTAGGACCAAAATTTATCTTGCTAAGCGAGACATTTTAAAATGGGTTTTGCCCCATTTTTAGAACCTTTCTCCCCACAGTTGTTAAGTGAATCACTGCAGCGGACTAAGTTAATAACACAGGTTATTTAAGTGAATCTTGCTTCCCATTGGCTTTGCTTGTCCAAAGGTCGCGAAAGGGGATCACATGACCCCAGGGCATTGCAACCGTCATAAATGTGAGTCGGCTGTCGAGCGTCCAAATTTTGATCACATGACCATGGGGATGCGGCAATGGTCGTATGGGTGAAAAATGGTATTTTTTCAGGGCTGTTGTAAGAATGGCCCAATGGTGGGATTCAAAACTTTTTACTACCAGTTCTGTGGGCGTGGCATAGTTTGGTGGGCATGGCTTGGTGGGCATGGCAGGGGAAGGATACTGTAAAATGTCTATTTCCTCCCCACTCCAGGGGAAGGTTACTGCAAAATCCCCACCCCAAAATCCCCACCCCACTAATCTGCTTTCCAGCTCCGTTCTCCTGGGCAGAGGAACCAAAGAAGACCCAGCCAATCAGCTGGGACTTGGGAGGCAGAGCATATATGGGAGTGGGCCAGACAGTATTTGCCGGTTCTCTGAACTACTCAGAATTTCCAGTACCGGTTCTCCAGAACTGCCCAGAACCGGCTGAATACCACCTCTGGGACGGTCCCTAAATGAACTATTAGTACAAGCAGAACTACATGTGGCTTGAAGGACCTTTTCTGTCGGGCGGGAAAAGCAAAATAGGAAGAGGAAGATTATTTTTTCCAGATGCAATTGTTCTGTTCCTTTTGTAACCACATCATTTTGTTAGACGCATGCAACCTATAATGGCACTGACTAAATGACAAGATGTCATTCAAGGGAACTTTGAAATACATCTGTTGCCAACACTAAGTGAACAATAGGTAAGAAACAGTTAAAACTGACAGTATTCGTAAAAATGGTTCGGGTTTGTAACTGATTCCTATTTAAGAAAGCAGCAGCTTTACTAATTTATGGTTCTGGAGATTGTCAGCTTACGATGTTGATACTAGGAAGAGCAGCCTCCCAATCATTTAGCAATGGAGAGACAGTTTATTCTTCATATGTGCTCCAATCTGGCCTCATCAGCGACAGGTTTGCTAATTAGCCGTTGATATTTTTTGCAAAGCTGATGTTTATTTCACTGAGAAACCGAACAGAAGCTACCAAGCTGCCCTTGAGAAGGGTGAGATAACAGCTTCCAAATACCAGAGACCTATTCTGGGTTTCATCACAGATTGGGGATTTGTCTGGAAAAAAACCCAAAACTATTAGATGGTTTACATGCCAGCGATTAGAAGTGGAAATGGAGCAGAAAAATGTGCCCCAAGGTTGTTTTGAAAAGGGGGTTGGAAGCCTCACAGGGCAACCTCATGTTTTGGCCTCACAGTTGCCGGTCTGTTCACTGCACAATGCAGGAGATAAACCTTTCGTCCGTCGATACTCAATCCAAACTCCACTTAATCTCTCAGCAGTGTTCCAGCAGTCGGATCTTTTGCGGGGTTGCAGCATTACCATAAAAGCAATGAAACATGGGTAGACACCCAGTCTACAACCCCTGGGAGGATAAAGAAAATGTGTATGAGATAAAATTGTTGGGAACGCTCCCAATAAAAAGTTTAAGGGAAAGTTTCATTATCTACAAATGGTTGACCCTTCCTTCCTTCCTTCCTTCCTTCCTTCCTTCCTTCCTTCCTTCCTTCCTTCCTTCCTTCCTTCCTTCCCTTCCTCTTTTATTGTTGCCCCATTTAATAGCCTGCCTTGCCCCAGTTGTTAAGAGAATATTTGCAGGTATTCTGTGAGTAATATGGTTGTTAATTGAATCTGTCTTTCCCTCCTTCCTTCCTTCCTCCTTCCCTCCCTCCCTTCCTCTTTTATTTTTGCCCCATTTAACAAGCCTCCCTTGCTCCAGTTGTTAAGGGAATCATTGCAGGTGTTCAGTGAGTAACATGGTTGTTAAGTGAATCTGGCTTCCATCTTTGTCAGAAGGTTGCAAAAAGGGATCACATTATCCCAGGACACTGGAACTTTCATAAATATGAGTCAGTAGCCAAATACGTGATTTTGATCATGTGACCAAGGAGATGTTACAGCAGTTATAAATGTGAAAAATGGTCAAAAGTCACTTTTCTTCAGCGCCGTTCTAACTTTAAATTTTGTAACTTGTAAACAAACCGTTGTTACTCGAGGACTGCCTGTATTCCTGAGTAGGATCCAGTCATATTTTCCCCAACCATCTGAACTTTTAAATTTTGAAATTGTTTGTCTTTTACATCCTGAAGAGGTGCCTCTAATTTGATTTATTGTCATTAGGATCTGCTTTGTCACTGATCTATTCTTCCCGGAAAGAAACGTTCACCCTATTTCAGAAGATTTTTCAGCCTGACTTTATATCTCAGAATATAACACGATCTGTTTCTAAATGCTTCTCCATAAAGAGTCACCATGTCTAAGTTAAAAAAATATTGCCTTAAGGAGCAGAGCCAGACAGTGGATCATATTATAGAGATTGGAACAGAACCAGAGTGGAAAGTGATGCATTAGGATGGATCTTAGCAAAAAGGGACCCTAATCAACCACATCTTGTTGGTTCAGAAGGTGGAGTAAAGATCAATATTTTTGTGGTTTGCAACTTGAACACAATTGGTTTCTGGTAACGGATCAGTAAAATGGTAGTTTCTGGCATGTTAAAATAAAATGAGATCAACAAAAGAAATACCCTATTAATACCAAGTGCAACTTAGTACTAGGAAGTTTGTGATAATTACCCTGTTTCCCTGAAAATACGACCTACTCTGAAAGTAAGTCCTAACTTGATTTTTACACGTGAGCCCAATATAAGCCCTACCCATGTTTGATCTTCCAGGAGAAATTCTGCAACTCTTTGACCAGAGGGACAATTAAAATTTCTGACAATGAAATTTATGAGAGCCAGATGCTGTGGGTGTTCTGTATGTAAAGTGGATGACTCCAAATCTACCATTCTGAT
>BLBF01000022.1:10982913-11016646 GCA_015471245.1 Laticauda colubrina | reverse complement strand
TTTGTTGTTGGAACCCGGTCTACCTCGTGTGTTTTCCGAACAAAACAGTGGGTAATTTAATAGACTCTATATGAGTTTCTGACTCAACCTCTGAATACAAAAGTGTGGTTATCATATTGGAGAATAGTATAACTAACTATGTTACCGTAAAGGTAGCACAACAATTTGGATCAAGGTATGCCCTTCTGTGAGGGATGTGGTGTCTCTGTGGCTTGTTAATAAGAAAGGTCGGCAGTTCGGCGGTTCAAATCCCAAGTGCTGCATAATGGAGTGAGCTCCTGTTACTGGTCCCAGCTTCTGCTAATGTTTCAGTTCGAAAGCACTTTAAAAATGCAAATAGAAAAATAGGGTCTCCTTTGGCGGGAAGGGAACAGCATTCTGTGCACCTTTGGCGTTTAATCATGCCAGCCACATGACCACGGAGACGTCTTCAGACAGCGCTGGCTCTTTGGCTTTGAAACGGAGATGAGCACTGCCCCCCTAGAGCCTAAAACGACTAGCACGTATGTGTGAGGGGAACCTTTACCTTTAAGCCCTTCTGTGAGATGTATGAAAGATGATTCAAGGATTTATCCAAGGATAATCAGCAATTGCACTACAATGAAATAACTAGTCCTGTCAGTTTGAAGTTTGCAATCCCAAATCATCTATTTAAGTTGGAGGACCTGCTGGCCTAGTGGTTAAGATGCTGGGCTTGTCAACTAGAGAGTTGGCAGTTCGAGACCCGAGTGCTATTTGATGGGATGAGCTTTCATTACTTGCCTGAGTTCCTGCCCATCTAGCAGATTGAAAGCATGCAAATGTGAATAGATAAATAGATTCCACTTAGGTGGGAAAGTAACAGCATTCCATGAACTTTGGAGCATAATCATGTCAGCCACATGACCACAGAAGTATCTTCAGACAACACTGGTTCCTTTGGCTAAGAAACAGATGAGGATTGCCCCTTAGAATTGGACACAACTGGACAGGGAACATCTTTACCTTTTTACCTTTATAGCTTTACCTGGGTCAAGGGATAATTTGGTCAGTGGGGGGAAAGCCATAACAAGCTAAGTCAGATCAGAATAAACCATGTCAGGGATGAGGTAAACCAATCAAGTAGAGGAATTAAGGATGCTTCCATAATATTAATTCCAATCAAAATCTGAGGTAGCAAAGTGTCCCAAGAGAGACACAGACAAGTAAGGACATTTGAGCATTAAAAGTGTAAACTGAGCAGCTTCCAATGTTAAGCAACATTTACTGTAGGTAAATGTACTGTAGGTAAAGAGCAAGTAAAGGCTGTGGGAGGCAAGAGAGGACTTAGCCTGGAGTTGTTATGTGTCCACAAATGTTCCAAATCCAACCCCCCGTTGAATTCCATTGACTCTTATTTAATGCCAGTTTAGCGCTGTTAGTTGTCCAGATTCTTGTGTACAGACATAACCAATAAATCTCCTTAACTGGAACTTATGAGTGATCTTGATTCTTGATTTCCTCCCCTGATATTTGTAGATGACTAGCTGGGATTCAGTGGCTAAGATGCTGAGCTTGTTGATCAGCTTGTTGATCAGTTCAGCAGTTCAAATCCCTAGCGCAGCGTAACGGAGTAAGCTCCCGTTACTTGTCCCAGCTTCTGCCAACCTAACAGTTTGAAAGCATGTAAAAATGCAAGGAGAAAAATAGGGACCACTCTGGTGGGAAGGTAACAGCGTTCCATGCGCCTTCAGCATTTAGTCATGCCAGCCACATGACCACAGAGATGTTTTTGGACAGTGCTGGATCTTTGGCTTTGAAACAGAGATGACCACCGCCCCCTAGAATGGAAATGCATGCGTGAGGGGAACCTTTACCTTTAGCTGACCCTACCTAACAGCAAATCCAAAACCTTACCTTCTTACAATTTAATTACTGCAGAAACATTATATTTGGTTTAATAATTCCTGGCATGTTAAAGGCTTACATAGGAGGGCTTTGAGACCCTTGTGGGAATCTCATTCAGTTGATTATTCCCATGAGTGGAAGTTTGGAAGAGGATGCTAGATATTTAATTTGGTTTCTATTAATTTCCCAACCATTATGGGAGTTAAACAACTTGCTAAACTACACTGATAAATGAGGAGCTATTGCAGAGTCGAAAGCAATTAGCAGTGTGAATTGAAAAATAATTTTAATGTAAACAGGTGATAAGAAATCTAGGAAGGTTAGGTTTTATATCTTACTTTTTGTAGGGTGTGGTGAGATACTGTTGGAGCTTTCCATTACTCTAGGGCAGGGGTAGTCAACCTTTTTATACCTACCACCCACTTTTGTATCTCTGTTAGTAGTAAAGTTTTCTCTAACTGCCCACCAGTTCCACAGTAATGGTGATTTATAAAGTAGGGGATATAACCCCTACCTCCCACCGTGAAAGCTGGAACACCCACTAGTGGGCGGTAGGGACCAGGTTGACTACCACTACTTTAGGGCATGGGACAATGAAGCTTTTATAAGAATAAAGCTTTCATAATGAAGCTTTTATAAGGTCTTCCCCAAGGGTCTTCAAACTTGGCAAGTTTAAGACTTGTGGGCTTCAACTCCCAGAATTCCTGAGCTAAAATGACTGGAGGAGGAATTCTGGGAGTTGAAATCCACAAGTCTTAAAGCTGTCAAGTTTAAAGGCCCCTGCCCTATACCAATTCAGACAAATAATCTTTTTTAAAACTTCCAGTCTTGGAAGTGTACTTTTGCTAAAGAAGCAGGGAGCTGGCCATTTTGAAGGAACCATAATGGACAATATCCACATGAAATGATTAAGAATTGGAAAAGAATGAAGTGAATATGAAAGTATAAGGACCTGAGGCATTTCCCTTTTACAAGACAGATCACTACCTGCATATTATCTGCATTGAGAGTTAATTGGGTTTAGTAGTTAATGCACTAGGCTAGACTGTGAAAGTGGGAGACCATGACTTCAAGCCCCGCCTTAGCCATGAAAGGCATCTGAGTGACTTTGGGCATCTCTCAGCCCAACCCACCTTACAACGTTGTTACTGTTGTGCAGAGGTGGTATTCAGCAGGTTCTGACCAGTTCTGGAGAACCAGTAGCGGAAATTTTGAGTCATTCGGAAAATCGGCAAATCCCATCTCTGACTGGCCCCACCTCATCTGTTCTCTGCCTCCCTTTGAGACCCAGCTGATTGGCTGGGTATTCTTTGGTTGTCCTGAACAGGAGAATGGAGCTGGAAAGCAGGTAAGTGGGGTGGGGAGGAAATGGGGATTTTGCAGTATCCTTCCCCTGCCACGCCTACCAAGCCACACCTACAGAACCGGTAGTAAAAGCAAATTGAATTCCACCACTAACAGGAGGAGGAAAGCAGGGGTGGGATTCAAAATTTTTAACAACCAGTTCTGTGGGCATGGTTTAATTGGTGGGCATGGCTTGATGGTTATGTTATTGGCTGGGCTTGGCCAATTCAATATAACTCATATCAAGGCACTCATCTCCTCGTCTGGCCTCTCACGACTGTGGGAATGCTGTAATAGTCATAAGTGTGAAAAATGGTCATAAGCCACTTTTTTCAATGCCATTGTAACTTTGAATGGTCACTCCACACAAGCAAAGTACCAGCAAAGAAGGGGGGAAAAAACTCCAGAGATGTTCCTGAGACAGGAAGTCTAGTCCTGCCAAGAATGTAATAAGAGTTTAACGGAGAGGCAGTTTCTGTAAGCAACACCAGAATGTTTCCTTCCTGCCTTCCTTACAGGATTAGACCTGTAATTTCTTCTGACAACTGGTTCTCCGAAATGCTTAGAATGTTAACAACCGGTTCTAGCGAATAGGTGCAAACTGGTAGAATTGCATCCCTGGAGGAAGGTATGCTGGATATATTCACCAACTTTAGTTCTTCGTAAAAATAATAAAGGTGAGATAGAAAATTATAACAATAAATAAATGGGATGGGATACTTTAAGAGAGAGGGCTGCCTTAAAAAGACTGAAGGAAGGAGGGACTGCAAAAAAGATATTTTCACTTATTTCCCAAAAAAAATATAGTCCTTGTAATTTGCTTCTCCCGAAAAGCGATATTTAGTCAAGCTTTTTTTTCCCCCTGTCAAGGAACACAATCAGCCACCTTGATCATTGTCAGTTCATCCAGGGGCCATGATAGTTCTTGAGCCTCTCTGTCCATTTGGCAATTTAGACTATGAATGTGTCTCTGGATCAAAACGAGATGACAAATTACCCTGGCTGTTTTGTCACAGCCATTTGCTGCAGATTTTATGAGCTTCAGCATGCCATCGCCATCAGTAGCACCAGATAACAACACTGCCAACTAAAGCATCTGCCTGGAAAGATACTACTTTAATTATGGACTCCGGGCCTTGTTTTTCTGCAAATCACCCTTTGAGAATAGCTTTCTCCTAAAAGAGAAATGCTATCATGCATAAACCTGTGGTTGAGGATTCAGAAGTGGTCAAACTGAAAGAAGCCTTCATGTTGGTTCCCTTCCAAAAAAACCAAAACAAAACAGGGAAGGGGGAATCTTGCACCTGTTGGAATTGTTGGAAGAAATACCCGTTTGGTTCAGTTCCAAGTGGAGAGAAAGACACTGGAAACATGGAGGCCTGATTGGAAAGAGGGTTCAATGGTGAACAGAATCGCCAAACACATGGTCCTGATGCAGCTGATGACATGGAGTTGAGGGTTATTTATACCTTCACTTGGCGCATGCCCTTGAGCTTCCTATTCCTGTGCAACAGCATGTAGTCTAAGTGCTATCGCTAAGTCACTGTTTTCAATACCGTTGTAACTTTGAATGGTCACTAAATGAACTGTTGCAAGTTGAGGACCTGTGCCATTAAACAGAAACATATGGTTAAATTATTTCTCTGTCCATAGCCAATATTTCAAAATGAGGCTTCGTCCCTCAGGTATGTAATTTCACTTGCTGGGGAATTCTGGGAGTTGAAGTCCACACATTTTCAAATTGCCAAGGATGGCCAACATTCTTATAGGCTATAACCATAGAGTAGAATTCCAGGAGTCTGTTTTCTGACACAGTCTACCTTGAAGGGCTGACATCCCACACACAGCCCAGTTGCGTGAATCCAAGGGAGGAAGGAACTGGATGATTACATCTGACTTTTAGGACACACAACTCATTTCTCCACCAGTTTTTTTAGTTGCTCCCTCATGATTTTACTGATCTTGTACCGCTGCACGATAGAGAGTATCTCAACTTACTGCACCTGTGTGTGATTTTCCAATTGCATAGAGGCAGATAGGACAGTACTCCAGAGGGTTAATGTCATTGCCCAGAAGATCATTGGTTGCCCTTTTCCCTCTTTGGAAGAGCTTTAGAGCTCCCGCTGCCTTAAGAAAGTTCAAAACATTCTCAAAGATCCATCTCATCCTGGGCACCCTTTTTTTTTTTTTTCAAATATTACCATCTGGCAGATGGTACAGGATAATTAAAACAAGGACAAATAGGCTGAAAAATAACTTCTATCCCAGGGCAGTAGCTCTGTTGAATTCTACTGTGGAGTGCAATATTAATGCAATATCAGGGGTTTTCAATTCAATGTATAGAATGTTTATTTATTTATTTGGTTTGTCAATTGCCTACAAGATAATAGGTATAAGTAAAAATATAGTTATGAATACATGGATACCTATAAGAAAAATAAAAAAATAAAAGAAACAATAGGACAGGGACGGCAGGCACATTGGTGCTCTTATGCACACCCCCTACAGACCTCTTAGGAAAGGGGTGAGGTCAATAGTAAACAGTTCTAAGGTTAAAGTATTTGGAGTTTGGGGAAGAAACCACAGAGTCAGGTAGAGTAATTCAGACATTGACCACTCTGTTGCTGAAGTCATGAAGTTATGTGAAGGAGGTGTGTGTTTATTCTCATAGTCATAGTGTACGCTGAAGATGGTATTTAATTTCATTGTGCGAGGTAAAATGACAATAAAATAAAATAAAATAAATTTTGTGCTGGGTCTCCCATTTAAAAATACTTGCCAATTTATTGAAAACACACCTTGGTGAATTTAGAAAACTCTACATGGTTAAAATATTAAAATGACCTATTCCATCATAATATTAGCACTGGTGTGAAGGCTCTTTTTATGCCCAAGATGTCCCTGGAGTTAGTCCATTTTACTAATGATTGCTTATTTGAGTAGGGTTGTTTGCCTGCTGTGCTACTAAGGCACAATGAAAACATTCTCCACTCCTTTTATTTTCTCACAGAGGTCTGGACTTGAAAGTTTGGGACTGCAATGGCCATTTAATCTGAATGTACTCGAAAATGATGTGCTTGTGAGCATGGTGTGTTTCAATGATAAAACTTTCATTTTAAATATTTAAAGGATGTCTTAATAGTGTACTAAACTCATGAACCAGTCTAAGTGGTTTTTTTGACACTCCGTTTCATCTGCTCTTTGTAACGAGTTTCTCATTCAAAATTTAGTTGCTACTCACCATAATCATAAAGTATTGATTATAATGAATGTATCTGCTATTAATGTGCTTTGCATCCTGGATGTTTTGTATACAGTGGCATTGATTTAGCAGTGTTTAATGGACACTGTTTGTTTTAATCTGCCCTTGTTGGTTTAAAAAACAGAAGTGTTAGCAGCTGGAGAGGCAAAGGTGCTTATCGCAGCCTTCAGCATAAGAACAAATAATTTACTGGCCAACCAAACAACGGCATTATTTAAAAATTAAGGACTTGGTAGGAAAGGGAGTAATAAGCTATCGCCCAAATCTTTGGAATCTGGAAATAATAACCACCCAAAAGCAATTCTACTAAATCCAGGAATAATAATCAAGTTACACCAACTAGTACAGTGGTGGCTAACCTTTTTGGGCTCCTGTGTTGATAATTGTGTGCACACAAGCACTTGAACATTTGCGTGCTCACGTGCCATGTTATGATATGTACAGAATAACCCTTGAGTAACAAGGATATGCACATGGAAACGTTTATGAGAATAGTTATGAATAATTATCCAGCCACACACAGATACACTAAATTGAGTTAAAGTTTACTTTAAGAAACAGCACAATCCAGTTAACAGTCCAGGTCGTATACATTTAACAGTCCAAAGAATATCCAATTACAAAGTCTTCTTACCGGTTGCCTTTGTCATTTACAGTAAACAAGGATACCAAAGTATAAGCACAACATAAATGCAACAGAGAACCTTAGATAGCAACAGAATGTCAGAGAGACAGAATGTCGGAGAGAGCAAGCTATGATGTCTAGCTCCCTCTTATGGTAATTTGCAATATAATCAACCAATCAGAACATAGTATAAATCAATACAGTGATTTTGTCTTAAAGCTACAAACATACATTGTTGGTTTATATATTGCCAACCCAACTAATTGGTGGATGTGCCTATGCCCATGATTCCTAACATGCCAGCACCCAGAAGGCAATGTGCACTGGTTCCTCACCATGCCCCCTGTGCATGCGTGCACAATTGGCACGTGCGACCCCCCCCATGCAAGCTGTCTCTTGTGCATCCTCATCCCCCACACATGTGCACCAGATACTTGACAATCAGCTGTTGGGCAGGTGGCATGCATGCATGTGCAGTAGATCTACCCTGGGCAAGGGCTCATGTGCTGGCACTAATGGCTCTGTGTGCCACTTCTAGCACACATGCCATAGGTTCTCCAACATGGAACTAGTACAAAAAGCCACATTTAAGTATCATTAATAATCTGATAATGGCCAGTAAGTGAGTTTTCAATTTCTGCTTTTATTTCAAATTGTCTTAAGACCTAGATTACCTCCTTAGCGTTAACATTTAAAAGGTGTGTAATAGAATTGGAGGGTTTGGTCAAATAAAGAAAGCAGGATATAGAATGTTGTTGTGAAATCCCACCCTTTCACAGGTGAGTGTGTAACATCACACAAAAGGATGGGGCAGAGTTTGTATTGCAATGATGCAGCAATGTGTTCATCACTCCCCCATCCTCGGGACCCTTTGCCAACACCCCTGTCTCCCCACATTGTTCCACTAATGGTACATGGACAGGAAGGGCAGGCACACAGCAGCGGGAGAGAAAAAAACAGGCAGTGAAATGGACATACTGAAATTAGAAATGCTTCAACCATCTCAAGGATTGGATAGATCATTTCTTGGGTCACATTCGGTGTTGAAGAGTTTACCGCAAGGGTGTCCAACTTTGGCAAATTGTATGCAGGATTGTGTCTAGACAAAAGTGTCTGAGACAACTTGTGTTTAGTAAGAGGTTCTAGAACAAGGGTATCCAATCTTGGCTTATGGACTTCGACATGCTGCCTGGGGATTTCTGTGAGTTGAAGTCCCCAGGTCTTAAAGTGGCCAAGATTGGATATCTCTGATATCAACTTGTAAAGCATTCCTATGCCTGTTGTAGAGTTGCCATAAACAACTCTACAACGGGGGGGGGGGGATATGAAGTAGTAGGGTGGCAGTTAAAAACCAGAAGTACATTCCATACTTATCTTACAAAGATTGTAACTAAGCTACCGAATCTTCTGCCCCCCCAAAATTCTTAATTGGAGAACCTGATTGATGACACCCAGCCTGTGAACGTGCTTCATTGGAGAATCTGATTTATGACACACCCGGGGAGGGGGGGAAACAGGGTCACTGGTGACTGTAAATTACATATGCCAAAGTTGGCTCCATACAGGCTTATGCCAGACATGTTGCTTCTAATAAATCTTCTGGATTCTATTGAAACTTGGCTCAAGGCTCATGATTTAATTGATATCTGGTCCACAATACTCATTAACAAAAGACTAATTCATCCAGGTTGGAAGGAAAGATACCAGGGCTGGTGTTGTAGAAGCTAAGTATCTTCTTAAAGTTGATATTCCATCAAGAAGCTAAAAAGACAAATACTTCAACGCCTGCAGACTCTGAAGTGCTCAGCTTACTGTTGAGATTAATTTTGATTATTCAGAAGGAGTTTTTCCCTGTGCTTGAAATGTCTTGGATCCTTCAGTTTTCTAGGTCTGGACTTTTTGGATCTGCTTTGTCCTTGGAGAAAGCTTGCTATGCTTTGCCAAGAATATACTTTTAAAAATAGCCAGATATGGAACTGTGAGCTACTTACAGATGTCAGTGCAAATATCTAAAACTTTAAGGTTCTGACCGTGTCAATAGAGAGCTAGATTGATCTAGTGGTTAAGACACCTGGCTTACAAAGCAGAAGACTTTGAGTTCTAGTCCTGCTATTTCCATGAAAGTCAATCCTTCTCTTTCAGCCCAGCTCACCTCACAGGGTTGTTGTTGTGGGGAAAATAAGAGGAGGGAGGTATGCTTGCTGCCTTGAGTTATTTGCAAAAATAATAAAGGCAGGATATAAATCTATATATATAAAAGCGAAATACCACTCACGCATCATCACAAAATCTCCAGAACAATAAAGCCTACAAACTTGAAATTTGGCACATGTTCCTCTTGGCTTCTAGGTGCTCACTAGGAAAGGATTTTTTGAAATGAGCATTAGTATTTTGTGTATCATTATTAACACGGTCTGATGCTAAAGAGTTCTACTCCCTTTCCCCACCTGAAAAGAAATATGTTCCAAATGCAAAATACAAGCAGAGGAATTTCAGTTTTAATTTCACAGCAGCAAACAGCTTTTGTACAGAACAGTTGAGCTAAGCCATGCCCAGGCTCCCTGCTGTCTCTTTGCTCACACAGCAAATACTCTTTCAGTTTCCAAACAGCCCTCAACTCTCTCACAAACTGACAGGACTCTAGCCAGATGAATACCAATGGATGCTGGTAGGCAGAGGCAGAATTTTTTCCCTCTTATTTTCCTCCCCAAAAACTGAGTCCAATCACATAGATTCATAGCGAAGCACTGGTATCCAGCAAGTAAATATAATATAAATATCAATAACTCTACTTTGTGTGGTGCAACTAAGATTACTCCTTAGTAGAAGAAGGCCCAGGAATGATTTACATTCTGATGTTAATGTTTCAACTTGAAGCTGGATTTTATGCTGTTCATTTCCTCCAGGAGCACAGTATTTAAATGCCTGCCTAAAAGCTTCATTTGAATTCTCTCCAGATATTTTTGATCTCCACTTTTTTTCCTGTTTCATTGGGGAAGGTGAGAAAACACCCCCAAACAGGTTGTCATTCCAGGAACTGCATCTGGTTGTAGCTGGACTCCTTCAATAGTGCTAAATATATATGGAATAGAATTCTTCCCCCCCTTTTTTGCAATCCTATTCTTTCCTATAAAAGCAGAGAACGTGAAGCTCAAAACTGACATGTCATTTTCTGGCTGTGAAATGAGGGCAATTTTGTAGTTTTGGAGAACACTGTGATAGAAATAGCACTTAGTCTTATATGCCGCCTCACAGTGCTTTACAGCCGTTTCTAAGCAGTTTACAGAATCGGCATATGGCCCCCAGCAATCTGAGCCCTCGTTTTACCGACCTCAGAAGGATGGAAGGCCTTGATAGTTGTGGGCAGAATTTCTATCAAGGAACCTTGATAGTTGTGGGCAGAATTTGCCTGCAATACTGCATTCTAAACCTTGCGGCACCAGGAAGGAGAATGAGAAAGTGAGTAAGAGAGGAAGGCGGAAGGAGGAAGCAGTAGCAATTAGCACTTAGCACTTATATACTGCTTCACTGTGCTTTACAGCCCTTTCTAAGCAGTTTCCAGAGTCAGCCTTGAGCCGGTCAGGATCAAACTCCTGGCAGTGGGCAGAGTCAACCTGCAATGCTGCATTCTAACCACTGCACCATCAGGAAAGAGAATGAGGGAGAGGAGGAGGAGGAGAGGGAGGGAGGGAGGAAAGGAGTAGTGTTCTACAGCCATCTCTAAGCGGTTTGCAGAGCCAGTCTGGGTCCTCATTTTACCGACCTCAAAAGGACAGAAGGCTGAGTCAACCTTGAGCCAGTCAGGATTGAACTCCTGGAGTGAGCAGCGAGTTAGTCTGCAGCGCTGCCTTCTAACCACTGCGTCACCGCGGCTCTTTATATTCTGTGCCTGGGAACTTCTGTCAACTCAAGAACTAGCTTTTCTTTTTCACTAACCAAGATGGGTTGACCTTTCACATTGTACGAAATAATAAAAAAAAAAAAGAGGGGGGAGGGAAGAAAAGAATCTAGCAATGGGAAACATGAAATGTAATATACACTGTGTATTATTATTTTCTGTAACAACTGTAATACTTGTAACACAAGCAACTGCGTTCCTGGAACCAAAGCTTATCCCAGAGAAAGGAAACATATGGGAATATTTAGCAAAAGAAATACTCAACACTACTAACTTTTGCCTAGCAGGAGGGAAATCAGTCAAGGATATCCTAACTACATGCCTAATGGGAGTAGCAACTAGGCCACATAACATCATTAACTACACCACATTTAGAAACCTTCCTGACTCCTACGAAAGCATTTTTAGCTGGGGCCACTCTACAGAAACTAAGGACAACACCATGTATGCCCTAAACATTGCTGTAGTAACCACCTCTGAGAAATGCTTTGATGTCACTGGGTGCAGCTCACCTAGGGTCACAAAATGCACCAGTCTTAGCAACACAGACCTAAAATGCAACACAGAAACCATATCATTTTCATATAGTTATCTGAAGCTCCCACCCAGATGGTTTTTCCTGTGTGGCTTAAAAGCCTACTCATACCTTCCTGCAAATGCCACAAATGGCCCCTGCACCTTAGGAAGGTTAACCAGGCTTATGCCATCCTTACAGAGACGACACAGGAGAGCCTTCCAAACCCTAGACTCAGACTGTGACTCCAAAGTCTCCCTTCCCACCAAGACAGAATACATCTCATTGGCAATATCCCTGGTAGGATATCCCTGGATTAGCAGTGCGAAATTCTAAAAATTTGAATGAACTAGCATGTACCCTGGCAAAAAGTTTGAATTCGACCTCCCATGCCCTGGATGCCCTTAACAGAGAACTGAGGGAGGTCAGAGAAGCCACTCTGGAGAATAGGGCAGCAATAGACTTCCTTCTCTTGAAGCATAACTATGGCTGCGAAACATTCAAAGGGATGTGTTGCTTCAATCTGAACGAAACCTCAGAACTCGTAGGGAGGGACATCCACCACCTGAAAGAGCTCGCTCAAAATATTGGCCAGGAACAATCATTCCTGGGCTTTTCATGGCTCTTCTCATGGATGCCAGATTTCCATTGGCTAAAAATCCTCATAACAACCACAGTCAACATTTGTGTCTTTGGGGCCCTCATGTGTTGCCTCTGTAGGTGCATACCACCCTGCCTCAGCTGCCTGAAGGCCTGTATTCCCTCTAAAAAGAGAAAATTAAAAAGGGGCCAGGCAGCTATGATGATGATCCAGATTGATCAAGAATACCAAGTATACCAAGACATTCAATCAGATATCACACCTTAGGGAAAAAAAATAAATAACTAAAAATGAGGGAACATCAGGCCAGCCATGAAACAAGCTTGCATAGGAAAAGAAATCTAATAAACACGCCCCAAGACAAAAGCCATAACATACCAAACAAGCCAAAAGGCAGGAACTACAGATAAAAGATTACAAAAGTCATAATAAACTAAAAGAGATCAGAAGAAAAACCCGGTAATATAGGAAGCTGCCCCCCCCCCTGCAGAGTTTCTTTTTGCACCTCTGTTCACAAATCACTTAAATCTGTTACCTTTTGGCAGAAAAAAAAACAAACTGACAGGATGTTAGTGTCAAAACCTTATACACAAAGGGAGGGAAAAAGGTATAAAATTGGGAACTTATGATTAAAAGAGCTAGCTAGCTCCGGGAATGCAGTCATGCTTCTAGCCTTCCTGAGAATAAAAGATTCCAGCTTTCAAGCAGTTTGTCTGTATCCTTGCACCAGAGCTCTCCTAGCAGGAAAATTTGAACCCTCAGAGAAAGGTACTTTCAGCCTTTCAACAGACTTATATACCACTACGCAGTGTTCTACAGCCATCTCTAAGCGGTTTGCAGAGCCAGTCTGGGTCCTCATTTTACCGACCTCAAAAGGACAGAAGGCTGAGTCAACCTTGAGCCAGTCAGGATTGAACTCCTGGAGTGAGCAGCGAGTTAGTCTGCAGCGCTGCCTTCTAACCACTGCGTCACCGCGGCTCTTTATATTCTGTGCCTGGGAACTTCTGTCAACTCAAGAACTAGCTTTTCTTTTTCACTAACCAAGATGGGTTGACCTTTCTGTTCGAATTTGAGCCCACAGCCTCCTAGATTTTGAAAGGTCACCCGGGTATATTTAGCTAGAAGTTTCATTGTGCTCAAAAGGACAACCTCCCACCCTGCTAAATACTTGCAAATAATTTTTCATTTGTTGTCTTGTTTCGTTCCATCGCATCCACTCTCAACCCACTTCTTCAGCGATGGACGGAACAAAAGACAAGAGGGAAAGAATTTTAAACATTCTCCTAACCAAGACAAAGTTCAGATAGATCTTGAGTCTGGTTTGTGGTTGGATTTTTATTTTTTGTGGTTTTTGGTGTCTTGACTTTTAGGGCAGTTCTACAAATTAGATGCTCTCCCTCCTGTTTTCTTTTGAACGATGATTTATTTTTTTAGACATGCCTGGGATTGTGGGCTCATTTTAATGAGGCTGGGGTGGCAATCTTTGCTTGCTGGGTGGGCATTCAGCCTTGGCTGTAGGGACTGAGGGCTGCTACCAGCAAGGAAATAATGTCAAATGGTCAAAGCTGGGATGTTCTGCCTTTGAGATTACATTATTTTTCTTTGTTTCCTTTCAACACATCAAATCCTTTTCAAGGATGTCACAAAGAGGTTCCTGACACAGAGAATGTGCAGCTGAATTTTGATAGCTCTAAGAGGACCCAAAGAGAGACAGGAAAGAGGGAGACACAAAGTCGAATAAAATTTCAGATTAAAGCCAGCTCCCCTGTATCATAATTAAAACTAACCGCAATTTGTCCGGGTGAATCAAAAAGAAAAATATGAACCAAATGCTAAATGAAGACAAACTTTGCTTACTTTCTCAATCAGTTTTGCTACTACTTAAGATGTTTATTGGAATAAGTATCTTTTCGATGTTTCCCAAAACCTAAATAGCCACTGAGTGTCAATCTGATATGTTGGTTAAAAGACTCTCGGTGTTCTGACCCACGCCCTTCTCCCAACAAATCAAACACAATACAAAAAGAACAGAAACCTTGTAATGCTTTTACAAAATAATTAGCTGTGATAAGCACAAGTCTTGCCAAACTGTGCGAGACTTGTCAAAAGATAACAGACAAGAAATAATTTGCAATACAAGAATCTTCAACTACAAACTCAGGATACTGGAATGTCCACAAGGCTGGATGGAGTTTCAAAGCGTCTTTGCCTTCTGCAAAGTACGTTCCTTTCACAGCTGGCTTTTATCTTCTTGAAGGAGGGGCCATTACCTTGCAGCCTTACTCCTGAGTTGCCCGTGCTATTAAAGCTGCTCTTTTCTGCAAACAATCCTTCATGTACGCGCACTTGGCACAGGCTCCTCGGGAACCTCCTCATTGTTGCTGCCAGCCCCCACAATCTCTGAAGGCAGCAGTCCACTCCCTAATGGTCCTGGCCCCTCATCTGAGTCCTCGCTGTCCTCAGCCATCCGCATCTGCTGCTGGCTAACCACAATACTTGGCTAGAAATTAGGAGACTGTGAGTTCTACTTTTTCCTTTGGGACAAAGCTATCTGGGTGACTTTGGGCTGGCCACTCTCTCTTATCCCTATGAAGAAGGCAATAACAAGCCACTTTTGAAAATCTTGCCACAAAAGTTGAATGCATTTGCCCGGACTGACTCAAAGGTACAGATGATCCCTGTTTTCACCAGTAATCCCAAACAATTCCTGAAAAGCATATTTCTTTCTGTTTCCAGTTTCCAAGGACAGTGGAGGAGAGAATATTACAGAGACAGTATGGTCTCCTGGAAAAGGGATAAGGCAGAATTTCAAGAGCAGCTATTTTTGTGTAATAGTTTTTTACATTTTAAATAGTCTTTCTTTCCGGGAAAAAGTGAAAAATCACATATAGAATAGAATTCTTTATTGGCCATGTGTGATTGGATACACAAGGAATTTGTCTTTGGTGCAAAAAGCTCTCAGCGTACGTGAAATAAAAGATGCATTTGTCAAGAGTCAAGAATCATAAGGTACCACACTTAATGATAGTCATAGGCTACAATAAGCAATCAAATCATACTAGGAAACAGTCCGTACAGATCGTAAGGATACAAGCAACAAAGTTACAGTCATACATTCACAAGTGGGAGGGGATGGGGGATAAGGAGTGATGAGAAGATTAATAGTAATAGTAGTGCAGACTTTATTGCTGAATTTTGCTGTTTCATGCTGTCACCTGACCAGCTCAAGGTTGACTCAGCCTTCCATCTTTCCAAGGTTGGTAAAACGAGGAGCCAGACTGTTGGGGGCAATAAATTGACTCTGTAAACCAGCTTAGAGAGGACTGTTACGCACTGCAAAGCAGTATATCAGTCAAAGTGCTATTACTATCTTGCTGCTTTGTAAATCTAGCTGTCAAGGTTCCAACTGATGAACCCAAGCAAGCAGCAAATGTTGAGATGATCCAAACACTTTTATGCAAAACTTTATTGAGTACATCACTTTGGCACAGAATGAAAGCAAAACCAACTCTGCCTAATTCCCAGGCAGTTCAATATTATTAAAGTTTAGAATCCTCCCTCCCACCATTAGTGCAGGTCACCTTGTCCAATTAGGTGTCTAGGTGTTGTTATGGGAAAACCTCCAATCCTCTGTCAGACAACTGCTGGAGCCATCCTTGGTTCCTATAAGATAGATTCTTGTTATCCTCTGGAATGCACATTCTAATCTCTCCCTCCCTTATCCCCCCTGGTCTGTTGGCAAGCTGTGAAGCAGTAAAAGTGAAAGCAGCCTGAATACACTTCAAAGTTTGACACTAGCATTATAACTGGTAGCTGATTCCCCCTGCCCTTCGGTTCAATTGTACCTAATTCTTGGAATCTTCCTGGACCAGTCCCTGCAGTTTTCTTGGCAAGGTTTTCCCGAAGTGGTCTGACACCGCCTCCTTCCTAGAGCTGAGAGAAATTGACTGGCCCAAGCTGGTTTTAAGCTGAAGTGGGATGAGAGTTCACGGTATCCCAGTTTGTAGTCTGATGCTAACCACTTCATCAAACTGGCTCTCAAGAGAAAAACAGAGTTGGAAGGGACTTTGGAGGCCTTCTAGTCCAGCCCCCTGCTCAAGCCAGAGACCCTTGACTATTCCAGACAAATGTCTGTCCAGTCTCTTCTTAAAAACCTCCATCTTCTGGAGACAAGTCGTTCCACTGATTAATTGTTCTGAATGTCAGGAAATTTCTCCTTAGTTCCAGGTTGGTTCTCTCCTTGATTAATTTCCATCCATTGCTTCTTGTTCTACTTTCAGGTGCTTTGAAGAATTGTTTGATAGACAATAGGTACAGTCAAGTGGTATAATTGCTTAGTTTTATGAAAGCCTACATACTGAAGTGATTCTGTCATTCTTCAAAGCCAAACAATATTCTGATGTTCATGTTGTGAGCTGTTGGAAGCATCTGTTTTAATGCTTTAACCTCAGAACTACCTTCACTCTTTAAAATAACAATCCAGAATTAGATGTCTACTGTGTTTTCCTGAAAATAAGACCCTGTCTTATATGTTTTTTTTACCACCAAAAAAGGCATCAGGCCTTATTTTGGGGGGATGTCATCCACTGACTCACCTCGCTTGTGCATGTCACCCCCGGCCTCCTTTTCGCTGTCAGAGGCCTTCAGGAACTTCTTCTTCTGTGGCTGTCAAGGCTTTCCTGAAGGCCTCCGCCAATAACAGAGCTTTTGATCGATCCAGAGCTTTGTTATGAGCTCCAGAGGCCTTCAGGAAAGCCTTAGCAGCCTTGCCAGCTGCAGAAGAAATGGACCAGCAAGGCAGGTGTCTGGGTCTGCCAGGCCTGGCTACAACTGTCCAAAGGTAAGTAGTTGGGCAGCTCCATCCCCCTATCCCCACCCTAGCTTAATTTTTACTCATTTACTCTGGAGTGGGTGGGGTCTTAATTAGGGCTTATTTTTGGGATATGGCTCATATTAGGCACACTTGTAAAAAATCAAGCTAAGACTTACTTTCAAGGTAGGTTGTATTTTTGGGGAAACAGGGTACTTGGCTAGGCAAACCATCATTTAAATTTCACGGATTCTTCATCTATCAGGATAATATAGGTTCGCATTCTCACGGCTGGTGAACATGCTGTAAAAATTATCTGTACTTAGAGAGGACAGTTGGAGATACAAGACAGGAAGGCTGCAAAGATTTTTTTTTTTGTAAAGTAAAAAGTTCTGAGCGAAGTCCCCTAGTGAAGATAAATTTGAAATGATCATGTAAAGAAATCATAAGTTTAACAATATTTGAATCTCTAAGTTCATTTCGGTGTGATGATTCATCATTTTTTTTAAAATCCTTGAGGAGAGCTTGGTTTCAGCTATAACTAAGGGATGATTGATGAGCTTGCTGAAAAATAAAGTTAGTAGTGGCATTCTAACAGATTAAATTGTCATAACAAATAGCCGTGTAATGATATCTTTTTGTGTCTGGGGCATTCCTGAAAAACCACGGTCACTAATAAGAATGTTCCTTCCAGAAATAAAAGTACATTTAACCCATATGTGCAAAAGAGAGTGCATGCTGGAAAATTTGAAAACAAAAGTTAAAAAGTGACAGCCCTTATGGAGAACATTTTCTCAACAAAACAGCCTCAAATTGATGGCATCCCTGCTCTGCTCTTGTTGCCATATTTTTCCAATGCAAATGTTGGAGAAGACTTTTGACCTCTGGACTTCAAGGGGATCCAAACAGTCGATCCTAAAGGAAATCAACCCCAACAATTCTTTGGAAGGACAGATCCTGAAGCTGAAGCTCAAATATTTTAGCCACCAAATGAGAAGAGAGGGCTCCTTGGGGAAGATGGAAGGTATAAGGAGAAGGGAACAGCAGAGGATGAAATGGTTAGATGAGGTCATCGACACAATGGATGTGAATTGGGGCAAACTCCAGGAGACCATGGAGGACATGATGGACTATGGTACAATGGGGTCACGAAGAGTCAGACATGACTAAACAACAAAAATGCGTGTCTGTGTGCCTCTGTCTGTCTGTCACTCATTGTTCTGACCCAACGTGGTTCCAAGAGAGCAAACACAAGACAAAGGCAGCAGCCCAACCTTTTACTGTTTCATCTATGAATTCTGTTTCTTCACAGATAAAAGGCTGCTTCCAACTAATTAGCTCCGTCAAGAAAGAGCCTTGCCAAGTTTTTGCAAGACTGCCAAAAAACAACAGATAAGAAAATAGTTTACAATACAAGAGTCTTCAGATACCAGCTGTAATGTCCACAAGGCTGAGTTTCAAAACATCTTTGCCTTCTGCAAAGAAGGTTTTTTTCACAGCTGGCTTTTATCTTCTTGAGGGAGGGGCCATTACCTTGCAGCCTTACTCCCGAGTCGCCAGTGTTGTTGTATCTGCTCTTTCCTATGAGCAATTCTGCATGCACGCGCACTTGGCACAGGCTCCTAGGGAACCTCCTCTTTGCTGCTGCCAGCCCCCACAATCTCTGAAGGCAGCAGTCCATTCTCTAATGGTCCTGGCCCCTCATCTGAGTCCTCACTTTCCTCAGCTGTCTGCACCTGCTGCCGGCTAACCACAACACTCATAAGGTTTTGAAGTCTTGGCCTTTCCCTCAAGCATTAGTTGAGCCCATTTAGCTGGAGTTTTTTTTTTTCCAGATGGTTTATTAGAAGCCTCAGTCAGACTATATTCTTTATATGTGTAACTTTTGATTACAGATATAGCAATACCACTTTGACTTATATACTGCTTCATAGTGCTTTACCGCCCTCTCTAAGCAGTTTACAGAGTTGGCACATTGCCCGCGACAATCTGGGTCCTCATTTTACCTGCCTCAGAGGGATGGAAGGTTGAGTCAACCTGGAGCTTGGTGGGATTCGAACTGCCAAATTGCAGGCAGCTGGCAGTCAACAGAAGTAGCCTGCAGTACTCTTACCAATATCCCGCAATATCGGCAATCTCCAGAAATCTCAATTCTGAATGGAGGATGAATTCTTAGTTTAGCTTCATTGATGTCACTCACTTTTCTACAAAGGGAAGCCATCGTTTTGTATCCCTAGCAAAGCCAGAACACCATAGGCCAGTGGTGGGATTCAAATTTTTTTTACCACTGGTTCTCTGTGCGTGGCTTGGTGGGTGTGGCAGAAGAAGATTACTGCAAAATCCTCATTCCCTCCCCACCCCACTAACCTGCTTTCCAGCTCCGTTCTCCTCAAAGAAAGGCAACCAAAGAAGACCCAGCCAATCAGCTGGGACTCAATGGGAGGCAGAGAATAGATGGGGGCAGGGCCAGTCAAAGGTGGTATTGGCTGGCTCTCCAAACTATTCAACATTTCTGCTATTGGTTCTCAGAACTGGTCAGAACTTGCTGAAGTCCATTTCTGCCACAGGCCCAGAAATTTCAAATACAAGATTAAAGACCCTTTTCTTTCCATAAGCTCTTTATTGTCTGGATTCTACACTGGAAAAAATAGAAAAAAACCCCCATTGTGCCAAAGAAGTAATGAATACAAATTGAACATCAGGACTGAAAATTAATAATGGCAGAGCATTTTAAACATTTTAACCTCCCAGGACACACTGCATTACAGAAGTCAAAGTCAACATTTTAGAACAAAGGAAGAACCATCATACAACCGGAACCGTCAAGCTCACCTACATCAAAAGGTTTTCAGGCTACCTCAGAAGGTTATACAAACACATGGGGTTTGGAGCACATTACAATTGCTAATTTATTGTGGTACAATCATTGTGACTTGTCTCATAACCTACATTTGCATTTCCACATTTTTCTTCCCCCCTTCTTTTAAGTCCTAGAGCAGTTTAATCTCTCCATACTATCTGATGAAGTGAGCCACAGCTCACACAAAAACTTAACTCTTTTCATCACATTTGTGAGTTGGAAAATATGCTACAGGTGTCTTTTAGAACTCATGAATCTTTTACAAATTTTTTGAAGAATTTTTTACAGCTTCTTTGAAATCGGCAGGTCTATTTGCCACCATTTTATATTAGGAGTGGCAACCCTGACATTAATAATAATAATAATAATAATAATAATAATAATAATAATAATAATAACAACAACAACAACAACAACAACAATAATAATAATAATAATAATAATAATAATATCATTACTAACTCTCTCTTGCCTTGTAGCTACACAGGCAATGGCTCCATCTTGCAAACAAAGCAAGAAAAAATGAGAATATGAGGTAAAAGCAAAGTACTTTTGTTGTATGTGAGACCGTTTTCATCTACATTTACTGAAATGGAAATCTATTTGGCAGCGGACAAAATAGCACCAGTAAACAATTTTAAAAAAGCATATGATGGGGTTTTTTTTTCCAGAAGGTGGCACAAAGAGGTACGTGAGGAAAAAAGTGATTGAAAAGCACAAAACTAGAAGGAAAGTAATCTCAGTTGTTAATATCAGCCATTTTGAAGGCAAGTTCTGTCTCTTTCTCTTCTTCCATTCAAAATTCTCTCCATCCGTGGAAATAGCCCTTCTTCTTTGGATATCATGTAGTACCTATTCAAGATGAGAGGCCTGGGCAGTCATTTTGCAAACCAGCCCAGGTCTTTCAAAAAAAAAAAAAAAAAGGAGGGGGGGGATTTAGTTCACTTAATGCCTGAAATTTATCAAGATTGCTCTTCATTTTCCACCGGCAGAACTTGCATCCGATTAGCGCAACAGAAACACCTCAAATTACAGAGCAAAATGTGGCTTTCAAACAACAGGAAGCATTCTCCTGCAGATGGAGAGGGAGCCGACTGCTGACTTTCATTTTCAAGAGTCACTTGTATTCAGTCCCAGGCATCCAGACAAATACCGGGCATCGTATTTCCTCCGAGCAGATTTTAAAAATACATACCTGCAATTTTTTTTGTTCAGGACAAAAAAAGAGCCATTTAAATAGCTCTTGCAGACTGATACTAATTTTCACATTTTTGCAATAAGTGATCCTTTGCATGAGTAGCCAGAATATTCTTGGGTTGGAACTCATCCTCTTAACTGCCAGGAACCCAGATGAAGGTTTACAGATCTTGGTGTCTGTTCCGTCCGGAAAAGACGCGCGGTAGACCGGCTTCCAACAAATAACTCTTTATTAGTTAACAGCAACAGTAACGGAACATTGGCTCAAGCCGCGGCAGCCCTTTTGATAGAGGCTTGCCTGCCAGCTTGTAGCCAATGACAGTCTTTTGACTTTGCCGCCTTTGAGCGGCTCCTTGGATTGGTTCCTAATGAACCAATCCACTACTGGCCTTTCTGGCCAATCAGAGAAGACTATTTAGAACCTTCCAAGTTATACAGAACAGTGTCAAAGTGGGCAGTCTGGAAGTCCTCCATGTTAAGTAGTTACTGAAAGGTCCTTGGTGCTCTCTGAGCTTGGTTGTTTTCTTGCAGATGTCACATTACCCAAACTAGGTAACATCAACATTGCTATTCTACTGCTGCTAATACTGTTCTGATCCAAACTTTGTTCCAAGTTAAATAAACACCAAACAGAAATAAAAGCGAAACCTTTTAATGCTTCTTTGTGAATTCCATTAATTCATGGTTAAAAGGCTATTAAAACTAATGGTCTCTGATAAGAATAAGCCTTGCCAAGGTTGTGCAAGGCTGCCAAAAGCACTAGATTAAGTTGCCAAGAAATAAGTCAAACACAAAGAGTCTCCAAACACCAACCAAGATATTCCGAACGTCCAGAAGGCATGAGTGCAAAAACTTCTTTGCTTCCTGCAAAGAACTCCGGTTTCTCAGCTGGCTTTTATCTCTTAAGGGAGGGGCCATTACCTTGCAGCATTACTCTCGAGTCACCCGTGCTGCTGCAGCTGCTCTTTCCTTTGAGCAGCCCTGTGTGCAATGGGCAAGGGCTCCTCGGGGGCCTCTTCATCACTGCTGCCAGCCTCCACAATCTCCAAAGGCAGCGCTCCACTCCCTGATGGTCCTGGCCCCGTCCCTATATCACATGCAGGCCCCTCACCTGAGTCCTTGCTCTCTGAGACCTCATCCATCCGCACCTGCTACCGGCAAACCACAACAAATACTGATGATGTTCCCTAACTGGATCATGAAATGTTTGCAAGAAAACAACCAAGCTCAGAGAGCACCAAGGAATCTGTCATGTCAACTCTGAGCGACAAATATTATCCTTTATTGGTAAGCAGTGACTCTTAGATAGCTTAGATCTTAATCATATTAGCTTGGCATTGCATTTACAACCCAATCTGGAGAGGCCACCGGTGTTCCTTAACCTTGGAGATTTTCAGATGTGTGCATGACTGGCTGGGGAATTCTGGGAATTGAAGTCCACACATCTGAAATTTGCATGGTTGAGAGATAACGGGCTAGACTACTGCAATGAATTTTACATGGGGTTGCCTCTGAAGGCAACTTCTGTTGTGATAAAAGATATACAACTGTTCATCGGTGGGAGAATACTGTCCAAAACATGCAATTATATTGTACCAGTGGTATTATCATTCAATAGATTTTCAAGTTTGGTTGAAAGTCCTTGTTCTTTGATAGCCATAAACATTTTGAGACTAAATTCTTTGGTGGACCTTCAACCATACACCCAATGTAATGTCAGGAATGGAAACCCTTATCTCTCATCCTCCTATGTTGGTTACAAAGAGGACCTTTCCATAAGGGCCATTCACATTTAGACTGTTTCCCTTACCAGTATTTAAGAAAGCCCCAAATATTTGCTTTATTTGTTCAAGCTTTTCCTCGAAGCTGCCTGATTGCACTTTTTGGAGATTCGGTTGGAAATGTGTGCACTGGGGGCAAGGGGGATTTTAACATTTGTAATACTTTAATACTATAAATGTTTTATTCCTTTTAAGTAATCTGTGGCATAGAAACAATTATGTAAAATGGAAATGCACATTATAGACTATATGGTGGCAATCCCAAATTGCTGTCCATATGGCATTCCTCTCTTTCCCTTCCATCTTATACAGTTTGATTTATGTAATCCCCTTTTTTCATTTAGCTCTTTCAGAACCAAATTGTGAGGTGGCAATGATTCGGTGCAGAGTGAACAATTTGGGTGTCAGTCATATATTTTTTCGATAAGATAATTCCATTTTTATGTCTGGGTGGCACCGGATAGCTTAGATCAGTGCCCCCCTCCTTCGCATTTATCTCACATTTATCTCTTAACACATTACAGTGATTTCCCACTTCTTTTTAGTATAATTCACACAGTTGCATGTTTGTATACTCCAGCATACCAGTATTCCATATTCAAATAAGACGTTAATATTTTGCCTGAACACACTGTCTTCTGAAACCCCTATGCATTAACAGTTGGCCTAAGAAAAATACACAAATAAAATAAGCACAATATGAACAATTAAATTTATGCATAAATGCACCTTTAATAAATGTGGATACTTTGCAGTGATTGCCTGGGGTATAAATTTTAAACCTTTTTCAGCTTTACCAGAGTTTAGCTTGAACTACGTATAATCCTAAAGACATTAGGCAGTAGTGAATTGACAGGATTTATTTCTGAATGGACCAATTTAGGGTGCTGTTGCACATTTTTAGGATATATTTATAGCTTTGGAAAATCTGAATGTAGGAAACAAGAACTTTTACAATGAAGTATCTTTGTGGGCTTTACCCTCTGTGGAAATGAAAAAACCATGTATATAAAACAATCTCCCACAAATAAGTGTTATAGTAACAATACTTCTTCAAAAAAAATTACTGCGATATTCCTTTTTCTGTTTTTTTCCCTTGTAAAGATGAAATAGGTTTTGTATCTCTTTTGACTTTTCTTATTGCCATTCCTCCTATTTCCATATCTTCACGGGTTCGTATAAAAACGCAGAGCCCAAGCAAAATACAATCTATTCTTCTGAGTTGAGACTGGAACGTACAGCTCGAATGAAGTCATTAGAATCACACAGGGACCCTGAAACTCAGATACTGTAAAATGGGGGTGACAATCGCATACCACAGTGGCCCCAAACCTTTTGGGCACCAGGGACGGGTTCTGTGGAGAGAGGTTTTTCCATGGACTGGAGGGGATGTGGTTTTGCATGTTACCTGCATTCCCCGGTTGTGGCTTCGCTTGTTTGCGTGGCCCGGTTTCTGGCATGCCGTGACCTGGTGCTGTTCCATGGACTGGGGGTTGGGGATCTCTGACAGGCAATAATTTTTTAGGAATTATAACTTCTAGATGTCAACTCGTAAAGCATTCCTGGCCTGTTCTCGAGTTGCCATAGACAGGAGTGGGGAGAACTGATGGAGAAGCTCAGTTGCTAAGACCAGAAGCACATTCCACACATATTTTTCTCCAGAGTGTATTCCAGGTTACCAGAGCAAGCCAGAGAGGCGTGTTTTCTACAGCCCGTGAAAGTGCTTCATTGTGATTTATGTGATTTATGACACACCCTGGGAGGAGGGGGGAAATAGGATCATAGGTGGGGAGTAAATGATGTGGAGCAGAGCTGACCGCACTTGGGAAAATGCCAACATGTTGCTCCTAATAAATAATTGGATTTCTTTTGAAACTTGGCTTGAGGCTCATAAATTAATTAGGGCATCCATTGGAACCCTGACAGCAGATATCTCTCAAGAGCATCCCTATATAGAACATGTTATATTTATCAAATCACAGATTTACACCAGGATCGGCAACCATGATCAAGATAGAATATTACTGCTCTTTCTTGTTCTGGTTCTCAGAAGCAAATAGTTTATTCCTTGTTATCAACTGCCCAAGATCCTTGTCTCAATTTATTTGTTTATTAGGATTTCAGCCCGTCAGTTGAAATACCAGTTTGGTGAATCAGTTGTAACTTTTACATCTGATTTGCCCAAACTGGTCCAAACCGGCAGAATGCCACCCCTGGGTACCGAGCTTTCAACACAGGCTATCCTTATTCTTGTAGGAGACAGGCATAGCCGAGTTAAGTACATCTTCAGCTTAGAGTAGTTAAGTTGCTACAAATCATCCAAGCTCAATACCCCTCCCAAATTCTGTTGACCTTTATCTGGTGCCAATTTAGTGTTGAATTTTAGTTGCCGAGATGCTTGTGTTTCAATTTGAACAATAAGTCTTTGAATTGCAACTTAATGATAATTTGCGCCTCATAATTCTGTCTGTACAATCCTTGAAGAACATCTGAATTGTCCTTTTCTTATCAGTTCCTAACACAGGGGTAGGTGGATGGATAGGAAGGTTTAAGGGAGGACTTCAGGCCCTGCAACATGGGAGCTGCATAAAAAACTCTTTCTGAAGATCAGAGGAAATGGAAAGTGGCTTTGTTTTTTTAAAAAAACCTTTTTGACATTTTAAAATAAGCTGTAGTTCACACTACAAATGAGATTGTTATATATCTGAGAATCACACTATGCTTGTGAATGAGAACTTGGCACTTTTAAAAGATTTTTAAAGGGAAGGGGAGAAAAAAACAGAAAAAGAACTCAGTCATATCATCCAAGTGAAAATATATATTGACTTGTAATGCATCTCTAAGAAAAGCCATCAAAGTATTAATTAATTCAAAGTATTCATAACTCAAATCATTTATCCACATCAGGTAAGCAAAAAAAAAAAGGAATAAAACTATCCAAAACTTACCTGCTTCATTAAATGTGAAGCAGATTTCACACAGTTGTCTTTAGGGCTAGTGAAAAAAGACTTATGAAAAGGCCTGCTAAAGTCAGTCATTACACTTCCATTTTAAAATCTCACCATTCTCTTTAAAAATAAAAAAATGAAATATTTTTGAAGCCATAATAAGAGTGGTGCTAGAAAGTTAAACAAAGAATAACTGAACTTCAGCAAATACAGGTAGTCATTGACTTATGACCCCAATTGAGCCCAAATTTTCTGGAGTGCTCATGAATACTAATGTTTAAAACAACTCATGTCAAGTGTTTTAAATTAATTTTAATTTTATGTAAGTGCATTGAATTAATTTCATTAATTTCATGCAACTGCTATGCCTTTTATTGATTAGAATTATTCAATCAAATCCCAAATATTTTGAGCTCGGTTCTTTCAAGATTATTGGTAGTATATTTCCAGAATGGCATAAATAGGATTTTTAATTTTATTTTTACTAGAACATGTCTCTTAAGGTCAAAGCAACTAAACAAAGGCAAGAATAAGGCTTAAATTCATGGTAATGAATAATTTTCTTCTTTTTCAAATAATAACTGAGCTTAAAAAGAAGAAAAGTGGGTGTAGATTTTCTTACACAGTATGCTAACTGGAAAATTACTTACATTTTCCAAGTGTTATTCTGTTTATTTTGCTTCTGTTGTCTAGATTTCACTTTTTGGTGTCAGATTCAATAAAAAATGGATGCAATATTCATTCCACTTTTTCAGTTTTTTGGAAATTTCCCATTAATGTAGGGTCATGTAATATAATTCTTTTTTTCCTTTTTATCTTTGGTTCTTTATGTCTTTTCAAGATTTGGGACCACTGTTTAGGAAAAAAAAACATTTTAAAAGGAAAGGACTTGATCTGATAATCACTTCTTATTTGATAATGATCATATTTGGAGGAAATCTCAGTAAAATCTCACCAATTCACATTAATAACCCAAAATTTAGTTGCTTCAGGCATTCGGTTCTTATTTCAATTATTTTGCAAATTTCAATCCATGCTAATGTGAGATTGAATTTTTTTTTCCTCCATTACAGGAAACAACTAACCTAGTAAGCATTTAAAACTGAACATCCTCAGTTCTTTATCTCTTCAGCATCACTTATTTGAAAGGAAAAGGAATTATAGAGAAAATCCCTCAAGAAATGTAACAGAGAATGAGAAAGAAGGAAAGCTGAACATATTTGCATCTGTAAAAGATGCATAGTAAATTATCCGGGTATTCAAAGTTCAGGATGTTTTTTTTTAAAGCCCTTTAATACAGTATATTGTTAGCATTATTAAAGAAAAATAAGTACATTGTTGAGGGAAAAAAGTATGTTGTTCATCCCTATGAATTTAGCCAGGAGGCAACATCTGCTTTCAGCCAAAGATACCAGCTAGAATCATCTATCATAGTGGATTGTCCCATGAATATTCTGCTTTTATGATCATGCATCTAAGTTGTCATCTGAAGCACTTTTATCTCACTGAACCCAGTAGGACTAATTTCTAGGGAAGAAATTGCTTTTCTAATCTTCTCTCACCGCTGAGAAAGTGAGCTGATAAATGAGCAGAGCCCGTTTTGCTGAGGACAGATGGCTTCCATTCATGTATTCCAGATAGTGCAAGAGTAAAAACAAACAACTAGTGCATTTTGAGAAAGTTAAAACACCCAATAAATGCATATTTTAAAGAACAAAATTACACTTGTTACACATCTTTCATAACTTGGGTGAAATTCAAGCCTGCTGCCTCTTTCATTTATATTGGACCATGTATAAAGAATGATTGCTGGAATTGGGTATGTCTACTTTAATGAAAAGGAGGAGTAGGGATGATATGATAGCAGTCTTCCAATATTTGAGGGGCTGCCACAAAGATGAGGTAGTCAAGCTATTTGTGATGACCCAAAGAGGCATGGCACAAAGGCAACACAGTCAGATAATCAGTAGGAGTCCCTTTATAAGCTCCAACTTTGCCCCCAATGTCCTGGTAACCTTCTGGCTGGAGAAAAACTCTCCCAGGAACAGCCTTTGACTGCAGAGAATCAAGTCCAAAATGCAGTCAACAAAAACTGTAACTATTAGTCCAATCAAGGCAAGATGAGGTAGTTAGTCTGGTAGGGCAAGAGAAGGAATTCCTGACATGAAGGAATAGTAATAATTCAACATGGTTGGGAGGATGCCAGGAACGCAGATAATCAAAGTCAACTCAAGATGAACTCACATTTATATCCCAGAAGACACCGCACTCAGCATGCATCTCTTTTAAATTCCCTTCCCAGGTGTGGCTAATGAAGGTAATCAGGGCCCTTTCCTCCCCCCGTAAGCCATGCAACCCACATTGCTTTCTTCTCCATTCCTCCCTGCATGCCCTAAAATGAAGAGGGGGTGGGCCTGGGTCTTCCTCTGAACCCCGTCTCCCTTGCTGTACCTCTCCCCTGCTCTGCCCAGCTGGACTTTGCCCTTCCCCAGTTTCCTCCACAGCCAACAGAGCCACATTCCTACTCCCTATCAGCTGTTTGTCTTCCTCCTCGGATTCAGATTCCAACAGGGGCTTGACACTATTCTCCAAAACACCTGAGGGCAGGACCAGAAGCCATGGATGGAAACTAATCAAGGACAGAAGCAACCCAGAACTAAAGAGAAATTTCCTGGCAGTGAGAACAATTAACCAGTGGAACAGCTTCCCTTAGTACAACAGTCCTAAATGCAACTTAACTTTTACAATTCAAAATTCAATTTTACAATACAAAATGCACATTGTCCACCCAAAACTGAATGTTTACAACCCTGAATTCCACCAGGAAGCAGACCTGTTTGCCAATGATTTCTCCTCCCAAGCCAATACACAACGTTGTACCCACTCTTTTCTTAAAATACTCTTTCATTTTATAAAGGACATTTGAGCAAATGCCATATGATCAGAGAAAGAACTCCAGGAGTTCTATGCTTGACATAACAGATCCATAATTATGGTTTTAGGGGGAAGGATACACTCCCAGGGCTTCAGGCATGGAAGAGTGAATTAAATCAATCACAGGAGGTAGTGGGCAACCTAGCAAGGCCAGGAAAATCAATATTTCTCAGGTGAGTTCTGGAAAGGGAGGGAGCAACTTCATTTTATATTAGTCACGGTAGGAGGGATTCAATGGAAGGAGGATCAGTGGATCAAAAACAAATTAGTCATCCAGGGACAATGGGTAGCCGGAGGCACTTAAGGAATGCTTTGTTAATGTAAATGCAAGATTGATTTAAGCTGTTGCTGTGATTATATTCTCTTTGTGCCTATATATGCAGCAGGATACTCCATTACACAATGATTGCATAAAGCAGGTTGCTGGGAAAAACACTAAAAGATGTGGGTACCAAAGGCAGATGTGAATAGATTAGTGTGTGAAAGTTAAGGTTTTCCCCCCTCCTTTTAGTATAGTTTACTTTACTTTATTGTCATTGTACCTCGTACAACAAAATCAAACACCATCTTCAGTGCACATCAGGACCATGAAAATAAACACAAACACACATCCTTCACCCTCCACACATTGAACCAAAACTCCCAACACTGCACCAACACTGCACTATACAGTAGAATTCAACAGAGCTACTGTCCTGGGATAAAGATACTGTACTGTTTTTCAGCCTGTTTGCCCTTGTTTTTATTATCCTGTACCGTCTGCCAGAGGGTAATAGTTCAAAAAAAAAAGGGGGGGGTTTCCCAGGATGAGATGGATTTTTGAGAATGTTTCGAACTTCCTTAAGGCAGCGGGAGCTATAAAGCTCTTCCAAAGAGGGGAGAGGGCAACCCATGTTCCTCTGAGCAATGAAGGTAACCCTCTGGAGTGCTGTCCTATCTGCCAATGTGCAGTTGGCAAACCATACAGAGGTGCAGTGAGTTAAGATACTCTCTCTGGTGCAGCGGTAGAAGGTCACCAGCAGTTTTCCATTCAGTTGTTGTTTCCTGAGAAGTCTCAGGTGGTATAATCTTTGCTGGGCTCTTTTGACCAGGGCTGCAATGTGAGCACCCCAGGTCAGGTTCTATTTTAGGGCAACACCCAGAAACTTCAAACTGACCACTTGCTCCACTCGGTCTCCATGGATAAGCAAGGGCTGGATGTCTGATCTGTTCCTTCTACAGTCCGCTATAAGCTCCTTGGTCTTATTGGTGTTGAGGACCAAGTTAGTGTCTCCACACCACAAAAGCAACCAGTTCACCTCATCTCAGTAGGCAGATTCATCCTCACCCAGAGATGAGTCCCACCACTGTTGTATCATCTGCATTTTCTCTTAAGAAGTTGCTTTGAACCAAGTTGGAAACTAATGAAGGAGACAACCTACCTAGAACTAAGGACAAATTTCCTGACAATGAGAACAAATAGCCAGTGTCTCCAGAAGTTGTGGGTGCTCCATCTCTGGAGGCTTTTAAGAAGAGGTGGGGCACCATTTTGTCTGAAATGGTATAGGGTTTCCTACCTGAGCAGAGGGGTTGGACTAGAAGACCTCCAAGGTCCCTTCCAACTCTGTTATTCTTTGGGGAGGAAGGTTATTTTTCTTGCTTGGGAAATTGAATCAATTTCCTATATGTGAGAATCTGGTCAACTAAGGGTCAGCACTAAATTGGTGCTAGATAAGAGTGAATGGAATTCAAGAGGAGTTGGATTTGAATCGCTTCTGGGAATGCAATGACTCCAGGCTGATTTCTCTCTTGACTCCACCCCAAGTCTCTACCTCTTCTTTTTCCTACAATAAGTCAACTATCATCTGTTCTTGAAGAAAGGCTTAGGTTTATATCTGAAAGTCCTCAGAGAACTGTCACAAACTCACTACAAGAATCCACAGTATAGGTTGTATTTATATATACCATCAGTATCATAAACAACCCAAATTCAAATTAAATAGGACAAATGATAGAATGTCCATGATTTCCTGGTTGAAAAAGACCCAATTTTTGTACTCTTGTCAGTGTTTAATTAATAGAATCTTATCCGGTTATTTATATGAATTCTCTGACTTGCCAATGGCACCGTTCCAGTCTTTAGTGTAGAAATAATTATGTGTGAGAAAGGGAGCGAGAACTTGCCTTTCTTGAAGTAAATTTTATGTTTTATAATAGATCTAACATATATTACTTGGGACAAGATTAATAAAAACATATTTTCATAGGGCTGGAAGGGACTTCAGAGGTCTTCTAGTCCAGCCCCTTGTCCATCTTGGACACATGGTTGCGTAGTCTTTTTTTAAAAAAAACCCACCAACAATGGAGCAGCTACAATTTCAGGAGGCAAGCTGTTCCACTGCTTAATAGTTTTCACTCTTTGGAATTTCCTCCTTAGTTCCAGGTTAATTGCTACCTCGCATTTCTATCAAATAACAAATATTGATGAAAAAAGAAATATGGGATGTATCTAAAAGACGAAGCACATCTGACTTAAGAAATCTTAGCATGTAGCACTATTCCTTCACCTCAGGTGCTATTCCATGCATTGCACCTACAGTAATCATAGGCTGTGCCCAGTGGGATTCAAAAATGTTTACTGCCAGTTCTGTGGGTATAGCTTGATGGACGTGGTGTGGCTTGGTGGATGTGTCAGGGGAAGGATACTGCAAAATCCCCATTACCTCCTCACCCTACTAACCTGCTTTCCAGCTCCATTCTCCTTTGCAGGGCAACCAAAGAAGACCTAGCCAATCAGCTGGGACTCAATGGGAGGCAGAGAAGAGATGGGGGCAGGGCCAGTCAGAGGTGGGATTTGCTGGTTCTCCAAACTACTCAAAATGTCTGCTTCCGGTTCTCCAGAACTGGCCAGAACTTGCTGAATACCACCTCTGGCTGTGACAGAGAAAAACTACCCTGAGATGAAACCAAGGTCTCTTTCTTCTTTGGTGAGACCCCAGATGCACCGGCTTTATATACAGCACCATTCCAGTCTTCATCCCATAATAGCAATATTAAGAAGACAGAGTTGTTCCTTGAGTCTATTTCACCCCTGGAGTCCTGGAGGGTAAACCATGATCACCCATGATTCAAGGTTTACATTCAGTGTCCCCGCCGACTGGGTCTTTCAGACAAAATCCTGTGTTTCAAAATGCCAACCCTGCTTGATCTCTACATTGATATGAAGCAGCTTATAATGTCTGGTTCTTTTTTAAAAAAAACTTTTTTATTAGAGTTTATTGAGTAAAAACAGTTTTTTCCCAAATGCCATCACTCTACTAAACAAATAATTCCCTCAACAGTGTCCAACTATTTACTAAGTCTGCATTACTATTACTATTAATCCTCCCATCCTTCCTTTCACCCATCTGCTTCCACTTGTGACTATATGACTGTTAACCTTGTTGCTTGTATCCTTACAATTTTTATTGACTGTTTCCTAGTATGATATGATTGCTTCTTGTATCCTATGACTATTATTATGTGTTGTACCTGATGATTCTTGACTCTTGATGAATGTATCTTTTTTTTATGTACACTGAGAGCCTATGCACCAAGACATATTCCTTGTGTGTCCAATCACACTTGGCCAATAAAGAATTCTATTGCATTCTAAAAAATACAAATAAAGTTCAGAAAGCAAAGGGGAAAGGAGTAAAAGCAGGGACCTCCAACTCTTTTTGGCACAGTGGAACACAAAATCCAGTTGCAGCCTCAACTTTTTGCTCTGCTTTTCTGGTAAATAGGAGCCATTTCTACAATAACTAATCATCAAAACCTAAACAGAAAATTTGATTCCACCCTCCCTGTTTTCAACATAAAGTCCAGAAGTGGTTTCCAAGTGGAAACAAAACTGGATAAATTGTCTTTAAATTGTCTTTAATAATCAGTTAATTTTAACTTCCCTGTCACTTTTTCTGTCTTTTCTTCAATGGTGGGGATTGATGTCTCTTTTCATTTTTGCACGTATAGAATTCTCACCACTCTCAACACAGATAATAACAAAGTTCCAGATTTTCTCTCAAGTTGTTTGTCCAATAGTCCTTAAAAGAAAACTTCTGGTTTCAGTTTTATATTTTAAGAATCTTCTGAATTAAGATGAAAATTGGGCCCCAATACACTTTTACTTTATCACAATAGCACGAGCAAATTGCACTTAGACTTACATATCCCTTCACCGTGCTTTGCAGCCCTCTCTCAGCGGTTTACAGAGCCCGCCTCTTGCCCCCAACAGTCTGGCTCCTCATTTTACCCACCTGGGAAGGATGGAAGGCCAAGTCAACCTGGAGCCGAGTGAGATTCAAATTGCCAAATTGCAGTCGGCAGAAGTAGCCTGCAGTACTGCACTGAACCTTAGTGCCTTAACCACTAGACGAGGGGTCTCCAAACGTGGCAATTTAAAGACTTGTGGACTTCAACACCCAGAATTCCCCTTCCAGCATGGGGAATTCTGGGAGTTGAAGTCCACAAGTCTTAAAGTTGCCAAGTTTGGGGTCCCCTGCACTAGACTAAACATTTGCCTTCTGATCCAAAGTTCTGCCATTCACTGTTTCAAAGAGGGATAATGAATTCTAAGGATGACTCATTTTTACAATAACAAGATTTATGGAATCTTTTAGGGAGGAAATGTTTCAATTATTGAAAATCCGCACGCAGGCAAAAATGAAACTCTCCACATTATTATTATTATTATTATTATTATTATTATTATTATTATTATTGTTGTTGTTGTTGTTGTTGTTGTTGTTGTTGTTGTTGTTATCTCTTTTATTCATTAAACATGAAATTCAGTCAACTGAACATTTAAAATGCATCACAAATATTATTAACTGGCACTAATGGTTATTATGGGTTGCTGCCAGCATCCTAGGTACCAACCAAGTATCTTCCTCCTTTTCCTCCTCTTCCTCCACTCCTCCTCTTCCTCTTCTTCTTCTTCTCTCCTCCTACTCCTCCTCCTTTTTCTTCCTCCTCCTCCTCTTCTTCTTCTCTCCTCCTCCTCCCTCCTCCTCCTCCTCCTCCTCCTTCTCTTCTTCTTCTTCTTCTTCTTCTTCTTCTTCTTCTTCTTCTTCTTC
>BLBF01000022.1:10928459-10974678 GCA_015471245.1 Laticauda colubrina | reverse complement strand
TAGATAGATAGATAGATAGATAGATAGATAGATAGATAGATAGATAGATAGATAGATAGATAGATATACATGCATACATACATACATACAGACAGACAGACAGACAGATATCTGACCATCTTGTAACCAGCAGGCAACTTAACTGAATTATAGCATATGAAATACGATCCATCCTTTGTGTTCTCCGAATGATTGCTCCCAGGATATTTTACAGCTAAATCATCCAGAATAATTATATCTTTGTATTGTCAGTAATAAAACTATTTTCTTCTTCACAAAGGAAAATTGAACTGAATTTATCCTCAAATGATTAAACTTCCAATTATAGCAATGCTGTAGCACCTGGAAGTGCACTTTGTATCTGCTACATTTCAAAGAAGTGAAAAATTCATTTTCTCGACTCATTCATATCTTTCATTCTCTGGAAAGGTTTCCTTTAATCTGATTTTATAAATAGACATTCCTTTTTTTTATTTACTGCTGCAATTTCTCAGTTTGTTGTTCCTTATAGTTGACAAAATTTATCAAAGGCCAACTAAGCTTTGCTGCAAGTAGCAAAAACACAAGAACTTTTTTTCACTGTCCTTGTGTTCATAGGGCCATTTATAATCCACATAACTTTATTGGGGTCATTAACTGGCAGAAAGAAACAGGAAAAGAAAGTAGTATTCAAATATCAAGAACATCAAAAAATAAATAAGGAGGCACAAGACATAGCTAACAAGCATCATTCTTATTAATTAAAACTAATAAAATTAGCTGTAATTTTATTTTGGGCTTAACTGTGGTTGTAAGCTGAGGACATCATCAACTTATGACCAGAATTGAGCCCAAAATTTATGTTGTTAACTGAGAAATTTGTTAAGTGAGTTTGGCCCCATTTTACGATTTTTCGCACCACATTTGTTAAGTGGATCCCTGCAATTTTTAAATTAGTAACAGCTTTCCCATTGAATTCTGCTTGTCAGAAGGTCGCAAAAGGGGGTGTAATACCTCGACATAAAATTTGGACTCTTGGCTGCTGACAAAGAAAGGAAGAAACAAGAAAGTTAACCAGCCATCTTTTTGATAATGGCTACATCCTTCTTCTACAACTCTTCTTCAGTTTTAAGAATGCAGAAAGCATGCTCAGAGATATCCTTCAAACAATTTTTTTTTTTTTTGAAGATATAGGACAAATTTTCTCAACAAGAACTACACTCCTGTTCTGGCCCAAACCCTTTTCCAATAAAACAAACTCGAACCAAAGGGAACAGAAACCTTTTAATGAGTCTTATGAATCCCCGGTTAAAAGGCTGCAAACTAATTAACTTTGATAAAGAGTAGTGTGCAAGGCTGCCAAGAATCACAGATAAGAAATATTTCACAACATAAGAGTCTTTAAATACTAACTTAAGATACTGCAATGTCCATGAGGCTGGAGTTTCAAAACGTTTGCTTCCTACAAAGAATTGATTCACAGCTGAATCTTCTTGAAGGTTGGGCCATTACCTTGCAGCCTTACTCCTGAGTTGCCCATGCTGTTGAAGCTGCTCTTTCCTGCAAGCAGCCCTGCACACACACGCACTTGGCACAGGCTCCTCGGGAACCTCCTCATTGTTGCTGCCAGCCAGCTCCCACAATCTCTGAAGGCAGCAGTCCACTCCCTAATGATCCTGGCCTCTCATCTGAGTCTTTGCTCTCCTCAGCCATCCGCACCTGCTGATGGCTAACCACAACAACTCTGCTTGTCTTAATGAACTGCTTTAGTATTTATAACTAACATTTCCCAATTTTGGGCAATTTGGAGACGTGTTGACTTCAATTCTCAGAATTCCCAGTCAAAATGGGCATTGCTAAGAATTCTGGGAGTTGAATTCCATACAACTCCCAAGTTGTTTAGGTTGGGAGACAGCGGTATAGATTGTGTTTGTTTGTTTTTTTACCTAAAAAGATATTTTTGTTCTGCAGTTCAGTTATGCACTTTTTAAAATACACATTTCTTTCTATTTCTAGGGCAACTGCTACTCACAGAGGTCAAATTATATTCAAGGATGCCTTAGCCCAGCAATTGTGTGAACAAGGAAGTAAGTGTTTGCTTGTTTATTTATTTATTTTTCTGTAATTTTAACTTGTATTAATATAAATTTTTAAGTTGGTCAAGAAGCAGAAGTCTCCCAGTTGTTGTTTTTTTATAGGAATGAGTATGGAAATATCCAGAACAAAAAGTCTCATCTATTCTGTATTATCATCACAAACAAATTGTGTCAGCATTTCAAACAAATTCCAAAATTCTGATTGAAAGGAAACCAAGATTAGTTAACATCAGAGTTGGAAAAAGCTACTTCTGTCTCATCCAAAATGTTATTATAAATTCCTTTATTTATAGGTGAGTGGGGAATAGTTTAGAATTATTTAGTCAAATATCACAAAGGCTAATGCACAGAGAAATGAAAAGAAGCATAGCCAAGAATAATTGCATCTGCTCATTTTTAATAAGCATTGATTTGTTCTTTTTAGATTTTGATTTAAGCACAGAGCAAACCAAGCATGAGTTCCTTGGAGGAATTTAGCCTTTATTAAAGTTGAAAAAAAAAGAACAAGAAACAAAAGGAAAGGGCTACGAAGAATGGTGACTATTGACCCCCAGCTTGTAAAGAGATGCATGTGGTAGCTTTACAGTGACCCAGACAAACAGAAGGAATCTTTCCCATTCTTATTAATGAAAGAAGAAGCTTTATGGGAACTATTCCATGTGCTTGGAAAATTGTTCTTTTCATAAGTGAGAACGACAGCATCCCTGCAGGCAACTGTCACAATCTCCATTGTGGATCCCTTGTTACAGAAGTCATAATAATGACATATTTTTCAGTATTAATGCGAACATTCCCATGAAATAAACTTTTAACCATTGGAAATCTTCCAAGTTGTCCGTAGCCTGTCAATCTCAAAAGCTGGAGACTCAGATTTGACAGTAAGAAAGGAAATTAAGCCCACACAAATGACACCAACATGGTACACTCCACATATTATATAGTTAACATAATGGAATGGAATGGAACAGAACACAACACAACACAACAAACATAACTTAATATACCGTAATACAATACAATACAAACAATACAATACAATACTGTTAGTTATATTACATTAGATAGTTAGAATTGCAGAAAAACAATTACTACCCACCTGCCTTCCATGGACGACCTGCATACTGCACCCTGAGTCAAAAAGAGGGCTGTGAAAATATTTACAGACCCCTCACATCCCGGACACAAACTGTTTCAACTCCTTCCCTCAAAACGACACTATAGACAGTGGTGGGATTCAGCCGGTTCGCATCAGTTTGAGAGAACCGGTTGTTAACTTCCTGAGCAATTTGGTGAACTGGTTGTTGCAAGAAATCATTAGGACAGTGAACCAGTTGTTCAATTGTTTGAATCCCACCAATGGCTATAGGGCACTACATACCAGAACAGCGAGATATAAGGAAAGTTTTTTTCCCCCATGCCAACACTCTGTAAAACAACTAATTCTCACAACATTGTCAACTTATCTAGTAAGGCTGTATTACTATTATTCTTCTCATCTTTCCTATCTCCTTATCTTCTTGTGACTATAACTTTCTTGCCTTTATCCAAGATTTATCTTGTTTTATTCAGTATCCCAGTATGATTTATGTGATTGCTTATTTAGTATCCTTAAGTGTTTTATCTTATGATTTACGATGAATGTATTTTTACCATGTTAACAGATAACAGATAATCAGAGTTGGAAGGGACCTTGTAGGTCATCTAGTCCAACTCCCACACCCAAGTGGGAGACTCTACACTATTTCTGACAAATGGCAGTCCAGTCTCTTCTTGAAAGTCTCAAGTGATGACGCTCCCACAATGACTATGATTATGATTTATCACTTTTTGCTTGTATGTACACTGAAAGCTTATGAACTGGAGACAAATTCCTTGTGTGTCCAATAACACTTGGCCAATAAAAATTCTAACTTCTAATATAGAACAAATTGTCCGTTGCAAAAGACAGGTATGGTTAAAATTTAAGAAGCTTATTGAGATGGCTGAGGCCAGTACATCAAATGGGAAGGGTTGGTCATAAAGCTCCCAGAGAAAGGAAGTCTAATTGTTCTAACTTGAGAATTCAGACTCTCTTGATCTTCTCTTTTTCCAAGATCTTATTATGGGGTATAATTCATTTTTTTCCTCAAAATGTAAGTAAATGAAGGTTAAAGTTCTTTATGACCATGTCAAACTAAAAATTAAACTTCCACTTATTTTTCCCAGATTAGAATTGGATTTAAAATAAATCTTGGGGTTTTTTGAACTGGTAAAATTCTTACTTGAAGCTGCAGTACTGTGAAAAATGGATTAAAAATGTATTTTAAAAACTGCCCACTGTTTTTTTATACCAGAAAACATCAATTTTATATAATATTCTTGCTGTGTGACATTTTGAGACTTTATTTAAAATATATGAAGGTCAAAACTGCAGCTTACCAAAATAAAATATAGCTTGCAGTAAAGAAATTATTATGAGAGATATGAAAGTATGTTCATCACCCATTTAATGGTGTCTTCGTAGTTCCTTTTATAATTTCTGAAATGAAGAATTAGAATTTGAAATTAGTATAAGATACTGGAGGCAAAGAAAGTGTTCAGACACATTAAAAAAGAGAGAGAAATGAACCAACTTTAGCATTCAGTTTTATGATCAAGAAGTTAAAAACTTAACTTTTGATACGTGCTGCTCAATCTTACAAATAATTTATTTCAACCAAAGTGCAGCCATGACTTCTAGAAGAGATATTTCTTCCACTGTACTTACCCTATATATAAAAATCCCAATGACAAAAATATTGCCAAGACAGTTAACAGATAACAGATAATCATAGTTGGAAGGTACCTTGTAGGTCATCTAGTCCAACCCCCCACCCAAGCGGGAGACCCTACACCATTTCTGACAAATGGCAGTCCAATCTCTTCTTGAAAGTCTCAAGTGATGAAGCTCCCACAACTTTTGAAGGCAACTTCTGTTCTATTGGTTGATTGTTCTCACTGTCAGAAAGTTTCTCCTGATTTCCAGGTTGAATCTCTCCTTGTTCACTTTCCATCCATTGTTCCTTGTCTGGCCTACAGGTCCCTTGGAGAATAGCTTGACCCCCTTCCTCCTCTCTGTGGCAGCCCCTCAAATATTGGAAGACCGCTATCATATCTCCTCTGGTCCCTCTCTTCAGTAGATTAGCCAAGTCCAGTTCCTGCAACCGTTCATCATATGTTTTAGTCTTCAGCTTCCTAATCATCCTGGTTGCTCTTCACTGCACTTTTTCTAGAGTCTCAAGATCTTTTTTATAATGTGGTGATCAAAACTGGATGCAGTACTCTAGGTGTGGTCTTACTAAGGCTTTCTAGAGTGGTATTAGTAACTCCCTTGACTTTGACTGTATCCCTCTGTTAATACAATTTAGGATTGCATTTGCTTTTTTGGCTGCTGCTGCACACTGCTGGCTCCAATTTAGCTGGTTGTCCACTAAGATTCCAAGATCCTTCTCCCAGTTACTACCAAGATCCTTCTCACAGACATTAAGCTGCTTACTTCTGTGCTCTAACCTGACTTCAGAGCAACACACATTGATTTAATTGTAGTTACTGTAGGCTGGTGATGAGTGGTGCAGTGGCCTAGTGTTGGAGCTCTCGCCTCACAATCAGGAGGCTGTGAGTTCAATCCTAGGTAGAGGCAGATATTTCTCTCTCTGGGCATAGTGAGAATGTATCTGCTGAATAAAACTCCGCACTGGTGACAGGAAAGGCATCCAGCCATTAAAGCACTCTTTTAGGTCCATTCAGTTGCTCAGACTCCACCCTGCAGGGGATTATGGGGTCATTAATTGACAATGACTCTTAAACGAAGATACTACAAATAGAATAGAATAGAATAGGATAGGATAGAATAGAATAGAATAGAATAGAATTCTTTATTGGCCAAATGTGACAAGGGATTTGTCTTTGGTGCATATGCTCTCATTGTACATAAAAAATATTCATCAAGAATCATAAGACAACACTTAGTGAAAGTCATAGGATACTAAAATACTTATACTTTCCATTTTTGAAAGCTTTGACTCTCTTTTTCAACACTTTAATGTTCAAAGTTTGCTACAGTCAATCAGGGGGGGGAAATCTGTTTATTTTCTTTTTGTTCTTTTGCAGGTCCAACAGAAGCTCCCTTCCATCCTCTTTTAGGTAGGTCAATAAATTACCATTTTTGTAGGTCAATAAGTTACACAGTTCTGGTTGCCCAAAGTAGAATGCTGGAATGATTGCATTTTTAAAATATCCCATTTGAAAATATCCACCTCGGTCAAATCAATCAATTTTTATTACGGTCGCAGAGCAGCGTTACAAACAAAAGCATTTAAAAAATGATAATAGTAAAAAAATAATCAAAGACAGACACAATAATACATTGCGACTGGTGGTAGAATTATCAGCAGAAATTTAGAGTCTGCCTAATTTTGCATACAATTTTCATAACATTCATAAAAGAATTTGTCCACATTCAGAGAAACTGCTTCGTACTGATCTGATAACAGTCATTGCACGTAAAAGAGTTCAGTACAGGTAATCCTCTACTTACAACAGTTCATTAAGTGACCAAAGTTACAAAGGCACTGAAAAAAGGGACTTATGACCATTTCTCAGAGTTACAACCTTTGTAGCATCTCCATGATTATGTGATCAAAATTCAGATGTTTGACAACTGGTTCATACTTATGACTATTACAGAGATCCCCTGTTGCAACTTTCTGACGAGTGAAGTCCATGGGGATGCCAGATTCACTTAACAATCATAAAGAAAGGTCATAAAATAGGACAAAGCTCACTTAACAAATGTCTCGCTTAACAACAGAAATGTGGTAATAAGATGAGGACTACCTATAATTCCTGAATATTTTATTAGGTGAGGTATTATCAATTGTATCTGTGAGCTCTTGTAGGTAAAAAAGAATGGGAAGAAAAATTATATTAACTAATTGCATGGATGTGTATTCCAGTAGGCCCAAATAAAATCCCACATTTATGACCCCTCAAATCTCATTGCTTCAGGTGCATAAAAGGAGCTTGAGAAAGCAACAGGGGGTTGTAATAACTATATTTCTAGATTAATCCCAGATTGCACTGGAAATCATAACTGAGCCTTTTCCAGCCTGTTGTGCATCCCCTAAATGCTTAGCAAAAGAGAGAACAGATGAAGCTAGCAGATGGCTCTCTGACTCTCACAAATATGTTTGTGCTCATTTGTTTATGACTTTGGCCCTGTGCAGACAGTGGGATTTTAATTTTGGCAGTGCTTTCCTGTCCATGTAGGCGAGTAAGAAAACTTAGCAACAGCCCCTCAGTGGGCAAAACCACAATCAGGTTTACAACTAAAAATGTATTTATGTTGTTGGCTACAATGGAAATATTGTAAGACCAAACTTGGGTTTTCGAAAAGCAAACAGCTATATATACTTGTGTGTGAGATTGAGATTGAAATATTTTTGCCCAGTTGCAGAAACAATTTCCAAGATCATAAGACAAGCCAACTCACATCTGATGCGAGGTCAAAAGTTCTGCAAAGAGTGACTGTGGGACAGTGATGATGGATTGTGTTCTATCAAACCATTTTCAAACCCTAGATAGATTTTTCTCTGGAAATGGTCCCGTGTTCTAACTAAACAAGCCTGTAAAAACTTCAAAAGCTGATAATGTTCCTGGGACACCGAAACCGTGTATTCTGCTGTGCTTATCCTGATTTGATTCAACAGAGACATTCTTTCATGTAAGCAAAGTGTAGCTAGTTTGAGATTCCCTGCATATTTATTTATTTAATCAAATTAGTTTTCCAGTTTGTTTTTCCTAAAAATAACACTTAGACTTATATACAGCTTTATAGTGCTTTAAAGTCTTCTCTAAGTGGTTTACAGAGTCTGCCTCTTGCCCCCAACAATCTGGCTCCTCATTTTATCGACCTGGGAAGGACGGAAGGCTGAGTCAACTGCTTGAGCCTGGTGAGATTCAAACTGCCAAATTTCAGTCAGCAGAAGTAGCCTGCAGTACTGCACCATCATGGCTCATAGGAGATATTAGGCACACTGGACAAATTTAGTTTGTCTAGATATGTTATAGGTTGTTTTCTCTTTCATTTCAGCTGAGATGCACAGCAACAGCATCATCTTACGGGATGATTTTGATTCTTATCACTTGCAAGGATTGAATCCTACGATGTGGTGAGTTCAGCCGCTCTAACTCTAACATCCAGAAGATAAATGAGTTTCAAGGAATGAAGGAGGGAGGGAAGGAAAGGAAGGAAGAGCAATAACAATAACACTTAGACTCTTTACAGCCCTCTCTAAGCGGTTTACAGAATCAGCCTATTACCCCCAACAATCTGGGCCCTCATTTTAATGACCTCGGAAGGACAGAAGGCTGAATCAAACTTGAGCCAGTCAGGATCGAACTACTGACTGTGGACAGAGTCAGCCTGCAATGCTGCATTGTAACCACTGAGCCATCATGGCTGGAGGGAAGGGGGGTGGAAAGAAGAAAAGGAAGTAAGTAAGATAGGAAGGGAGGAAGGGAAGGAGGGAGGAAGGAAGGAAGGAAGGAAGGAAGGAAGGAAGGAAGGAAGGAAGGAAAGAAGGAAGGAAGGAAAGAAGGAAGGAAAGAAGGAAGGAAGGAAAGAAGGAAGGATAAAATAGTATGGTAGTAGGATTGTGACCCATAACTAACTAAAGGATTTAGCTCATTTTCAAATCTTCCTGAGCTTTGCTGCTCAATGGATATACAACTTGATAGACTCTGATCTTCTTGAACAGTTTCTTGATTTAAAAACAGGAGACAGTCTTTTCCATAGCACTGAGGTTTGGGAAAACAAATGTTTCCTTAATGGACATTGTTTTTAATAACAGCATATTTACAGCCTCCTAGTCTTGGAGAGTCTTGACAATCTCTCTTGGTGCCATCTGTTGCGATGGCATCGTGCCTCTCTATTAACCGATCAAGGCTTTCTGTAATAGAGCTTTCCGTGTCTAGTAGCTGTTTGTGCAATCATTTCAGCTTGTTTAATCTCTGCATAAGACCTGTACCTGATGCCCTTAATAGATGCTTTTGGGAAAGCAAAATATGCCTTGTTTTTTGGGTCTCAAATGCCTGCCACAAAAGCCATTGATAATCGTGCTCATGTCAAGCCTTCTACAGATGGCAAGGATCAAGGAAGCAAGCAAGGGATTACACAAACGCTGTTAAAGGTTTCTGTAATGCAGGCGTTAGGGGAAAATCTGCAATCTGGAAAACTACAAGCAGCACATCCAAACTTAATTATTAGTGAGTTCATTAAGACAGAATCTCTTGGAGGGTTGTGTTATAAATTATTTTTTGCCAGCTGGACTGAGTTGCTGTTTGTGAGATAAGCAATTAAGTGGAGTGAGTTGCTGTTTGTGAGATAAGCAACTAACAGACTCCCTCACTATCTCTCTGTTGTTTATGTCTTACACTCTCTTCATTACACTCCCAGACTCCTCTTACAGTTAGCAAAATGCTAACTAAGTTGATTACTAAGTGAAGGCTTAGTAACCAAACAGTTAAAATTAGCTGTCTCCTATTTATATCATGGTCATCAAGTTAATCCTTTAATTTCAACCAAATCAAGTGCAAATATATGGTCTAAACCAGGGGTCTCCAACCTTGGCAACTTTAAGACTTGAGGACTTCAATTCCCATGGGTGTTGAAGTTCGCACATCTTAAAGTTGCCAAGGTTGGAGACCCCTGGTCTAAATCACAATGGGCAAATATGGAAAATGGACAACCCTAAAACTTGAAGAAGCTTGGAAATTTCCTGGAAGATAATCGACATGACAAGACCCTTTAAGACAGAAATCTAACTATATCACTGTGTCTGTAGCTGCAAAGTCAAGTGTATTTTTACGTTAGCATTAGGCAAGCTTTAACAATTATGCAAAACACACAGAATTGCATGACATAATGCTTAAGATGCTGGATGGATTGCTAGCATTGGGTTGCTCGTCAACCATGGAAGCACATGGGTTGACTTCAAGCCAATCATTCTTTCTTCTCTCAACCTTTCTCCCAAGGTTTGTGTTGGGGGTGAAATTGGAGTTTTGTATATGCCACATAACCTGTTATATTTTAAGAGAAGAACCTAGATAACAGTTGAGAAAAAGCTGTTTACTTCTCTTGACTCTTAACAGGATATTTTGCCATGTCTTGGATAGAACAGAGAAAGGTTTTGTGAGGTTTAATATTTTCAACCACAACATTGCTCAGGCCCATGTGGACAATAATCTGCTCCTTAACTATGTATTCAAGATGGACAGTGATTAATACTTATATGTATTTATATGTTAGGGTGTACATATATATGTAGATAGCTTATCTATAGGTGTGTTATGTATGTGCAAACTATTGAGAGCAGACAACAGAATTTCATTTTTAATGTATGCTGTAGTGCCCACAAAAAAAAAAAACGACAATAAAGATTATCTTAAACCTCCTGCTCAAGGAGAAGAACCTGCACCATTTCATTTCAGACAACTTAAGACTTTTGTTCCTTAACTTAAGATGGGCTCCAGTTTGAGTCTGAAAGCATGGAAGACAAATCTTTTGGTCCCAGTGACCGACCTAGATTGGATTCTGCAACATTATCCTGGGACACGTATATTCGCATTCGTTCATTAAGACTTTTAAGCACAATATTCTCTTTGAAGCCACATGATGTTCAAGATATTCAACTGTCCTTCAGTGATAGAGCATCCACAGCTTCTGAACTAGCCTGTCTCCAGAAGTTGTGGGTGTTCCACCACTGGAGGTTTTCAAGAAGAGCCCGGAGAGCCCTTTGTCTGGAAGGATATAGGGTCTCCTGCTTGAACAGAGGGTTGGACTAGAAGACCTCAAAGGTCCCTTCCAACTCTGTTATTCTGTATGCTACTTTTGTTGTGGCCTGTCGGCTGCCGACCCCTCAAGCAGCTGAATCAGAGGAGGAGGAGGAGCTGTGGGAGTCAAAGTCAGCATCAGGGCAACCTGAGAGCTTTGAGGGGGGAAGAGGGAATGGAGCTGTCAGAAATAGAGACAGAGGCAGAATCTGGGCCGTCCATCAGCCCTCAGATGGAGAGTCAACAGAGCCTAGGTACAGCTGGGTCCAGTGCCTGATACACAGAAGGCAGAGGAGAGGAGAGCAGTGAAAATCTATGGGCTGGTCCTTGGGAGGGAAGAACCAGGTCTGGAGGTGGCTGATGAGGAAGAGGAGGAACAGCTGGGTCCAGTGCCTGACACACAGAAGGCAGAGAGGAGAGGAGAGCAGTGGAAATCTATGGTCCGGTCCTTGGGATGGAAGAGCCACCACTGCTACAAAGCCCCACCTTAGCCCTGGGGAGAAAATGCCAGGGGGCAGAGATGAATAAATGTGGCAAACAACTGTTCACCTTCCATCCGGACAGACCTGTTAGCCTAGAAACGTTTTTGCCAGGGCTGCCAGCTCTCCTAACAAAGCAATCTTTTGAATTCACTTCATGGGGTTTGTTGCGTTTGGGGGGGCTGGCTCGGAACAGCTTTCTTCCATGGTTCTTCCAACTCACTTGGATTCTTTTTCTTGCAGGTTTGAATGCAGCAACTGTGAGGTTGGAGACCAGTGTGGTGTCATCATGCATGGGAGTGCTGTCACTTTTTGTGAGCCATACGGGCCAAGAGAACTAGTAAGTCTTGGCCAATCCTCGACTTGGTTGACGAGGTCTCTCTCTTTGAATATCCCACACGTAAAAAGCTCGTCCATCTTACATTCCCCTTTACGCCAACAGTTTCATAGATCTGCTTCCTTTCCTTGGTCCTGAACACATTTGCCTTTTCCTCGCCCCAAATGGTAAAAATTGCCTTTTCCACTTTGCGATAGGAAAGTTTTTCCTTTTTATCCTACCGCCTTCTACCTTCTTTGTAAATTTCTTTTTAACACTGAAGAGTCTTCCAAGGGAAAATACAAGCAGTCTTTGACCACAATTGAGCCCAGCATTCCTGTCGCTAAGTGAGAAATCTGTTGAGTGAGTTTTGCCCTGTTTTACCACCTTTCTTGCCAGAGTTGTTAAGCGAATCAGTGCTGTTTGTTAAGTTTGATTTATTGATTTATATTTTTTTTAATTTGGCATTTCTGCGCCTCCCATCTCCCTCAGAGAGGGAGGTTTAACATTTGCTCATTTAACATTTTCTGAAACCATAATATGGTGTTTTTCAACCATGGCAACTTTAAGATGCTTGGACTTCAATTCCCAGAATTCCTATGCCAGCTATGGATTCTGGGAGTTGAAGTCCACAGATCTTAAAATTGACAAAGTCAAGAAACACTGCAGTGGATTGTACATAGCTAAATTTGTCAATTACATCATCCTGTTTAATGAATGTGTAACTGGTACTGAGCCTCACAATCACAGGCTCCTCCCAAATTTTAGAAGACTACATAAGTACAGGTAGTCCTTGACTTACAGCAGTTCATTTTGTGGCCATTCAAAGCTGCAATGGCACCAAAAAAAGTGACCTATGACTCTTTCTCACGCTTATAATCATTGCAGAATCCCTGGGGTCATGTGATTACCTTCTGCAACCTCCTGCTCAATGGTGGGATTCAAACATTTTTACTAGCAGTTCTGTGGACATGGCTTGATGGGTGTGGTATGGCTTGGTGGGCATGACTTAATGAGCATGGCAGGGGAAAGATACTGCAAAATCCCACTCCCTCCCCACCCCACTAACCTGCTTTCCAGCTCCATTCTCCTGTGCAGGGCAACCAAAGAAGACCCAGCCAATCAGCTGGGACTTGGGAGGCAGAGAAGAGATGGGGTTGGCAGGGCCAGTCAGAGGTGGGATTTGCCGGTTCTCTGAACTACTCAAAATTTCTGCTACCGGTTCTCCAGAACTGGTCAGAACCTGCTGAAGACCACCTCTGCTCCTGATAAGTCATTGTGGAAACCAGATTCACTAAACAAAGAGTGATTCACTCAGCAACTCTGGCAAGAAAGATCATAAAATGGGGCAAAACTCACTTAATAACTGTCTCATTTAATAACAGAAAATTTGGGCTCAATTGTGGTCATGATTCAAGGACTACCTGAACAAGCCAACATTTCACTGAGTTCCCTCAGCATATGGAACAGGCTTTGAATTAAACCAGGGAAGGGGAACTTAACTGAATATACAAGATTAAGGAACAGTCGTAAAAATACTGGATTTTCTCATCCAAGGTTATTGCAAAACTGAAAATACATTAGTCCAGGCAGTTTTAGTGGCTTGGCTTGACAACTATTTTTAATTCATGGCACTTGGCTGGGAGGGAAGGATCATCGTGCAGTGATTTGCATTCAATATTTAATGTCTGATTCTTCTAAATTAAAAGATCTCAGAAAATGTTGCACCCTATTTGAGATAGACAATAATTCTTAAACAGGGTCCGTGGCAATGCCAGGATTTGCGTCCTGGCAAAATTTTTGAAGAGTGAAATTATACTGACTCATTTCCTTGCTCATGTTCTCAATGATCCATGGTTAAATAGTCTCTCCGTAATGTTGGAGAGACCACAAGTTAGCAAATAGTAGCAGAATTTATGTTACATGATGTAATGAACCACATACCAGATCTGTTAAAGAAAGGTATCAAACATAACAAGTTCTCTCTGCTTCGGTTAGTTTCATTTTATACGACATTTTAACCTTGTATGGCACCTTTTTTTCCTGCATCGCAATTCTTAAATATACTCTTCTCTCCTTCAAGTTTTTTTTTTAATTAAACCTGTTAGCTTAAATCTGTCTTAATGTCACTTCAGATTTATTAAGGTAAAGGTAAAGGTTCCCCTCACACATACGTGCTTGTCGTTTCCAGCTCTAGGGGATGGTGCTCATCTCTGTTACAAAGCCAAAGAGCCAGCGCTGTCTGAAGACATCTCCGTGGTCATGTGGCCGGCATGACTAAATGCCGATGGTGCATGGAATGCTGTTCCCTTCCCACCAAAATGGTCCCTATTTTTCTATTGCATTTCTTTACATGCTTTCAAACTGCTAGGTTGGCAGAAGCTGGGACAAGTAACGGGAGCTCACTTGGTTACACAGCGCTAGGGATTCGAACCGCCAAACTGCTGACCTTTCTGATCGACAAGCTCAGCCTCTTAAGCCACTGAGCCACACCTGAAAGTCCAGTTAAACCGGTTTATTGCTGAACACCTATACACAGGAGTCTTTTCAAGTAACAGTCAGCAATTGCTTGGGATTTGATAAATCTCCAAGGAATTCAAGGGATGTTGGACTTAGTTCATTTGTGACTATATAAGGATTCTAGGCTGATCCCTCTTTTGACTCCACCACCAGATTTTGTCACTTCTGCGATGAGGCAGCTTAAATTGATTTTTTTGGGGGATGGGGGGTGGGGGGGGGCTTTGAGACAATATTGACTCCTGGTAATATCCTGCTTCCTAGGGTTGAGAGTGACTGGCTCAGATCACTCAGCTGACTTTATGCCTAAAGAGAGACTAGAATTCACAGGATGATGTAATTGAGAAAATTGAATGTTTCATCAGCAATGTCTCATTGTCTGTTCATGATGCAGTCAGGATTCAGATCAGCTGGGATTCTGTTGGCCATAAGATATTATGAGCAAGCCCTTCTTCTCTGGTCGCTGGTCATCACTCTCCATGGTTATTTGGGCATCCTCTCATTTCTGAAGGGTCTTTCTTCCATGGGTTTATTAAATGCATAAGGATGTGCATTTTTAAACACACATCTAACATAACAATGTTGTGCTGCACAAAGCAATAATCTCTCAATTGCCGGTGTGGAATTGCCTTCAATGAGATGTCCTGCTATCTGAGATCATGATTTCTAATTCTCCCCCACCTATGATCAAAGAGAACACTGTTGGGAGTTGGGATAAGAGAAAGATGGAGACAGTGTTCACATGGAATCGAATTGTTTGGAGTAGGAAATCTCATTGAAGCAGGGATGAGTTGGACTTCCAACTATTTTCCCCATCTGCAGTTGAGAGCTTCTTGCTATTTGGGAGTTCTGAAAAGAGAAAGATGGAAACAATGATCACATGGAGTTGAATTGTCTACCTTCTAAAAGTAATGGTTACTTTTATAACCATGGATTTATTCAGTGGTGGGATTCAACCAGTGTAATAACCGGTTCACTGAGCATGCGCTTCTTGCATGCATGGTGCATTTGAAAACTTCTCAAAAACTTACCTTCTACTGCCCTGGTGAGTAAGGGTAAGTAAACTACTGCCCTGGTGAGTAAATTAGCTGAGGCACAGCAGAGTCTATCAGTTGGGCTTCAAACAAAAGAAATATAGGACAGAATAGCGCAGGGGCAGGTGGGCAGGGCCAGCTGATTACTGGAACTACCGGTTCATCCAAATCGGTCCGTACCAGCTGTATCCCATCCCTGGATTCATTCCTTCATTCCTTTCTTTTAGCCATGTGAGGGTGAGGTTCTTCTGGTGGGCACCTGATTTGTGTCAGGTATGCAAACTTTGGTGGGAGTGAGAATTAAACAAGATTTGTAGTTTAGGAGAGATGGATGAGTTAGCAAGAAGACTGGGCACTTCCTGCTTTCCATCCTTGGAAGACCTCCAAAATATATCTCATCCTCGTCCTCTCACTCCAACACCAAAAGACAGAAGACACCATACTTTAGTGAAGGGGAGAAGAACTTCATGAATATAAGGAAGGAATAAGTGTCTAAGGGCCCTAGAGATTGATTTTCTCCAAGCTGTTCAGGGACAGTTGGAGAATTTCTAATCACTTGCTTCTGGCTATAAATTTACTTTCAGGCTAAGTTCCAGGCAGGGCTTTGGAACGCTAAAGAAGTCAATAAGGAATAAGTTATAAATGTCTAGAACTGGAGTTCCTGTTCTTTTATAGTTGTATAGATATCAGGGCTACCCACCGTGGCCAACTTTAAGACTTGTGGACTTCTATTCCCAGAATTCCCATGCTGGCTGAGGAATTCTATTGGATCACAAAGCAACATATGAGTTGATACAGCAAATGAAGATCATAGTTAGATCAGCAATAACTTGGTTAGAGAGAATGTATACACATATTACACTTACTGTCTTCATTAGTAATTAAAGTTATTTCTATATTTTTAAAACTGGTGTGATAAAACTGGAATTGTCAAAAAGTTGAGGAAAGACAATGTCAGGCCCAAGCCCAAAGATGACCCAGCAAAAGCCAAACGAGTTCAACTATTTGCTTACAGTTGGTAGACAGAATCTTGCCAGACTAAAGCTATGCTCTCCTAATCTATATATACTGTATACCCTGAGAGATTCTAGGATATGACTGCCTTGAATTGCTTTGAAGGTTTAACAGGATACTGGACTGAAGAATAAAGATTTCAGTTTTATGTTCAATAGAGGTATAGCAACAAATTAATATGGTGAATCAATTCAACAATTCTTCCCCACTTTTTTTTATAGATTACCAATGGCCTTAACACAACAACAGCTTCTGTGCTCCAATTTTCAATAGGTAAGTTTTTATGATGGCTTTAATTAAAAGGCATGAGAATTGCAACTCAAGTTTATTTAAAAGTGTTATTGCGCTTTTGTATTTGTATCTTATCCTTCACTTAATGCTGTAATGTGTCTACTTTTACCTTCCTTTGGACAGTTCTTTTAAACACTCCTTATGTATTAATCTTTTTATATGCACTGCATCTTATTAATTATTTTTTTAGAAGAAGAAAAAGGCTGACAAAATTGTTTGTATTTAAAGTATTGAACAACAATGGTACTTCATATATAATCTTATCCAAAGAATTACAAAACATTTAAGCTGGTTAGACAAAAATGGAAATTCAAATTGCTTATACCAGGGGTCAGCAACCTTAAACACTCAAAGAGCGATTTGGACCTGTTTCCCACAGAAAAGAAAACACCAGGAGCCACAAAACCTAGGTGGGCGTGACCAACTCAATGTCTCTCCCACCCAGTCACATGATCCCCACCACCACGCCTACCCAGGTTTTGTGGCTCCTTATGTTTTCTTTTCTGTGGGAAATGGGTCTGTCTCCCTCCCCCCCTCCCTCTCATTTCTGTTTTTTGTGTTTTCCCTTCTCAGGCCAGGTGAGGAGTGCCTGGAAGGGGAAGGGGAGGGGAAGGGGTGGGGACAGCCAGTGATGGGATCACCCAACAGGGAGCCATAGCAGAGGGCCCAAAGAGCCACATGCAGCTCCAGAGCTTCAGGTTGCTGACACCTGGCCTATACACTACAACTTTCAAACAATAAAATGCATTTTTACGGATCAAAACAAAAAGGCATGGATGAAAGATAGATGAATTAACTGAATAATAAAGTGGGGACTTTGAGGTCTTCCAGTCAAACTCCCTGTTCAAGCAGGAGAGCCTATATCATTTCAGACAAGTGGCTTACCAGTCTCTTCTTAAAAGCCGCCTACTTCTGAAAGCAACCCATTGCACTGATCAATTGTTCTGTCAGGAAATTTCTCCTTAGTTCCCGGTTGCTTTTCTCCTTGATGAGATTCCATCCATGGCTTCTTGTCCTGCCTTCAGGTGCTTTGGAGAATAGCTGGATGCCCTAAGATATTGGAACACTGCTATTATGTTGCCCCCTACTCCTCCTTTTCATTAAGCTAGACACACTCAATTCCTGGAAATGTTCTTCATTTGTTTCCATCCTTTGTGTTACTGGTTTCCGGTCTTGGAGAACAAACAGTATTCATTTCATTTCTCCTCCTTTCTGTCTTCAAATCATTGGTCTTTAGTTTAAAAAAACATACAAATAAGTTTTCCAATGAACAATTAATATTGTGAATTAACATGCATAAAAATAGAACCATTGTAGGAATGGTCATGTTTGGTGAACTGCCACTATATAATGAGCACCATGTTTCAGTTGGAGATACCAATTTATTTCTAAAAAGATGGATTTGTGCTCAAATTAAACACGTACCTTTAACTGAATCAATCATAATTATCAATCTATAAGTAGAGAATGTTGATATTTTGTTTACTGGAGATTTGAGTTTTTATTCCATTTTACCCTCTGTTCTTTCTTTGGGATATCCAAATAGTGCTGTATATTGTATAAGGGCCTTCTCAGTGGTGGCCTCTCCTTTATGGAACATATTCAACCAGAGACATAATTGGCCCTTATCTTGTTGCTTTTTGGAAGACCCTAAAAATTTGGTTTTATCAGCAGGCCTGGGGACTATGAATGGAGTTCAACTGGCTGGTTTATTTGTGTTTTATTGCTATGGGAGGAGGTGAAGGGTTTTTTAAAATGTGTTTTATTATAGGGTGGATTTTTTAAAAAAATGTTGTTAAATCTCCTAGAATCACCTCCATGTGAGTTATATAAATTTGCTTAATAAATAAAATATTCAAATAACCACATATAATTTGCTACTGTAATTTTAACATTTTTTAATCAAGATGTTAAACCCACTTGATGTCAGGGGTGTTCATAGCATACATTTTCTGTTTTACTTTTACTTTTTCTAACCATGTAGCTATGAAACGCAACCATTTTATCCTCAAATTATATAGACCAGTGATCCCCAATCTTTCCGACACCAAGGACCGGTCGCCAATTTTTCCACAGACTAGTGGGGAAGATTGTTTTGCGTGGAACCTCAATCCCTGTGCATGCACAGATGAAGCTTTCCTTGCATGGCCCAGTTCCTAACAGGCCACGGACTTGTAGCAGTCCATAGCCTCAGGTTTACTGACTCAGCTCACAAATATGACAAACCCTCTGTAGGCAAACAACATTCTTTTATTAGGAGCACCAGCAGCCCCGGCAAAAAGTATCTCTCTTTCAACAACTTTGTCCAGCAGGGAGATGAGTAGTTGTCTGCCACATCTATTAATCTCTGCCCCCTGCCATTTATCCCCAGAGCCACAAAGGGGCATCGCTAGTAACTGTGGCTATTCCATCCCAAGAACCAGCCCATAGATTTCCACTGCTCTTCTCTCCTCTGCCTTCTGCGCATTTGTGTGTCAGGCACTGGACCCAGCTGTTCCTCCTCTTCCTCATCAGCCACCTCCAGACCTGGGGAATGTTGACTCCCCATCTGAGGGCTGACAGACGGCCCAGGCTCCGCCTCTGTCTTTCTCTCTCTCTGCCAGCTCCATTCCCTCTTCCCCCTCAGAGCTCTCAGGTTGCCCTGATGCTGACCCCACACCGCCTCTTCCTCCTCTGATTCTGCCAGAGGGCCCGACAACCAACAGGCCATAACATCAGGGTTGGGGACCCCTGATAACTAGTTTAATCATATGTGAACTCTTCCAGATTTGTGACAGAGTAAGCAATTAAAAAAAAAAATTAAGTGGATCATCAACAAGCAGATGATTCCTGTATTTGAGGAAATGAGGTGCCTGTCTATGGGAAATTAACATTTGACTGTAGATAATTCAAGAATGAAGAAGCAATGTGGATGCAGAATTCTAGAAATGTACTTGTAAATTAAATTCTCATTTTTTTAACAACCAATTATCTCAGCTGAGTGTTTCTCAGTGGGATTGTGATTCTTTCAGTTGAGAAATTTATTGGAAATGAATACGATTAGATTAACCCCCTACTTTGAATTAAAATGTAAAATTCAGAAAGTCCCAGAAATGTATTTTATGATTTTGTTTTACTTTGATTTGTTTTATTAGTATTTTTAAAATAGGGTCTCAGATAAATAATAGCAGTGGCCTTTTAGCTGAGTTCTTACTTTCATAGTGAATTCTACTACATATTTTTCTTGTTTCCATAATACCCAGCTGACAGCAGCGATCTAACTGGGTTTTTAAATTTTTATTATTTTTCGTTTAGTTATTATTTTTTTTGCGCAATCAGTACTTCTGAACAGTCTTATAAAATTTCTACTCAAGCTGAGCATCCGCAGAAATAACTTCCATCAAAACCTATAGCCTTGGACTGAGGGTTTCTATCTGAAGAAATCATAAATCTGATGAATTGTCCAAAAAAGAGAAGTAACCAAAGGATTATGTTAATTGATAGACAAAAGCAAGTTCCACTTGTTCTGTATAAAGAATAATAGACTCCTAATACAAGATTCTGATTGGCTACAAAACCTGAATGGGGATTGGTTCAATAGGAACCAATCCACAAAGCTGCCAAAAAGGCAGCAAAACTAAATACCTGTCATTGGCTACAAGCCGGCAGACAAAACCCTATAAACAGGCTGCCGCGGCTTGAGCCAATGTTCCGTTTCTCAACTGCGTTAACTAATAAAGACTTTGTTGTTGGAACCCGGTCTACCTCGCGTTTTTCCGGACGGAACACTGGTGACGAAGGTGGGATCGTCCTAAACGCGAGACTGAGCACGTGGCAACAAATAAAACCAGACGAAGAACAATGGCTGGAAACAACGCGCCGCCCACACCCTTCAATCCCAATGAAGAGGATTGGGAATCCTATGTAGACCATTTCCAGATGTATTTGGAAAGTAACAAGATGGAAGAGATCTCAGACCAGCGTAAGAGAGCTGTTTTCTTGACACACTGCGGGCCCACAATCTTCAAAATGGCCAAGGCTTTGGCAAAGCCCCGAGATGTGAAACAATTGACTTGGCCAGAGCTCCAAAGAATGCTAAAGGCCCACTATGCACCGGTGGTGTCAAATCTTATCAAGCGGCATGAATCTTATCTAAAAGACCAGAAAGAAGGCGAAACCATCGCTGATTTTGTGGCAGCCCTCCGACAAATAGGGGGAGCGTGCGAGTTTCTGAATTTAGATGAAGCGATGCGGGATCGAGTAATACTGGGTTTAAGACACTCCAATTTACAGAGCAAGCTGCTCAATAAACCCAACATAACCGTAGCCAAAGCCATCGCAGAAGCCACAGCCGCTGAAGCTGTGAAAAAATCAGTGGTCAAAATGAAACAGATGAACGCGAACAATGATGAAACGAGCCTGGCTAGAGGGAAGAAACAATTTCCCACCACCACTCACCACGAAGATTTTGACGAGACGTCAGAATCCGGGGAGGAAGATGATGAAGTCCACCGCCTATACGCTGACAAGAAAGGACGCGAAAAAAGAAATTGGCGGGAATGCGCTGGCTGCGGAGGAAACCATCCTCGAGCCAATTGCAGATTCCTTGATGCCATTTGCAGAGCTTGCAAGAAAAGGGGGCATATCGAGAAAGTCTGCAGAAATAAAAAAAAATTACAGCCCGAACAGACGCAACAACTCCCCCGCACAAGCTGAGCCAAAACAGACTGAGAGAAAGTGGCAGCGGAACAAGCGAACCACTAACTGAGAGAAAGCACATCAGACTTTCACTATCAGAAGCGCTCAGACGGAAAGCGGGAAGAAAGTAAAAATAATTGTAAAAATAGAAGGTGATCCCTGCGAAATGGAGGTAGACTCTGGGTCCTTCCTATCAATGGTGTCATGGGACACCATCAAACAACTGGTTCCAGATATAAAACTCAAAGAACTCCAGAGACAAAAATTAACCCTCAAGGACTACCAAGGAAACCGAATTCCTGTAGTAGGCTTAGGACATTTCCGAGTCGCCTACAAACAACATGTCGAAGTACTACCATTGACAATAGTCGACCGAGACCGACCAAGCCTCCTGGGCATCGAATGGTTCGCACCATTGGGCATCGGGATGACCGGAGTAGACCGGGTGGCCGCAACCGACTGGGAAGAAAACCTGATCCAAGAGTTCCAGGACGTTTTCGACGGCTCCCTAGGCAGGTATCGGGGGACCCCAATTTCCTTTAGTCTAGCCCCCAGGTAGCTCCCTAGGAGACTAGGGCCAGACGAGTTCCTTTTGCTCTGAAAGCAAAAATAGAGGAACAACTAAATAAACTAATAGACCAAGGGGTTTTAGAACCTGTTGACCATGCTAAGTGGGAAACGCCAATCATAACACCAATTAAAGCAGACGGGTCAGTTCGAATCTGTGGTGACTACAAGGCTACCCTGAACCACGCATTGCAACAAAGCGCATACCCGGTGCCAGTCGTACAACACTGATTACATTCTCTTGGGGGAGGAAAAGTTTTCGCTAAACTAGATCTAGCGCAAGCTTACCAACAGCTCCCAGTAGACCCCTTAATGGCTGAAGCACAAACAATAGTGACCCACAAAGGGGCATTCAAATGCAACAGACTCCAATTTGGAGTGAGTGTAGCCCCAGGCGTTTTCCAGAGCCTCATGGAATGCCTATTGAATGGTATACAAGGGGTCGTGCCATACTTCGACGATGTCCTAATTTCGGCCAAAGATGCGACCCAGCTAAAAAAAAGACTAAAAGAGGTACTAACTAAATTCAGAGAATCTGGCCTTAAAGTAAAAAAAGAAAAATGCTGTTTAATGACTGATCGCGTTGAATTCCTGGGCTACTTAATAGACGGAGAGGGTATACACCCTACTGATAAAAAAGTCAAAGCTATTAAAGATGCACCAGAACCAAGGAACAAAACTGAACTACAGGCATTTTTGGGACTAATAAATTTTTATAACGTGTTCCTACCCCACAAAGCGACAATAGCGGAACCATTACACCGATTACTGGATAAAAAAACAATTTGGACTTGGGGTTATAGAGAAAAGAAAGCCTTCCAAAAAATAAAAAACTTATTAACATCAAACATCGTTCTTATCCAGTTTAGTAACACACTTCCATTGATGGTGACCTCCGACACCTCACCGTTTGGAGTTGGTGCCATCCTGAGCCACCAATTGCCAGATGGGAGAGAGGCACCCGTCACATACTATTCAAAGACTCTATCTAAAACCGAGCGTAATTATAGTCAATTGGACAGAGAAGCCCTGGCAATCATCGCCGGAGTGAAACGCTTCCACGAGTATCCATATGGAAGAACATTTCTGATAGTAACGGACCATAAACTGCTACTGGGAATTTTGGTGGGAAACAAACCAACACCGAACATTTTGTCCCCGCAAATGACTAGATGGTCAGAATTCCTAGCAGCCTACTCCTATACTCTGACACATTGCCCTGGGAAACAAATTTCCCATGCAGACGCGTTGAGCAGAGCACCATTACCAACTAAAGAGGAAGACCCGGCACCGACGATGACCACCTTGCAGATAGAGACATGCCCCGATCTACCCATATCTGCGAATGATGTCGCCAGAGCCACCGCAAGGGACCCATTGATTGCCCGTGTCCTGAACTGGGTAGGTAAAGGCTGGCCGGAAAATCAAAAAACTGAGAACTTTAAACCTTTCCGGACCAGACAAACTGAACTCTCAATTCAAAAAGGTTGTTTGTTGTGGGGTGATCGGGTAGTTATCCCTTTCAAATTACAAACTAAGGTACTGGGTATGATTCACAAAGGCCACCCTGGAATTGTTAAAATGAAAAGCCTTGCTAGAAGCTATGTCTGGTGGCCGGGTATAGATAGGGACATCGAATACTGGGTAAATTCTTGCAACAAATGCCAAAGAATCAGGCCTTCCTCACCAAAAGCACCCATAAAGGACTGGGAAACCCCACGAGGCCCCTGGTCACGAATCCACATTGACTTTGCAGGTCCTACTAAGGGGCATACTTTCCTAATTGTCGTAGATGCATACTCTAATTGGCTGGAGGTTAAACTTATGCCATCTACAACAACTGAAACCGTTACTAAACAACTTGACAAACTCTTCACAACCCATGGCCTGCCGGACGTCCTAGTGTCCGACAACAGGCCACAATTAACGAGTATCCAATTCGAACAATACCTAGCCTCCCTAGGTATAAGACATGCCCTAACCGCGCCGGCCCACCCGGCTGCAAACGGCAGGGCAGAGAGAATGGTCAGGTTTACCAAAGAAGGGTTAGAAAACATGGACATTGGGGATGTCCAAGATAAAATAAATCGCCTACTCACCCTCCAGCATATCACACCCAGTACTATGACAAACAAAAGCCCAGCGGAATTACTAATGGGAAGAAAACTGAGGTCGCAATTAGACAGATTGCACCCAAACTATACACCAGAAAGCCCCCCCGACTCCTCCACCCGTTTCAGGACATTTGAAATAGGCGACCTAGTCTATGCAAAAAATTTTACCGGGGACCCATTATGGCTTCCAGGAACAATCACACAAATTACAGGCCCCCGGTCCTACCGACTAACCGTAGACGACGGTAGGGAATGGAAGCGGCACATAGACCAGCTTTGGTCCCGAAACATAGAAAGAAGTACAAACACACAACCACAAATATTAAAAAATGATGAAAATCAAACCAAGGAGGGGGGGGGAAATACGAGAAAATAATAAAGAACCGTTTAAATTAAACACAGAATACAATAACAAACAAAAAGAGCAAAAAAGAGACTTACAGTTAGAAGAAAATTGCGAGAAGAGTCCACTCGAAGGGGCCAGCCAGGCCAGCTCGACCTGCCCGGAGAAACCAGGAGGGAGCAGCAAAACCGCCGGCCTAAGAAACTCAGGTGGCAGTAAAATGGCTGACTCACCCTTCCAGGCGGTTCCATGGAGAAGGACCGGAGAGACAGCAACCCCATCTGAACCGGTCGAAGTCTTCAACAGAAATGAACCGTGCAAGTCCAGTCGAGTCAAAAGAAGCTCCACCTACCTGCGCGACTACGTCACCACATAGGACTAAACTAAGAGGGGAGGGGTGTTCTGTATAAAGAATGGTAGACTCCTAATACAGGATTCTGATTGGCTACAAAACCTGAATGGGGATTGGTTCAAAAGGAACCAATCCACGAAGCTGCCAAAAAGGCGGCAAAACTAAATACCTGTCATTGGCTACAAGCCGGCAGACAAAACCCTATAAACAGGCTGCTGCGGCTTGAGCCAATGTTCCGTTTCTCAACTGTGTTAACTAATAAAGACTTTGTTGTTGGAACCCGGTCTACCTCGCGTATTTCCGGACGGAACACCACTGAGTTCTCACATTGCGATCAAAATAGATGAAAGCCAAAAAGAGTCCAAATTTATTTAGTATTACATTTCTGTCTTGCATTTTTCCATGGTTTTCAGACTAGTAGAGCTTTCTTTCCCCAAACCTCATTTTATGCTTGCCACAATTCTCTAAGGTGAGCCAAAACTGATTGCAAAATACAGGTAGCCCGTGACATACAACTGGAATTAGAATTTCCATTGCTACATTTCAGTGCTTTAGAGCCCACTCTAAGCAGTTTACAGCCAGTTGCCCCCAACAATCTGGGTCCTCATTTTACCAACCTTGGAAGGATTGAAGGCTGAATCAACCTTGAGCCAATCAAGATCGAACTGCTGGCAGTTGGCAGAATTAGCCTGCAATGCTGCATTCTCACCACTGTGCCACCATTGCAGAGATAGCAATAGCACAGACTTATATTCCATTTCACAAGGCTTTACATAGCCCTTTCTAAGCGGTTTACAGAATCAGCCTATTGCCCCCAACAATCTGGGTCTTCGTTTTACTGACCTTGGAAGGACGGAAGGCCTTGAGCTGGTCAGAATCAAACTGCTGAAACTGCTGGCAGCTGGCAGTCAGCAGAATTAGTTTGCAACCCTGTGTTTTAACCACTGTGTCACCATGGCTCATGTAGATCATGTGACCTCAGGGTGCTGCAACCTTCATAAATACATTCCTATTGCTAAGAGCCCGAATTTTGATTGACCATGACTGTGGAGATGCGCTGAAGTTACTGCAAATGCTTGCTAAATGAATGATTGTAAGTCAAGGACTACCTGTACTTGCTGAGCACTGTGTTCATTTCTGATTGCATGATTGTAGCTGCCATCTTAGCTTTTTTTTTAAACATAGCCTGCAAACACACCTGTAGCCAGATATCTATATCAGCCCCTCACATGGATCCTGGGGTTTCAAAGGTGCTTTTTCAAAAGGTAACTAGACTTTATTTTTTCCTGAAAGATTTCACTTCTCATCCAAGAAGCCTCTTCAGCTCTGAAGAAATTGTCAGTCTGTATTGAGCTCAACTGAAGAAGCTTCTTGGATGAGAAGCGAAATGTCTTCAAGGAAAAAACAAGAAAGTCCAGTTGCCTTTTTGAAAAAGCACTTTTGGAGACAACCATGACCTGGATGACTGAGAATGTCCATAGATATATAGTAAATCATTGTTGCTTTACACCAAGGATCTTCAAACTTGACAACTTTAAGACTTGTGGACTTCAACCCAGAATTCCTGAGCTAACATGACTGGAGGAGGAATTGTGGGAGTTGAAGTCTACAAGTCTTAAAGCTGTCAAGTTTGAAGACCCTTGCTTTACACTCTATAAAAACAATTTGCTTCCCTCAGTTCTGGTCATCATCTTCCTTGAGCATGATAAAGGATGGATTAAGGACTGAGCTGAAGATATGACTAAAGACAGAACTAATAGACACTAGAGAAAAGGAGAAATTCTCTACCCTGAGGTGTTTCACACAAGGAGGAAATAAAATGCTTACAGTGCTTGGTGAAGACTGGGGAATGAAACTGCTTCTTCAATGGAGATGAGTTTGTTTCTTTAATGCCAAGTGATAAACTTATATGGTCTAGAACAGGGGTCCCAATCTGAGGGCCAAAGCCAGGGCTGGGATTCTACCGGTTTGGACCGGTTCTATAGAACCGGTTGTTATGATTCTGCGCAGTTCAGAGAACCGGCAAATTGTGCCCCAGCTGCCCCACCCCTCTCCTCCCCACCCAGTCAGTCCTTATCGCACTTGCGCGACATTGCGTGCATGCCCAACATTGCTGACTGCATCTTCCCCACCCAATCACTCCTTAAGGTATTTCTTTTTTTCCCCTCCTGATGATCAGCTGTTTCTATGATCAGCTGTGCTGGGATTCCCCGCACTTACTTACTGCTTCATCCAGGAGGCTTCCCTGAGGCCCAGGAAGACAAAACATGGAGGGGAGATGTAGCACTATCAGACTATGGCTTGTATGCATCCTGGCCGTGTGAGTGATGGGCTGACACACACACATGCAGCCCCACCCATGCAAGTGGAGGGTGCATACACCTTGCCCTCACACAAACCTATCCCTTCTTCCCCCCTTCACCCCACGCCAAGTCACTAGCTGGAAAGGTTGCAGAAACTGGTCTAGAAACAAGTATTTGGAGTCAACTTGACCGATCATCTGTTGTTTAGGCTCTGTTGCTTGTTGTTGGCTCATCAAAGCGTCCGAGCAACAGATTGTCCTTTGAAACCTGTGGGCAACAGCTGAATCCTCCCCCTCAGCTCTTTCATTGCCAAAATGCTCCCCCCTCCAATATGAATCGAGTAATCTGATTTGGAGAAATTGATAATGGTTTAAATCAGTGAGAAAATGGCCCATATTGCCTCTTAAATCCAAAAGCTTCTTAGATGCTGAACTGGAAAGGATAACTTCCCTAAAACAATTTTACTAAATGTGTTTTTGGTGCTTCTGGGTTCTTTCAAAGACAGAATATCAGCAACACCATGCTGTTGTTGTTGATTGATATCTGATAGAAGTGGTGATCAGCTATTTCAGCTAATTAATTTAGATGCACTTATATATGAAATCGTTAAACTTAAAGTACAGGTATTCTATAATATACAGACTTCAGCATATTCAAAGTATGATCTTCATTTCAACTTTTCTTCCTTCCTTCCCTCCCTCCCTCTTCTCTTCCTCTCTCCTTCCTTCCCTCCCTCCTCCCTTCTTCTCTCTCCTTTCTTCATTCCTCCCCTTCCTTTTCCTTTCTTCCTTTCTTCCTTTCTTCCTTTCCTCCCTCCCTCCCTCCTCCCTCCCACACTCTCTCCTCCCTCCCTTCTTTCTTTCCTTCTTTCCTTCCCTTCTTCTCAAATCCAGAAAGAGGTTCCATCTTGTGTTAATGTCAGATAATTACCCATCTCCCTTTTCATATAGGTCAGTGTGCTCAGAATTGCTATCATGTGCAATGGGATTGCTGCTAATTAAGATATTTAAAAGTAGTACCTTTGGGAACATTCCAGTCAAAAATTTTAATTGCACAGTTTAGGATTGAAAACAGCCACTTGAGAGCTCTAAAGCTTCGCTGCCATTAAATATTAGTCTGGTTCATTAGTTAAATTATCTTTGTCCCAAAGGTGCTTTTTCAAGAGGCAATTGGACTTTCTTGTTATTCTTTGAAGATGTTTTGCTTCTCATACAAAGAAGCTTCTTCATCTCTGTTCTGTTCTGTTCCATTCCATATTTTCTATTCTATTCTGTACCATTCCATTCTATTCCTATTTCTATTCTACTGCATTCCACTTTACTCCATTCCATTCCATATTTTCTATTCTATTCTATTCTATTCTATTCTATTCTATTCTATTCTATTCTATTCCATTCCATTCCATTCCATTCCATTCCATTCCATTCCATTCCATTCCACTCCATTAAAAACTCATCCCATCTCATCTCATGGCTAACTTGTAGAATAACACAGGCCACTATATTAATGGCAGAAGTACTTGTTCATGAAGAGAGAAAGCCAGTGGGGATTTGTTGAACATTCATTTTCCCCATATGAAAACTCTCGGATATGTAAATTGTACAATTGTGCAAAAGGCTCCTATTTGTTTGAATTGCATAACCAAGATCGGTTTCTCTTGGAGACCAGTACAGAAGGTGGCGGATCTGTTGGTTTCAATCCACTGAATCAGTTGTGATGGGTCTTGAAGGATTTTCTTCAGGCTCACAGCATTACAGCACAGCCAGTAGTCAAGAACATAACATTACAATGACATCCTGCTTATCTGGGTAAAACACCAGCCTCTGTTTGGTAGTGTGGATTCTTTCCATACCTGTGGGGTAGGCCAAGATGATTCACTGATGACACTTTAATTAAATATCTCTGCCTGTTGTCTTAAAAAGCATTCATGTACTTGGAAATATAAGCTTCACCGAGGTTAGCAAAATATGGAAACAATCCATCTGCAATTCCTTGGAGGAAAATCCATTCCTTAATTTGATGCTTGCCCAGGTATTCAAAATGAATGACCATTCCAGATAATGTTCCTTATGCTGGTGTTATTTATTTGTTTGTTTATATAAAAATAGCAAGATTAGCAGGAAAACAGTATTGGGCTAAAGCAATCCAAAGTAAGCTTACTAAGATTCTTAAACCAAATACAGTGGTACTGTGATGACCTGGGGTCTGGTACAAAAGCAACAAAGTCACAAAAATAGGTAAAGTCACTTTAATTCCTCTAACTTGGGCCCCAATGTCCAGTTATCATTGGCTGGAGAAAAAACTCTCCCAAGAACAGTCTTTAAAGGGAAGAAATTCAGTTCAAAGCCAAAGTACATATAAATTATAAATAAAAATCAACACAAACCATGCTGCAACAATTAATGAGACAAGGCAGGATAAGGAATTCCAGACTTCAAAAGATAACAAACCACACACAATTGAGAGGATGCCAGACCCCAGATAACCTCGACAAACAAATATAATTCATGCTTTGCTTCCAGCAAGGTGCTGTGCGCAAACACCTTTTTAAATCCTGTTTTCCCAGCTGCAGGTAATGAAGGGAATCAGGGCCCTTTTCTCCCCTGTAACCCATGTAGCTCATGTTGCTCCCTTCTCCGTTCCTCCCTGCGTGTCCTAGGATGAAGACGGGGTAGGCCTGGGTCTTCCTCTGAATGCCCAGCCAGATTGTGCCCTTCCCCAGTTTCCTCCACAGCCACTGGAGCCACACTCCCACTTCCTGTCAACTCCTCAATCTCCCCTTCAGAATCAGATTCCCCTTCAGAATCAGATTCCAACAGGGGCATGACAGGTTCTAGGGGGCTCGATGAGTACCAAAAACAACGAGTAACAAACATTTTTTCCCCATAAGGAATAATGTAGTGAGTCACAAGGAGGCCAACCCGGACAAGTTCTATCTTGTGAGTCAAGTACCAAACAAATGGTGAGTACCAGGGCAAAATTTTCACCTCAAAACAGTTGAGAACTGAGGTATTACTGTGCCAGGGAATTGCACAGTGGTGTCCAAATGGTGTCAGAGATGCTGACAAGAACTTGTGGTTTTATATAAATAAATATATTTACAGTAACTAAGAGAGGCAAACAGAAGCATAATTTAGGTAAATTAAAAGAGAGAGGAAAAAAAGGTGAGAAATAAGGAAACTCCCCCTTTTCTCTCACAGCAACCTATCATAGCTCAGATTGCCTTGTAGTGGCTAACTCTCTTTATCCAATTAGTTGTAACTGTGGGTTTTTACTTGTGGTCCAATCCTTCACTGCTCCAGCTATTACATTTTAAATATCTTAACACACTGTACCAGCAAACCAAAGTCTGATGATATTTGAAACACCGTCCCTCCAAGAAGTCACTGACTGAGCTGGACATATTGCTGTCAATAATTTTATACAATCATGTTATTTATACAATAAATAACAGAGCTTTTTTGTTGTTGTTCTAAGGTTCATGCACCTAGACATTAAAATATGCTCTCATTTTCTTTGTTTAAAAAGTATTTTAATTGATTTCATAAATGTTGCCTCTCAAAAAGCTTTTGATAGGAACTTTCATCAGAATATGATCCTAGGCTCTCTTCTGGATTAGGCAATGTGGTTAGGCAACCACAGGTAATATAATTGCCGGATTTTACAGGTATTTGTGGGAAAACTCTAAAAATCCATCCTCATTTCCCAACTAAAGTTCTTCTTGTTAAATAAAATCAGGGTTTACCGGAATTTAGTTGTGTAAACTCACAAGAAGGCAACTTTCACTAGTTATTCTGATAAGTTTATGTTGTTTATATAAAATAGGTTCCTTTACAAATAAATGTTGCCTGAACAAGACAAATCATATTTTAAACAATTTTACTCTCCAGTAGTTGAGTATACTTTGAAAGCTACTCAGTTTGGAAAGATGTATTTAGGGTTTGGATTTCCTGTGCATTTGAAATGTATACATGACAACAGATGTCATCCAATTAAGGAGATGTTCCACCAATAAAGAAAAAAATGGTATATAACTGTTTTTCTTTTTTAAAAAATAGGTTAGCGGCAGTTGTTAGTCAAATTATTTTTAAGAACTTAATTGGGAACGCAATGTACATACCCTTGTTGATGCAACATTAATTAAACACAGTGCTATTGTTTTGTTAGCTGCACAAAGATGTTAAGGCATATTGTACATGCTGGTAAGAGGTGGAATATTTTATTTTTAACTTCATTAAAAATTTCCTTTTTAAATAAGATGATAAATAAGGAGAGAGAGAAAAGGAAAAAAGGGTGTTATAACACTTTCTGGTGTCTTTCCAGAAATTTATTTTTAGATCTACGAATAATTATTTGCTAGAATTAAGCAAAAGTTATTTCTTTGCATCTATACTATTTTGCAACCAATTCACTGAATATTTTCTATATAATATAATAATAAACATCTTTATATGCACGATTCCATAATACTTCATGAACAAGGACATTCTTGTATCTTTTTAAACATTGCCATGGAAAATATTTGGAGTAATTTAGTACAGTATTAGGAGCATCAATTTTACAAAGGAGCTCATACTGTGTTTATCTTCAAAACAGAACAGCTTAACTGAGAAATTATAGAATACGTTTTTTAAAATAAATGTTATTAATTTTCTATTAATTACATTTCTTAGTGCTTAATAAACATAATGACATCTGGGTATTTAATTTGCTTATTCCATTCTTGCTCTCCACCCCTTTTTTCCAACTGCTGGCAAAATAAATTACATGTTTGATAATATTCTGTGTCTTCTTTCTATTTGATTTTCTATGTAAGTCTATTCATTTCTGCACAAGTATCTTCTTAATTATCTCTTCATCTTGTGATGTTTCTTCATCTTTCCAATATTGTGCGAAGATAATCCTTGCTGCTGTTAAGACATATAATACTAAATGCATACTTTTCTTGTCAATTTATTCTGATATCATCCCTAATTAAAAATAGTTCAGGTTTAAAATCTACATGTTTCTCTATTAATTTTTCTAGCCACCTGTGTATCTTTGCCCAATTTTTTTTTTAGCACAAGCCCACCACATATGATAAAATGTGCCCATCTTTTGATCACATTTCCAATTTAGAATACAAATTATGTTGTGTTTGGCAAAATGCTCATATTCATTCTCTACCATTTTATGTAGAATATTACAAATGTGGCATATTTCTCTACCTTATGTGTTGCAGTCAGGAATCACATGGCATCGCATTTGATTCCAAAACAAAATTATGCTTACTATAACCCAGCAGAGACTTTTTATGAGGTTAGGGAAAACCTTTGGAAAAAAAGGTTTTCCAGCACAGGTACAAAACATTCCTTTTTAAAGGGTTAAAATAACCGTGTCCTTAACAAGGTTTATAGGGCTGCTTTGGAAGGTATGTCAGCTGTCTCTAATTGCACAGCCACCTCTCAGGGGATGTGGCTGGCGTATTCCTTTATTGGAAAATTTAAATTCATCAAATATAGATTTATGGTGGAATCACCATCTGGTCTAACTCCTTAACCTACAGGACAGAAAGGCTCCTATTTTTTGACATGTTGAGAGGTTATCTTGATTCTTTCAGAATGCAGATTTCTTTTCCCAGTATAATTATTCTGATTAATAAGCCATTTTCTGAGGGAGACATTTTGTCTGCTGAATAAGGGGTGACATGATAGCAAGTGTTCCAGTATTTGAGGGGTTGCCACAAAGAAGAGGGAATCAAGCTATTCTCCAAAGCACCTGAAGGCAGAACTGGAAGAAACAGATGGAAACTTCCCTTCAAAAGTTGTGGGTGCTCCAATACCTGAGGTTTTTAAGAAGAGATTGGACAATCATTTGTCTGAAATGGTCTAGGGTTTCCTGCCTGAGCAGGGGTTGGACTAGAAGACCTCCAAGGTCCCTTCGAACTCTTGTTATTCTGTTATAATGGAATCTCATCTCAATTCCCGTTTTCCAATATGCCCATGTACTGTATCTCTATTTCTAGGAACTACCTTCTCTTTGGTGTGGGTTTTCAAATGCATATGTATCTACCCAAGGGACTGTTCCATTATATATAAACCATCATAATGCACATATATTTGATCCTTCTGCTTCCTGGAGCCCCTTTGGATTTCTCATAAATCTACAATCTTGATTATTATTATTTTTTTAGGTTGGGTTTACACTAAGTCTCACAGCAGACATTCATTTTATAAGGATTGGAACTCTTGCTATTGAAGAAACATATTTTTCCTTGAAGCTGGAGTCTAATATTTTTGACTTATTTCTCACTCACTTCGAGGTGATGTTTCAATATTGAGGCAGATCCACAATGTCCTTTGTTTTTGTTTTAAAGGAAAGAGTGGAGGGGGGGGACTTTTGAGGGAATAATTTTTGCTTTCGAAGGATTTCATTTCAATTTTTGAAGCTTTGCTGTTGGAAAGGCTTCCTTTAAATTATGCCCTGGAGTTGGCTTCAGACAGCAAGATGCAATGCAAACTGTCCTACTCTTAGGACGATGATGCTATACGCTGCTTAAAAGGAAGTGAAAGAGGAGAAGGAGGAAAATCTCTCTTTTAAAGAATGACTGAACCTAAGCAGGAAAATCCACATTTTGGATACTCCACATTTTGGATAAAGAAGTATTGGGAGTTTTGCAGCAGTAATTCAGTGCCAGAAAAATAAATCCAGATGGCTGATGCTTCATTTAACATCTTTATAAACATAAGTAGATTTTACAAACCAGTTGTAGATTTCTCCAACATGGAGCAAACTCAAACAGAAACATGTTGCAAGTTCAGAGCTGAGCTCCAGTTTTCAGCAAGCAAGCAAGTTAGTTTCATGTTCAATAGACAGATAACTGCAGAGTTGCAGAGCTTAAAGGCTAGGTCACACTCGCCGACAGATGCAAAACCTATGCAAAAAGGACACAGCAGATGAGCAAAATTTCGGGGGTGGCTCCATCCATTGTTATCCGCTCTCAAAAGTGCCCCAAATTTGCATAAACAGAACGGAAAACAACGGAAAGGAACGGACGTGGGTAGTACGTTGCGAGGATGTTAAACGGATGTTCGTAGGAAGCCTACTGGATGGAAGCAGATGGAAGCGGATGACACATCCGCAGGGCTTCCAGGGGAGAATAGCGAAGCGGATGTGTAGCGGAAGGAGCGGATGCGTAGCGGATGACGCGGATGCATCACGGATGCCTATAGGATGCATAGCGGATGCGTAGCGGATGCAAAGCATTCACTGCGCATGCGGGGGGGATGAATTGCATCAGCTCCATGGATATAAAAGGATGCAGCTCGCAAGCAGTCAGCATTCAGAACAAAGACCTGCTGCCAGAGACATCTTGAAAGAACACCATGGTTCGTCAGTCAGGGAAGAAGAGGAAGCCTGTGCCAACTCCTGCCAGCCCTGGCAAGAAGGACAGAACCACCATCCCACCCCCTCACGCTGACTCTGAAGCTGCTGGTGCTTCTGCTGCTGGTGCTGCTGGTGCTTCTCCTGCTGGTGCTGCTGCTGCTGCTGCTGGTGCTTCTCCTGCTGCTGCTGCTGCTGGTGCTTCTCCTGCTGCTGCTGCTGGTGGTGGTGGTGTTGCTGCTGCTGGTGCTTCTCCTGCGTTCTGCTGGTGCTACTGCTGGTGCTGGTGCTGGTGCTGGTGCTGGTGCTGCCGCTACTGCTGCTGCTGTGGTGGACCAGCCCCAAGGCCCTCAAAGCTCTGCTGCTGAAGGCCCTGAAGCCCCTGCCAGAGGGAGGAAGAGGCAAGGCAAGGAGAAAGGAGAGAGGAAACAGTACTCCATTTCCGAGAACCATGAGGAGGAGGTGCTGGAATGGCTGAGGGAGAACGAGTACCTGTGGAGAAAGGGCCACAGACTCTATCGCAACACCAAGAAAAAACAGGCAGCTTGGAGAGACAAGGCAGAGAGCCTGGGCTACACTGCAAATGTATTCCTGGGATGGTGGAAGCACATGCACACCTGGTATGGCAAGCTGCACCTGAAGAAATCTGGCCAGGCCGCTGTGAAGCTCACTGACCAGGAGATGTACGTCATGGCCAAGTGCAGCTTCCTGAAGGGTGAGGTCCGCCACCGAGGAGCAGCCCCTCTGTCAACCCTCTCCCTCAGACAGCCCACAGACAGCTAATCCTCTTCCAGCCAGGAGACAGCTACCGTGTCCAGGCAGGTGTCTTTGGAGGGTCCCACAGCAGAGACCCCCCCGACAGCTGCACTCCCCATGCCAGAGAACGTGGAGGATCCCCTGTCTCAAATGGAGCAAGAAGAAGCAGCAGCCAGAGACCAACCCACACCCACCCCCAGCTCCACCTCCACAGAAAGCAGGCAGAGAGGCAGACTGGAGGGCCAGAGCCACACTGTCCTGCTGGAGATCAGCGACACAATCAAAACCAGCACAGATCTTCTCTCTCAGCTGGTCCACAGCGACATACCATCCTTGAATCACAAGCCCTTCATCACGTATGTGAGCCAGACCCTCATGGACCTGCCTGAGGCCCAATACCAGGTGATGAAGGAGAAGATCACAGCACTGCTGCACCACCCTCCAGGCCCAGCTGAACCTGCTCCGACCCAGTCCAGGACTGCTCCTCCACCCCAGGCGATGTCACAGCCCTTCCACAGCTTTCAACAGCCCCCCACCTACCAAGGCTACGAGTACCAGGACTTCCCACAGCAGAGGCAGCCCTTCCCAGTCCAGGCCCAGGTACATCGCAGGCCACAGACACCTCACCTCACCCAGCTGCAGACCAGACAACCCCACTACACTCCTCCTTCCTCCACCCCACAGCCAAGCCCCTCAACAGAAAATCTGTCTTCAGTACTGTGCCTGACATCCCAGGTCCTTGAGGAAGGGCCTCTCAACCTTACGGGACTGAGTAATCTCTCTGAGAGCTTCCTGAACACACCATCCCCTGTTGTACTCTCAGGGCCAAGGACACCAATGGCACCTCAGACCAGAACTCCAGCCACAGCCACCTCCACAGTCCCTGGCCACTTGACAGCTGAGACCATGGACATGCCTCAGAGTGACTGAGAAAAGTGCCAGAGACTGAGTTGTTACCTGTTCACCTTATCTTTGCTGAAAGATACTTTACTTGGTTCATTTTGCTTTTTTAATAAAATCATACAGTTTACTTAAGACAGTTGTTAATAAAGGTTATCTTTGCTTCACACACTTGGTTCATTTTATTTACTTAATAAAGTGTTGGTGAAAACTTTGAAAAAAGGGTTAAGCCTTTCCATGCTTGTGGGATAGGTAAAGATAGTTATGGGATGGGTAAGGATAGCTGTGGGATAGGTAAGGATAGCTGTGGGATAGATAAACCTCCAGTGCAAGCATAGTGGGACTGTATGGTCCACTCTCTCAGCTGCCACACATATGGCCCTTTATTATCAATAACAATTTATTCATTGATCAACATATTTCAAAATAAACAAAGCTCTTTATTAATGCCCTATTCATTGTAGGGCCACTCAACATACATGGCACAATCTCATCAGTGTGATGAGACAGGCTCAAAGAAGCATCCATTAAGCATCTACCATCCTGTCTTGCCACTCCACTGCTCCAGCTGGGGAGTTGCACCAGTGTTTCAGGAGGTTGTGCTGCTTCTTCCCTTCACGTGAAGCTCTGTTGGGGCCTTGTACATCCACAGTGTCTGTCAGGTTTCGTCCTTGCCTCCATTCACCAGGCTCCATGTCCCCATTCCCTTGTTGATGGTCCACAAGCCTGTTCTGCAACACTGGGTAGCGGGTGTGCATGAGATTGTTCAGGATGCAGCAAGCTTCCATGATGCTCCTCACAGTCCCTCCTCACTCGTGCATTCCAGCACTTCATGAGGATGCCTCCAGCCATGTTTGATGAAGTTGTGCAGCGGCTGACACCCAGGTTGACCAAGGCAAACACCAACTTCCAGCCCAGCCTGGAACCTGGGCTCAAGGTGGCACTCACTCTGCGCCACCTGGCCTCAGGGATCACCTACAAAAGCATGCAGTACGGCTGGAGGATGCCACACAACACCATCAGCATTGTGGTCAGAGAAGTGGTGCAGGCCATCATCGAAGAATACATGGAGGAGCTCCTCCAGTGCCCCTCCACTGAAGAAGGCTGGAAGAAAGTTGCAGAGCAGTGGTATCAGAAGTGGAACTTCCCCCACACCATTGGAGCCATCGATGGGAAGCATGTGGCCTGCAAAGCTCCAGCCAAGTCAGGGTCCACTTATTTCAACTACAAGGGCTTCTTCAGCATCATCCTCTTCGCCATGGTCGATGCTGACTACAAGTTCATGTACATTGATGCTTCAGGCAGCGGCTCATCTTCAGATGCCCAGGTATACAACGCCAGTCACCTCAAGGAGGGGCTGGAATGCAACCTCATCGTGGGCTTCCCAGATCCAGACCCCCTGCCCAACGACACACAAGATGTTCCCTACTTCATCATGGGGGATGACGCCTTCTCCCTCAGAACCTACCTCATGAAGCCCTACACCTCCAAATACCTCACCCGTCAAGAGAGGATCTTCAACTACAGGCTGTCCAGGGAAAGGCGGGTGGTGGAGAACGCCTTTGGCATCCTGGCCAACAGGTTCCAGGTACTTCTCACCACCATGCAGCATCGCCCAGAGACCGTGAGGAGGATCGTGGAAGCTTGCTGCATCCTGCACAATCTCATGCATACCCGCTACCCAGTCTTGCAAAACAGGCTCGTGGAACTCCAACAAGGCAATGGGGACATGGAGCCTGGGGAATGGAGGCAAGGGCAAAACCTGATAGACACTGAGGATATGCAAGGCCCCAACAGAGCCTCACGTGAAGGGAAGAAGCAGCGCAACCTCCTGAGACACTGGTGCAACTCCCGAGCTGGAGCAGTGGAGTGGCAAGACAGGATGATAGATGCTTAATGGATGCTTCCTTCAGCCTGTCTCATCACACTGATGAGATTGGGCCATGTATGTTGGATGAGCCTACAATGAACAGGGCATTTAAGAAAGAGTTGTGTTTATGTTGACATGTGTGGATGATTGATTACATTACTATTGATAATAAAGGGCCATAGGTGTGGCACCTGGGAGGGTGGACCATACAGTCCCACTATGCTTGCACTGGAGGTTTATCTATCCCACAGCTATTACCCATCCCAAAGGTATCCCTGCCCATCCCAAAGGTATCCCTGCCTATCCCACAGGTATCCCTGCCCATCCCAAAGGTATCCCTGCCCATCCCACAGCTATCCTTACCCATCCCAAAGGTATCCCTGCCCATCCCACTGCTATCTTAACCCATCCCACAAGCATGCAAAGGCTTAAACCATTTCTAAAAGTTTCCACCAAGACTTTATTAAAAAAAATAAATGAAGCAAGTGTGTGAATCAAAGATAATCTTTATTAAGAACAAGCTGTCAAAGAAAATGACCCAAGTCAAGTGTCCAAATAAAATCCACAGGTAGCCAGCCACCCTGTCTCTGGCAGTCTTCACAGTCACTCGGAGGTGTGCCCAGTCTCAGGGGTGAAGGGTCCAGGTGCTGTGGAGGTGGCTGGTGCTGGAGTGCTGGTCTGAAGCGCCATTGGGGTGCCTGGCCCTGAGAGGACAACAGGTGACGGTGTGTTGAGAAAGCTCTCAGACAGCTGGCTCAGCCCCGTGATGTTGAGAGCTCCTTCCTCCATGCCATGGGGTGTCAGCCCCAGTACCGAAGACAGATGTACTGAGGCCGGGCTTGGCTGTGGGGTGGAGGAAGGAGCAGTGTAGTGGGGCTGTCTGGTCTGCAACTGGGTGAGGACTGGCGTGAGTGGCATCTGTGGCATGGGTGGCATCGTTGGTGTCAGTGGCATCAGTGGCATGGGTGGCATCATTGGGGTGGGTGGCATCAGTGTCGTGGGTGGCATTGGTGGCATCAGTGGAACAGGTGGCAACGGTGTCGTCCGATGACTCTGTGCCTGGACTGGGAAGGGCTGCTGCCTGTGCTGCTGGACCTCCTGGTAGCCGTAGCCCTGGTAGGTGAGGGGCTGTGGAAACCCTTGGAATGGGAGGGACATCACCTGGGTGCAGCTTCCCGTACCAGGTGTGCATGTGATTCCACCAGCCGAGGAGCACATCCGATGTGTAGCCCAGACTCTCCGCCTTCCCTCTCCAAGCAGCCTGCTTCCGCTTGGTGTCCCTGTAGAGACGGTGTCCCTTCTGCCAGAGATAGTCATTCTCTCTCAGCCACTCCAGCACCTCATTCTCGTGTGCCTCCTCAATGGAGTATTGCCTCCTCTCCCGTCCCCGCATATGCCTCTTCCTCCCTTTGGCAGGACCAGATGGGCCCTCATCAGAGGGGCTCCCAGGTAGTAGGGGCTGCTCCTCCACACCAGCAGCAGCAGCAGCAGCAGGATCATCATCATCAGCAGCAGCAGCAGCAGCAGCAGCACCAGCAGGATCATCATCATCATCATCAGCAGCAGCAGCAGGACCAGCAGGACCAAGATCATCAGCAGCAGAGTAAGCACCAGGAGCCCCAGCAGGACCAGGAGCACGAGCAGGACCAGGAGCACGAGCAGGACGAGCAGGACGAGCAAGACCAGGAGCACGAGCAGGACAAGCAAGTCCAGGAGCACGAGCAGGGCGAGCAGCACCAGGAGGACGAGGAGCAGCTTCAGCAGAGTAAGCACGAGCAGAAGCACCACCTCCAGGAGCAGCCTCAGCAGAGTAAGCACGAGCAGAAGCACCACCGCCAGAAGCAGCATCATCAGCTCCTCCAGAAGCAGAAGCAGCAGAAGCCCCAGCAGAAGCCCCAGCAGAAGCAGAGTCAGGGACAGGGGGAGGGAGGGTGGCCCTGTCCCTCTTGCCAGGGATGGCGGCAGATTGCTGAGGCTTTCTCTTCTTCCCCATGGTTGTGGGGTTGCTGGCTGGCAGGGAGGCTGGCAGGGAGGCTAGCAGGCACCAACGCTGGCAGGAAGGCTGGAACCAAGGCTGGCAGGAAGGCTGGCAGGCAGGCAGGCATCAAGGCTGGCAGGCAGGCACCAAGGCTTGCAGGAAGGCTGGCACCAAGGCTGCCAGGCAAGCAGGCAGCAAGGCTGGCAGGGAGGCTGGCAGGAAGGCTGGCAGGCAGGCAGACAGCAAGGCTGGGAGGGAGGCTGGCCAGGAGGCTGGGAGGCAGGCTGGCAGGAAGGCTGGCAGCAAGGCTTGCAGCAAGGCTTGCAGGCAGGCATGCAGGCAGGGCAGGCAAGGCACTCGATTTGTCCGGAAGCAGGTCTTTCCTCCAAATGGTGACCTGCTTGGGAGCTGCTTCCCTTTATATCCGCGGGGCTGACGCAATTCATCCCCCCCGCATGCGCAATTAACGCTCAGCATCCGTTAGGCTTCCGCTAGGCATCCGCTAGGCTTCCACTGTGCATCCGCTTCATCCGCTGTGCATCCGCTGTGCATCCTCTGTGCATCCGCTTCATCCATTCGGCGTCCACTCTGCATCCGCTGTATCCGTTCCGCGTCCGCTTTGCTGAGGTCCCCCGGAAGCCTAGCGGATGTGCCATCCGCTCCCATCCACTTCCATCCGTTAGGCTTCTGTTCCGCATCCACTTTCCATCCGCTCTGCGTCCTCCCCGCGTCCGTTCCTTTCCGTGTTATCCGCTCTGGTTATGCAAATTTTTGCCCCTTTTGAGAGCGGATAACAACGGATGGAACATTTTGCTCGTCCGCTGTGTCCTTTTTACAAACGTTTTGCATCCGTTGGGCAGTGTGACAGGGCCTTTACTGAGAGAGATGGGACTTTGAAATTCAGTTTATCAGGGGAGAAGAAAAATCAGCATCATCACCACATTATTCAAACTGAAACAGAGACTGAGTAGAAAAATTGGTGTTTACAAATACATCAGATAAACTCAGTTGCGCCGATGGAATCCAATCATAATTAATCCTTGATCCTCACAGTCTCATTATTTTGAGTCACAATTGCATTGATGAAAGCATATTCTATCCATGGCTGTTTATTATGGTCCTGCTTTGAGTTTTTCTTCAGTCCTCTTGTGGGATCTGCTGGCTTTTAATTCTGGTTATTTATTGACGGGGAATTAAAAAGAAAAAAGCTCGGTTCATCAATTTGGATTAGAGCATTATGGGCCTGGCTGCTCAAAAGTCTCTTAAGGCGATGGGCTGCCCATTGGTGCTCATTATGGAATAATAGCTTAATTAAAAGGACTTGGCGTGGAATAGATTACATGCCTGAGCATGGTCTCTGATCCCCCGAGGCAAAGGGTTGAGAAGGTGCACTCAGGCATGAACTTTCTTCTGGATTCAATCTTGTAATAATTAGAACATACAAGGAAGAGGCTAAGCCACGAGGAACAATCAGGAACATGGTTCCCAGCATTTCAATGCTTACTAGATGTCAGATTGGCTGTTCAGCAGGTTCGTGGACTTCAGAAGACATCATAAATAGCTGTAAAGGAGGGGAAGGCTAGAATAAATATCTGGAGGATGAAGCCAATGTTGTGGTCTTCAGCCTTGAGGGGAGATTTGGTCGCAAAATCTTGGGCTGGCTGTTCTGACGTAGGCTTCACAAAATCACAAAGCAGACTCCTCATCTCTTTTTATTAGGCTAATGTGAATTCCTATCATTCACATCCAACAAAGTCCCGGCAAACAGTCTTTCAAGGGTGAATGAGTGATACCTTATCAAGCTTGGAGAGCTGCCAGGCTGATAGCCTCCAAGCGCAATGCTGTACAAGAAAATACTTGGCAAAGAGTCTCTGAGAGTCACAAACAAATCTTCATACTAATTAAACAAACTAATTATCTCCTGCAAACACCCCTCCCCTTTCGCGCTTCTTTTATTCCTAATGGGAGGGGCCATTCATCTACCTGTGCCCTTGCTCCCGAGTCGATCCTTGTTCCTTAACTGTTCTCTTCTCCTGGCAGCTCTGTACATGTGCACATCGGGAACGGGCTCCAGCTGTTCTTCTGCCGCACTGATCTCCGACTTTGAAGGCAGCTGATAACTGATGGACAGCTCTGGCCCCATCTCTGCCTCCAACGCAGAACCCTCACCTGCGCCTTCCCCAGACTCCAGGACTGGCCCATGTTCCTCCCCAACCTCCTATCTGATTCTGCCACCAGCTCTGCTGGTCACTGATGGGCCACAGCACTGGCCTTGACCTGCAGCATTATGAAAAAGTTGCAAGGGTTGTAAAACAATGATAGTTTTCTTTTCTCTGCCTTTAAAGCTGTCTCTTGCAGAGGCAGATATGCCTAGCAGTTAATACATGCTAGGAAGGGAAAATATGACACAGTATATTAGACCTGCCATCAGTGATACACTTCCTATACCATACTATTCTCTGGGAGACAAATAAGTTGACTCTACTTAGTTGTGAGAGTTTACGAGTCGTCATCAACTTATGACAGTCACAATAGTGCTGAAAAATATGACTTACAACAGGTCCTTGTACTTATAACCACTGTAACATCCCCATGATCGCATAATCAACATTCAGATGTTGGCACCCAGCATGTATTTATGATCGTTGCAGTGTCCCAGTGTTATACGATCACTATTTGCAATTTTCTAGCCAGCTTTCAAGAAGCAAAGCCAACCAGGAAAGCCAGATTTGCTTAACAACCATGTAGATTAGCAACAGCAATAACACTTGTATACTGTTTCATAGTTTTTTCAGCCTTCTCTACGTTGTTTACAGAGTCAGAATATTTGCACCTCAAACAATCTGGGTCATCATTTTACCGACCTCGGAAGAATGAAGGCTGAGTCAACCTTGAACCAGTCAGGATCAAACTCCCAACATTTGGCAGTTAGCTTGCAATACTGCATTCTAACCACTGCGCCACCACGGCTCTTTGCTTAATGATCAAAAGAAAAATAGTTGTAAAATTGGGCACAACTCATTTAACCACTGTGGTTAGTGCAGAAATTCTGGTGACAATTATAGTCATAATCGAGAACTACCTATATAACTAGGATCATCCAATGGTTACAATATCAGTTTTTTCCTTTAATGCTTTAAGGATCCCTGTCACGTATTGCCATTTTTCACTATGTACCTTGGCAAGTATGGCACGTGGCACTTCATTTTTGCTATACCATGCCTTGTGTGTGCATTTTGAATAAGGGGGTGTTTAGTAATTTATTATACCCTCTCCTGGGAAATCTATCGCAAATTATGCTGGTCTGCTGTGATTTATCTTCCCTAAGTTATTCCTAACTCAGGGAGCATGCATTATTATGCTTTTTCTGCCAACAACAGAGCACAGCAAAACTCACCATCCATCAAAAAATAAAATAAAATTGAAATATGGAAAATTAAGAATGATGGCAAGGATTCTCTCAGAAGAGAATGTCAAAAGGATAGTGTATCACTTAACAGGGCTATAAATACTTCTGTTATTTTTCTCCACAGGGTCAGGTTCGTGCCGTTTTAGTTACTCTGATCCAGACATAATTGTCTCCTATTCGAAGAATAATTCAGAAGATTGGATTCAACTGGAGAAAATTAGGTTTGTTATAACTCTTTCTCAGCACTCCTTTTTTCCTGCAATGTTTTACAGAGTTTGGCTGCTGGATATTTTATTTCAGTATTGAATTTTGCTTTGTTGTTATTTTTTAAGAAGCACGTTGTCTATGTTTTCGTATGGTAAATTAAAAATAATACATCTAAAATAAGACAAATAGAGATTTGAATTTTTTAAAAGACTATATTAGAGGGACAGTTTAGATATATTTATTTATATTTCTCTGACTCCGGCTTGCAAAGGGCTAAAAACATGCAAATGAATGAACAATAAACACCGAGGGACATCCCACAAAAGAAAAAAGTTGAAGCCAAGCCACAAATATATTCCAGTTCCAAAACCTTTACCACAGGGGTGTTGAACTTGCTACCTCTAAACAAGAATCCAAACTACTAATGGTCAAGGCAGATAAGATAAGAGTTAGCAGAATTCAAGGAGGGCTAGAGTTGGACTCTTGAAGGAACTCAAGAATGATGACATGTTTGACCCCTCCCTTGGGCTCAGCCTGGTCATCTCCTACATCTCCCCCCACAACATCCTCTGGAACCAGATCTGAAGGAAGGAGAAAAACCTTTGTAACACCCTTGAAACAATGGTTACAGGTATCAAAGGCTGCTGAAAGATCCAGAAAGCTAAGATGGATGGATCACCCTCCACTCTGGTCTTGCTAGAAATCTTCCACTGATGCAGCCAATGATGTCTTAGTTCTATATCTTAGTCTGAATCCTAACCGAAAGGGCTCCAGATAATCTGTTTCCTGTAGAGCTTTTGTCAAACCAAATAACTTCTCAACAACTTTCCCAAAAAAGGGAAAAGCTGCACACTGAATCCCACAATGGCTTCTTGAGAAACCAACAACCTACTTCAAGAGCAAGACTGCCCCCTTACTATGATCCAGCCACACATCACAATTTGGGCAGCTTCAACCAATCAGAAAGGACATGGATCTAATATACACTTACACTCCCTCCCCCAAAAAACATATCAATTGCCTCAGGAACAAACAGATGGGAGCTTCTCCGTGGTAACCACATTAAACCAGGATTCATTCAACTTCAGAAGACTGGTAAAAACATGAACATCAAGGAATGGTTACTGTAATGCTAGTTCTATAAACCCACTTAATTTTCAGCTGGGTTTCCTTAAGTTTGAATCAACAGCTGTCGCTTAAGAGTATAACTCCTACTGTTAAATAATGACTTGTACCAAGGAAGGGCAACATTTTGAAAAAGGATTAGACATCACACTTATGGAGCTAAATTGGATTTTAGGGAGAAATGTTGAATGATTGTTATTTAACTGCGATATTCTTATTTTAGGACTTAGACGTTTCATATGTTTCCAATCTTGAAAAACCAGAAACCCTGATGTCAGCTTTCACCAATCATTTGAGTTTGCCAAAAAGAGGGAATCAAGATTGGTGCTTCAGGTTGCTGATGCCACCTTTCCCCTTAGAAGACCTATTTTTGAGCTACAATTTAAGCATCTCTGTGATTCAGGCAAAGGGATGAATAAAATATTGATCGTTCATCAGTTCAAGACTTCAGAATTTCTTGATTCAGAATCATTGGAATATGAGCAGATATTTCCTGTTTCCTTGTTGCATATTTCCTTAGTGAGGGGTGTCCATATCTTGGCAATTTAACACTTGTGGACTTCAATTCTCAGAATTCCCATGCTGGCTGAGGAATTATGAGAGTTGAAGTGTCCGCAAGTCTTAAAAGTTGCCAAGGTTGGAGACTTCTGTTTAGAGCAAGCAAAAGTTGTGGAAAGAACAAAAAATTGATCTTCCTCTTCTGAAGAAGAATAAGAAACCATAATCATGACAAAAACTTGGTTTTTCAGACAGTAAAACACCATTCTTGGACTGACTATTTCTTCACCCTCTTCCACTTCCTTGTTCATCTCTGGAGCTCTGACAACTCAATTGATTTCTATGGGACTTGCAAGATTCTTTCCTGAAGAATTTATTTAGCCCAGGTCAAGCTTCACGTTTCATAGTTCTAAGCTAAATACAGGTAGTCCTCAACTTACAATCATTTTGTTTAGTGTTCGAAGTTACAGGGGCATAGAAAAAAGCAACCTGTGATCATTTTTCTCACTTACACCATTGTAGCATTCCCATGGTCACGTGATCAAAATTTGGACACTCAGCAACTGGCATGAACTTATTCTGTGTCTCAGGGTTGTGTGATTCCCCTTTTACAACCTTCTGACAAGCAAAATCAACAGAGAAGTCAGATTCACTGAACAACAGTGTTACTAACTGAACAACTTCAGTGATTTGCTTAACAACTGTGGCCAGAAAAGTCATAAAATGGGGCAAAATCACTTAACAACTGTCTTACTTAGCAACAAAAAAAGTTTGGTCATAACTCGAGGACTACCTGGATAAAATGCTTGGTGTTTACAAATTACTTTTAGAACACTGTTTCAGCCAAATGCAATTTTGCTTTAATTTCAACAAATATTGCAAGATTAACTCGTGGAGTGGTGCAGTGGCCTGGAGATAGACCTCTTGTCTCACAATCAGGAGGCTGAATTCGATCATAGGTAGCAGCAGATATTTCTCTCTCTGGGCACACTGAGAATATATCTGCTGGGAAAAAACAACAACTCCATACTGGCAACGGGAAAGGCATCCGGCCTGTAAATACTCAGCTCCATTTAGTTGCCCAGACTCCATCCTGCAAGAGATTATGGAATCGTTAAAAGAGGAGGAGGAGGAGGAGGAGGAGGAGGAGGAGGAGGAGGAGGAGGAGGAGGAGGAGGAGGA
>BLBF01000022.1:10877224-10912093 GCA_015471245.1 Laticauda colubrina | reverse complement strand
GATGATGATGATGATGATGATGATGATGATGATGATGATGATGATGATGATATGATGATGATATCACTTGGTATATGGTTTCCTGCTTGAGCAAGGGATTGGACCTCCAAGGTCCCTTCTAACTCAGTTATTGTGCTATACATTCTTGTTAGTGCGGAAGATCTCCTATCTAGGTCACTAACTTGGTCTGACTGCTGATTCTTACAGGCTTCTTCCATCTGAAAGAGCTGTTTCTTTTAAGAATTAACTGAGATTGATCAGAGGATACATAGTGATTTAAAAATTAGTTTTAACACAGTATAGTAACCTGAATTAGTTAGCAAGTGTCGGGAACGTTTGCACATGCAAATATATAATTGAGAAAGATACAGCATTATTTCTTTTAAAGGACATTGCAATGAGTTCTGAAACAATCCAAATTTAGAGTTTCGTGATCTTTTATGTTTGTTTAGGCATTACATATTTCATTTTCTACGGATATTAATCAAGGCAATATTTACCCTCATGGTTCAGATTAGTCAGTTTAGGGTTTACTATAGATCTCTCAGGATAATTGGTTGAATAAATAGAATAATCTGCCTTCTCAGCAGCCCCTAGTAGTCCCTGGCAGCTCTCCTGCAAACAGAAATCTCTTATTGTCTTGAAGGGGCCAGATCAATTGCTTCATTTGCAGTTAACCTGAAGGCAGCAATATTATTCCTCCAAAATTTCAAATTAGCGCTCTACTCAAGTAACTTAACACAAGTTCAAGAAACAAAGAATATTCCTTTCTCTCCTTGTTTTTCCTCCTCTCTATTTATCTTTTATCTATCATCTATCTATTTACAGTATCTATAATTATCGATCTATCTATATTATCTGTCTGTCTGTCTATCTATTCTATTTCCTGTCCTATGTCTGTCTATCATCTATCTGTCTCTCTCTCTCTGCTATGTCTATCTATATCTATATCTAAATTAACCTATCTATCTCTATCTGTCTACACTATCTATAATTATATATATCTCTACCTAAATTATCTATATCTATCCATCTATCTATCTATTTATCTATCTATCATCCATCCATCCAGAGATGGGATTCAAAAATCTCAACAACCGGTTCCCTGAGATCCAGCAGGCAAAAAACAGGGTGCAGTGGGGTGTTGTGAAAGGGAAGAAAACACCATATAGCCACATCCATCCAGCCACATGACCACATGGCCACGCCCACCTAACCATGCCCACCTAACCATGCCCACCTAACCATGCCCACCTAACCATGCCCACCTAACCATGCCCACCTAACCATGCCCACCTAGCCACACCCACAGAACCGGTAATAAAAAAATTTGAATCCCTGCTCCAAATCTGTAGGGAATCACGAGCCTTTAAAATATGGCATTATATGCCCAAACCGTCCACTTTTCTACTGGCTTTTGGTCCCAAAGATGGGGAAAAAAATATTACATAGATACTTTCACGGGCTGCCAGCGAACAAAGAATTTCCTGGACAAAACTTCTGCATTAATATTTCCATTACACATGTCATCGGCCCTTTGACAAACAATCTTTTTGACTTGATCGTTGACCTCCCATTGTAGTCCGGGTTCTGAACTGCCGTATTAGCAATGATGGACTTGTTCAGTGAAATCTCCAATTGATTTCATGCTGTGACAGCCAGACGGTTAAGAAAAACTGCACAGCCGTACATGCTGTGTCAGTTTGCAGGAGGACTCAGTACAGGCCGAGATGAAATTCTGCATATGCTCTTGATGAATTATTTGCAAACACCCGCTTGTAAGTATAGGATTCTTGAATCTAACCGCCAGACAAACGAATGAATGTGGGTGATGGACATCTAGTCCAACTCTCTGCACAAGAAGGAGACCCTAAATCATTTCAGACAAACAGCTGTCCGGTCTCTTCTTGAAAGCCTCTAATGATGGAACATCCACAATTTCTGAAGGCAAACTAATTTATTGTCCTCACTGTTAGGAAATTTCTCCTTAGTTCTAGGTTGCTTCTCTCCTTGATTAGTTTCCATCCATTGCTTCTTGTCCTGCCTTCAGGTGCTTTGGAGGATAAGTTGACTCCCTTTTCTTTGGGGCAGCCCCTGAGATATTGGAATATTGCTATCATGTTCCCCCCCCCCCCCCCAGTCCTTCTTTTCGTTAAACTAGAGATACCCAATTCCAGCAACCGTTCTTCATATTCTTTAGTCTTTGCCCCCCAAATCATCTTGGACATTCAGACAGCAAGATACCTGATTTAAAATAATTTCAACCTCAAGTTAAATTTATTTTAAAGCATGCCTCTCACTGTCTGAATGGCCTTTTAAAGCAATGCATAATGAGGCTAAAGTTGATCAGATACTTTTTGCCAGAGCACTGGCAAAAAGGAAAAATGTGTGTAATTGTGTAAGAAGTCAGATCAACAGGAAGAGGAACAACATGTGGTTAAGCTAGGAATGAAGGGATGAAGTCATCAGATTCTATGAATGTCATTTTTAGCCTAAAATCAATCATTGCTGTAAAAAAGAGGACCCAAGGTTGTTAAATTATGGAAGTGAGTCAAAACATCTAAAGCCAAGCATCAGTGATGTCACAATTGTGCTTTTCAACATAAAATGAGGAAACTGATGAATAATACTAATCTCCTTTCCAATGCAGATTTTGGACAGTTTGATTTCTCTACCTTAGAGAGAAAAATTAGGAATATGGACCAGTGGCACAGCAAGCTTACGCATTGCTTTTTTTTTAAATCTTTCTTCCTTTTACTTTTTATGATGACACTTGATTGTTGTATACCATTTCTTTGTTTTTGGGAGATTTTTCTTTATTTTTTAACAACAAATATAAACAAACATAAACATAAACACAAAACATAAAACCTTCTTTCCATTGTACAGTGTGTCAGTTGGTATAAATCTTCTTGTGCACAATATCAACAGTCCTTCCCTTCTAACTACATTATTAAAATTTATTTTACATGAATATGCATATTATATTGTGTTGTTATTAATTATTGGACTTTACTTATAAACTATATCATCCTTTTTGAGCAAATTTCAGTTTCTAAGATAGCTCAATTCATAATATCATTCATTCTGTTATAATTCATATAACATATTACATTGTCTTATCTTTACTCTATCATTGTATTTATATTGTATTATATCCTATTTCCCTATTCTCTTTTCTAACCATTGATAAAATAAATCCCAAAATTTAATGATACTCTTTATCTTCTTGCTGTCTCAGGTTGTTGTATACCATTTCTAAATAACTAAGCCAATTACATAAACTTCCAGAGTGGCTAAAGAGTCTGTTTTAATCTCTAGTTTTAGAATGTCTAAACTGAATTATAAATCTAAAGCAAAATAAAATAAATGTATGTTTTTTTTCTTAAACGGCTGCAGTCTTCAAGCAAAGAGAAAAATCATACTCCACTTTAAATAGTTCTAAAGGTACTTAAGGACTTTTAAAACTATATTTTTCTTTGATTCAGGCTGTATCTCAATCAAAAATCCCTATGATAATTTGTCCCATTAGAAATTTGATCCCTATGGAACAACAGTCTTTATTTTTGGTACTTGTCTTTGGTTATTCCCAATCTGATCTTTTTAGGAATTGCTGGAGCTTTATTAAGCAAGACCAGCAAACACACATTATTATTTTCAAATGTTCCTTTATCATGTCTTGCACCACTTCCAGATAAGCTCCAGGGCAGATTCATTGCATGATGTTGTTTGTTTTCCAAAGCTGAATCGGATATGATTTCTCATTTTCTCCCAGCTTATTCGAATTCATGCAAAGCTGATCATTTTGCTTGGCATCTCTTTGGCACTTGCAGATTTTACAAAGCTGTCGGTTTCCCATTGGTGAAAATTCTGACCTCACCTCTATCTCCCGTCAATTTGGTTGTTTTTTTTCTTTTCACCACCTATAAAAATGAAACATCCTGTTTCAGAACATAGTTTCCTCCTGCATTATTTAAGACACATCTTCTCCCAGGACTGTTCTGAGCCAGCTCCCCAAACACAACAAACCCTCTGAAGTTAAATCAATGATTCCTTTATTAGGAGCCCCAGCAAAAAGTTTCTCTTTTACCGCAGGTTAACCAGTCTGTCCGGCAGGGAGATGAATAGTTGTCTGCGACATCTATTCATCTCCGCCTCCTGCCTTTTATCCCCAGGGCCAGGGTGGGGCTTCTCTAGCAAGGACCGGCCCATAGATTCCCACTGCTCTCCTCTCCTCTGCCTTCTGTGCATCCATGCGTCAGGCACTGGACCCAGCTGTTCCTCCTCCTCCTCATCAGCCACCTCTAGACCTGGGGGCTCTTGACTCTCCATCTGAGGGCTGACAGATGGCCCAGGCTCCGCCTCTGTCTCACTCCCTCTCTGCCAGCTTCATTCCTTCTTTCTCCTCAGAGCTCTCAGGTTGCCTAAATGCTGGCCTTGACTCCCACACTACCTCCTCCTCTGATTCAGCTGCTGGAAAGGCCGGCGGCCAACAGGCCACAGTAAGGACGCTGTCAATTTTATAATACACAAGAGCTCCTAAAACTTTCTTTCCTTCTGTTTACTATCAAACCATACTTTCCAGTTGGTTTATTTGGAAGGAGGGAGCAGAGAGAAGGACAGACAGGTGTTTCCTATATTTCTTCCCCTTTCTCTGACTCTTTTAATGGAGGTCAAGGATCAGGGCCACCTTTAAAGAACATGTCAAAAGCCTAACTGGAAATGCTGGACTGCCTAAAAAGATATAAAAGTTGGAAGAGACAAAGAAGCAGAATTAACAAAATACCAGTGGTGTGTGTGTGTGTTTGAAGGCAGAAGGAGAAGGTGACGGCAGAGGATGAGATGGTTAAATAGAAACATTTATAATGTTTCTATTAGTATGCATGGATTCCATAAAGGGAATGTGTTGAAATGGGCTAACAAAATCAGGATTGCTGCTTTATTGGGATATTTCCCAGGAAACCCATTTAGCCTAATGTTGACTGGCAATTAGAACTGTTTCATTGGAACAGATGTCCCATCACTTATAAACATTAAGATACATTCTGCAATTTAAAATGGTGAAATGATACCCAAGTTTACCGCCACGCTCAATAAGTGGTAAATTTTCTAACTAGCCTCAAAAACTTTGGGCAAACCTGAAAGTTCACAAGACTAAGCCTTACGCACCGTTCAGTACTTCACATATTTATAAACAATACTGCGTACCGATGATATTTCTGTAATATATCAAAAAAAATGTGAACGCTATATGCTTGACTATTTACATTATCTCAGTTCTCATATCCACATCAGTCACTTCAGTGGGGTCCTTGATGCTCTCTAAATGTCTAGTACATATTAAGTTGAAGTGCCATGGTGGCACAGTGGTTAAAATGCAGTACTGCAGAGTAATTCTGCTCACTGCCAGCCGTTCGATCCTGACCAGCTCATGGTTGAATCAGCCTTCCGTCCTTCCGAGGCGGGTAAAATGAGGACCCAGATTGTTGGGGGAAATTGGCTGACTCTGTAAACCGCTTAGAGAGGGCTGTAAAGCACTTTGGAGTGGTATATAAATCTAAGCGCTATTGCTATTGTTACATAAAATTAAAAAGTTGAAGCTATTCTGTTATTGTATTCTACTGCACTAAAGAGTGTTGGAGGTCAATGCTTTTCTTCCTTTCCCCTCTTTATGTTACACTTCTCTCTCCCCCACTTTCCCCTCCCAGTTTTTTTCATTTCCTTTTGTATTTTATATCTTGATAAGCTTATAAAACTATATATATAAAAAAGAACATTGGAAATGTTTAGTCCTTAATTATTCTCTGTTATTGTGGAAACACTTGTTTCCTTGTCCACTCTTAATTTTTATTATTTTGTTCCAGGCATTTTTTTTTAATCTGTAACTGATTTCATTTAAAAAGAAACAACAACTAAATTTAAGATTATATACCACACCCAGCAGCTATGCTTTTATGAATGGAAAGTTTGCTGAAGAGAGAAAGGTACTTAAATGTGCAGCTCATTTAGTCATGCATTCCAAAGACGTTTTCTTGATTAAGACCTCTTTGTATGGTTTATGCCCCAAATAAAAGAAGCAAGTTCTTTAAAATGCTGTAATGAACAAGGTGTAAGAAATTGGAGCAAGATTAAACAGAGAACTGATATAATAGATTGACAGAGTTGGAAGGGACCTTGTGAGGTCTTCTAGTCCAGCCCCCTCCTCAAGCAGGAGATCCTATACCCTTTTGGACAAATGTTTACCCAGTCCCTTCTTAAAAGCGTCAGTGTTGGAGTACCCACAACTTTTGGAGGTAAGCCACTCCACTGGTTAACTGTTCTCATGTCAGGAAATTTCTCTTTAATTCCAGGTTGCTTCTCTCCTTGCTCAGTTTCCATCTATTGTTTCTTGTCCTGCTTTCCGGTGCTTTGGAGAGTAGCTCTTCTTTGTGGCAGCCCCTCAAATATTAGAACCCTTTTTTTTCATGTCTCCCCTAGTCCTTCTTTTCACTAGACTAGACATATCTAATTCCTGCAACTCTTCTTCATATGTTTTAGCCTCCAATCATCCCTTAATCCTCTTTCTTGCTTTTTTCTGCACTCTTTCCAGAATTTCTACATTTTTTAATAGAATGTAATAATCAGAACTGGATGCAATATTCCAGGTGTGGTTTTACCAAGGCTTTATAAAACGGTTCTAATCTTTTATAGTATTATAAGGTTGTCTCAGACTTCCATCCTTCCAAGGCCGGTAAAATGAGAACCCTGATTGTTGGGTGACAATAGGCTGACTCTGTAAACCAGCTTAGAGAGGGCTGTAAAGCAATGTGAAGCGGTATATCAGTCAAAGTGCTATTGCTATAAGTATTTAAGCATTATACTAATGCTGTACGTATTCCATAAGTGCTCACCATTCGCTATTCTGTTAACTTATCACACGTTCCCGTCAATTTAACCTTTTTGTGATTGTGATGCAAATATCAAGGGTTCTCTCCCTTGAATAGAGGAGAGATTCATTTTGTATGTACTGCTCCTTCATAAATATTCCATCTCACGGTTTTTAAGACTGTAAAGAATAAAAATCTGGTATTTTTGAACTGAGTCCAAAAATGAACTGATCCTTACCTCTTGGATGTCTTTAGGTGGGATATATCTGGAGCAGTCATTGGCACCGAATGTGGGACCTTGGAATCGGGTTCATCTGCCGTGTTCCTCAGAGAAGGAGAGAGAAAACTATGCACTCCATATATGGACATGACAGGATATGGAAATCTGAGGTTTTATTTCAGCATGGGTAAGTACACGCCATTAATCTTTCTTTGGCTATGTGTCATATTTTCCTACAGTAGAGGAGAGTATGTTCAAATGAGTTGATCTCCCACTTGTTCCTCTAAGTGGGGTCAAAAGTAAATGGTCCCCCTGTCTGGTCATCCTTCTGTTCCCCAAGATCCAATCAGAGCTGAAGAAGCTTCTTGGATAAGAAGTGAAATGTCTTCAAAGAAAAACCCAGAAAGTCCAGTTGCCTCCTGAAAAAAAAGCACCTTTGGGATATGCCATTAGTGGCTTTTCATGAAACTTTCTATGATTGGAACTAAGATTGAGATCAACAAACATGTTTAAATTTGGCAATACCTTGCAGCAGTTTTCCCTAATGTTCCTTCCTCTCCTTCCCTCCCTGAATATTATTCTGCAACATCCACAAATCAAGATAAACTATATAGGGAAACTCATCATTTCAACACTACATCCATGAATGTGAAATGGAAAGAACGAGAAAGGAAACAGAATGGATCTGTTTTCCCTCATAACACTGGTTTTTTTTCTGTCAACAAGATACAAAAATACCGTTTCTTACTGGAAGGGAATTCTCTGATCTTCCGTCTCAACTGTCAAATCCTGTTTGATGAACCAAGAATGCAGCAGGAAAGGGAATTTTTGTTTTGTATCCAGGAGAGCCACACCTGATGGAAAACAGGAAAGACACTTTTGACAACCTTCTGAACTCTTGAGGCAAAGCTATTAGCTCAGCACAGCTTGGATGACCTCACTGAAAAACACCAGTTGTGTGAAAATGAATTGGTGGAATATTCAGATGTTGCTTAAAAAAAAAAAAGAATAGATTTTATTTGGAGTTTAAAATGCAAGTGTTCAACTCGCATTAGTTTATGCCATGAGAAAATGCAAATATAAATCTCTACTATGTGGGGAAAAAAAACATCTGAGCATGCATTGAACGACGTTATCAAGATGAATGATACAATTACATATAACACTTCCTTTGTAAGCCACATTCAAACATGTGATCCTTCCACTTGTAGCCTGAAATTGTACAGTCCTACCAGATCTGTTGCTGCTGTTGATAATTCAATTGCTGTAAATCTGTGTGCTTTTATGAAGATTAAGCCAACATTCCATTACTACTGATAATGTAACAGCAATTTCAAAATAAATTTGGATAATGTACGAGAAATTTGAAATAGAGAATTGAAACATTTTAAATATGGTCTCAGATTTTAAGAAATGCCAAGTAGGTCTCTTCTGATTTAACAACGTAATTGAGCAGTAAATTATTTGCAAGCTTGGGACTCTTCAATTGATGTTTAACTCTTCTTGCACTACACCAGGGCGTAGTAATAAGCTCAAAGGAATGTTAGGACACATAATTTGTTCTTGTTCTTGGAAATCCTTTCTTAGTTAACTATGATTACTTGGTGAACCAGATCTTTGATAGGAAGTTAAAGATGTTAATATGTTGTTGAATTAAATCTTCCAAAATTAGAATTTGTGAGTTTTGGATATTTCATATTTCAGTTGTTTCAGATAGGTGATAATGAATTCTTGGAAAAACATATCAGACTCCAAAGGTTGACTTAATAAATCTGTCAACTCTCAGTCTTTGAGCTTGCTCTTTATGAGATAATCTGGTTCTGTATTATCTAAATTTAATTTAATGTTCAAAATTGATAAATCATTACACCCTGCATATAATTATGGTATTACTTTAATTGTTAACCCTTACTACTATATTTCCACCTGTCCAGATTATATTACTATGTGTCCAGATAATATTACATTATTTCTTTCAAGACTACAGAAAACTCAAATCTGGACTAAGACAGAAGGAAAATAGAACATAGAATAACAGAGTTGGAAGGGATCTCAGAGGTCTTCTAGTCCAACCCCCTTCTCAAGCAGGAGAACCCATATCATTTCAGATTAATGGTTGTTCAATCTCTTTTTGAAAGCCTCCAATGATGGATTACCCATAACTTCTGAAGGCCACCTATTCCATTGATTGATTGGTCTCACTGTCAGGAAATTTCTTCTTAGTTCTAGGTTGTTTTTCTCCTTGATTAGTTTCCATCCATTGTTTCTTGTCCTGCCTTTTGGTGCTTTGGAGAATAGGTTGACTCCCTCTTCTTTGGGGCAGCCCCTCAAACATTGCTATCTTGCCACCCCTACTTCTTCTTTATATTAGACTAGACATACCCAATTCCTGTAAGTGTTCTTCATATGTTTTAGCCTCTATCCCCTTAATCTTTTTTGTTGCTCTTCTCTGCCCTCTTTCCAAATATATTAGTGAGGGTTAATTCAGTATATACTTCAAAAGGACAACAAGTAAATTTAGCATTAGTGGACAATGTCTTCCTCCTGCAAATATCAAATAAGTGAAAAGATTTGGCAGTCTTAGCTTTGAAAAGTGTGGGAACCAGAGCAACAACATGCATTACAGGATGATCCTGCAAGTAATACAATTTTCAACATAGATGTGACATTGTGACACATAGAAAAAGGGGTGGTGTTTCAATCACAATGTTGCTTTCATCTGTATGACACAACAAAAACCCATTACCTTGACTGTAGATGCCACTGGCCAGGAACAGTGGTATATGTTTCTTCAATTATATTATTATTAACTTTTTTTATAATCTATAGGCTTGTGATAGAGATAAGACCTTAAGGTAAAGAATGATTAGAGGAAGATAGGTCATTTTTAACACCAGGGAAATTGTAAGAAACTTACCATACATACAAGCCATTGTATTATAGATATTATTATTAGGAGCCTGTGGTGCAGTGGTTAGAGTATAGTACTGCAAGCTACTTCTGCTGCAGCCATCTGTCTACAATTTGGTAGTTCAAATCTCACCAGGCTCAAGGTTGACTCAGCCTTCCATCCTTCCAAGGTAAAATGAGGACCCAAGTTGTTGGGAGCAAGAGGCTGACTCTGTAAACCACTTAGAGGGGGCTGTGAAGCACTATAAAGCGGTATATAAGTTTAAGTGCTGTTGCTATTATTGTTCCATTTGTATTAGAATGAAAGAAATATGAATATTCAGTTGGAATTATTTCACCTATATTGGCCCACGTTACCTTAATAAACCAAAAAACAGTCATTGTCACTGTTAAAGTAGAAAGAAAGTTAATGCACCTTGCATTTTATTTCAGGGGGAAGCTGTGACACTGGAGAAGCTCATGAAAATGATGTCTTATTATACGCAAAAATTGAAGGAAGAAAAGACCACATAACCCTTGATACAATGACCTATGCTTCCCACAGGGTAAGTATTCGACATGTATCCTGAAAAGAGCATTAGATTGGTTACAACAGACTGATTCTGAGCTATAAAGAGAGAAAAATATCTGCTAACACCATTTTCTGAAACTCTTTTAGACACTGTGGGTCATTTTTAAAGATTGATGATGGGATACAAAAAAATTCTGACCCGGTTCATGAAAGGAAAAATTAGCATCTGAGGGTGTGTTTGAAGGAAATAAATTTAAATTAAATTAAATTAATTGCATTTACATTTAAACTGGGGGATCCTAGAGCTTGAAGTTAATACAATTAAACTGTGGATCTTAGGGTCTGAAGGAGCTCAATTTAAACTAGGAGTCTTGGGGTTTGAAGGAGCAAAATTAGGGTCTTAGGGTTTGAAGGTGTTAAATTTAAACTCAGAGTTTGAAGGAGCTAAATTTAAACTGAGGGTCTTAGGGTTTGAAGGAGCTAAATTTATAAGGATCTTAGGGTTTGAAGGAGCTACATTTAAACTAAGGATTCTGCGTCTCTATGCCTTTGGGAGTTATAATTTAACACCAGAGTGGGATAAACCAGGATTATCTTATTTTGAGTATTTTTTGTTTGAAATCCTTATACATTTCAGTAAAACTATAGTTCTGGATTTCTTGCATGCCTTTCCACCTGCTCTCCCCACTAAAAAGCACAAATACCCAGCAAATACTTAGGAATGTTTATATATTTAATGTATAAATTAAATGCATGTACCTATAGGTAAGTATATGTAAGTTTATATGCTTAGTATATAAACAGTCTTATGTACATTGCTTCCTAACATACTTCTGAATGTTTAAACATCCACAAAAGAGCCCTTAAACAAGATGGATCAATGACATCAGCAAGTATTGTGGGGCCAATTGACAATAGAAAGCTCAGGGCCATATGGATTGGAAATATGAGGAAGGGGCCTTCATTCTGCAGCAGGGAAGGAGAAGGAGGGTGAAGGTGAGGAGGAGGAGGAGGAAGGAGGAGGAGGAGGAGAAGAAGAAGAGGAGGAGGAGGGGGGAAGAAGAGGAGGGGGAGGAGATGGAAACCAGTCAAGGAGAGAAGCAACCTAAAACTAAGGAGAAATTTCCTAACAGTGAAAATAATCAATCAGTGGAATAGCTAATAGCTTGTCTCCAGATGTTGTACTGGAGGTTTTCAAGATGAGGCTGGACAGAAGGTGAGGCTTGGTTAGAAATAGTATAGATCTTCTGCTTGTGCAGGAGGTTGGACTACAAGACCTTCAAAGACCCTTCCAACTCAATTATCCGGTATATTCTACATTTGTTCATTCTTTTGCTACACACTGGAAACTTGTTTAAATTAACCATCTGATTTTTGTTGTTTCTATCTAAGAGTCCCTCTTTGGTCTCAGTTGTCATCAGTCCAGAACTTCAGACTCCGGCAACCAAATTCTGCCTCAAGCAGAAGAACCACCAGGGTCGGAACAGGAATATCTGGGCTGTCGATTACTTCCATGTCTTGCCAGTCCTTCCTTCTACTGTTACACATATGATCCAGTTTTCCATTAACTTGGGCTGTGGAACCCATCAACCAGGCAACAGGTAAAGCAAACCCAGGTGGCATTTGACAAACATCATTGGTTCTTTAATTTGTGCAGGCAGTCCTCAACTTACAGCAATTAATTCAGTGACTGTTTGAAGTTTTCCTTTTTTAAAAAAATGTGTGTCAAATGCCCTGTGTGTATAACCAACTAGCTTGATCACCGTGCTTTGCTACGAAACCATGTGACCAGGCTTAGTTTTTTGGGAGGAAAATAAGGGGAAAAATTCTGCCTCTGCCTACCAGCATCCATCGGTATTCATCTGGCTAGTGTCCTGTCAGTGTGTGAAAGAGTTGAAGGCTCACAAAATCTCCTGAACTGTAAAACCTACAAACCTGAAATTTGGCACGTATGTTCCTCTTGGCCTCTAGATGCTCACTAAGAAAGGATTTTTCAAAATGACCATCAGAGCATGAGTATTTTATCTATTATTATTATTAACATGCTCTGATGCTAAGGAGTTCTACTCCCCCTCCCCATCTGAAAAGAAATCTGTTCCAAAACACAAGCAGAGGAGTTTCAGTTTTAGTTTCACAGCACCAAGCAGCTTTAGTACAGAACAATTGAGCTAAGCCATGCCCAGGCTCCTTGCTGTCTCCTTCTTGCTCACATCGGGAATGCTGTTTCAGTTTCCAAACAGCCCTCAACTCTCTCCCACACTGACAGGACACTAGCCAGATGAATACCGATGGCTGCTGGTAGGCAGAGGCACAATTTTTCCCCCTTATTTTCCTCCCCAAAACCTAAGCCCATAGTTTAGTAGCAAAGCACGGGTATCGAGCTAGTAAATTAATAGGGGGAAGAAATAGTTTAAAAGTTTAAACCAGGGCTTCGTCTATTCGGTGTCTCCAGAAATAGGGGATTCCAAGAAGCTTGTTCCCAACCTCTTCTGGAAACTGTGATTCCAATTCCTTTGGGATAAAGGAGGCTGGTGAAAAAATCCCCTTTTTCATCATTCTTGCCATGCATTGTCGTCAATCTTTCGACTCTGCTGTACATTTATATGCAAATGAGGCCCTTCTTGGTATAGATATTTATTTGTTCTGCTGGTGCTGAGCATGATATTACTGCAGGATGGGGACCTAAATTGTTTCCATTTTTAGTAAATGGCGCTGAATAGAAGCTGTAATATGAATAATTCTTTTTTAAATGAAACTCTCTTAAGATACATGGATCAGCATAATTTTCTGCTTGACAGTGAAGCTCTTTGATCTCTTTTGAAACGTTTTTTTGTTGTTGTTGTTGCTGTTGTTCCCTCAAATCCACTTTTTCTTTTTTTTCCTTTTTTACGAGTTGCTAACTCTCAACCCATCTCATCTGAATTTCAAAAACAATTTGGCAGCGCAGGTACCGTGAAAGCATTATTTTGAATAGCACCCTCATTTCATGACTGGGAATGTGTAGGAAACCCGGCATAAATATACGAAGAAGTGAATATGGTCCTTGAGGTACCCATATAAATTTTTACCTCAGGTGGAACCAGGGAAGCCTCATAGGCTATTTAATGCAAATTTAAAACAGGCATAGAATAACGGCACAAAAAGGTCATTCTTCAAGAGAAGCCATATCTATATAAATGATTCTGAGATGGGTAAGCCATCTTCTGCTTATTTGGTGTCAAGCTAATGAATTATTAATTTGTTTTAATGCATCATCTGTGGAATTTTAAATGGGGGGGGGGGCACCGTTTGAATTAAATTGTGCCGCTTTACATTAGGGTACACGCACATTTTTCAAGCAAGTAAATTCCTGTTTAATGCTTCCCCAATTACTTGACAGCTCCCAGAATATAATGAGGCTCATGCTTCATCCGAATGAGTGTAACTGACTTTCATTTTTAATAATGAGAGGCGGCAAAGTTTTCTTAAAAATTCAGGAGCAGATGTTGTTCTGCGTCAAAAAAAAAAAAACAAAAAACACCCATCCACAAGAGTTAATCAAGTGAAGATCTCTCACCAAATCCCTCATTTTACCCACCTCGGAAGGATGGGAGGCTGAGTCAATCTTGAGCCTGGTGGGATTTGAACTGCCAATGACAGGAATTGTGCGATGGCTAAAGGCAGCATCAACTTTCTTGGCAAGCATGTATGTAGCAATAGCAATAGCCCTTAGACTTATATACCGCTTCACCGTGCTTCTTTGCCCCTCCCTAAGCGGTTTACAGAGTCAGCACATTGCTTCCAACAATCTGGGTCCTCATTTTACCCACCTCAGGAGGATGGAAGGCAGAGTCGATCTTGAGCCGGTCAGGATTGAACTCCTGGCTGTGGGCAGAGTTTGCCTGCAATACTGCATTCTAACCACTGCACCACCACGGCTTAGATAGCACTTAGCAATAGCAATAGCACTTAGTCTTATATACTGCTTTATAGTGCTTTACCACCCTCTCTAAGCAGTTTTACAGAGTCAGCCTCTTGCCCCCAACAATCTGGGTCCTCCTTTTACCCACCTGGGAAGGATGGAAGGCTGAGTCAACTTTGACCCTGGTGGGATTTGAACTGCCAAATTGCAGGCAGCCAATAGTCAGCAGAAGTGGCCTGCAGTACAGCATTCTCACCACTGTGCCACCAAGTCTCTCCCCAGTGCTTTATAGTACTCTCTGGGCAGTTTACAATGTCACTATGTTGCTACAACAATCTGGGTCCTCATTTTACTGATCTCGGAAGGATGGAAGGCTGAGTCAACTTTAAGTTGGTCAGGATCGAACTGCTGGCTGTGGGCAGAGTTTGCCTGTAATACTGCATTCTAACCGCTGCACCACCACAGCTTAGATAACAATAGCACTTAAACTTACATACCGCTTCACAGTGCTTTACAGCCCTCTCTAAGTGGCTTACAGACAGCGTATTGCCCCCAACAATCTGGGTCCTCATTTTACCGACTGAGGACTGAGTCAACCTTGAGCCCCATCAGGATCAAACTCCAGGCTGTGGGCAGAGTCAGCCTGCAATACTGCATTCTAACCACAAATCCATCAGGGATATTCCTGGCAATATGTTTACCACTCTGCTTTGACTGCCCTGCGCTTTTACGGGATGGGAGATAGCACGAGATGATTGACAGGGGAGGTCAGGGAAGAGATGCCGTGAAGGCCTTCTGGCCCTTCGAACCGGGTCTCATGAGGGGATGAATGGCATCATTAAAGATCAGGACTTCAATTTTGACTGGTGGGAGCTGTGGGCAAGATCTCACCACATTCTCCCCAATGTCCTCTAGCCAATGTCTGGCTTTCCCATTTAGTTTCCAAAAATGCTTATGTTGACTGGGACATCCATGCACAACATAACCTTCATACCTTCTAACGCTGAATTTCGTAAATATAAAGCTTACCGATAAAGTAGAATATTTGTAGATCCCCGTTGAAATGAGAGGTCCTTGATGGTCTCTGAGCTCAGTGGTTTTCTTGCAGGTGTTTCATTACATACCCCACTCCCTTCTAGCTAAACTAGCACCAAGGTTCAAAGGATCCCACAGTCCTCCTCATCCTTCTCCTCTTCCTCCTCCACTCCACACACCCCACTCCCCTCTTACACTGATGATGTTACCTAGCTTGGTAATGAAACATCTGCAAGAAAACCACCAAGTTCAGAGAGCATCAAGGACCTCACAGTCCTCCTCCTCTTCCTCCTTCTCCTTCTCCTTCTCTTTCTCCTCCTCCTCCTCTTTCTCCTCCTCCTCCTTCTCCTCCCCCTCCTTTCCACAAATCCCATTCCCTCCTAGCACTGATATTACCTAGCTTCCTAATGAAACATCTGCAAGAAACCAACCAAGCTCAAAGACCACCAAGAACCTCTCATAAGCAAATTTAACCTCCCATTTAGCCTTCTCACCCCTACCCAAAGTCATCTGAGGAACCTATTGTTGGCAGAATGACACCAACCTTTCCTCTCAATGTCTCTTGTCCTGGCTTCTCATCAGTACTTAATGATTTTCAGTGTTGAGTAGAATTTAATCAATTCATGTTTTGGTGCCTCATAGTTAATCTTGAATGTTCAGCTTTTCAGCACTCCAAGGCACTTCATATTTCAGCATCTGGAAGATCTATTCAGAGTATTGCAGCGTAAATTCAGCACCAGCAAAGCAAACACAGATGACTGAGGTTTCATTTAACTTCTTTATAAACATTTACAGTAAAATTTACAATACCAGTTGTAGATTTCTCCAACATGGAGCAAACTCAAACAGAAGCAGACATGTTACAGGTTCAGATCAGAACAGCAACTCAGGAGCTCAGAAACAGACATCAGTTTCACTTTAGTTCAGCAGGCAAGCAGAGGAGAGAAACAGTTTCATTTTCAATAGACAGACTCAGAGCTTAACATAGCTTCAAAGCTGCAGAGTTTAATGTAGAGCCAAGCCTAGGCTACTTCTAGTTTCAGTTTCCAATCAGTCCTCATTGGCTGACTTAGTTGCTATGCCTATTCATTGGCTGACCTTGTTACCATGCTCTATTCCAGTTCATGAATATATTCAGACAAGATCTATTATTTAATAAGCCATGATTATAAAGCTTTCGTGTATTCTTGGTGCAAATACCAATTTATTACAATTTTAGTCCAGATAAGAAATCAGATTGTTCTCTTTTTTGTCTTTCTTTTTTATTGGCAGTGTTAGTTTGGAATTCTCCACCAACCACGGACGTTCTTGGTCATTACTTCATTCTGAATGTTTGCCAGAGACATGTTCTGGATCTCATCTTCCCCATAGCACGGTCTATGCATCCGAAAACTACAGTGGGTAAGGGAATGTTTTGATGCAAATATCTCTGCTGAAAAATGATGAAAAAATTAAATTGTTCATAATTCTGTGAAGATAACAACCTCTTGTAATTTCTTCTCTCTGGCAAACCAAGGTAGTTAAATAAGGGTGTGATGTTAAAAAATGTTCTTCTCCCAAAATGAATAAAAGGCGCTTCCATCTTCAAGGATTTTAGCTATGAAAATGGACTTGACAGAACAATGCTTAGTTTTGGAAGCATCTGTCAAAACTAGGTTTATGTTTTAAGAAAAAAAACCTAGTTATAACCAAATATGGTATTTCTAGAAATTCTTTCTGAACTGAAAGGAACAATATGGTAGGTATAAAATACTTGGTGGAATAATAGATAATATAGTTCTTTATTGGCCAAGTGTGGTTGGACACACAAGGAATTTGTCTTGGTGCAAATGCTCTCAGTGTACATAAAAGGAAAGATACATTTGTCAAGAGTCAAGAATCATCAGGTACAACACTTAATAATAGTCATAGGGTGCAATAAGCAATCAAATCGTAATAGGAAACAGTCAATACAATTCATAAGGATACAAGCAACAAAGTTACAGTCATATGGGCACAAGTGGGAGGGGATGGGCAATAAGGAGCGATGAGAAAATTAACAGTAATAGTAGTGCAGACTTTGTAAATAGTTGGACAGTGTCGAGGAAACCATTTGTTTAGCAGGTGATGGCCTTTTGGAAAAAACTGTCCTTGTGTTTAGTTGTTCTGGTGTGCAGGGCTCTATAGGGTCGATTTGAGGGAAGGAGTTGAAACAGTTTATGTCCAGCATGCGAGGGGTCTGTAGATATTTTCACAGCCCTCTTTTTGACTCATGCAGTATAAGATTGTTCAATAGTGATAAATTTTGTGTGTTGAGAAATAACCTAGGTAGGATTTATACCATTACGTCTATTCTGCATTCTCATCAAATTTAAGTCACTACAGGTAGTTCTCCACTTACAACAGTTCATTTAGTGACTGTTTGAAGTTACAATGGCTAGTAACCATTCTTCATACAACTATTGTAGCATTCCCCCTGATTGTGTGATCCAAATTCAGATGCTTGGCAATTGACTCATATTTACAACGGTTGCAGTGTTCACACGATCCCCTTTTGTGACCTTCTAACAAACAAAGTCAATGGGGGAAGCCAGATTAATTCAACAACCATGTTACTAAATTAATCACAACAACTCACTGAACAACTGTGTCAAGGAAGTGTGTAACACAGGGCAAAACTTACTTTGCCATGTAAAATGAAGGGCACAATTGGGATCGTAAGTCTAGCACTACCTGTAATGAAGAACAACCTTGTGTTGCTTGTAGACAGAACTGGAATTTCTGTGTTTCATTTGAGCCAAACGACTTTACATTTTAAAACCAACTTGTCACTCTAAAAGCAGGAAATCTCATCTTTTTTGTTTCAGGTGGAACCGTATAACTATTCCCCTTCCAAATGCAGCCTTAACCAGAGATACCAGAATCCGATGGCGACAAACTGGATCGGTTCTTGGAAACATGTGGGCAATTGACAGCAGTTAGTAGTATTTATTACCACCGGTGTTATCTACATATTACCTATTTGTCTGTGTATAACCTATAACTAGGCCAGGGGTTGGCAACCTTAAACATTAAACAAGAGCTATTTGGACCCATTTTCCACAGAAAAGAAAACACCGGGAGTCACAGAACATCTAAAATGAAGATTACACTGCACTGTTTGCTAAAGTCTCGCCACATATTAAGCATAACGGTAAACCAGTCTCGTCATCAGTGAATGCAAACAATCTGCCCATATACCGTTACACGTTCTGTTTTCTTCTGAAATTTTTATTTCCTTGGATTTATCCATGGTTGGCCTACCAGGGGCCCAAAAATCTCATTAAATTGCATGCTGGCAGGTGTCGCACATTGGTGGTTGTGACACATATTTTGAGCGACGAGAGCTACAGCACAAGGATGAAAAAAAGTCACAAAAGGATGTGGGAGCTTCATCACTAGAAGCTTTCAAGAGGAAACTGGACTGCCATCTGTCAGAAATTGTTTAGGGCCATGATGGTGAGCCTATGGCACATGTGCCACAGGTGGCACGCAGAGCCATTTGTGTGGGCACGCGAACCCCAGGCAAACTTACCTCACTGTGCATGCGCGTGCTTCCCAGCTGATTTTTGGGCCTTTTTGGGCTTGCCAAGGGCTTGAGGGAAGCCTCTGCAGGCTTTGCAGGCTAAAATATAGGCCCATTTCATCACTTCCTGAATTTCCGGAAATACTAGAAGTGATGAAACGGACCCATTTTTCGGTCTGCGAAGTCTGCAGAGGCTTGCCTCAAGCCTCTGGCAGGTTGAAAAAGGCCTCAAACAGGCCGAAAATCAACTCGGGGGCACAGTGCAGGTAAGGTGGTGGCCAGGGGGAAGGGAGGAATCATGTGTAAATGTGAAGGGGGCGTGGGGGGCCCCGTGCACATTGCCTTCTGGGTGCTGGTACATGAGTACATGCGCACAATTTTTGGCACAAGAGCCCAAAAGCGTTAGCCACCACTGGTATAGGGTCTCCTGCTTGGGTAGGGGGTTGGACTAGATGACCTGCAAAGTCCCCTCCAACTCTGTTGTTCTGTTTTACTCAGTTCTGTTCTATTAAATTTATTTAAATTTAAATCTATTTCTATTAAATCAAGTGCAATCACATGGTAATGATCAGCACACAATTGAGCCTGGAATTACAACCCATAATTTCAGGCTCAATTACAGTCATAAGTCCAGGACAACCTGTTATGTACTTAGTCTTGCTAGATACAATGTAATGAACTTTGCATGCGCTTCACTTAAATATGCCCAAAGTTCTGGAATTTAACTTCAGCACATTTATTTATTTTTTTCCCTTTCCTGCAGTTTACATTGGGCCATCTTGTCTCAAATTCTGCTCAGGGCGAGGTCAATGCACGAGAAATGGTTGCAAGTAAGTGTGATCCTAATGCATCGGTCAGCATCTCTGTGTTCTGTAAAGTTGCTTTCTAGGTTTTAGGACAGCCTGTCTTGTGAGATTACAGCTTCTCCTGATAGCATAATCAGAATCGCCCACACACAAACCAAAAAATGACAGATTCCTGATTTGCTTAGGTCAGACATACTGTATCTCAGTGGTCCCCAACCTTTTTTGTACCAGGGACCAGTTTCACGCAGAAACAGTTTTTCAAGGACCGGCAAAGTCAATTCTTCCCCAATAGCAAAGGGCTTCTCTACCATTTCTTTACCAAAAACAGATTTATATATATATATTTTAATCACGATTATTCATTCTTTGCGGCCCAGTACAAAATGATCCACGGGCCAGTACCAGTTCAGGGCCTGGTGGTTGGGGACCCCTGCTGTATCTCTTCAGGAGATTGAATGCTTGGACTGTCACGAAGTTAACACAACAACCTTAATTGGAATTAGAGAGAAAGCGAGGGAAAATGTTTATTTTAGGTTCTAATTAATTGTCCCTCATTGGAATGATTATTTTCCTGCTTTTTTCCAAGTCATAAAAGTGGTAGCCCTTTTAGGTTTTATCCAGTCTGATTTGAAACTTATTTTGTGTGTCTTTATTGTTCAGTTGCACTGTGGAAATTCTTTTCCATGAAATTATAAAAAAAACCTCTCAGAGGTGAGATTGTTTCTGACTGCAAAAAAAGAAGAGGGGATGTTGTGCACTTGCAAATAGAAGTGGAACCACTGTGCAAAAGAAAGCAAAATTGGCATTAATTGTAATAAGTGCCTTGGGTTTAATTGCAAAACATCTGGAACACCACTTGAATATCATTGTTATTGACAAAATCCCCATCGGTCAATTGCAAAAGGCAGCTTTATCTGAAACATCGTACATGCTGCAACAATTCCTTTAATAACATTAAACAACCATATATATCCCAGTTCCTTGAGAAGGATTTGATAGCTGGATAAAAATGCTAAACCCAGTCTAAACATCTGGCTGACTGTGTGACCGGCTACAACAACAACAGCAATCATAACAACAACAACAATAATGACAGTAGAAGAGAAGAGAAAGAACTGGAGAAGATAACAAATTATAAAGACCTACAAATAGAATGACTATGGCAAAGGCAAGCAAGGATAGTACCAGTAGTAATAGGCATCTTGGATGCAATCCCCAAAAAAGTGGAGTACCATTTCAACACATTGGTGGCATTGACACAAGGATGTTTGACTTGGAACAGTTTCCATCCTGCGGCGATATCCGTAGCACCATCAAACATCCAGATTTGCCTACCCCAGATCCTTGGTAAGGACTCACTAGGTAGATAAAAATGCCAAATACAGTCTGAACATCTGGATGACTATGTGATAAATAACAATAATAAAACAACAACAACAATAATAACAATATAAAAATTCTATACTTGTAGTTAGTCATAGACTATTCAATTTCATTTTTTGAAAGAAAAAAGGCAGTTTGGTCTGGTGGTTAAGACACTTGGCTAGAAAGCGGGAAGCCATGAGTTCAAGTTCTGCCTTAGCCAAGAAAGCTAATTGGGTGACTTTGGACCAATCACCAGGAGATTGTGAGTTCTAGTCCTCCTTTAGCCATGAAAGCCAGCTGGGTGACTTTGGGCCAATCACCAAGAGGCCGTGAGTTCAAGTCCTGCCTTAGCCATGAAAGCCAGCTGGGTGACTTTGGGCCAATCACCAGGAGATTGTGAGTTCTAGTCCTGCTTTAGCCATGTTAGTCAGCTGGGAGCCTGGCCAATCCTTATCTCTCAGCACAGAGGGTATTAACATTTTGTGGCCTTAAAGCTTTGTATTTCTTAAGGATCTCGTCCAACATCTGCGACTTATTTCTCTCCAAGGTTGGTCATATTTAGCTGATTTTCGCTTCTTTCCCTAAACAGGTGTGACCCTGGCTTTTCAGGCCCTGCCTGCGAAATGGCCTCTCAAACTTTTCCAATGTTTATCTCAGAAAGTTTCAGCAATGCCAGGCTCTCCTCCTATCACAACTTTTACTCCATCCGGGGTGCTGAAGTCAGTTTCGGCTGCGGAGTGCTAGCAAGTGGCAAAGCCCTGGTTTTTAACAAGGATGGAAGACGTCAACTCATCACGTCATTCTTCGACAGCTCCCAATCAAGGTAAGTGGGAATAAATGAAAACAAGGCAGCCTCCTTTGAATCTGGTTCTGGATATCTGTTGCTTGGAATTAATCCTTTACCATCTTCAATTAAAAGGGGAGCTTGTGTTTGATCAAGAGAGAGAGAGAAAAAATCAATGCTTAAATTTTTGATGGCTTCGTATTTTTACATTTAATTCTGGATACGCGAATGCATTTTCATTCTTTTTTTTTTTCTTGAAAAACCACACTTTATTTGCAAGGCTAAGTGTTTAATACATTGGGGGGTAATTAAATGGTGCCTGAGTTTGCAAGCATGCAACATTAATATCAAAAGTGAGTGTGGGAGCCAAGTGCTGCTTAATTATTTATGGGCTTGTATTTATTTTGACAGCTTGTGGCAGCTGATTAGATCCATTCAATGGCTCCTCCACCCCTCCAGTTCCTAATAAATAATGAAATGCAATAGTGACTGGCATTTTAAAACAATCCGTGCCGTGCTACCTGGCTGGATTGAATAAACAATTTCAACTCCAGGAAGGAGGCATCGGTATTGTTTACTTTAGGTGTGTTTTAATGTACAGGATTTAAAATAATAAGGCAGGTTTGGGAAGAGAATGCTGAGGGAATGGTAATTTATAATGATTCAAACCCTTGTGAAACCAGATTCCTCCAGTTTACTCTGCGACTTGGCAGCAGATCTGTTCTGAGTACTTGCAAAGCACCTGACCAGCCTGGAGAAGGTGTTCTGTTGCACTATTCGTACGACAATGGGATTACGTGGAAACTTCTGGAACATTACCCCTATCTCAACTATCACGAGCCAAGGTAAATGCATTGCTTTAATTGTGGTACAATGTGAAAGCATCCTATTAGGAATCAGTTCTATAACCTCTGTGCCCAGTGTCAAATTCCTATAATTCTTTTTATACAACATTGAAGATTGAATTCTTTATTGTCGCTGTACATATATACACAGGATACATACAACAAAATTCACATAACACCCAGAGACCAGACTCAACATGTGCACACACCTGACAATTCCCAAACACAACCCCACCCACCAAAATTCCCCAACCCCTAAAAACACACAAGCATCCACACAACAGACCAAGTAATACTGTCCAACCACTCACTGATGGTGCAGTTATAACACTGGGATAAAAACTGTTCAGAAAACATGTGGTCCAAGTTTTAATGGTTCTGTATCTTCTGCCAGAAGGCAACAGCTTCACAAAGATTGTAAGCAGGATGGGAAGAGTTTCTGAGAATGTTGTGCAACTTCCTCAAACAGCAAGATGCAAAGATGTCATCCAGGGCTGGTAGCTGGAGCCCGATGATATTCTGGGTAGTTTTAATTAATCTCTATAGAGCTTTCTTGTCCGCTACAGAGCTGCTCCCATACCATGCAAGAATGCCGTATGTTAGGACACTCTCAATGGACAAAAGTAGATGCTGAGATACATTTATCTTCCTGAGCATTCTCAGGAAGTACAGCCTCTTCTGTGCCTTCTTCACAAGCATGTTAGCATTCATAGTCCATGAGAGGCCCTCCGAGGTAGAAATGCCCAGAAATTTAAAACTACCAACCCTCTCCACCTCCTCACCATTTATGTACAATGGTAAATATACATTTCTTTTTCCTCCTGAAGTCAGTTATAAGTTCTTTAGTTATTTTGGTGTTAAGTGTAAGATTATTTGCTTTACACCACAGTGTCAGCCCTTGTACTTCCTTTCTATAAGCAGACTCATTGTTCTTATTAACAAGCCCCACCACTGTCGTGTCATCCGCAAATTTAATAATTGCATTGGTGTTATACAAAGTATGTTATATTACATACTGTAGCCTGTATTTACCTGCTTTCTATCCTGCCTTTCTATGAAGAAATTTGAGCTCTGAAGACGTTCTTTCTGTTTTTAATCCCAACAACAATCCTTTGAAGAGGTGAGGTGGTGAGGAATGTTACGGGGTGATCTTGTGAAGAATTGAGAAGATCTAGGTTTAGTTTACTAAAATAGCTAGAGTAGAGGTCTCCAAACTTGGCAATTTTAAGACTTGTGGACTTCAAGTCTTCATAGCTGGCTGAGGAATTCTGGGAGTTGAAGTCCACAAGTCTTAAAGTTGCCAAGTTTCGAGACCACTGAGCTGGAAGCTATTGTGGATTTCTCAGTTCCAACATTCTGTCCAGCGAGGATGGAGAACATCCTGTCTTAGAGAACCTACATGTCTCTTGGGGTGCCTTCTCAAGACCACTATACTCCTGCTTCACTGTGGTTGCTAGGACATCGGCCTTTTCTGCCACTTTTGAAGATAGAAAAAGAAGAAAGTGATAGAGTAATCCTACTGATGAACGATTAATGGAACCAGACATGTCCAAACCAACAAAGAGAAGAGAAAGATTAGAGGTGATACAATAACTATATTTCAATATTAAAGAGGGTGTCACAAAGAAGAGGAGGTCAACTTATTCTCAAAAGCACCTGAAGGCAGAACAGGAAGTAATGGGTGGAAGATCATTCAAGAAAGATCCAACTTAGAACTAAGAAGAAATTTCCCAACAATGAGAACAATTAAATCAGTGGAATTGTTTGCCTCCAGAAGTTGTGGATGCTCTACCACGGAGATTTTCAAGAAAAGACTGGACAGCCATTTGTCCAGAATGGTCTAGAGTCTCCTGCTTGAGCAGAAGAACTAGAAGACCTCCAAGGTCCCTTTCCATCCTATTATTCTGTTGTTTGGTTATTTTGTTATGTGCATTTCAAATGTAAAGCTCTCACAGGTTTTTTCCCACCTATATAGAAATATTTTCCTACACACTGGGCTGGATAGGTGCATTGCAAAAGGGAATGTATATTTAAGAATTAATCCAAAGTCTTGTGAAACTCCTGTCTTGGATTTTTCATTTTTCAGGGAAAAAAGTACCTATTTTTTTCCTCTTCATTCCTTGTGTTGGAGGGATGAATGGAGTGTGGGATCTTTGAAATGGTCTTTGTTTTTCATGGCTGAACTTGATTCACAACATGTCAGAAAACCAGACTACATATTATTCTCCAGATTCTTTTAATTTCCTGATTTCCCCCACCCTTTCTCTCAAAATTACTTGTTCAGCTTCATCATTTGATCTTCTTGCTAATCAATTAATACATCCTTCCTCAGTAATAAACATGCTATCACAAGATGCTCAAAAGGCGCACCCATCAAAGTTCACAAAGATGGCATAAAAAGTGCTTTTTAATGTGTGTTTGTGTGTTCTTTGTCACAAGCGAAGATGCAAAGTTGTGGCAGCACAGGCTAAGAGAACAACAACACATAAGTGTGGTTATTGTTAGACTCAGAAAGGGGAAGACATCAAAGTAAATGTATGAATTTATTTTTTTGAGGGAAAAAAGACAAGGTTGGTAGGATACTGAGAGTTCCTTTGCCAATATTTTTTTATACGTTGATGGGAATAAACATCCCTCGTGTTGTTATGCCTCAGCCTTTGCCTTTGCATGTTTCATGTGGGCATCTGCTGTTATTGATTTATGGAACATCCTCAAAGATGTCATTGCCATGGCAATTAATGTATGATCCCTATGGCTGTGTTCTGTAATTGTGTCTGAAATTCAATATTATTCTTAAATTTCTTCACAGTTCATGAAATCTAGGTTTTTGTTGTCACAGCTGCCAGGAAGGTTCTTGAAGGTTCCTTGTGGGCCTGGCTCACCAACCATGCAGCAGAAGACTGTTGATTTCCTCGCTACAATTAATGTTTATGTGTGGATATTCTTGTTTGGTACCATTCCGCTCCCCGCCAGACTGAGAATGGAACTTCATTCAATTTCCTTGCTACAATGAAGTACATATAAAAGAAAATCACTTAACCAAGAAATAAAATATGTGCTTTGTTCTCTCGGCCAGCACTCTTTGGCACAAAGCTGACACACACAGAGAAAAAGGCAAAACAGACTCTCCTGCCAAGACATTTTTTTTGTCCCAAATAAGAACAAGATGGTGCTTGCTTTAGTTCCGTTTATGAAATCCAACTTGATTGACAGTTGAGTCTGTCTTCAGTGGGGGTCATGACTTGACGTCGTCAAAAATCCCTAGCAGAAAATGACGAAGATGTAAGAGCATCTGTTTGTCAAGATATCCATCCCTGTTCTTCTAGGAACAATCTAAATGAAGGAAGAAAGAAATAGTTCCAGGACAGAAATTCAAGTCCATGTTCAGATGATGTATTATTCATCCTGGGCACTGCTAAAAAGCTGCTGAAAATTAACAAATATTGTCTTTAGCCCTGATGATAAACTGAGGTTTTTATTGCAAAATAAATCTTCCCAAACATACAAGCAGGACAAGAATAAATGAGTTAAAATGTAGTGCAATGTTGAATAATGAAGATAGCAGAATAACAGAGTTAGGAAGGACCTTAAAGGTCTTCTAGTCCAACCCCCTGCTAAAGCATGAAACACTTTACCATTTCAGATAAATGTTTGTTCAGTCTCTTCTTGAAAACTACCAGTGTTGGAGCATTCACAATTTCTGGAGGCAAGCCATTGGTTGAGTGTTCTCACTGTTAGGAAATATCTCCTTACGTCTTCTTGATCAGTTTCAATTCATTGCTTCTCATCTTGCTTTCTGGTGTTTTGGAAAATAGGTTGACCCCCTCTTCTTTGTAGCAACCCCTCAAAAATTGGAACAGTGCTATCCTATCACTCCTAATCCTTCTTTTCATTAAACTAGGCATACTCAATTCCAGCCACCATTTTTTATCTTTTCTTTAATACTCTTTATATAGGATGATTAACCTGGTTAGAAATACAGCCTGAGACATTTAAGAATTCCATCTTTATCCTCATTTCCCCTTCTCTTGATCCTGGAAAATTCAGCTCTTAACCTCTTAAAGCTGTGATGGTGAACCTATGGCATATATGCCACAGGTGGCACACAGAGCCATTTGTGTGGGCACGTGAGCCCCAGGCAAACTTACCTGTTGTTTCATCACTTCCTGTATTTCCGGAAATACTGGAAGTGATGAAACGGGCCCATTTTTTGGTCTCCAAAGGTTGCAGAGGCTTCCCTTGAGCCTTTGGGAGGCTAAAAAAGGGCTCAAACGGGCCAAAAGTCAACTGGGAGGTGCAGTGCAGATAAGGGGATGGCGGGGGGGAATCATGCATGCATTGCAGGAGGCATGGGGAGATGGAGTACATTGCCTTCTGGGTGCTGGCATGTGAGCACGCACACATGGGCGTGCAATTTTTGGCACAGGAGCCCAAAAAGGTTAGCCACCGCTGCCTTAAAGTTAAGGTTGTCATATTTGGGCTGAAAAAAAAAATCTAACCAGGAGATGGCATAAATGGGTTCAGATTTTCTTGCATCTCTTTGCTACCATCTAGTGGATAAAACCAATTATTGCAGTTGTCGAAGTAACAGTCTGCTAAAGACAAGAGCGCCAGTTTGATCTAGTGATAATAGTAATATTAGTAGTTGATTGATAAAATAAAATATAAAATGAAATAAAATGCAGTACATAATTTAATTCTGGAATAAAATAAATAGAGGAAATAAAATGATAAAACACAAATATGTTAATACAAATAGACAGTAATCAGGTAAATGAATCTCCCTTGCAGGATGATTCAATTTGCTCAGTGTATCATTTTCACTTACCTTGTGTAACACTTCTGTATACAATGCAGGTAGTCCTCAATTTACAAAAGTTCAGTTAGTGACCAATTGATGTTACATTGGCACTGAAGAAAATGCCACTAATTTAACAACCACAGGGTGGTTAAGTGAACAACTGTGTCAAGGAAGGTCAGGAAAATGAGGCGAAACTCACTTAACAAGTGTCTCACTTTGCAGCAGAAATATGGGGCACAATTGTGGTCATAAGTCAAGGACTACCTATAGTATGAAGACTGAGAATCATCTTCGTGATTTCTAGACCGTTTTCATTAATCCAATTTCTTTCTTTTTTAAAAAAGAATAATTTCAGTGGAATTGCCAGAAGATGCAAGACAGTTTGGCATTCAGTTCCGGTGGTGGCAACCATACCATTCTTCTCAAGGCGAAGATGTTTGGGCCATTGATGAAATCATTATGACCTCCGTGCTTTTCAATAGCATTAGCCTGGACTTCACCAACTTGTTGGAAGTTACTCAGTCCCTTGGATTCTACTTGGGGAATGTTCAACCATACTGTGGCCATGACTGGACACTCTGGTGCGTGAGTCCCCCTTTTTTTTTTCTTAATCTTTTGCTCTGGGTAAACTTTTTCTTTTCAGATTACAATTCTTTAAATATTTCTTTGGGTCATATGTTGTGTAGCTCATGACCAGTGGTGGGATTCAACTGGTGTAACCAGAGATGGGATTCAGCAGGTTCTGACAAGTTCTGGAGAACCAGTAGCAGAAATTTTGAATAGCTCGGAGAACCTGCAAATCCAATCTCTGACTGGCCCTGCCCCTACTTATTCTTTGCCTCCCGAGTCCCAGCTGATCGGGTGGGTCTTCTTTTGTTGCCCTGCACAGGAGAATGGAGCTGGAAAGCAGGTTAGTGGGGTTGGGGAAGGAATTAGGATTTTGCAGTATCCTTCCCCTGCTACGCCCACCAAACCACCAAGCCCACCAAGCTACGCCCACAGAACCAGTAGTAAAAAATTTTGAATCCCACCACTGGGTGTGACAACCATTTTGGTGAGTGTGTGCAGCATTTGAAACCCACCCAGTGATGGTATGCTACCAGTTCGGCCCAGTTCTGCTGAACTGGTAGTGGCAATGAGCAACAGAGACAGCTGCTGAAGTGACTGGGAGGGTGCAGGCTTGAAGGAGGTGAGTCAGAATGCCTCTGCGCCTGCGCAAAGTGCATGTTTGGTGCGCGCATGCATGCAAAATGTGTGCACGCATGCAAAGGAAGCCCACCAAGCCATGCCCACCGAATCGGTGGTAAAAGATTTTAATCCCACCACTGAAAACCGCCCATTTTCAGCTCTAAAACTTACCTCCTGCTGCAGCGCCGGGGAATAAAACAGCTGAGGCACAGCAATTCACTGTGCGGTGCGAATCAACTGGGCTGCAAAACACGGAAATATAGGATGGATTTGCGCAAAAGTGGGTCGAAGGGGCCAATTAATAGCTGGAACAACCTGTTCACTCGAACCGGTTTGAACTGGCAGAATCTCACCCCTGCTCCTGATGTGCCTAAACGTTGGAGTACCAAGCAATAAGGTTTGCCCTTGACTTATAACAATTCATTTAATGAGTGTTCAAAGTTAAAACAGCACTGAAAAAAAAACTGGATTAGGACTGTTTTTTCATATTTATGACCATTGCAGCATTCCCATGTTCATGTGAATAAAATTCAGAATCTTGGCAACTGAGTCACATTTACAATGGTTTCGGGGGTCACATGGTCCCCTTTTGTGACCTTCTGACAAGCAATGGGGGAAGCCAGATTCACTCAATAGCCAGGTTACAAACTTAAGGCTCTGTCCCACCGCACTTATGGATGCAAAGAGGATGTAAAACATTAAAAAAAGCTTGCCATCTGTTGGAAAACGCTATGCATCTGTTGTGTACTCACTGCATACGTGTTTCATATGCTCTATCCGTCGAGCATCCGTCCACTGAGATTTCATCCGCGCAAGAAGTTTTGAGCTGCACAAAACTTTGTGAACGGATGAACTTTCCGCCACGTATGATGTACATCCGCGACATATATGGGCAACAAACGTTCTGTGTCCGTTATCATCCTCTCTGCATCCTCTGGCCATCCCCTCAACTCACATCCGCTGCAGCTGAAAATGGAAAGAGGGAGGAAACGAAAGGTACACGGAACGTCCACACAGTGTTAGTAGCACGGAAATAGAAAGGATGTAACCATATGCATCTCGTATATAAAGTATTAAAAATGGACAAAACGTTTGTATCTGGGATGTATCTCATATATGTAGAATGTCTGCAGTATGTCTAGAGTATGTAGAAGGACACCTAGCGGACTACCGATATTTTCTATAAAAAGGGGGAGAAAATCATCTGGATCTCAGTATGAGTCCAGCAGCCATGGTGTACAGACCTCAACACCCTTGGTCTTGGTCTTCAACATCATCAATTGTTCTCCAACACGGATGATGACACAGTCCGTATGATAGCTGCGCTCATTCATCACCAGAACAAAAACCTGTTCAGACTCTTTCAAGTTTTACACAGAAGGAGAAGAAGGAGATGTCCAAGAGCTGTGTGGGTCCGAGGATGGATCGTGAGAAGAATGGAGTTTGGACTGTATGACCAGTTGATGGTGGAGCTGAGGAATGAAGACCCTTGTGCATTCCATCACTTCATGAGGATGCCACCAGCCATGTTTGATGAACTTGGAGAGCATCTGAGACCCAGGTTGACCAAGCCGAGCACCAACTTCCATCCCAACCTGGACCCTGGACTGAAGGTGGCACTGACTCTGCGGCACCTGGCCTCTGGAACCACATACAGAAACATGCCTGGAAGGTGCCACACAACAGCATCAGCAAAGTGGTCAGAGAAGTGGTGCAGGCCATCATTGAAGAATACGTGGAGGAGCTCCTCAAGTGCCCCACCACTGAACAAGGCTGGAGAAAACTTGCAGAAGAGTGGTATCAGATGTGGAACTTTCCCCACACCGTTGGAGCCATAGATGGGAAGCACATGGCTTGCAAAGCTCCAGCCAACTCAGGGTCCACTTATTTCAACTACAAGGGCTTCTTCAGTGTCATCCTCTTTGCCATGGTTGATGCTGACTACAAGTTCATCTCCATCGATGCTTCAGGCAACAGGTCAGCTTCAGATGGCCAGGTATACAACCCAAGTGATGTCAAGGATGGGCTGGAACGCAACCTCATCATGGGTTTTCCAGATCCAGACCCCCTACCCAATGACACACAAGATGTGCCATACTTCATCGTGGGGGATGACGCGTTGTCCCTCAGAACCTACCTCATGAAGTCATACAGTTCAAGATACCTCACCCGTGAATAGAAGATCTTCAACTACAGGCTGTCCAGGGCAAGACGGGTGGTGGACAACGCCTTTGGCATTCTGGCCAACAGGTTCCAGATACTTCTCACCACAATGCAGCATGGCCCAAAGACTGTGAGGAGCATCGTGGAAGCTTGCTGCATCCTGCACAATCTCATGCGCACCTGCTACCCAGCGTTGCAGAACAGATTTGTCGACCATCAACAAGGGATTGGGGACATGGAGCCTGGTGAATGGAGGCAAGGACGTAACCTGATAGACACTGTGGATGTACAAGGCCCCAACAGAGCTTCACGTGAAGGGAAGAAGTTGCACAACCTACTGAGACACTGGTGCAACTCCCCAGCTGGAGCAGTAGAGTGGCAAGACAGGCTGATAGATGATTAATGGATGCTTCCTTGAGGCTGTCGCATAACACTGATGAGATTGTGCCATGTATGTTGAGTGGTCCTAAATGAATAGGGCATTAATAAAGAGCTTTGTTTATTTTAAAATGTGTTGATCAATGAATAAATTGTTATTGATAATAAAGGTCCATATGTGTGGCAGCTGGAATGGTGGACCGTACAGTCCCACTATGCTTGCACTGGAAATTTATCTGTCCCACAGCTATCCTTATCTATCCCACAAGCATGTAAGGGCTTAACCATTTTTTCAAAGTTTTCACCAACACTTTATGAAGTGAAAAAAAAGAACCAAGTAAACTAAGTGTCTTAAGCAAAGATAACCTTTATCAACTTTCTTAGGTAAACTTTATGACTTTATTAAAGAAGCAAAATGAACCAAGTAAACTGTAATTAAGTGTCTTAAGCAAAGATAAACTTTCTTAGGTAAACTTTATGACTTTATTAAATAAGCAAAATGAACCAAGTAAAGTGTCTTAAGCAAAGATAAACTTAACAAGTAAACAACTCAGTCTCTGACACTATTCTCAGTCACTCTGAGTCATGTCCATGGTCTCAGCTGTTAAGCAGGCAGGGACTGTGGAGGTGGCTGTGGCTTGAATGCTGGTCTGAGGCACCATTGGGGTGCTTGGCCCCGAGGGTACAACAGGTGGTGGTGTGTTCAGGAAGCTGTCCGAGAGCTGACTCAGTCCTGTGAGGTTGAGAGGCCCATCATCAAGGACTTGAGATGTCAGGCCCAATACTGATGACAGATTGTCTGTTGACAGGCTTGGCTGTGGGGTGGAGGAAGGAGGAGTGTAGTGGGGCTGTGTGGTCTGCAGCTGGGTGAGGAGTGGTGTCTGTGGCATGCGATGAACCTGGGCCTGGACTGGGAAGTTCTGCTTCTGCTCTGGGAAGTCCTGGTAGTTGTAGCCTTGGTAGGTGAGGGGCTGTTGAAAGCCGTGGAAGGGCTGTGACATCACCTAGGGTGGAGGAGCAGACCTGGACTGGGTAGGAGCAGCTTCAGCTGGGCCTTGAGGGTTGTGCAGAACTGCTGTGATCTGCTTCATCACCTGGTACTCAGCCTCAGGCAGGTCCCTCAGGGTCTGGCTCACGTAGGTGATGAAGGTGTTCCAGCCCAAGGATGCTCTGCCTAAGTGAACCAGCTGAGAGAGAAGTTCTGTGCTGGTCTTCATTGTGTCCTTGATCTCCAACAGCACACTGTGGTCCTGGCCCTTAAGTCTGCCTCTCTGCCTGCATCCTCTGGAGCTGGGGGTGGGGTTGGGTTGGCCTCTGGTGGCTGCTGCTTCTTCCTCCATTTGTGACAGCAGGGCATCATCCTCCACAGGATCCTCCAAGTCTGCCGGCATGGGGAGTGCAGCTGTCGGTGGGGGGGTCTCTGCCGTGGGACCCTCTGCCTGGACAGGGTAGCTGGCTCCTGGCTGGAAAAGGACTGGCTGTCTGTGGGCTGTCTGAGGGAGTGGGGTCTCAGAGGGGCTGCTCCTCGGTGACGGATCTCACCCTCCAGGAAACTGCACTTGGCCATGATGTACATCTCCCAGTCAGTGAGCTTGACAGCAGCCTGCCCGGATTTCTTGAGGTGTAGCTTGCCATACCAGGTGTGCATGTACTTCCGCCATCCAAGGAGTACTTCTGCAGTGTACCCCAGGCTCTCTGCCTTGTCTCTCCAAGCTGCCTGCTTCTTCTTGGTGTCCTGATACAGTCTGTGGCCCTTTCTCCAGAGATACTTGTTCTCCCTCAGCCATTCCAGCACATCATCCTCATGCTCCTCAGAAACGGTGTCCTGTTTCCTCTCTCCCTTCTCCTTCCCTTGCCTCTTCCTCCCTCTAGCAGGGGCTTCAGCAGGGCCTTCAGGAGCTTGAGCAGCAGGGCCTTCAGGGGCTTGAGCAGCAGGGCCTTCGGGCTTGAGCAGCAGGGCCTTCAGGGGCTTGAGCAGCAGGGCCTTCAGCAGCAGGGCTTTGAGGGCCTTGGGGCTGATACACCACAGCACCAGCAGCACCAGCAGCTTCAGAGTCAATGCCAGGGGGTGGATATGCTGGTTCTGCCCTTCTTCCAGGGCTTGAATGAGTAGGCACAGGCTTCCTCTTCTTGCCTGACTGACGAACCATGGCGTTCCTGCAAGATGTATGTGGCAGCACATCTTTCCCCTGTATGCTGGCTGCGTGCATGCTGCATCCTTTTATATCTGCGGAGCTGACGCAATTCATATTCCCCGCATGCGCAGTGAATGCTTTGCATCCAATAGACATCCGCGCAGCATCCCCTTTGTTTCCTATAGGCATCCGTGATGCATCCGCTTCATCCGCTATGCATCTGCCCCTTCCGCTATCCGTGCGCTTCGAAATTCTCCCCTGGAACCCCTTCGGATGTGTCATCCGCTTCCATCCACTTTCATCCGCTAGGCTTCCTATGAACATCCGTTTAACATCCCTGCTACATACCACCCACGTCCGTTCTTTTCTGTTCTTTTCCGTTCTGTTTATGCAAACTTTCACCACTTTTTGGAGCGGATGACAACGGATGGAGCCACCCTCGAAATTTTGCTCATCTGCTATGTCCTTTATGCATACGTTTTGCATCCATCGGCCAGTGGGACCTAGCCTTTAATGACTGCAATCTTTGACTTAGGAATTGGCACAAAGAAAGGTCACAAAATGAAGCAAAATTTACTTAACAACCTTCTCACTTGGCAATGGAAATTTTGGGGCTCAATTGTGTTTGTACATCGAAGGCTACCTGTACTGTCTTTCAAGGGAAAGGCTGCAAATCTTTTTTTAAATGAAGATCATGAAGGCATGAGTAAGTAATGAGTAAGTGGTGCAGTGGGCTAATTGATTTCTGTAAATGATTCTCTTCCTCCTTGTTCATTAGAATTTTCCCCAGGGTTCATACATGAACGACAATTGTCTTCGGTGACCTGTATGTAATAAGGGGTAAATTTAACACGGTAATGCAATGTGAATTGTGAATGTAATTTATCTTGGGTGTGCATTCACATAGTTTCTCTGCTTGTAACATTTTGGAAGTTTCTCCTGAACCGATCACAGATTTAAATGAAAGAATAATTAACTGTGTTGGTTTTCTTCAGTTATGATAATTGATTCATGCAAATTAAATCAGACTGATGGGTTTCAACATGACATGTTTTAAAACATGATTAATGAACAATTGTCTGTTTTTGTTATCTGCTTGGTTGAGCAGGACCTAACCAATTCACCCAGACATAAGCAATTCTGTAAATTCTGGCATAAATATGATCCTGAAATTCTTATTTCGTTTCTTTTGTTGGAATTAATGGCTTTGAAAATGCTTAAGTTTCGTTCAGTTGGTTGCAAGCTTAGTTCAGTTATAAAACAGTTTCTCCTTGGAATACCAAGTTCAATACCATTGGGGGGCAATATGTTGGCTCTATAAACTGCTGATAGGATCACCAACATGATCGCCAATGTCCGATGATGGATATGAAGAAGAAGAAGAAGAAGAAGAAGAAGAAGAAGAAGAAGAAGAAGA
>BLBF01000022.1:10862894-10873639 GCA_015471245.1 Laticauda colubrina | reverse complement strand
GTCCAACAATCGAACAGTAAACGACATCTCGGTCAAGGAACTACCAACTCAGACAAGGTAATGAAATGCAAGCAAACATCCAAGCTCAGAGAGCATCAAGGACTCCACAAACCTACCTTGTTTCCCTCAAAATCCGACCTACCCTGAAAGTAAATCCTAGCTTGATTTTTACATGTACACCCAATATAAGCCCTACCCCCCCCCCCCCAAATAAGCCTTAATTAAGACCCCCACCCACTCCAAAATTAAGCTAGGTGGGGATGGGTGGGTGGAGCTGCCCTACTACTTATTTTTAGACAGTTGTAGCCAGGCCTCACACACCCCGACACCTGCCTTGCTGGCCCATTTTTTCTGCAGCTGGCAGGGCTGGCAAGGCTTTCCTGAAGGCCTCTCAAGCTGGTAACAAAGCTAAGGATCGATCCAGAGCTCTGTTATCTTTAACCTTTACAACCATTGTAGCGTCCCCATGGTCACATAGTCAAAATTCACATGCTTGACAACTGATTCACATTTAAGACAGTTGCAGTGTCCCCGGGGTCATGTGATCCCCTTTTATGACCTTCAGAGAAGCAAAGAGTCAATGGGGAATCCAGATTCACTTAACAACTGTGTGGCTAACTTAACAACCGGAGCAATTCACTTAACAAACATGGCAGGAAAAGTCGTAAAATGGAGCCAAACTCCCTTAACAAATTTGTCACACCTAGCAATTGGGGTTGTAACTCAAGGACTACCTGTATTGATATGCGAGGTGTAGTTTAGGATTTTTTTTAAAAAAAAACTAGGTAGGAAAATCAAAGTTATTTTCTTCTTTTTTCTCTTTTGCCTGGAGAAAAATGCCACAAATTGCAAGACACAATTATTCTGTAGTTTCTTCCTGAATGTTTTTCTCACTGGTGTTGAACTAGCCAGAAAAACACTATGGACCAGATATGTAGATGTTGGGAGCTTTGTTTCTGACCTTTCCACTTCTCCCTGGAATTGTTTTAACTTAGATCATATCTGAGCAAACGCCTGGTAGTTAAATTAATTATTGTTGGTTTCTCCCAGCTGTGTATCCATTTGATTCTCATTTTCTAACGCCTGGCTTTCCATGCAGCGTATGGTGGCAGAGCAGGGAGAGAGTTCTCCTGGGAATCCTCCGAAAATTGCTTTTTCATTAGAAGAACGGTCGTCAATATGTTATAAATCATTTTACAGCATGCCATCCTCAACTATGTTTTCAGGGGGAGAAAAACGCCTCCCTCTATAATAATGATAGGCTAGGCCTCTCGTCACACTCCTGGATTAGTACACCACAATCTCTTTCAGCGTCAGGTTTTTAGCCTACTCCTTTGGTAAAGATTGGATCTGTTTTCTCATTCATAAGATTTTCTTTCTCTTTAGATGTTTGGTATTCATTATTTCATTCAACTACAAGAGAATTGGGGATATTATTTATACACAGCTAGCTGGATACCCATGCTTCTGTACAAAACTATGTGGTCGGACTTAGTTTTTGGGGAGGAAAATAAGGGGAAAAAATTCTGCCTCTGCCTACCAGCATCCATTGGTATTCATCTGGCTAATGTCTTGTCACTGTGTGAGAGAGTTGAGGGCTGTTTGGAAACTGAAGCAGTATTTGCTGTATGAACAAGAAGGAGATAGTAAGGAGCCTGGGCGTGGCCTACCTCAACTGTTCTGTACTGAAGCTGGTTGCTGCTCTCAAACTGAAACTGAAACTGAAACTCCTCTGCTTGTGTTTTGCATTTGGAAGAGATTTCTTTTCAGGTGGGGAGAAGGAGTAGAACTCCTTAGCATTAGAGCAAGTTAATAATAATAATATATGAAATGCTAAAGCTCTGGTGGTCATTTTGAAAAATTCTTTCTTGGTGAGCACCTAGAAGCCAAGAGGAGCATAAGTGCCAAATTTCAAGTCTGTAGGCTTTACGGTTCTGGAGATTTTGTGATGATGCGTGAGTGGTATGTTGCTTTATATATATAGATTATTGAGTGGGGGGGGGGCATATAAGAAATACACTTAAAAAGATTGGTCACCTTCTCAAGTTAAAGTGGCTGGATTGCACAATGATCTTATATAGGTAGTTCTCAACTTAACGACCACAACTGAGTCAAAAATTTCTATTGCCAAGTGAGACATTTGCTAAGTGTATTTTGCCCCATTTTGCAACTTTCTTTACCACAGTGATTAAGTGAATCGCTGCTGCTGATAAGTTAGTAACTGTTCTGTCCCAAGCTGGTTTCCAAGAGAGCAAACACAAGACAAAGGCAGCAGCCCAACCTTTTAATATTTCATCTATGAATTCTGTTTCTTCATGGATAAAAGGCTGCTTCCAACTAATTAGCTCTGACAAAAAAAGAGCCTTGCCAAGTTTTTGCAAGGCTGCCAAAAAACAACAGATAAGAAATAGTTTACAATACAAGAGTCTTCAAATACCAACTGCAATGTCCACAAGGCTGAGTTTCAAAACATCTTTGCCTTCTGCAAAGTACATTCCTTCACAGCTAGCTTTTATCTTCTTGAAAGAGGGGACATTATCTTGCAGCCTTACTCCCGAGTCACCCATGCTGCTGTAACTGCTCTTTCCTACAAGCAATCCTGCATGCACGCGCACTTGGCACAGGCTCCTTGGGAACTTCCTCATTGCTGCTGCCAGCCCCCACAATCTCTAAAGGCAGCAGACCACTCCCTAATGGTCCTGGCCCATCATCTGAGTCCTCGCTGTCCTCAGCCATCCGCCCCTGCTGCCAGCAAACCACAACAGTAAAGGGTTCTTCAATGAATCTGGCTTCCCCATTGACTTTCCTTGTCAGAACGTCGCAAATGGGGAATCACATGATCCTGGTTTGCTGCAACCATCATAAATATGAGTCAGTTGCCAAGTATCTGAATTTTGATCATGTGACCTTGGGGATGGCTGCAGCGATTGTAAGTGTGAAAAAGAATCATAAGTTATTTTTTTCAGTCCTGTTGTAACTTCAAACGGTCACTAAATGAGCTGTTGTAAGTCAAGGATTACCTGTATTTTATACATATATATTTTGTTGAAAAGATGTCTATGGCTGCCCATCTTAAGCAACTCTGAGTAGCTTGCAACAACTATAAAACTAATAAATAAAACAATCAAAAAAATAAATAGAAACAGCAAAGCAGTGAACAAAAACCCTACATCTGGGGTGTCAAACTCAATTTCATTGAGCGCCACATCAGGGCTGTGATTGTCCTCAGGTGTGCATGGCCAACTCAATGGGCATGGCCAACATGATGCCACTCCTCAAACTGCTGGCATGTTTCCTCTTTGTGCTGGATAGACTGGGCTGAAGCCAGGCTGGCCCAATCTTTCCTCTTCACATTTGGTAGACCAGGACGGCCTTGAGGTCCGGATCTGGCCCATGGGCCTTGAGTTTGATACCCCTGCTCTACTCCATAAGGTCGCCCTCGGGATGCCCCAAGGTGCAGTTGCCAGCCTTCCATGTTTCTGTCCATGCAATCACAGCATCTTCGTTACAAAAGCAAAGTTTTAAGAGACCACCAAAAGGCCAGAAGGGTAGATATCTGTCAAACTGTCAGCAGGAAGATGTTCCACAGGGCAGGGGCAGCCATGAAAATAACAGGCGTCCAAGGTCCTACTTGTTGACATGATTTCAGGGAGGGGTTCTGGATAGGATGTCCACCCTATCTGATGTGATGAATTGGGTGGATATTAAGGAAAAGTGTCTTCTGACCAAGGCTTATTGAGACACTTACAGTCCCAAAAGCCTTCTTTCTTTATTTCAGCAGCTGTGAATTTTAGCCATTCACAGCCCATAATGAGTCTCAAACAGTTTGTAAAGGGTCCCATGGAAGTCTGCCAAAGTCCTTCAGGATAAGTCTGATAATCACCCACCTTTATCTTCCTTGAAGTGCTGCCAACAACTAAATTAGTTATACAAAGCCAAACTGAGTACAAATTCAACACAGAGCTTCAGGTTTCAAACCGACCAATATGAACAAAGTTGCTTCCTGCAAAGGCTCATGTCCCTTTGCTCCTCCTTTATGTCTTATGGGAGGGCCAATCACCTCCAAGCCTTACTCCTGAGTCTCCCCTTTTGTCTTAACTGTTCTTGCCTTCTGGCAGCTCTGCACATGCAAGCACTGGGAACAGGCTCCCCCTGTTCCTCTGCCTTGCTGCTGTCAGATTCGGGAGGCGATGGACATAACACATGACACATAACTCCCAGATGGCCCTGGGCCCATCTCTGTATTAGATGCAGAACCCTCGTCTGAGTCCTCTGCAGACTCCCAGACTGGCCCATGTTCCTCCTCATTGTCCGACTCTGCTGCTGTCTCTGCAGGCTGCTGGCAGATCACAACAAAGTGATCCCAGGAATAGCCAGGTTATGTACCATGTAAGATTGGAAATATGATTCTGTAGGAGAAGAGCAGACAAATCTGGAAGGCAGAGTTAAATGAGTCATCGGCTTACAATCGTTACAAATGGTCTGGTTCACTGATGTCAAACTCGATCGTGTCACATGACATATCACACTTTTTTTTTTGCCTTTGCAAAGCCGGAGTGGGCGCGGCCTGTGCATGATGCATGCTGCCCGTGGGCTACCATTTTGACAGGCCTGGTCTAAATCCAACCTCTCTTGAATTCCATCCAGCAAAGAGCTCTTCCTAGATACAACCAATTTAACCCAGAGAATTATAGATCTTTCCAGAACTAAAATGGGAGATTCTTGAATAGCTTTCCTGTCCCCATTGAAATCCACAAACCCTTTCAGATATGACACAAAAAACAAATCATACTTTGGTTTTTTTAAAAAAGATTTTACTGCAGTAACGTGGCTTCTGCCTGTCACTTTAGTATGCTGGATTGGACCAACACAGTTTATTTGTATCCATATAGTTTACCAGTGTGCTTTAAAAAAAAAATAGATTGCAAAGTGCAGTAATTGTAAAAGTCCCATTCTATGACTCAGTCACAATTACTGGCTGGCACTCACTCTGCTACGTTCCCAAGTGGCGCAATTAGCGTGCAGCTTGCAGGTAAAGTGATTACTTTGAGAACACCTATGGAAGTCGATGAATTCTGAACATGCACATCATTTAATTAAATGTACAAGAACAAACCTATTCCCCAAAGAATGTTAATGTCCAAACCTCCTCTTGGTTCATTATTTCTGGAAGAGCATTTTGATTGCTCTTTCCTTTGATGGATGCAGCTGGTATGTTAAGCTACCTTCCAAAGGTCTTCGGATTGATTCCAAGCATATGCTTCTTCAGATTTACGAAAAACATAGTAAAATTCGATGACTTTATAAGAGACTGGAAGCCATTTGTGGACTTTCCCATGTGTTAAATATAATAACAGATGGCTAACAGGGGGGTTTGAAGATTAGTGTAATGTTTGGACTTACCTATTGACTTCCTTTTTTTTTTAAACATCCATATTATTATACATATTATTTAATTGGGTGGATTTGATTATTAGACAGCAACTTTCAATAAATAAGCAATAATAAAAAATCGGGACACGGTGGCTCGGTGGCTAAGACGCTGAGCTTGTCAATCAAAAAGGTTGGCAGGTCAAATCCCTAGTGCCGCGTAATGGAGTGAGCTCCTGTTACTCTTCCCAGCTTCTGCCAACCTAGCAGTTCAAAAGCATGTAAAAATGCAAGTAGAAAAATAGGGACCCCTTTGGTGGGAAGGAAACAGTGCTCCGTGAGCCCTCTGGCATTTAGTCAGCCACATGACCACGGAGACGTTTTCGGACAGCGCTGGCTTTGTAAGGGAGATGAGCACCAGCTCCTAGAGCCGGAAACGACTCGCACGGATGTGTGAGGGGAACCTTTATCTTTAATAAAAAATATTAAATAAACAAATACTACTCATTTGAAATATTGGCTTATTTAATATAGTATTTTGTTTCAAAAGCTTACAACCATTTTTCATGGATTCTTTTTTCATTCCTGTAGGTTATTATGCACAGATTATTTCAATACTTCTGTTGTGTTGTAGACCTTACAGTAACTCTTCAACTCTTCTTCTTGCAATAAGCTTATTGGAAAGCCTATAATTATTTGGAGACCCAATATGTAAGGGGAGAGGAATTTTCATTTGATTTACTTTTAAGCTTCCAGCCAGGAAGAATTGTGTATGTTCAATGTTAGATCTATTTATATTTGGGTTGTTCCCCCCCTCCATTTTTGTATACAATATGTTTTTTGCTCATGGTTAGTGTTGGATATTCATTTTTCTGTTTTTCTGTTTTGTATTTTATTCTTGTTGGTAAAAGAAAATAAATCAAAAGATGTAATAAAATTCTAGGTGTGAAACCAGCAGGATACAGGTGCTTGGAAGAATTATTGGAGGAAGAAGGGTTGAAGACTTGTCCATAATGCAACTGAATTATATAGATAATCTGTGCATAATAACCTACAGGGATGAAAAAGAATTTATGAAAAAATTATTTTTCGGAAAAGTCACTACTGATGGAGACTTGTTTTTCTTTTTGCCTAAGTCACTTTCCTTGAAAAAATTAAAGAACTGGCTTCTGACACAGATTATGCCTTTTTTTAGTTTTATTCTGAATAGAAAATCTATATAAAATTAGTTATTTTTTCTTCAAGACTTGTAAGTACTGCAAATAAATTTAATAATGTATCATTATGTTCTATATTGATTGTTTCCTAGTATAATTTGATTGCTTATTGTACCCTATGACTATCATCAAGTGTTGTACCTGATGATTCTTGACTCTAGATGAATTTATCTTTTCTTTTATGTGCACTGAGAGCCTATGCACCAAGACAAATTCCTTGTGTGTCCAATCACACTTGGCCAATGAAGAATTCTATTCTATTCTAGTAGGCTGACAGCTCATTCAGGACTTTGAGTTTCTAATGGCAGGTGCTTGATTTATAATATCAATTCCTCCATCAGCTTGGGGAATGGGTTCTTCTAAATTTGGGCTGTAAATGAGTTGTTAGGTTATAGGATAATAATATTATCTTTCTCTTCATAAGCCACAGTTTAATAACAGCTGAAGAGAGAAGCTTCATCTGTTATTCAGCTATTAGCTCATCTGAATAGCCTACACTGGGAAAATACACTATAAAAACTTGGCTTTTTGGTAAGTTCTGATAGTATTGTTTTGAGATAGCTATAACCTACCAAAACAGATGCTACATTCTTTCTCCTAGATCTGAAGACTTTCTCCTAAAGATTAGTTAAAAACCTGCTCTACCACATTTTTAAACTAGTTGGTAAGTCAGAGGATAGCAATATTAGTTTTTTCTTCATAAGGCACAGTTTAATAACAGTTGAAGGCAGAAGCCCAGTATAGTCTAGGCTTCCATTTCCGAGAAACCTAGTGTCAGGATTCTAGCAGTCACCCCCATTTAAATCATGAGTCTCGAGCCAAACTTCCAAAACTTCAAAAGGATTTATTGAGAGTTAACATGTCCAGCACTGCCTGGGTGTAGCTGACTCTGAGACACATCACTCATTGTCACCCTTGACCCTGGTTTTCCCCCACCCCCTGGGTGTATTGTAATTCATATTATCAAATGGGACACATCCATGGTCAAGAGTCATCAATCATGCTCTCAGCTAGAATTTTGTGGTGGCAGAAACTTCAGCCACCTAGTTACTATCTTTGAAAAACTTTATGGAATGCAGTTTTGGTTTGCAAGCTGCCACACTACTTCCCCCATCCCTTTCTGTTGGCAACTCTAAAAAGACCATAGAAATATTTTATGCATTGACACCCAGCTTAATTGTGGGCTAATGTTTAGATCGACAACCTCTGATTAACACTGCCTGAACAAGCTGCATCTCTGGACTGAAAAGATAAGCTGTTTTTTTTTTCCTTTTGATTACCGTATTTTCTGCACTATAAGGTGCACTGTATTATAAGGTGCAGCCTCAATTACGGGGTCTATTTCTGTACTTAACCCATACATAAGGTGCACCACATTATAAGACGCATGCTAAAACATACAGTCTACAAAAAAAGGTAACGGAAGCAAAACATCGAGTTTATTTGAACTTCATTCTACTATTTAACAATACACTCACATTATTTTTTTAATCAATCTTCTCCCACAAATCCATCAAAGTCCTCATCTTCTGTGCCTGAATTGAACAGCTGGGCAATTTCACCATCAAACATGCCGGGTTCCCTCTCATCATTGTCGAAGTCAGTCTCGTTGCCAGGTGGCTGTTCAGCAATGATGCCGGCTTTCGCGAAAGCTCGGACAACAGTTAAAGCAGTTACCTTAGCCCAGGCATCCACAATCCATTCACATATGGTGGCGTAACTCGCCCGGCACTGCCTCCCAGTCAGTAAAGGTGTGTTCGCTGTCTGTCATCCATCGCTCCAACGCCGCTCGCAATTTCACTTTGAATGCCCTGTTTACACCAATGTCCAGCGGTTGGAGTTCTTTTGTTAATCCTCTTGGAATGATGGCAAGCTCCGAATTCATTTGCTTTACTTGGTTTTTCACAGTAGTGGTGAGATGGGAGCGCATGGAGTCACAGATCAACAGGGACGGTGATGTGTGGAAAAAACCATCCGGTCTCTTTACATGCACCTCTCTCAGCCACTCTCTCATTTTGTCATCGTCCATCCAGCCCTTTTGATTGGCTTTAACAATGACTCCGGCTGGAAACTTTTCTTTTGGCAGCGTCTTCCTCTTAAAAATGACCATAGGTGGTAGCTTCTGTCCATTACCATGGCAACCAAGAACAACAGTGAAAGCCAACTTCTCATGCCCTGTGGTGCGTATCGATACTGTGCTGGTCCCTTTTTCTCCACAGTATGGTTCACGGGGATGTCAAAAGTGAGAAGGACCTCACCCATGTTGGTGATGTGGTTGGGCTGGATATTTTTGTCTGTAATCTTGTTACTGCAATAGGTGCGGAAGATGGCCAGCTTTTCTTTGTAATCCGCTGGCAGTTGCTGCGCCACGGTAGTCCTTGCGCGGATGGAGAGATGACGCTCTTCATAAAATGAAAGCACCAAGACAGACCTCCTTGAAAGTGTTCGATCTTCATGTCTTGTGCTATTGTTATTGCCTTCAGTCGAATGGTGACTGTAGAGATGCTTCTCCCGGCTGTTCTTTGTTCAATAATCCATTGTTCAAGTTGGTCTTCTAACTGTGGCCACCTTGCTTTGTTCCCGCGGAAACTCTGTTTCGTCTTCTTAACTTGACGCAGTTCATTTTCTTACTTCCTCCACTTCCGAATCATAGATTCATTGATGTTGAATTCTTTCACAGCTGCTCTATTCCCATTTTCAACTGCGTAACTGATAGCCTGTAGTTTGAATTGTGCCTCATAAGCATGTCTCTTCACTGGTGCCATTTTTAGGGGTCCTTAGACAAACAAATATTGTTTTGCAGTATACCGGTAGTATACCTACCGGAGGCATGGCAGAGATACCGGCAAGCGTACCGGTATGTACTGTACCTATTATGTAATGCGTACACACTGCACATATTACTTAATGTTCTCTGATTGGTTTATCGCTGCCAGCGTACGTAGTATACGTATTACATCCCAGTGTCAGCAGGAAATGGTCCGACAGTCAATCAAGCAGAGCTTACCAAAGTATTTTTCCAGATTTTGGAACTCAGTGCACACATAAGGCACACCGGATTATAAGGCGCACGGCCGATTTTTGAGAAAATTTAAGGCTCTTAGGTGCACCTTATAGTCTGAAAAATACAGTAATTTCTTCCACTGGTTTAAGCTGTTTAATGATAGGGCATGCTTAGTGGCAAGATAAAGGTGTTCCAAAAGTGCTTTTTCAAAAAGAACTGGACTTTCTTTGTTTTTCCTTGAAGACCTTTCGCTTCTCAGCCAAGAAGCTTCTTCAGTTCTGACTCAATGATAGAGGATGGAAAGATTTATATTCCTTGCAGTCCTCTGGTCATTAGCACTCTCTTTGAGAGTCATTGAGGCCACTTGGAGATTTATCTGTGCCTTCAGGGTCACCTGAAAAGTGCAAATGGGTGTGGAGCCCACTTGGAACTGCCAAAAGGACTGTGTTGCAAACTGGAGATAGATGATGTCATTTCCCTCCTCCTCTGTTGAGGGAGGGCTCTTCAATTTTGACATAGATTGGCCTCTTTGAACCCCTCTTTCAAACCAGAGGTCTTCTCTGTCCAAAATGTGGACTTTGCTGTCTTCAAAAGAGCAGTCTTTGTCTTCCAAATGCGGATGGATTTCCAAATCTCATCCTGATGAGTTTGTTCTCCTGTGTTGTGCCATGTGTTTGTGAAGCTCCTCCATAAATGAATAGTTACCTCTTTCCCTATTCTTTTCAGTTTTACAGGTGATTCCAAGTTAGCTTCTAGTATGCGCTATGTGGAAACACAATCTATGCAAATTGGAGCATCATATATGATTCAGTTCAACTTGGTGATGGGCTGTGGCCAGCAATACACACCCCACATGGACAATCAGGTGAAACTGGAGTACTCCACTAATCATGGCCTTACTTGGCATCTGGTTCAAGAGGTAAGTCTGATTAAAGGAGATATTCCTTCATAGAAAATGTTTGTAACATATCTGTCTGTCTGTCTGTCTATCTATCTTTATCATCTATCTATATAATTTCTGTCTGTCTGTCTGTCCATCTATCTATCTATCTCTATCATCTATCTCTATTATTTATCAGTCTGCCTTTCTGTTTCTCTGTCTCTCTGTATCTATCTATCTATCTATCTATCTATCTATCTATCTATCTATCTAT
>BLBF01000022.1:10818083-10848500 GCA_015471245.1 Laticauda colubrina | reverse complement strand
TTGAGAGAATGAGAGAGAAAGAGAAGCTGAGAGAGAAAAAGAGGTTGAGAGAGAAGGAGAGATTGAGAGAGAAAGAGAGGCTGAGTGAGAAAGAGAGGTTGATAGAGAAGTTGAGAGATTGAGAGAGAGAGAAAGAGGCTAAGAGAGATTGAGAGAGAAAGGCTGAGAGAGAAAGAGATTGAGAGAAAAAGAGGCTGAGAAAGAGAGGTCGATAGAGAAGGAGAGGCTGAGAGAAAAAGAGAGGTTGAGACAAAAAGAGAGAGAGAGAGAAAGAGAGAGAGAGAGAGAGAGAGAAAGAAAGAACGAACCTCTCACACACATGGTCACACTTACAATTTGAGTCTCCTTGTGAATTTTACTACTTTGTATTGTCCACTGTGTGAGGTTAGGTAACATCATCATCAACAACAACAATGCTTTTTTTCTCCTTGTTCCTTGTATGCTTCCAGGCTGGGAAGAGACAATTGGTGAGCTTGGACCTGGACACCACCTGGGTAGACTTTGTCCAGTTTTACATTCAGATCGGTGGAGAGAGTCCTTCCTGCAACAAACCAGACAGCCGAGAAGAAGGAGTCCTCTTGCAGTACAGCAACAATGGAGGCATCAACTGGCATGCCCTGGCAGAAATGTACTTCTCTGACTTCAGCAAGTCCAGGTATCGTAGAAGAGGTTTGATGTCTACCTATAACAGCAAGATTAGCCTTACATTCCTATCTGAGGATTGGCCCATCCCATTTGTTCCAGCTTTGGATCCCATTGGCTAAATATGTCATCTGGGAGGTCCAGGGGAAGAGCCATTTCTGCCGTGGCCCCTCCCTTCTGGAATATTCTCCCATTGGAGGGAAAGTTGGCCCTCCACATTCCTGGCCTTCCAGAACAACCTGAAAACCTGACTCTGCCAGCCAGTTTGGGGAGCCAGTAGGGATTCTCTATGCTGGGGGTGGCTGATGGTATAGAGCAGTGGTGTCAAGGCCCGGGGGCCAGATCCGGCCTATGGGGTGCTTAGATCTGGCCCATGGGGCCATCCTGGAAACAGCAAAGGACCAGCCCACAGTGCCTCTACCAGCAAAAATGGAGCTCAGGATGGCTCTATTTTTGCTGGCAGAGACACTGGGGGATGGTCCTTTGCCCTCCTGAGCTCCATTTTCACTGGCAGAGAATTGCAGGAGGCCATCGCAGCCTTAAACAGAGCTCGGGAGCCTGTTTTTGCTGGCAGGATGCTTGGGCCACCACAGGTACCCCCAACATGTGATATCAAGCTGGCCATGCCCATCCTGGCCACAGCCCCCCCACCCCCGCCAAGGTCAAACCAAACCCAGATAGGACCCTCAATTAAATCAAGTTTGAAACACCCCAACCCCCCACCATATAGAACAATGGAATCCAAACTTGGTGACTTTAAGATTTATGGATTTCAACTCCCAGAATCCTGCAGCCAGCATGGCTGCCTAGGGAATTCTGGGAATTGAAGTCCACCAATCTTAAAATTGCCAAGTTTGAAAACCCCTAATATAGAGAGACAATCCTCCCCATATCCCTCCTGTCTTCTTGTTTTTAAGATTTTTTTTAATTTAATCTTTCATAATTGTAATTGTGTGGGAGAATCCAGGCTGAGCTGGAAGGTGGAGTTTAACATGTCATCAGTTTTAAGTAATTGCATAACCACAAGACACCCAATTCCAGCCCCCTCATGAATTCCATTGAGCCTTATCTAAGCATCAATTTAGCTTTCACCTTTATTTGATCAGAATATGTGAATAGGTGGCAATAATAAACTTTTCTGTATTTGAACTCAATGAATGTTCCTGGTTATTTGCACTTGGCAAATTCTTCCTTTTATCTTTTAAACTTTATATAAGCCAGATTGGCTGCAACAGTGAGGTGAGCAGCATATGACTTTAATAAATAATAATAATGTATCTGTGAGCTTTTTAGAATTGTATAGGTTCAATACACAAGGAGTACTGCCATCTTTCAGCCAAACATTATAGCCCAACTGGTTTTTTTAACTGCAAACAGCTGCCCTTCAAGTCAGATAAACTTCTAATTAAATACATATTGTGGACTAGTGCAAGCACAGTAGATTCCTGGCATTGTAAAGTTGAGTTGAACTTTATACATCATCAGCTTACAAAGTAGCCTTGCATCATATGATACGATTCCATATAGCCCAGGTTTAATTTACTGTTTCAAATTAATTGATATATTAACACCCTTATCATTTTGAAATCACATTAAAAAGTGTTCTTTTTCTCCTCACCGCTTTCCTTTTTATTGTGTACAGGTAGTCCTCACTTGCAACCACAATGGAGCCCAAAATTTCCATTGCTAAGCAAAACAGTAAAATCAATTTGCCCTATTTCATGACCTTTTTTGGCCATTGTTAAAGGAAATACTGCAGTTGTTAAGTGAATCATTAAGCAAATATGGTCATTAAGCGAATCTGGCTTCCCCCGTTGACTTTAGTCATTGGAAGACAACTTAGAAGGTTATAAATGGGGATCACATGACCCCAGGATGCTGCAACTATCATAAACAGGTGCCAGTAGCCAAGCAACCAAATTTTAATCATGTGACCATGGGGATGCTGCAATGTTTGTATGTATGAAAAATGGTGCTTAAGTTACTTTTGTTTGTGCCATTGTAATTTCCAACAGTCACTAGACAAATGGTTGTAAGTCAAGAATAGAAGAATAGAATTCTTTATTGGCCAAGTGTGATTGGACACACAAGGAATTTGTCTTTGGTGCAGATGCTCGCAGTGTACATAAAAGAAAAGATACATTTGTCAAGAGTCAAGAATCATCAGGTACAACACTTAATAGTATCACAGAATATAAATAGGTAATCAAATCATAGGAAAACAGTCAATATAAATTGTAAGGATACAAGTGACAAAGTTACAGTCCTACAGTCACAAGTGGGAGGGGATAAGGAGTGATGAGAAGATTAACAGTAATAGTAGTGCAGACTCTGTAAATAGTTGGACAGTGCTGAGGGAATTATTTGTTTAGCAGAGTGATGGCCTTTGGGGAAAAAACTGTTGTGTCTAGTTGTTCTAGTGTGCAGGGCTCTATAGCGTCATTTTGAGGGTCGGAGTTGAAACAGTTTATGTCCAGGATGTGAGGGGTCTGTAGATATTTTCACAGCCCTCTTTTTGACTTGTGCAAGATACAGGTCCTTGATTGAAGGCAGGTTGGTAGCCATTGTTTTTTCTGCAGTCCTAATTATCCTCTGAAGTCTGTGTCTGTCCTGTTTGGTTGCAGAACCAAACCAGACAGTTATAGAGGTGCAGACTCAGTAATTCCTCTCTAGAACTGGATCAGCAGCTCCTTGGGCAGTTTGAGCTTTCTGAGTTGGCTCAGGAAGAACATTCTTTGTTGTGCTTTTTTGATGACGTTTTTGATGTTAGGTGTCCATTTTAGGTTATGTGATATAATAGAACCTAGAAATGTGAAGGTCTCTACTGTTGGTACTGTGTTATCTAGTATTGTAAGAGATGGTAGTATGGGAGGGTTTCTTCTAAAGTCTACTGTTCTATTTTAGCATACTTGAAATACCCTTTTCTGATTGGTGCACAAATACTGCAATATGATTGATTCTTCAAGCGACGGTGATTGATCAACAATTGCCGCCCTGTGATTGGTCCGCCTGAGTGGCGGGGAATTCAAGGAACCTTCATTGGCCGCAAGCCGCAAGCAGCCACTATAAAAAAGGCTGCCGTGGTTCCGCAGTCAGACTGATTCCAGGAACCTAATAAAGAGTCTCTTTTTTTCCCGCGATCCAACACTGGTGATGAAGGTGGGATACTGAGACAAGGAGACCAGTTTGAGCATGTGGCAATGAGAACCGAGCAAAGACGAAATGGCCAGCACCAACTCACCACCCACACCGTTCAACCCAGTGACGGAGGACTTGGAATCGTACATCAACAGATTCCTCATGTTCCTCGAGAGCAATGACTTACAGAGGATCTCAGATAACAGGAAGAGAGCCGTGTTCCTGACACATTTTGGACCCACAGTGTTCAAGATGGCCAAGGCATTGGCCAAACCTGAGGACATAAAGCAGATGGCCTGGCCACATTTGGAAAAAATACTGAAGGCCCATTATGCACCAACCATCTCCAGCCTTATTCGGAGACATTAATTCTATAAACGGGACCAGAGAGAAGGTGGAAGCATCGGAGATTTCATAGTGGCACTGAGGGACATTGGAGGGGCATGCGAGTTCCTCAACATGGATGAAGCCATGAGGGACCATGTGGTCCTAATACTGAGAGACCTCACCTTGCAGGGCCAACTGCTAACCCGACCAAACATCACAGTCACCGAGGCCATCGCTGAGGCCACTGCAGCCAAAGCCACTAAAAAATCAGCAGCCACAGTGCGGCTAATTAATATGGCAAGCCAGAACACACTGAAAGAGACAAGCCAACCCCAGGAGAAGAAATCAGAGGGCACCCACAAGACCACCACGCACCACAAGGACACCAACTCTTTGTCCAAGACTGGCAATGAGGAAGAAGAAATACACAGACTCCAATCAGAACGAAACAGATGGGAGAAAAGAGAACGTAAGTCGGGGTTCCAGTGTGCCGGGTGCAGAGGAGACCTCCCCCGTTCCGAGTGCCATTTCCTAGACGCGGTTTGCCGGCACTGCAAGAGACAGGGACATATAGCAAGGGTCTGCTGGAACCGAAAGAGCTACAACCCCAGACGAAGAGATAGCACTCCCCCCAGAATGAGAGAAAGATAAGCAGGGGGCCATTGGAGCCGAGAAAACAGAAGCAAATGGCTCAACGAAACTTACTGGAAGGAAGAGACACACCAAACTATAACCATTGGGCATTCGAGCACAACCAATGCCCGGAAGGTACATGTGGAAGTCAACATCGAAGGCCAACAATGTGAGATGGAGGTGGATTCTGGCTCATACCTGTCTATGGTATCATGGAACACACTTAAGAGACTGATACCAAAAATATAAAGAACGGAACTAGAGAACCAAAAACTGACCCTGAAGGACTATTAGGGGAACAGGATCCCCGTAGTCGGACTCGGACACTTTCAAGTAAATTTCAGAAAACACACTGCAATTCTTCCATTAAAAATCATAGACCGGGATTGCTCAAGTCTACCGTGACTCAAATAGTTCGCGTCCCTGGGAATCAGAGTGACCGGAATCAACAGCGTCACCGAAACAGACTGAGAGGAGAGCCTGATGAGGGATTTACAGGATGTGTTCGATGGAAAACTAGGTAAGTACCGAGGGTCCCCTATTTCATTTAATTTGAATCCGAACATAGCACCAATCAGGTTAAAGGCAAGGTGAGTCCCTTTCGCATCAAAACCAAAGATCGATGAGCAATTGGATAAACTCATCGCACAGGGGGTATTGGAACCGATAGACCACACAAGGTGGGAAACCCCAATTGTGACTCTGATTAAGCCAGATGGGTCCATGAGATTCTGCGGAGACTAGAAGGCCACCCTCAATCACGCGCTACAACAAAGTGCATACCCCGTTCCGGTGGTGCAACATCTGTTACATTCATTGGGGGGAGGCAAGGTCTTCGCAAAGATCGACCTTGCACAAGTGTACCAGCAATTGCCAGTCGACCCCAAAACAATGGAGGCACAAACAATTGTGACTCACAGGGGAGCATTCAGATGCAAAAGACTGCAATTTGGAGTCAGCATCGCCCCAGGGGTGTTCCAAAGCTTGATGGAGCGCCTGTTACAAGGAATAAAAGGGGTGGTCCCATACTTCGATGACGTGCTGGTATCAGCTAGTGACAAAAACCAACTGGAAAGCCATCTCAGAGAAGTCTTACAAAGATTTCAGGAGGTGGAACTCAAAGTAAAAAAAGAAAAATGCCAGCTAGCCACCTCTAAAGTTGAATTCCTTGGGTACCTAATAGATAAAGAGGGAATCCATCCCACAGAACGGGAAAATCAAAGCAATAAAAGAAGCTCCCAGACCCAGAAATAAAACAGACCTACAAGCATTTTTGGGACTCATTAACTTCTATGTCTTTCTGCCACAGAAGGCAACGACGGTGGAACCATTACACAGATTGCTGGATAAGACAGCTACCTGGACCTGGGATGACGAGAAGAGGAAATAAAAGACTTGCTGACATCCAAATCTGTGTTAATCCAATACAGCGAAGCACTGCCACTGACAGTCACCTGCGACACATCACCATTCAGTGCACTCAGCCACACGCTACGAGATGGGAGAGATGCGCTGATCGCGTTCTATTCCAAAACACTGTCCAAAGCAGAAAGAAACTACAGCCAGTTGGACAGAGAGGCGCTAGCAGTGATAACTGGAGTCAAGTAATTCCATGAATACCTCTATTGCAGGACTTTTTCACAAATTACAGATCACAAGCCGCTCTTGGGAATACTCTCAGGAAACAAGGCCACCCAAAACATACTGTCACCACGAATGACGAGGTGGTTCGAGTTCCTTGCCGCATACAATTACAAATTAATCCACCGGCCAGGGAAGGATATATCACACGCTGATGCCCTGAGCCGTTCTCCCCTGCCTGAACTGGGAAGTGACCCGGCACCAACCACATCCACACTACAAATTGAAACATTACCACACCTACCCATTACCGCAGTGGACATAGCAAAAGAAACCGCAAGAGACAAAAAGATGGCACGGATTTTAAACTGGGTAGGAAAAGGGTGGCCAGAAAATGAGACAGACGAGACTTTTAAACTGTTCCAGAACAGACAGACGGAACTCTTAATGTGAAAAGGTTGTATACTATGGGGGGATTGGGTAGTCATACTGGAACTACTCCAAGAACAAGTACTGGATATCTTGCATGAAAGACACCTGGGTATCGTACAAATGAAATCCCTGGCCAAGAGTTATGTATGGTGGCCAGGGATGGATAAGGATATTGGGAGATGGATGGAAACATGCATGCAATGCCAAAAAACCAAACCTACACCCCCTGCTGCACCTGTGCTCGACTGGGAAACACCAAGAGGACCCTGGTCGAGAATACACATAGATTTCGCAGGGCCGACAAAAGGACACACATTTTTAATAATAGTAGACACTTACTCAAATTGGTTGGAGGTAAGTGTCATGAATTCCACAACAACAGAAGCCATCATCAGACAGCTGGGGAAGCTGTTCGCAACACATGGGTTGCCAGATCTATTGGTTTTAGACAACGGGCCGCAGTTCACGGCATTGACATTTGAAAAGTTCCTCACCGAACATGGCATAAGGCATGCCTTGACAGCACAGGGTCGGCTGGCTACAAACGGTTGAGCGGAACGCATGGTCCGGTATACGAAAGAGACTATAGAGAAACTAGACACAGGGGACATACAAGAAAAAATCTACAAAATGCTAACTATACAACACATTACACCTAACACCACAATGAATAAAAGCCCAGCAAACTATTGATGGGCAGAAAATTAAGATAGTACCTAGATAGATTACACCCCACCTACAGCCCTGAAAAACCAGCAGACTCCTCTAATAAGCACCGCACATTCGGAACAGGGGACCGGGTCTACACAAAAAATCTCACGGGGCACCCACTGTGGATACTGGCAACCATAACCCAGGTAATAGGACTCAGATCATACAGACTAGAAACAGAGTATGGAAGAAGCTGGAGGAGACATATAGATCAACTGAGATCGTGAACATTTGAAAGAAACATTAACAAACCCAGGTGTGAAGAAAAAGAACACACACACACGCCAGAACTGCAGGAAACATTAAATAATAATAATAATAATAATAATAATAATAATAATAATAATAACAACAACAACAACAACCATACCAGAGAGGGGGGATATCCTTCAAACACAAATAAGAGGGGAGGGGGAGACCCTCCACTAGCACAAGAAACACCACAGCAAACACTAACAATGACCCACCAACCAACTTCACCAGTAAGCCCAGAAAGAAACCACAATTACTTACCTAGAGATGACTTCGGTAGAGAGGAACAGGCAGCGGAAAAACAACAAGAAGCCACTCTGGAAGGGAGCAGCCAAGCCGACTCTGCCAGCCCAGATAGACCAGGCAGGAGCGGCATGGCCTCCACCTTCCAGGAGGTTCCACGGAGAAGGACAGGAGAAACAGCGATCCCGAACCAGCCGAACCAGCCGAAGACAACAATACAACTGAGTTGCGCAGGTCAAGTAGACACCATAAAAGCCCCGCCTACTTACGTGATTACGTAACATAGGTTGGACTAAACCAAGTGGGGAGGGGTGTTCTGTATTAGCATAATTGAAATAGCCTTTTCTGATTGGTCCACAAATGATTGGTTCTTCAAGCGACGGTGATTGGTCAACAATTGTCACCCTGTGATTGGTCCGCCTGAACGGCGGGGAATTCAAGGAACCGTCATTGGCCGCAAGCCACGAGCAGCCACTATAAAAAAGGCTGCTGCAGCTCCGCAGTCAGACTGATTCCAGGAACCTAATAAAGAGCTGAAAGTCATGCTGGTCTCAAGTCTCTTTTTTTCCCGCGATCCAACATCTACCACCATTTCTACAGTTTTGAGTGCGTTCAGTTCCAGATTCTTCCAGTCACACCACAAGGCAAGTTGTACAACCTCTTGTCTGTATGTGGAGTTGTCATTGTCTCGAATGAGAGCAATCACTGTTGTATCATCTACAAACTTCAGTATTTTAACAGATGGATCATTTGAGATGCAGTCATTGGTATATAGGGAGAAGAGATGTGGAGAAAGCACACAGCCTTGAGGGGCCCCTCTGCTAATTGTACAGGTATCAGATGTGGGATAGGACTTCCTATAGTCTTAAATTAAATGGAAAAGATAGCAGTTGCAGTTATCTGTATTTTAACTTGGTTTGGTTGAAACAATTTTTCCCCTGGTATCCTTTTTACTTGCATGCATGTGTTTGTCTGCATCCGACACCTAGCTTTTTAACACCTGAGGAATGTCTGCCTCTAGGTTTGTCTATCTGGAGCTCCCTCATGCTGCAAAGACCCCCTGCACTCGATTCCGTTGGTGGCAGCCGGTGTTTTCGGGAGAGGGCTATGATCAGTGGGCTATTGATGACATCATCATTCTGTCCGAAAAGCTGAAACAGATCATCCCTGTGGCTAACCCTACCCTGCCTCAGGTAATAAGATTGATTGCAGGAAATACGACTTCAGCAACAGACTGGTCAATGCCTGGAATGCACTACCTCTGTTGTTACATCCTCTAACCCCCATTCCTTTAACCTCAAACTATCCACTATCGACCTCACCCCATTCCTAAGAGGTCTGTAAGGGGCATGCATAAGTGCAGAATCGTGCCTACCACCCCTGCCCTATTGTCCCCATTTATTCGTACCTAGTTTTCTTTCTTTTCATTTTCTTCAATGTCTAGGAACTGCCTGTAGTCACCTTTGACAAGATGGGCAGCATACAAGTGTGATAAATGAATGAATGAATGAATAAACAAATAAATAAATGTTTTCTTTTCTTTCTTTTTAATATCAACTAGAACTTTTATGAGAAACCAGCCTTTGATTACCCCATGAACCAGCTCAGCATGTGGCTAATGTTAGCGAACGAAGGGATGCCCAAAAATGAAACGTTTTGTTCGGCTACCCCATCAGCAATGATATTTGGCAAATCAGATGGCGATCGGTTTGCAGTGACCCGGGATTTAGTGCTGAAACCAGGTTATGTCCTTCAATTCAAGGTATTTTTTCTCTCAACCTCTCTCTCTCTTTAAACTTTTTCAATTAAAAGACAAGTAATTCTCTTAAGCTATACATATAAAAAGCCAGCACATCGACAGGAAGATTACAAATTGTCCATTATGAAAAGAAAAACCCAAATTTGAATGTTTTTATTTTAAATTTCTCTTTCTGATCTTTGTACTGAGCCCTTTTCCAACTTCTTTCAAAAGATCAAATCTTGTTCTACAAAATAAGTATGGTGTAAAAGCCAAAGGAAAAATTAGGAGCAATTAATAAATCGGTAGTATAGCAATGAATGTATTGGGGGGAAATATTCAGATATTATGATGTGTCTGTGTGATATTCTGGGGAAGCAAAAGTTGGATTTTGAAGAAGTCGGATTGAAAAAATATTGATTGGTTGTAGCTAAAAGCCTGTGGAGATTCTCATTTCATCCAGGTTGTCCCAAAGGTGCTTTTTAAAGAGGCAAGTGGACTTTCTGTTTTTTTCTTTCAAAGACATCTGATTCACACCCTGCCCTGTGTCTCTTTTCTTTTACCTTTTACCATTGGGCAGAATACACAAAAGTATAGCCAGCCGGACAAACAGATTTAAAAACCAGGCTGTCAGACTCCTAAACACAATATAGCACCACAAACAGATTAATATGATGAATTTCACTGGTGCTAGTGTAGTGTGTAATAAGTATATACCCCTGATGACAAGCCTATGGCACACATGCCGGAAGTGGCATGCAGAGCTATTTCTGCCGGCAACAGCGTCACTGCGCATGTGTGCATGCATCCCCCCAGCCAGCTGATTGTTGAGTGTCTGCTGTTCATGCACGGAGGGAGGTGCACATGGGAGGAGTGCACGCATGTGCAGGGGCGGGGGTACAGGGGGGTTACACATACATGCATTATGCTTGGAGGCACGCACACACTTTTGGCACGCAATGAGGAAAAGGTTAGCCATCACTGGTATATACCATGATATAAGATCTTACACCAGAGTAATACACATGTTGTGCAGAATATGACGTACATATGGAAATGTATGACTAATTTTTTTTGCTAACCACTTGTACAGGGATTATTCTTTATATTATTCATGTTGTCTTGTATTCCTGTATGGACTGCACCAGTAGAAGCTAAAACAATTTTGTTGTATACTATGATGTACAGTGACAATAAAGGCTTTGAACATTTGAACTTTCTCATGCAAGAAGCTTCTTCTGCTCTGACAGGATATCCTTCCGTTCTTCACTGTCCTGTCAGAGCAGAAGAAGCTTCTTGGATGAAAAGCAAAATGTCCTCAAAAGAAAAAACAAGAAAGTCCAGTTGCCTCCTGAAAAAAGCATCTTTGGGAAAAACGTGACCAGGATGCCTGAGAATTTCTACAGACTTTTAGCTGTACAATTTGGGAAGAAGACCCTTGGCATGGTATAAGAATGGATTGAAATAAGAATAAAATCCATAAAGAATGGATTTCCAGAGAAAAATTGCAGACTACGGGAACAGGATCGCCAATCAGATGACCCTGAGGACACAGATAAACCTCCAAGTGTCCTCAACGACCCTCTAAAAGGATGCAAATGACCAGCTGTCTTCAAGGAGTATAAATCCTTCCATTCCCCCACCATCCAGCCAGAGCTGAAGAAGCTTCTTGGATGAGAAGCAAAATGTCTTCAAAAGAAAAAAAGGAAAGTCCAGTTGTCTCCTGGAAAAAAAAAAAAAAGCATCTTTGGGATTGATTGCTTGTGTTAGAATAATGCCAGAGAATACCATGGGCACCACCAGCACTCCTTTATCAAAATGGATCCTGGGCACTGCGCTGCAATGGAGAAATGGATAATGGAGCAGCCAGCACGAGGGAAGGAGAAGGCCACTTTCCCTCTTTCTTCTCCCTGCTCCTCCTCCTTTCCTCGTGCCGGACGCTCTGTTTCCCGTTTCTTCATTGCAGCGCAGCGCCCAGGATCCACTGATAGCCAGGCAGGGGGTTTAATTTAACAACCAGTTCTCCCAGAGTCAGATTGGCCATCGCAGGAGGCTCGTCCTCCCATGTATAGTGGAGTTGGAGGACGAGGATGAGCCATGTCTCCCACAACAGCCAACCTGACCCTGGGTGAACCAGTTCTTAAATTATTTGAATCCCACCACCAAGTCTTTTCCCCTTTCTATTTCCCCCAGAATAATGTTAGATTCAAACAAAAGCTGAGCCATGTTAGCAAACTGCACTGTCTTAGTTGCCATCAACCTTTCATTGGGTTCATAATTAAATTATTCTGGAAAGTCTTGGGATTGATTGCACTAGAAATTTAACGAGCTGTCGACAAATACATGAGGCTTGTTAACCGTGGGCACAGAATAATGTACAAACAGAATTATTTAAAAAAAAAAAACATCGTATGTTTACAAGCACGTTTTCAAATATAATTCCCACTCTTCTATAAATAGGGGGAGCTGGCAACCACAGGGGGACTTGTAAAATAATCTCACTCTGTTTTGACATTGCATTGACAAAATGATATACAAACTGAGAAACATTCTGTTGCATGTAGTGTTTGTTGCAAGTTTTCCCTAATGTAGTCCATAAAACACAGTCACATGTGCCTGTCTTAAGATCTTTTTATAAAATCCACTGCAATCTTTAGAATCTAAGATTTAAGTTGGAATAAAAGTCAATTCATTATCCTGAAACTGTACAAAGTACAGGTAGACCTCCAGTGGTGGGATGCTGTTCAGAACCAGGCTTCGTAAACCATAATTATTCACAAACTTGTTTTAAAAACAAAACCTATTTTATTGCAACGCTGGGTATTGCTTTCATTCCCAGCCGGAATTAATCTCAAACAGTCCCCCAAGATAAGCACACACCTTTCAGTTCTGTGAAGTGCTGGCAAAACAGAAGTATCCAATTAACTAGAAAAGAAACCAACCGAAGTACAAGAAAAACCAATCAAAGTACAAAGAGCTTTAAGGATGTCTCGGAACCGATCAAACTACTTTCCTTCCTGCAAAGGTTTCATCACCTTGGCCTGACTTTTATTTCTTTTGGGAGGGGCAATCACCTCCCAGCCTTACTCCTGAGTTGCCCCTTTTGTTTCAGCTGTTCTCACCCTCTAGCAGCTCTGCACACATGTGCACTGGGAACAGGCTCCCCTGGATCCTCTGCCTCACTGCTGCCAAGCTCTGGAGTCATCACCCCACTTTCAGATGATCCTGGCCCCATCCCTGCATTGGACACAGGACCCTCATCTGAGTCCTCTCCAGACTCCCTGACTGGTCCCCATTCTTCCCTACTGTCCGATTCTGCTGCCGTCTGCATCGGCTGCTGGTGAACCACGAGAGATGCAAACATTTTTACTACTGGTTCTGTGGGTGGGTGTTTTGTGCGTGCACGGAACATTCTAAAAGCGGCAATTTTAAGCTTGAATACTTACCTTATCATCCGTGCTGGTGATTAAAACAGCTGAGGTGCAGCAATCCGCTCTGCCGTGCAAATCATTTGAGCTACAAACAAAAGAAATATAGGACAAGAAAGGGCAGGGCCTGCTATTGATTGGTGCAACTGGATTCGCTAGAATCAGTGAGAACCATAAGCATCCCACCATTGTAGACCTTGCATTGCAACCTTCCATTTAGTGCCTGTTCAGTGTTACAGCAGCCCTCAGAAAGGGAACACACGGCCATTTTTCACACCTGTGACCATGGGAGCATCCCCCCTGGTCATGTGATCCAAGTTCAGATGCTTGGCAACTGGCATGTATTTGTGATGGTTGCAATGTCCTGGGCTCACACAATCAATTTTGGCAATCTTCTAACAAGCAAAGTCAAAGGGAAAGCCAGATTCACTTAGCAACCATGTTATTAACATAACCACTGTAGTGATTCACTTAACAACTGTGGCAACTAAGCTTGTAACATGAGGCAAAACTCACTGAAGAACTGGCTCGCTTAGCAACAGAAATTTTGGGCTCAACTGTGGCCATAATTCAAGGGCTTTCTGTATACGTGTTCTGGATGAGATACCAGTTTCATATTGATGTATTCCTAACAGTGAAAAGAGGCAACCTGCTTGCATCCAGAAATTGTGGGTGCTCCATCACTGGATGCTTTTAAGAAGAGACTGGACAGCTATTTGTCAAAAATAATATAGGTCTCCTGCATGAGCAGGGGATTGGACTCGATGATCTCCAAGGTCCCTTCCAACTCTGTTACTGTTAATTGATGTTAGGTGTATCCAGCAGTTCAGAAATTCCAGTCAGCATAGCTACTGATGATGCTGAATGCAGTTTGCACTGTTCCTTCTATCACTGAATATTTTGGAATTAAATAACAAAGAGAGATTTAACCAGGAAATAAGGAGAAAATTTCTGACAGTGAGAACGATCAGCCCAGTGGTGGGATTCAAATTTTTTTATCACTGTTTCTGTGGGCATGGCTTGGTGGGCATAGCAGCGGAAGGATACTGTAAAATCTCCAATCAGAAGTGGTATGTGCCGGTTCTCCCAACTACTCAAAATTTCTGCTACCGGTTCTCCAGAACTGGTCAGAACCTGCTGAAGACCATCTCTGAATCAACCAACTAGTTGTGGGAGCACCATCATTTGAGACTTTTAAGAAGAGATTGGATTCCCATCTGTCAAAAATGGTGTAGGGACTCCTGCTTGGGCAGGGGGTTGGACTAGATGGCTTACAAGGTCCCTTCCAATTCTGATTATCTGTTATCTGTTATTTATACACATTTGCACATTTAAAGAGAACAAAAAGGTTTAGGTATATGTGATTTAAAAAAAATATGCAAGCATTTATGAAAAAAGGAACGGAATAAAAGTACGTATCCAAAAATTAAAAATAGATTTATGTGCATCCATATCTGTCGGTGTTAAGCGCCACACAAGTCGTTGCTTTAACACAAGGGTCTTCAAACTTGCAAGTTTAAGACTTCTGGACTTCAACTCCCAGAATTCCTGAACTAACATGACTGGAGGAGGAATTCTAAAAGGTGAAGTCCTCAAGTCTTAAAACAGTCAAGTTTGAAAGACCCCTGCAGTTTCACACTTCTGTTTTCCTCTTACACCTTCAACATGTTTTCAACTTCGCAGCTGAACATTGGATGCACGGATCAGTTCAGTAGCTCGGCTCCAGTTCTTCTTCAGTATTCCCACGATGCCGGCTTGTCTTGGTCACTGGTGAAGGAGGGCTGCTTCCCAGCATCCCCCGGGGTGAAAGGATGCGAAGGGAGCACCAGGGAATTGACGGCGCCAACCATGTATTACGCAGGAGATTTTGAAGAGTGGACAAGGATCACTATTGTTGTTCCAAGATCGCTCGCTGCGAGGTAACTTGAGATATTTATGGATTTAAACCCAGTTATGTGACATCTCCATTTCCCAACAGGGCCTATTGGCAAATACAAGTAAACCTCGACTTACAACAGTTTGTTTAGTGAACATTCAAAGTTGTAACTGAAATATATGACTTACAATCAGGTGGGATTCAACAATTCAAGCAACCAATTAGCTGCCCAGTTGCTGGGTGGGTGGGGCCATGATGGGCAGGGCGACCATAATTTCTTGTTTCTGGCTTCTGGTGGATCTCCAGAGCCTGGGGGAGGCAGTTTGTGCCCTCCCAAGAGTCCAGAGGCCTCCCCCGGGACTCTGGGAGGGCGAAAACAGCCTCCCCCTTCCTCTGGAAGCCTACCAGAAGCTGGAACTAGGCCCATTTTTGTGACTTCTGGTTTTTCCAGGAAGGCCATTTTTCACCTTCCTAAGGGTCCAGAGGCCTCCCCAGGCTTTTGGAAGGGCAAAGACAGCCTCTGGAAACCATCCAGAACCAGGCCCATTTCTGGACTTCCAGAAGGCCCATTTTTTTCTCCTCTCAGAACCTCCACACAGACCCTGCACTTACCTCCATCAAAAAAGGGCCACGTGGAGACTCCTGGAAGGGGCAGGGCAGGAGGGGAGGGGCCAACTGATCAGGTGAAATACTGGTTCAGTGAACCAACTGTAACTTTAATACCCGGTTCGCCCGAACTGGTCCAAACCAGTCCAAATCCCACCGCTGCTTACAACTGTTTTTCAAAGTTATGACTTTTGCAACATCTCCACGATCAAAACTCAGCCACTTGGCAACTGGTTCCTATTTATGAAGGTTGCAATGTCCCAAGAGGGGATTCCCCTTTTGTGATCTTCTGACAAGCAAGTCAAAAGGGGGAGCCGGATTCACTTAACAACCAGGTTACTAACTTTTATCTGTTCTGTATAACTTAGTAGAGTCCAAGTGGTATAAACCTGATTGGCCAGAAAGGCCAGTAGTGGGTTGGTTCATTAAGAACCAATCCAAAGAGCCGCTTAAAGGCGGCAAAGTGAAATGGCTACCATTGGATACAAGCCGGCAGGCAAGCCTGTGTAAAAGGGCTGTCGCGGCTTTAGCCAAACTGTTCCGCTACTGTTTGCTTGTTGTAAATAAAGAACCTGTTTACTGGAACCCGGTCTACCACGCGTTTTTCTGGCGATGAGGGTGGGATTGTCCTAAAACGTGAGACCGAGCACGCGGCGAGGAAATCCATGCTAGAAGTGATGGCCGGGAGTAACGTGCCACCCACACCTTTCAGTCCCAATGAAGAGGAATGGGAATCATACATAGACCGTTTCCTGATGTTCTTAGAGAGCAACGAGATGGAGGAAATATCGGATCAGCGGAAGAGGGCTGTCTTCCTAACTCATTGTGGGCCAACTGTGTTCAAGATGGCCAAGGCATTGGTGAAGCCCAGAGACGTGAAACAGATGACCTGGTCTGAGCTTCACCGAATGCTAAAAGGCTCACTACGCGCCGGTGGTGTCAAATCTTATTAAAAGGCACGAGTTCTACAAAAGGGACCAAAGGGAAGACCAGACCATTGCTGATTTCGTGGCGGCTCTCCGACACCTGGGTGGAGCTTGCAAGTTCCTGAACATGGATGAAGCCATGTGAGATCATATCATCTTAGGTCTAAGTAACTTACAAAGTAAATTACTAAATAAGCCCAATATAACAGTGGCTGAAGCGATCGCAGAAGCCGCAAAAAAGTCAGCAGCTACCATGAAGCTGATGAATGCCAATAATGACACGATGACCCTACGCAGAGGAAAGAAGCAAGCTCCTGCTACCACACACCACGAAGACCTCGACGGATCATCAGAAACGGAAGACAATGATGATGAGGTCCACCGCCTGTACGCCAACAAAAAAAGGCACGAAAAAAGAAATTGGCAGGAATGCACTGGCTGCGGGGGAAAGCACCCTCAAGCCGAGTGCAGGTTCCTTGATGCCATCTGTCGGACTTGCAAGAAAAGGGGACACATCGAGAAAGTCTGTAGGAATCGCAAAAATAACAGTCCTAGCAGTCGCAGTAATTCCCCACGAAGAACTGAACCGAGGCAAGCCGATAGAAAATGGGAGCACAGCAAAGGAACAAGCAACCGAGAAAAGACCCATCAAACTGTCACTATCGGAAGCGCCCAGACGGAAAGCGGGAGAAAAGTCAAAATCGTTATAAAAATTGAAGGAAGCCCTTGCGAGATGGAAGTCGACTCAGGATCCTTCCTGTCAATGGTGTCTTGGAACACAATCAGACGACTGGTTCCAAATATTAAATTAAAAGAACTCCAGAAACGAAAATTAATTTTAAAGGACTACCAACAGAATCCCTGTGTTAGGTCTTGGATATTTCCGAGTAACATACAAGCAGCACGCTGAAGTCCTGCCACTAACCATAGTCGACCAGAACCGTCCCAGTCTCCTGGGCATCGAATGGTTTGCACCATTGGGCATCGGAATGACCAGAGTGAGCCGAGTAGCCGCAACTGATTGGGAGGAAAACCTGACACACGAGTTCCAGGACGTCTTCAACGGCACTCTAGGGAGGTACCAGGGGACCCCAATTTCCTTTAGTTTAGATCCCCAGATAGCACCCAGAAGGTTAAAAGCCAGATGAGTCCTCTTCGCGTTAAAAGCCAAAATAGATGAACAATTAAACAAATTAATCGCACAAGGGGTCACAGAACCAATTGACCACGCTAGATGGGAGACACCAATAGTAACACCTGTAAAACCTGACTGGTCAGTACACATCTGCAGAGACTACAAGGCTACCCTGAACCATGCATTGCAGCAAAGCGCATACCCGGTGCCAGTCGTGCAGCATTTACTGCACTCTCTTGGGGGAGGAAAAATTTTTGCCAAGCTCAATTTAGCCCAAGCATATCAACATCTTCCAGTAGACCCAATAATGGCCGAGGCACAGACAATAGTAACTCACAGAGGGGCATTCAAATGTAACAGACTTCAATTTGGAGTAAGCGTTGCCCCAGGCGTCTTCCAAAGCTTCATGGAATGTCTATTAAATGGAATTAAAGGAGTCGTTCCATACTTTGATGACGTCCTAATTTCAGCCAAAAACACAACCCAATTAGAAACAAGGCTAAGAGAAGTGCTAACAAAATTTAGAGAATCCAGCCTGAAAGTTAAAAAGGAAAAATGCTGCCTAATGACTGATCGCGTTGAATTTTTGGGGTATTTAATTGACGGAGAGGGTATATACCCTACAGAAAAAAAGTCAAGGCTATAAAAGACGCACCACAGCCAAAAAACAAAACGGAATTGCAAGCATTTTTGGGTCTAATAAACTTCTATAACGTATTCCTCCCCCCACAAAGCAACGATAGCAGAACCATTACATCATTTACTGGATAAGAAAACTAGTTGGACTTGCGATCATAAAGAACAAAAAGCATTCCAAAACATAAAAAACTTATTAACCTCAGACACCGTTCTTATTCAGTTTAGTAACACACTTCCATTGACGGTCACCTGTGATGCCTCACCATTTGGAGTCAGTGCCATCCTGAGCCACCAATTGCCCGACGGGAGAGAGGTACCCATCGCCTTTTACTCGAAAACATTCTCCAAAGTGGAATGCAACTATAGCCAACTAGACAGAGAGGCCCTGGCAATCGTCGCCGGAGTTAAATGTTTTCACGAGTACCTCTATGTGAGGACATTTTCCATTGTAACTGACCATAAACCGTTATTAGGAATTTTGGTGGAAAACAAACCCACACCGAACATTTTATCTCCCCAGAATTCCTAGCTGCATACTCATACACATTGATACATCGACCCAGGAAACAAATCCCACATGCAGACACATTAAGTCGAACACCGCTACCAACAACAGAAGAAGACCCAGCTCCAACGATTAACACCCTGCAAATAGAAGCCTGCCCAGAACTGCCACTATCTGCAAATGATGTTGCCAGAGCCACCACCAAAAACCCAGTGACTGTCTGCATTTTAAATTGGGTAGGTAAAGGCTGGCCGGAAAACCAAAAAACTGAAAACTTTAAACCTTTTCAGACCAGACAGACTGAACTGTCAATACAAAAGGGGTGTTTGTTATGGGGTAATCAGGTGGTAATTCCCTCCAGATTGCAAACAAAGGTGTTGGGTATGCTTCATGAGGGCCACCCAGGCATAGTAAAAATGAAAAGCCTGGCCAGGAGCTATGTCTGACAAAGATATTGAATACTGGGTTGCTACATGCACTAAATGCCAGAGAACCAGGCCCTCGCACCGCAAGCACCAATACGGGACTGGGAGACCCCATGAGGCCCCTGGTCTCGGATTCACATTGACTTCGCAGGTCCTACTAGGGGGCATACGTTTTTGATTGTCGTAGATGCATACTCAAATTGGTTGGAAGTTATAATAATGTCATCTACGACAACCGACACTGTTATCAAGCAACTCAACAAACTATTCGCAACCCATGGGTTGCCAGATGTCCTAGTGTCCGACAATGGGCCACAACTAACTGCTGTACAATTTGAACAGTACCTAGCTTCTTTAGGTATACACCATGCACTAACCGCGCCATCCCACCCGGCGGCAAATGGTAGGGTCGAGAGAATGGTCAGGTTTACTAAGGAAGGCCTAGAAAAAATGGACCAGGGGGATGTCCAAGACAAGATAAACCATTTACTCACCCTCTAACATATCACCCCCAGTAGTATAATGAACAAGACCCTGGCAGAATTGTTAATGGGGAGGAAACTCAGATCACATTTAGATAGATTGCACCCAAATTACACCTGTGAGAAACCCCCTGACTCATCCAGCCGATTCCGCACATTTGAAATCGGCAATCTAGTCTACGCAAAAAATTTTACCGGGGATCCTCTATGGCTTCCAGCCACAATCACACAAATAACAGGCCCCCGGTCCTACCGTCTAACCATGGATGATGGCAGAGAGTGGAAGCGGCACATAGACCAGCTTCATTCCCGAAATATTGAGCGAAATACGACCGCGCAACCTCAAACAATAAAAATCAATGAAAACAAAAACAAAGGGGGGGGAATACAAAGAAATATTAAAGAGGGTAAAAAAGAACTATTAAAAATAAACCCAGAACATCTAACCAATCAAAAAGAGCAAAAAGAACGCTTACGGTTAGATGAAACCAGCAGAAATAATCCAAATGAAGAGAAACCCGTCCTGGAAGGGGCCAGCACAGCCAGCTCGACCTGCCCCGGAAAGCCAGGAGGGAGCGGCAAAGCCACTGGCCTGAGCAACTCAAGCGGTAGCAACCATGCTGACTCACCCTTGCAGGCAGTTCCATGGAGAAGAGCTGGAGAGACAGCGATCCCGACCGAACCACTCGAAGTCTCCAGCGAAAATGAACCGCACAAGTCAAGTAGAGTCAGAAGAAGCCCCACCTACCTGCGCAACTACGTCACCCACGTAGGACTAAACTAAGGGGGGAGGGGTGTTCTGTATAACTTGGCAGAGTCCAAGTGGTATAACCTGATTGGCCAGAAAGGCCAGTAGTGGATTGGTTCATTAAGAACCAATCCAAAGAGCCACTTAAAGGTGGCAAAGTTAAATGGCTACCATTGGCTACAAGCCAGCAGGCAAGCCTGTATAAAAGGGCTGCCGCGGCTTTAGCCAAACTGTTCTGCTACTGTTTGCTTGTTGTAAATAAAGAACCTGTTTACTGGAACCCAGTCTACCGCGCGTTTTTCTGGACTGAACATTATCGACTTCAGGGAGTTACAACCCCAACTGATCCCAAAGTGAAACCTCACTTCAGTGAGTTTATCCCACTGTACAACTCTTCTTGCCACAGTGGTTAAGCAAATCGTGGCATTTTTTTAAAAAAATGAGTAACATGGTTGTTAAACGAATCGGGCTTCCCCATTGATTTCGCTGGTTGAAAGTTCACAAAAGCAGATCACGTGACCCCAGGATACTGCAGCCATCATAAATATGAGTCAGCATCTGAATTTTGACCAGCTGACCATGGGAATGCTGCATCTGTCATAAGTGTGGAAAAATTGGTCACTTTTTTCAGTGCCGTTGTGCCTTGAATGGTCACTAAGTGAAAAGTTATAAGTCGAGGACTACCTGTATTTTACAAGAATCCAGAAACTAAATTGGAAGCCATAATAGCTATATCACTGAGGTCATACTATGTTCTTTGAGATTCCCAGACAACATTAGAATTTCCTTTTCTCTAACTTCTAACAGGTAACTCTTGGAGATGAAAACTCTTTCCAATTATTTTCAGTTATTATTTCTGAGCATGCACACCAGATACTCAACAATCAGCTGTTGGCCGTGCGGTGCATGTGCATGCACAGTGGGGCTCTTCTGTGTGACCTCTAGCATTCCAGCAGAAGTGGCTCCATGGGCCACTTCCAGCACGCGTACTGTAGGTTCGCCATCATGGGTATAGGTCTTCTGCTTGACCAAGGGGTTGGACTAGAAGACCTCCAAGGTCCCTTCCAGCTCCATTATTCTGCTCTGTTCTGTTTTGCTCAGAATCATAACCAAGTCTCCTCTTCTTCCAAGATATTAGTACAATAGCTAAAAATTTAACAAACAGCTCAACACATTTTTTAAAAAATGTGTTTTTTTTAATTGCATCTCTTCTCTTTTTTTTTTAACAGCCTGGCCAAATGTATTTTATCTTCTTGTCTAAGTGTTTTTAGACAATCTCCTTCTGTTACTCCATTAACAAATAATTACAGCACAAGGCATGCTGTAATAGTTTAGAGAACGAAAAGCCTTCTTGGTAGGATGAAAACACATAAACAGTGAGCATTCTACTCAAAAGTATTTTCCTTTAATTAACCAACAAACACAATTGCCAAGTCACACAGACACTAATGAGATTGCTTTGCCCAACGGATAAGAGTACCCAATCGATAAGAGGCAGCCTGTTTCGCATTATGTCTGTCATATAACTGGGACGAGGCACCAGACATGACAAAACATTTTTCAGCTCCCCAAGAATGCTAATCAAGCTAATCAGCATAATTGCATTTATTGATTGCAATTACAGATGGGATGTTATTCCCTGCCTTCTCTGTATCCATGCTATAACAGTTGTGACAGATTTGCACCCAGATCTAAAAATATTCCCTTTGGAACCAATTCCATTAATGGTAATGGAGTCTATTCGAAGTTGCAGTGTGTTATGGGAACATTTCTTCTTTGGGTATAAATTCTGCCTCCAACCAACCTGTTCCGAGGAATATATAGATTTTTCACGTGGTATTTGCTGTCGATATACTAGTGAAACCCATCTGTCGAATTTGTGTGGATTATTGTGGGCACAATTATACAAAGTTTTGTTGGACTCCTTCCATTGTAGGCTGCCGATGTATAAATTCAGATTATCCAATTTGGGGGTTAGGGTTCTTTTTTTAAACAATAGACAAGGAGATCATTGAGGCTATTGCTTGTAAGTATGTTGAACATGTTAGGGTTGGGTAAGAAAGGGCAGGGAATGGAATGGAATCAGGGGTGGGATTCTACCAGTTTGCAGCCATTCTCTAGAACCTGTTGTTCACATTATAAGGAGTTCGGAGAACCGGTTGTTAGAAGAAATTACTGGTCTAATCCTGTAAGTAAGGCAGGAAGGAAACATTCTGGTGTTGCTTACAGAAACTGCCTCTCCGTTAACCCTTATTACATTCTTGGGAGGACTAGACTTCCTGTCTCAGGAATATCTCTGGAGTTTTTTTCCCTCCTTTGCTGGTACTTTGCTTATGTGGAGTGACCATTCAAAGTTACAATGGCACTGAAAAAAGTGACTTATGACCGTTTTTCACACTTACGACTGTTGAAGCATCTCCACGGTCATGAGAGACCTGGTGAGGAGATGCATGCCTCAATGTGAGTGATGTTGAGTTGGCCATGCTCAGCCAGTCACATGACCACCAAGCCACAGCCACCAAATAAGCCACGCCCACAGAACCAGTTGTTGAAAATATTGAATCCCACCCGTGGATGGGATGGGAGAAGAGGAGGGGAGGAGAGGAGGAGGTATGGGATAGGATGAGAGAGGATGAGGTGAGAGATGGCATGGCATGGCATGGTGTGGCATGAGTGAAATGATATTTTTTTCTGAATGTCAGAGAGGAGAGAGACAAGTGCCATAATGGTGAACCTATGGCACACATGCAAGTAGTAGCACACAGAGCCACTTCTGCCAGTACACGAGAGGTCTCCCAGAAGAGCCCCACTGAGCATGCGCATACAGATACCCAACAATCAGCTGGCTGGAGGAGGTGCGCATGCACAGAGGTGTATGGTGCAGGAAGATGGGAGGAGTAACACGTGCATTGCATTATGGGTGCAGGCACGCGAGCGTACGCACTTTTGGTATTCAACATGGAAAAGGTTAGCCATCACTGTACTAGTGGGTTCCATGAGTTTATGGCACATTGGTGCCCGCAGATACCATCTACAGTGGGACCTCCGGTTGCGAACACTCCTGTTCACGACCAAATCAGGTGGTGAACAAAAAATCTGCCTGATTTTTGAATCGGGTCATGCTTCAAAAATCAGATGGCGAACAAAGTCGGCATGGAAATATTCCCTTTCTGCACCAATTTCCCCTTTGCCACCATTTTGCGGGGGGTGTTTGTCCATACATGCGCAGACAATTCGGTCACGACCAAATCAGGTTGCAGCTGAAATCCTGAAATTGATCTGTACTGTACTGTATCTTATTCTGTGCTTAACACAATAGCAATAGCACTTAGACTTATATACCACTTCACAGTGTTTCACAACCCTCTCTAAGCAATTTATTGAGTCAGCCTCCAACAATCTGAGTCCTCATTTTACCAACCTCAGAAGGATGGAGAGCGGAGTTGACTTTGAGCCTGGTGAGGATCAAACTCCTGTCAATCAGCAGAATTATCCTGCAATGTTGGATTCTAACTACTGTGCCACTATGGCTCATCATGTTATTTCAATATAATTGTGTTGATTCAGCCATTCAAACACAGTAGTTTAAAAATAGTAAGGTTTTCGTGGTTTTGTAGTTGTACTGTCTTATTTTGGGCCAGTAATCATAAAATACAATTGGTTTATATTGGGTTTTTTTATTGTTTGTATGCTGTCCAGAGTCACTGAGAGTGAGTGGGTGGCCATATAAATGGAAGGGAGGGTGGGAGGAGGAAAGAAAGAAAGAAAGAGGAAGGAAGGAAAGAAGGAAAGAAAGAAAGAAAGAAAGAAAGAAAGAAAGAAAGAAAGAAAGAAGGAAAGAAAGAAAGAAAGAAAGAAAGAAAGAAAGAAAGAAAGGAAGGAAGAAAGAAAAAGAAAGAAGGAAAGAAAGAAATAAGGAAAGAAAGAGAAAGAGGAAGGAAGGAAGGAAAGAGGAAGGAAGGACGGATGGATGGATGGAAGGAAAGAAAGAGAAAGAAAGAAAGAAGAAAGGAAAGAAAGAAAGAGGAAGGAAGGAAAGAAAGAAAGAGGAAGGATGGACGGACAGACGGAAGGAAAGAAAGAAGGAAGGAAGGAAAGAAGGAACGAAATATGTAGATGATCAGCCACCCACAATCACTCTAGTAATCAGATGAGTGTCACATAGATAATACATAATTAAAATTATGTGTATCCCATTGTCCCATGGAACATGTTATACAGAGATACTTAAGCCCACAAAACAACTTGGCTATGTCTTTGGAAAATAAACATTTGCAAACTAGCACACGTTTTCAAAGAAAGCAGCAACAGCTTTGGTATTTTTGTCCCTCAATGTAGAAAGACCAGGTTCCGCTGGATACAAGAGAGCCGCTCACAAAAGAGCCTTCCTCCCTTTGGCTTGGATGGGGTGTATATTTCGGAGCCGTGTCCCACCTCCTGCAACGGCCAGGGAGACTGCATTTCCGGTGTCTGTTTTTGTGACATGGCCTACACAGGTAAGCTTTAACAGGTAGAGTCACCATAAATTTCAGCATGAAATGGCTTGTTCAAGTCGGAAACCACCAGGGAATTTCTAGAAGCCTGGCACTCTGACAAATTAGCCATCAGTAGACCCACAGACATGAACAATATCTATAGACTATGCAAAAGAAATGAGCCGTTGGTACGTTGTTAGATTTGTTTGATGTTTGGGTTACTTATTTTTATACTTAAATTTTTTTTTTTTCTTACTGTTGAATATATGTTTTCCTGTTTTCTTTGTTCTGCATTTTATTCTTGTTGATAAAACATTGGATGGATGGATGGATGGATGGATGGATGGATGGATAGATGGATGGATAGATAGATTAATAGATAGATAGATGTAGATACATACACACATACACACACTAGACACAAACACAAGATTATCACAAAAGTAATTACATTCAAAGCCTGTATCTATCTATCAATTAATCAGTACTGTCTATCTCATCTATCAATCAGCATTCTACCCACAGTATTTTTTACTCATAAAGTATCCAAAGATAAATCAGTTCAGAAAGCCATGCCTAAAATCACTATTTCTACTTGTTTCTGTAGTTAGGGTTTTGTAAACACAAACACTTGCTAAGCTTGTGATGTGTTTGTTTTTATAAGCTTCTGGGAACATTTCTGTTCATATTAGTTGCCATGTTTTCTTTGCCTTCATTCAGGGATTCCCCAGACTTGACAATATTCAACACTTGTGGACTTCAACTTGTAGACTTCAATTCCATCCTGGCTGGGGAATTCTGAGGCTTGAAGTCCACAGGTCTTAAAATTGCCAAGTTTGAAGACCGTAAAAGGTCAGCCTCTAGACCCTAAACTTCAACATAACTAAAAACCAGCTTTAAGGGGCCTTATAAATATTTTCTCTGAGAACCGTATCACTGCCAGTGAATGCTTTTTGCAACACCTTCTCTTACAAAGGAAAGTTGAAATTGGAGGGAAAAAAATACACGTGACTGGAGAATTGAGAGATTTACAGAAGAAAGGATATTAAATAGAAATAAAGGAATGTGATGATCTTCGGCCTTCCCAAGAAATACTAACATATTTACATAGTATATCTCTGATATAAAATACTGCATATATAATACTAGCTTGATACCCATGCTTCGCTATGAAGCTATGTGGTTTGGGCTTAGTTTTGTGGGAGGAAAATAAAGGGGGAAATTGTGCCTCTGCCTGCTGGCATCCATCGGTATTCATCTGGCTAGCGTCCTGTCAGTGTGTGAGAGTTGGAAACTGAAACAGTATTTCCTGTATGAGCAAGAAGGAGACAGCAAGGAGCCTAGGCATGGCTTAGCTCAACTATTGTGTAATAAAGCTGGTTGCTGCTGTGAAACTGAAACTCCTCTCCTCTGCTTGTATTTTGTATTTGAATCAGATTTCTTTTCAGGTGGAGCAGGGGAGTAGAACTCTTTAGCATCAGGGTATGTTAATAATAATATAGGAAAAACTAATGCTCTGTCGGTCATTTGGAAAAACCCTTTCTTAGTAAGCACCTAGAAGCCAAGAGGAAGATACATACCAAATTTCAAGTTTGTAAGCCTTATGGTTCTGGAGATTTTGTGATGATTCATGAGTGGTCTTTCACATATATTTATTTATTTATTTATAAAAAGATAAGATAAGATATAGTATATCACTAATATAAAATACTGCATATATATTTGTTTGCCAATTCTTGGCCTTTGCATTGAAGACTTTTTCCAAAATGTATCCCCATATATAAATATATATATTTTATTTCCTTTTCTGAAGCTTCACGTGGGACCTGTGTGTCTAATGTCCCTAATCCCAGCGAAATGTTTGACAGATTTGAGAGGAAGCTGAGCCCCCTTTGGTACAAGATAACTGGAGCCCAAGTTGGAAATGGTTGCGGAATATTAAGCGACGGCAAATCTCTTTACTTTGGTGGTTCGGGCAAGAGGGAAGCACGAACCGTCCCTCTGGATACCACAGACATCAGGTCAACTTTATATTTTGTTTCTAAAAATTTCATTTTGCCATAGATTTTACGAGACCATGAAAAATTCAGATTTTTTTTTTCCTCAGAACGGACAATGTTTTAAATCACAGCACTCCAACCTCGGCCATTTTAAGACTTGTGGACTTCAACTCCCAGAATTCCTCAGCCAGCAACACAGAATGATGGGCAACACTGGCTGAGGAATTCTGGGAGTTGAAGTCTGCGTGTCTTAAAGGGGCTAAGGTTGGAGACCCCTGTTTTAGATGAAATAATTTCTTGTTTTCAATGATTTTGAAGATTCATGTGCATCATCTACATACAGATAACATAGCTGTTATAAGAGGTTAGCATGATACAGGTCGTCCTTGACTTACAATGACAATTGAGCCCAAAATTTCTGCTAAATTGTTAAGCGAGACAGTTGCTAAGTGAGTTTTGTCCTGTGTTATAATTTCTGCTGTTAAGTGAGACATTTGTTAAATGAGTTTTGCCCCAATTGTTAAGTGAATCACTGCAGTTGTTAAGTTAGTAATCCAGTTGTTAAGTGTATCTGGCTTCCCCATTGACTTTGCTTGTTAAAAGGTCACAAAAGGTGGTCACATGACCTTGGGACACAGCAACGGTCATAAATATGAGTCAGTTGCCAAGAATCCGAATTTTGATCACCTGTCCGTGGGGATGTTGCAATGGTCGTAAGTGTGAAAAATGGTCATAAGTCACTTTTTTCAGTGCCGTTGTAACTTTGAATGGTCAGTAAGTGAACTGTTGTAATTCAAGGACTACCTGCATTAAATTTCTGGTTCTACAGAGTGAACTTACTTCAGAATTACAATACAGTGCTATGTATGCCTGATTTGTACTTTATACAAAAGTACAAAACAGCCAATGCCATCCTAAATCGTATTAACAGAGGGTACAATCGAGATCAAGTGAGGTACTAATATCACTCTATAAAGCCTAAGGAAGACCACACCTAGAGTACTGCATCCAGTTTTGGTCACCGCACTATAAAAAAGATGTTGAGACTCTAGAAAAAATGCAGAGAAGAGCAACCAGGATGATGAGGGGACAAGAGGCTTAAACATATGAAGAACGGTTGCAGGAACTGGGCCTGGCTAGTCTAGTGAAGAGAAGGACCAGGGGAGACAGGAGAGCAGCCTTCCAATATTTGAGGGGCTGTCACAGAGAGGAGGAAGGGGGTCAAGCTAATTTCCAAAGCACCTGAAGGCCAGACAAGGAATAAGGGATGGAAACTGAACAAGGAGAAAGTCAACCTGGAAATAAGGAGAAATTTTCTGACAGTGAGAACAATCAATCAACGGAGCAGAAGGTGTCCTCAGGAGTTGTGGGAGCGCCATCACTTGAGACTTTCAAGAAGAGATTGGACTGCCATTTGTCAGAAATGTTGTAGGGTCTCCTGCTTGGGAAGGGGATTGGACTAGATGACCTACAAGGTCCCTTCCAACTCTGATTATCTGTTATCTGGATTGTTAAAACCATTACTTAGGAAACTGGTTTACCAAAGCAAGATTCTCTGGGCATACCCATAGAAGAACATGGTTTGTACCTTGTTTCGGTAAAATGAACCAATTTGCTGAAATGCCAACATTGTTTATTCATAGCCTGCTTAAATCTAGGCAAGCGAGTCTAAAAAGCTATGGTTATCTGTTATCTGATTATCTGTTATATGTTATACTCATTGCCAGATATGTTGACATGAAATTGGAAATATCATAGTGCAGACTTCGTTCAACCATCAGAAATATTCACGTTTTCAGTCAGTTGTTCTTTATAAGAGTAATAACTCAGGGGTCTTCAAACTTGACTGCTTGAAGACTTGTGGACTTCAACTCCCAGGATTCTTCCTCCAGTCCTGTTAGCTCAGGAATTCTGGGAGTTGGAGTCCACAAGTCTTGAACTTGCCAAGTTTGAAGACCCTTGGAATAATTGCACAAGGGTCTACAGTATATAAAATTAAATGCTAAATAGTACTTGAATATGGGAAATTATATGTGATGGAACAATTCCCAAATGTTAAAGATGTGTTTTTTTCTTTTTCAAACTAACTTTTTAAACTTTATTTTTAAAAAAAACAGACTAGTTCAGTTCTATGTACAAATTGGAAGCAAAACAGCTGGTACAGACTGCAACAGACCCCGAGCCAGGAATGAAGGTAAATTCATTTTTATTTTGTTAGCTATATAACCAGGGGCGGGATTCTACTGGTTCGGACCGGTTCTATAGAACCGGTTGTTATGATTTGCACAGTTCGGAGAACTGGCAAATCATTCCTTAAGGTATTTCTTTTTTTCCCCTCCTGACGATCAGCTGTTCCTATGATCACATCCATAGCCAAGAGTCATCAATCATGCTCTCCAATTAAAATTTTGCAGGCAGAAATTTCGGTCACCTAATTACTATCTCTGAAAACATTTATGGAATGCAGTTTCAGTTTTGCAAGTGGCTGCACTGCTTCCCTCCTCCCTTTCTGTTGGCCACTCCAAAAAGACCACATAATTATTTTATGAGTTGACAGCTGGCCATGCTCACCCTGGACCCCTGAGGTCAAACACAACCCTGATGCGGCCCTCTATGAAATTGAGTTTCAGACCCCCTGCACTATTGGGAGTAGAATTTCCATTTGTAAGCACAGCCAACTGAGTCATGGCTGATTTTGCAACCTTTCTTTTGTTTTTTGCCATGATCGTTAAGTGAATCTATCATTGTTAAGTTCATCCCATGGTCATACGTGAATCTGGTTTCTCCCATTATCTGTGTACATCAGAATCTGGCTGGGGTGCTGCAACCATCATCAGTACACCCCAACTACCAAGCATCTGAATTTTGATCAAGAGATCTTGGGGATGCTGCAATCATCATAAATATGAGGACCTTATCAAAAACAAATCACTTTTCCCCCTAGGGCTTTTGTAGCTTTGAATGGTCACTAGATGAATGGATGGAAGTCAAGGACTACCTGTAATGAATTCTGTGTTTGTGACATGGAGAAGTCGCATCATCGGAAGGCCTAAGATTGAAATTAGATCCCCCATTGGCTACCAAGCCTTTAAAATGATGCTTTATTTCATTTTGATTCATAGGGCTTGTGGTCCAGTATTCAAATGACAATGGAATCAGCTGGACTTTGCTACGAGAACTGGACTTCTTGTCTTTCTTGGAGCCACAGATTGTGTCTATTGAATTGCCCCGGGAGGCCAAAACATCAGCCACTGCATTTCGGTGGTGGCAACCTCAGCATGGTAGGTGCATAGAGCGACATATCATGCATATATAACTTTTCCATTCGATTAATTAACAAAGAAGGTATCATTCGGGTCTTAGTAATTCTGCAGGGATAGTGTCAATACTTGGAACAGGTAGGTGTGTGTGTGTGTGGATGGATGGATAGACAGACAGACAGACAGACAGACAGACAGACAGACAGACAGACAGA
>BLBF01000022.1:10807593-10817639 GCA_015471245.1 Laticauda colubrina | reverse complement strand
AGACAGACAGACAGACAGACAGACAGACAGACAGACAGACAGACAGACAGACAGACAGACAGACAGACAGAATTTTATTGTCACTTTGAATGTACACTAATCTTCATACATTAAAATAAAATTTCATTATATACAGCTCTCAAAGGGTCACCGCCTCCAATTTACACTACATAAACCTGAGAAAAAGTCCTGTTCTTTGGCAGTTGGTTCATCATCCATATAATTTCTTCCTCTATTTCTATTTCTCCTTCTCTTTTCTTGCCACCTGTTCTTGACACCTTGTTGGTCGGACAAGTCTTTTCCCTTGTTTGTTTTTAATGATGCCCCTAGGAACAATAAAGGATCCTTTTGACTTGCATAAATGCATTTCTAGTGTGACCCCTTCATGAAGACGTTGAACTTCTCATCTGGAAAGCTGACAGCTTGGGGTTCGAGACCCAAGTACCACATGATGGGGTGAGCTCCCATCCCTTGCTGCAGCTCCTACCCAACCTAGCAGTTCAAAAGCATGCAAATTTGAGCAGATAAATAGATACCACTTTGGTGGGAAGGTGATGGCATTCGTTCACTTTGATGTATATGTGCTGGCCACTTGACCACAGAAATGTCTTCAGACATAGCTAGATCCCTTGACTAAGGAATGGAGATGAGTACCATCCTTAGAGTCAGATATAACTTGACAAAGGAAACACTTATTTTTATCATTTGGGTAAATGTGCAAGAAAATGTGCTTATTCTTATAAATAAGACATATTGTTATTCTGTGAATTGTTCAGGATACCATGCAATTAGTTAGCTGTTCTAAGCACCACTGAATTGATTCCTCATTGATTTTATGTGGTTATCTCTCATCTGTGGACTGTAAGATCAGAGCATTACAACTTCAGAGTTCCCATTATTTGCTGTTATGGGATGAGCAATATGTTTAAAAGCCTTCCTCTTATTTTGCTGCTATTAGGAAATTCCAGAGCTATCTTCTATTAAATATATATGAAAAGTGTTATCTCAAAGACACTGGCCAAATATCCTTAGTTAGATCATAGTTAGAAAATACACACTGTTGGTATCGTAAAAGTGAGTTATGGCAGATGGGAATAATTAAATGGTACTGTTTTTCAGAAAATATACATTTGTCACTAGATTGTTTTTTTTCTACACTGGCATAATATGCTTTCATTTTTCATCCTGAGCTGTTTAAAAGCTCATTTGTTTTCTTTACTGTATTGTAAATAAATTGCAAAAGATGGCCCCTTTTCAAAGATTAACTGCTTGAGGAAAACACTTGAGGTCAATGTAATATCACAATTGTATTGCTTCAGAGGTGGTATTCAGCCGGTTCTGGCCAGTTCTGGAGAATTGGTAGCAGAAATTTTGAGTCGTTTGGAGAATTGGCAAATGCCACTTCTGACTGGCTCCGCCCACATCTCTTCTCTGTCTCTGAGTCCCAGCTGATTGGCTGGATCTTCTTTGGTTGCCCTGTACAGGAGAACGGAGCTGGAAAGCAGGTTAGTGGGGTGGGGAGGGAATGGGGATTTTGCAGTATTCTTCCCCTGCCATGCCCACCAAGTCACACCCACCAAGCCACGCCATGCCCACAGAACCAGTAGTTTAAAAAAATTGAATCCAGCCACTGTATTGTTGCTGTTGTTTTGGGTGCCTTCAAGTTAGTGTTGACTCTAGACAAAATCCCTACAGTTTTCTTGGCAAGATTTTTGGAAGTGAGTTGCCATTGCCTTCGTTTGAGGGCTGAGAGAAAGTGACTGTCCCAGGGTCACTCACACCTGGCTCTGTACTCTAGATGGGATTAGAACTCACAGTGCGCTGTTGGGTGTCTTAACCTCTGCACCCAGCTTGTTCCATACCATAAACTTAAATAAAGAATAAAGAATAACCATCATGTTCTTTCCTGTTTGTTTCTAGGAAAGCATTCAGCCCAGTGGGCTTTGGATGACGTCCTTGTTGGAATGAATGACAGCTCTCCAATGGGTTTTCAAGATAAATTTGATGGCTCTGTAGATTTGCAGGCAAATTGGTACCGGGTTCAAGGGGGGCAGGTCAACATCGATTGTCTATCTATGGATACCTCTCTCATCTTCAGTGAAAATATAGGTAAGGCTCAAATTGTGCAAAGAATACACTTTTCATCCTTTTTTTGTTTAGTTTTGTTTTGAAAATACCAGCGTTTTCAAGTTTTGAAGCATTGGATATATTCGTATATTCATGTTGATTATGCTAATCTCTTCACTGCAAACCAGGGGTCCCCAACCTGTGGTCCGTGGCCCACTACTACGTTGTCATCGGGATAATGTCAGTGTTCCGGAAAACCTCAATTCCAACCAATAATTCCAGGACAGACATCTTCTCTCTCTTTTTTTATAAAAAGTTTTTTATTTTTATAACAAGTACAAAAAATAAAACCATTTTTCAGTTATACAGTGTATCAACTGGCTACATATATCTTGTGCACATATTAATATTTGTATACATTTCTTACTACATTCATTCTTTGAATTCTTTACATTCATATTATGAGCCTCTGTGATGCAGTGGTTAGAGTGCAGTACTGCAAACTACTTCTGCTGCAGCCAGCTGCCTATAATTTGGCAGTTCAAATCCCACCAGGCTCAAGATCGACTCAGCCGTCCATCCTTCCGAGGTGGGTAAAACGAAAACCCAGATTGTTGGGAGCAAGAGGCTGACTCTGTAAACCACATAGAGAAGGCTTATACCACTATAAAGTAATATATAAGTCTAAGTGCTATTGCTATTGCGCTTCAGCATTATATATCATTATATATTATTATAACAATATCATTTAATTTCTTACTTTATTTTCCAACCATTTATAAAATAAATCCCAAATCATATAGCACTCCATTTCTTCTTGTTCTCTAATTGCCGATGTTAATCTACTCATTTCTGTACATTGCAATATTTTCTTAATCACTTCCTCCTCCACCAGAATCTTTTCAATGTTTCCAGTTCTGAGCAAATACAATTCTAGCTGCTGTTAATATATGTATAATTAAAGATATTTTTTCTTTACTATAATTCTCAGGTTGGATCCCCGTAAAAATATCTCAGACTTCAAGTCTATATATTGTTTTATCATCTTTTCCAATTGTATGTATTTTAGTCCAATATTGTTTGGTTTCTGTGCATGTCCACCACATATGGCAGTATGTTCCTGGTATTTGATGACATTTCCAACATTTAGCTGATTTGTCTTTAAATATCTTTGGCAGTCTTACCGGGGGGAAATGTAGAACATCTTATACAAATTTTCTTTATAAACTGTTGACATAGTTAATTTTATAATTTCTATCCCATAGTTTCTGCCATTTATCCAAGTCTATCCCTTCTTGTCCTGCCCTCAGGTGTTTTGGAAAATAACTTGACTCCCTCTTTTTTGTGGCAGCCCATGAGATATTGGAACACTGCTATCATGTCACCCCTGGTTCTTCTTTTCATTAGACTAGACATACCCAGTTCCTGCAAACATTTTTCATATGTTTTAGTTTCCAGGTCTTTAATAATCTTATCTGCTCTTCTTTTCTTCTTTTTCTTCTTTTTTTTTAAGGAAAGTCTCGTTACGCGGAGACCTGGGATTTCCACGTGGCTGATTCCACCTTCATGCAGTTTGAGCTGAACATGGGCTGCAGCAAACCCTTCAGCGATGCCCATGGCATTCATTTCCAGTACTCCCTGAACAATGGAAAAGATTGGCACTTGGTGACAGAAGAGTGTGTGCCGCCCAGAATCGGCTGCCAACATTACACGGAGAGTTCGGTTTACAGTTCAGAAAGATTTCAGAATTGGAAACGGATCACACTGTCTCTTCCTACTGCAGCCATGTAAGAAATATCATCTGATGTACTACTGATAAACAAGAATATCTGTAGCTCAGGGTTGACATGAGGGGTCCTTGGCGCTCTCTGAGCTTGGTTGTTTTTCTTGCAGATGTTTCATTACCATACTAGGTAACATCATCAATGCTAATAAGGAGTGGGGTTTGCCTTCAATTTATATTCTAGCCCAAGGGGTCTCCAACCCACGGGCCAAGGACTGGCACCAGGCTGTGGCCTGCCAATGACCAGGCCACACAAAAAAGCAAAGCCCTATCCACGAGATGTAAGCAGTATACAAAACCAACCAGGCCCCTTCTGATCCGCAGAAAAACCAGTTGATAAGTTAGTAACCTGGTTGTTAAGTGACTCTGGTTTTCCCTCGTTGACTTTGCTTGCCAGAAGGTCACAAAAGGGAATCATATAACCTTCGGGACACTGCAACTATTGTAAATGTGAATCAGTTGCCAAGCGTCTGAATTTTGATTAAGTGATCATGGGGTTGCCACAATGGTTGGAGATGTGAAAAACAGTCATGTCACTTATTTTCAGTGTTGTTGTTGAATGGTCACTGTTGCAATTTGAGGATTACCTGTCTAGCAGAGGTGGCATTTAGCAGGTTCTGACCAGTTCTGGAGAATTGGTAGCAGAAATTTTGAGTAGTTCCCAGAACCGGCAAATCCCACCTCTGACTGGCTCCGCCACCATCTATGCTCTGCCTCCCATTGAGTCTCAGCTGATCAGCTGGGTCTTCTTTGGTTGCCCTGCACAGGAGAATGGAGCTGGAAAGCAGGTTAGTGGGGTGGGGAGGGAATGGAGATTTTGCAGTATCCTTCCCCTGCCACGCCCACCAAGCCACGCCCACAAAACCAATAGTAAAAAATGTTGAATCCCACCACTGCTGTATAGGTAGAAGAACCATTAATGGCAAAGAAGACCAGATAATATGTCTTTAAGTATTCCTGCTGAAGTGTAAGCTGTTGGGTTGTACAGCCACATACCTAAAGTCTCTTCTTCTTTATCTTCTATATTACCTCACAATCTGATATTTTTATTCCTACTATCTTTTCTTTCCAGGTCCTCCAGAACACGCTTCCGATGGATCCAACATGATTATACCCCTGGTGGGGATACCTGGACTATTGATAATGTCATCCTGGCCACTGGATGCCCCTGGATGTGTTCCGGTCATGGAATCTGTGATTCTGGGCATTGTGTGTAAGAAAACAAACAGTATTAATGTTTTGAAGAGGAGGAGGAAATGTATTTAGGGCTAGTGTTAAGATACAGCTGCTGAGAATTTGGGTTTGGTTTTAATTATGAGTTTATAGGTTAAGGACCCCAATGCATCCTCTAAACTAAGCAGAAATTACTGAAGAAACAGCAGTCCCCAGTTACATCCCAGATGAAACCCTGGCTTGTTTATTGAAGCCATGGCTTCAACTCAAGATTGATTAAGGGAATTTAGGCTAAACCATATGAGGAATGGAAAGGAATGCGGCGGGTCAGTGGTTTAAGATGCTGAGCTTGTCAATCAGAAAGGTTGGCAGTTTGGCGGTTTGAATCCCTAGCCCCATGTAATGGAGTGAGCTGCCATTACTTGTCCCAGCTTCTGCCAACCTAGCAGTTCGAAAGGATGTAAAAATGCAAGTAGAAAAATAGGGAACCCTTTGGTGGGAACGGAACAGCGTTCTGTGAGCCTTTGGCATTTAGTCCTGCTGGCCACATGACCATGGAGATGTCTTTGGACAGCGCTGGCTCTTCAGCTTTGCAACAGAGATGAGCACCACCCCCTAGAGCTGGAAATGACTAGCATGCATGTGTGAGGGGAACCTTTACCTTATATGATGAATGACTGAGGAAACTAACTATGTCCAATTTAATGAAGAGAAGGACTGGGGGTGAAATAATAGAAATGAAGCTTTGTCATGGAGAAGAAAGGATTGACTTATTCTCCAAAGCACTTGAGGGCAAGACAAGAAGTAACAGGTGGAAGATAATTAAAGATTGATCCAACCTAGAACTAAGGAGGAATTTCCTGTTAGTGAGGACAATTAACCAGTGGAACGACTTGCCTCTGGAAGTTATGAGTGCTCCATCACCGGAGGTTTTCAAGAAGAGACTGGACAGCCATTTGTCTGGAATAGTATAGGATCTCCTGCTGTAGGCAGGGAGTTGGACTAGAAGACCTCCAAGGCTGTGGTGGGATTCAAAGATTTTTACCACCCATTTGGTGGGCGTAGCTTGATGGCCACACTTTGTGTGCATACACACACTTTGTGCACACGTGCACACCAAATACACACTTTGTGCATGCACAGAGGCTTTCCTACTCACCTCCTGTAAGCTTGCACTCTCCCTGTTGCTTCAGCAGCTGCCGTGCAGCACTCTGCTGTGCTGCACAAAGCAGCTTTGCTTGAAAAGCAGGGAATGAAGGTGAATACTGGACCCCCAGGCAGGCGGGTGGGCCCAACAGTAGAGCGGCAGAGAGAACTGATTCAGTCTCCACTGTTCATTGGTGCTCCCAGCTCAGCAGAACCAGTCCGAACCAGTAGAATACCACCATTGCTCAAAGGACCCTTCCAACCTCACCATTCTATGTTTTATGTACTATGAAAGGCATGGAGGAATATGAGTTTGGGCACAAAAGCAGGGGTGGGATTCTACCAGTTCTGATTGGTTTGGGCAACCCAGTTATTCCGGTGATCATTTGGCCCCACCCATCCACTCTTGCCCTTTCCTGTGCTTTATTTCCTTGTTTTTGAGCTCAGCTCAGTTCAGCTGATTCACATGGCAGGGTGGATTGCTGTGCCTCAGATGTTTTGCTCACTGGGGCTGCAGTAAAAGCAGGGTTGGGTTTCTACCAGTTCCGTCCACCTCTGTAGAACCAGTAGCTCTGAAGAACAGCAGACATAGAACCAGTTCTATGTCTGCTGATGTTTTTGTCCACCTGGGCTCTTACCTGATTTTTATTTCCGGATTTTTCAACTTCAGTTGCCAAAGAGGCACAGCTGCAGTTTAAAAAGCAGGAAAAGAGGGCTGTTTCAAAGGCTGCTTCTCTGCACGCAGCAGGCTGATGATGATTTACAGGCATGCACCTGCAGCGTGCAGGGAAGCACATCATAAATCACCGAACCTTGTAAATCCTGAACCAGTAGTTAACCCTGTCGTATCCTACTCCTAAGTAAAAGGGAAGTATTAGAGCTGAAAATGGACATTTTTAAAATGCTGCATGTACGTGCAAAGCCCCCACTCACCAAACCAGTTGTTACACTGGTTGAATCCCACCACTGCACAAGAGGCAATTCAAGCTCAGCACATCCTCCAAATCTATCCATGCTCCTTGCACAACCAATAATGCTCTCCCACCCATGTTCCTTCAGGTGTGACAGAGGTTTTGGAGGGCCTTATTGTGTGCCTACTGTTCCTCTCCCAACTGTGCTAAAGGATGACTTCAACAGCAACCTCCATCCAGACCTCTGGCCTGAAGTCTACGGAGCAGAGAGAGGAAACCTGAATGGTGACACCATCAAGTCCGGAACGAGCCTCATCTTCAAAGGGGTTAGGAGTTGCTGACATTCAAGTGTTACTTAATTCTAAATTGTCTTTCTCTCCTTTCAGTGGGTTTTTGTTTTTTGTTTTACAAAAGCCAATTACAATTATTATTGTTTTCATTTTGCTTTCTTCACACCCAGTCTCCTTTTATGTCTCTTCCTGTGAGATTCATTGAGGACAAGGGTCTTCAAACTTGACAGTTTTAAGACTTGTGGACTTTTACTCCCAGAATTCCTCCTCCATCCATGTTAGCTCAGGAATTCTGGGAGTTGAAGTCGACAAGTCTTAAACTTGCCAAATTTGAAGACCCTTGAGATAGATAGATAGATAGATAGATAGATAGATAGATAGATAGATAGATATGGATGGATAGATAGACAGATATGTAGATAGGTCGATATAGATTTAGATATAGATATAGATGTATGCTGCTCAGCTTTGTTCAGGTATTTTCCCATGTCACTGTAGTTGTACTTTTAAGGTTGTAGCAACGTTTCGGCAGAATCTCATCTGCCATCATCAGGCTCCTGTACTGTGTTCGTCTGTGAGTCAGACTTTCACAGCCGTTTCTGTTTTAAATTTGGGGCTGGCCTACGCTGTGCCAGAATGGTTTTTCTTTCTTCACCCTGATTGGTTGGGAGTCTTGGTCTGTGTTTATTGGTCTTGGTTTGCTGTGTTCTGCTTGATTGGTGTTTCCAAAATCTTCTGTCTCTTTTGTGGCTTTTTTGTGTCTTGATTGGCTGGCAACATTGTGTTCCTGTATTGGAGGCTTTCAGTGCAGCTTGGCTCCGAGTAAATGGATGGCTATCATTTATTAGGAAGCTAGGTTTCATCTGGGTGCCTGGTTGGGATGTGTTTGAGCTGGTGGTATCACAGGGGATCTGTTTGTGCTCAGGTGTTTGCCTGGCTTGTGATGTGGATATTTTTTTGTTTGTGAGTGCAGGCTTCCAAATGATTGACAGTCTGGTGGAATCATCTCTTCTATTCATGCTTTCAGGTCTTTTTTCAATCTCTATGGCTTCTCTGATAATTCTGTGGCTAGGGTTTTCTATAGTGGCTACGGTTTTGGTGCCATTGTAGTTGATGCTATGACCTGTGGTTTTCATGTGTTGGACTGATGAGGAGGTGTGTTCCAGCTTTTTTACTGAATTTTTGTGTTCATCCAGGCAGGTACTTATTCTTCTATTGGTCTGTCCAATGGATGTGGCCGGGCATGATGTACAGGGGACTTCGTATATGCCTTGGTTTTCCAGGTCAATTTTATCTTTGAGGTTTCTAAGGATGGCTGCTATTTTTTTGTCTGTTTTGAAGGCAGTCTTGATGTGATACCTGTGTAGTATCTTAATGATTTTGTCTGTAGTACCTCTTATGTAGGGCAGGACAACTGTTCCATAGATCTGTTGATCTTCTAGGTCTCCATTATGTCTTAGTGTGTTTTTGTGGATCAAGCCGGTGATTTTGCTTTTGTGGAAGCCATTAGCTGTCAGTACTTTAGTCAGGGTGCATAGTTCAGTCTTTATGTGTGTCTTGTCTGCCAGGCGTTTGGTTCTGGCGAATAGTGTTTTGGCCACAGAGTTTATCTGTGCTGGGTGATGGTGGGATTGGGCGTTGAGGTAGCGGTTGGTGTGTGTTTTCTTCTGGTATACGGTGTGTCCCAGTGTGCCATCTGTTCTTTTGTGCATTAGTACATCTAGGAATGGTAGTTGTTTGTTTATTTCCGTTTCAATGGTGAACTTGATTTTGGGGTGTGTGCTGTTTAGGTGTGTTAGGAAATTGTTTAGGTTTTCTTTTCCATGAGGCCAAATCACAAATGTGTCATTGATGTATCTTAGCCATAGTTTGGGTTTGTGGGTGGCATTAGCCAGGGCTCTGGATTTGAATTCTTCCATGAATAGGTTTGCAATGACGGGTAACAGTGGTGATCCCATAGGGCTCCTTCAATTTGCTTGTATCTTTGTCCTTTGTATATGAAATATGTTTTGTTAGTGTTCTGTTAGTTCCATGAGGTGTTTAGCTGGTTGGTATTTATTTTTGATGATTTCAAGAGTTTCTTTTATCGGGACTTGAGTGAATAGTGAAACCACGTCGAAACTTACAAACAGATCTTCTTGTTCCACGTGTAGATCTTTGATCAATTCCAAGAAGTGGTATGAGTTTTGTACATGTGAAGCTATGGTTTCAGCATAGGTCTGTTGTTGTTTTGCTAAATGTTTAGCTATGTTTTGTAGTGGTGCTCCTTTGGAGCTGACTGTGGGTCTGAGAGGTATGCCTTCTTTGTGTATTTTTGGGAGGCCGTATAGTTTGGGGCATCTGGAAGATTTTTCTCTTGGGATGATCGTCTGTTGGATCTCTTTGTTCATGTGGCTGGTTATAATTTTCTTCTTGTTTAATTTTTCCAGATATGTTTTTCTAGATATTCCAGATAGAGACAGAGACAGAGACAGAGATATAGATAGAGAGATATCAGGGGTCTTCAAACTTGACAGCTTGAAAACTTGTGGACTTCAATTCCCAGAATTCTTCCTCCAGTCATGTTAGCTCAGGAATTCTGGGAGTTGAAGTCCACAAGTCTTAAACTTGCTAGGTTCGAAGACCTTTGAGATAGATAGATAGATAGATAGATAGATAGATAGATAGATAGATAGA
>BLBF01000022.1:10789664-10800484 GCA_015471245.1 Laticauda colubrina | reverse complement strand
CAGAACAGAACAGAACAGAACAGAACAGAACAGAACAGAACAGAACAAGAAACGAGTGGAGTGGAGTGAATTGGAATAGAACAGAATAGGGAATAGAATTAGAACAGAATAGAATAGAATAGAATAGAATAGAATAGAATAGAATAGAATAGAATAGAACAGAATAGAACAGAACAGAATAGAATAGAATAGAATAGAACAGAACAGAATAGAATAGATTAAACAGAATGGAATGGAATGGAACAGAACAGAATAGAAGAGGAAACAAACAGAATGAAATGAAGTGGAGTGGAATGGAACGGAACAGAATAGGGAATAGAATAGGGAATTGAATGAGAATGGAATGGAATGAAAGAACAGGACAGAATAGAAAATATAGAATTGAATCAAATCGAACAACCAGAACAGGATAGAGCACAATTGAACAGGACAGGACTGGAATTGTCTTTATTTGACCAAGTATGATTAAATGCACAAGGAATTTGTCTCTCAACATACATGCAAAGCAATGGAGTAGTAATAATCACAGTAATTATGCCAATAAGAGAAGGTAGTAGAAAAGATGATGATGATGATGATGATGATGATGATGATGATGATGATGATGATGATGATAATAATAATAATAGCAACAATAACAATAACAATATTACAGCCATACTACATGGGTAAATATGCTTAGATGTAAGTCAGCACAGTGAGGATTTGGTGTTCAGTAGAGTGATGTCACGAGGGGAAAAAACTGTCTTTGTGTCTAGTTGTTTTGACCTGCAATGCCCTGTAGCAGCATCCTGAAGGGAGAAGTAGAAACAGTTTATGTGCAGGATGTTAGGGAGCTGTAGATATTTCCACAGCTCTCCTTCTGACCCATGCAGTATACAGGTCCTCATTGGAAGGCAGGCTGTTTCCAATTGTTTTTTTTTTTTCTGCAGTCCTAACTTTCTATTGAAGTCTGTATCTGCCTTGTTGCTGTACCAAACCAGACAGTTGTCAAACTTTCAGAAAAGAAGTATTGACTAAAGTGAGTAATCATATTGTGAAATATATCACTTTTGCTCCTGCAACAGAGAAGAAGATTCTGCGATGGTATTTGTTTCAAATGAAATCGGAGAGCATTCAATTACAACGAGAGACTTGAACGTAAATGAAAATACCATAATCCAGTTTGAGGTACTTAGCTCTGCTTTCTTTTCTTCTTGCTGTCAAAAGTGTTTTAAATCTTTGCTTTAGCGTTTCTCTGGGTATGTTAACTTTTTTTTTTTAAGGATATGGAAGAATCATGTTAACATGATTTATAAAGTTCTAAGAACTGCCTAATCCATAAAGATCAGTAGACCATTTAATTATTGCAATGTGAAAACATGCAATTATTATTTTTCAAGGTTTTTTATCATGTGAAATCATATAATTTTCAATACGAGCCTCAAAATTGAAGATGCAGTCAGATTGACAGGAGGCTACAGGTAGGAATAGTATGTCCTTGTTTAATTCTCTGTCTCAAGGTATATAAAACATTTACACTTGCTATGAAATTGTCCTTTTGTCCACCAGACATATAGTAGTCCTCAATGTACAACCAGAATTTCCAGTTACTAAGCAAGGCAATTGTTCAGTGATTTTGATTTTATGAACTTTTTGTTACAGTTTTTACTGCAATTATTAAATGAATCAAAGGGTCATTAAGCAAATCCAGCTTTCCCCATTGATTTGGTGTGTCAGAAGCCAGCTGGGAAGGTTGTAAATGGTGTGTTAGCATTCCAGAAACCCTCCATTCCGCCCAATAACTCTGAGATAGATATCTTCTCAAAGGTTCCTTTTTATTAAGATAGTAACTGGCACAACTGGGGAATCCCAAATCTGAAAGTTCCAGGCTTCCTTGCAATAAGTAAAAACTACAAATCCACCCCCTGCACCAATCACTACATCACATACCCCAATCACCATCCGTCCCATCTTGAGACTTCCCCTCACTTGGGTGCAAAATAACATATTCTTGAATCAGAAAAAAATGTTATTATGTCTAACTAGATATACTCCAATAAATTCCCCCCTCCCACTTTCCCAGGATCAAATGTGGCAGCGTGAGAGCATCTGATCTCAATATGGCTTCCAAAGCTGACATGGTGATCATAATGGCCCTGAGGACACTGCAACTATTGTGAATACATAGTGGTTGCCAAATGTCCAAATTTGGACCCCATGTGAACTTGGGGATATGACAATAGTTGTAATTGCGAGGACCAGTCATAAGCAGAGGTGGGATTCAACCAGCGTAATAACTGGTTCAGTGAGTGTGTACTTTGCGCATGTGCACGGCATTTGAAAACCACCCATTTTCAGTTCTAATACTTAACTTCTACTGCAGCCCCAGCCCCGTGGTGTTGCGCAACTCAGCTGAGCTGCAAAACACGGAAATAAAGGACAGACTAGGTCAGTGTTGGCTAACCTTTTTGGGCTCCTGTGATGAAAATTACACACACACTCGCAAGCGCTTGCATGCATGCCAGTACCCAGAAGGCAATGCACGCGGGGGGCCGCCCCCTGCTCATGCACACATCTCCCCCACTGCCCCTTTACCTGCATTGTGCATGTGCATACTTCCCAGCTGATTTTCGGGCCTTTTTTGGTCTCCCAGAGGCTCCAGGGCAGCATTTGCAGCCTTTTGACATTTCCAGTATTTCCAGAAATATAGGAAGTGATGGAATGGGCCTGTTTTTTGGCCTCCAAAAGCTGCAGAAGCTTCCCTCAAGCTTCTGGGAGGCCGAAAAAGGCCGAAAAATCAGCTGGGAGGCACACGCATGTGCAGTGAGGTAAGTTTGCCTGGGGCTCACATGCTCATACAAATGGCTCTGCGTGCCACCTGTGGCATGCATGCCATAGGTTTGCCATGATAGGACTAGGACAGGGGTAAGTGGGCAGGACCAAATGATCACCGTAACTATCAATCCGAACCAGTAGGACCCCACCCCTGGTCATAAGTCACTTTTTTCAGTGCTGTTGTAGGTTCACTAAACAAGTGGTTGTAAATCAAGGACTACCTGTAATTTAATAAATTTTTTAAAAATGCAAAAAAAATCTCATAACTTTAGCATTCAAGAAAAACATCCTTATTTTCTTCCCTTAAGAAAATATATTATATACAGGTAGTCCTTGGCTTATGACCACAATTGAGCTCCAAAATTTCTGCTGTTAAGTGAGACATTTGTTAAAGGAGTTTTGCCCCAGTTTGTGACCTTTCCTGTCCTCCAGTTGTTAAGTGAATCACTGCAGTGGATAAGTTGATAGCCCAGTGTTGTGGTCTGCCGGTGGCCTTTGAACACGGCAGAATCAGACAGTTTGGAGGAACATGGGCCAGTCTGGGAGTCAGGGTAGGATCTGCATCCAACACAGGCCATCTGGGAGTTATATGCTGACTCCAGAGCCTCCAGAGTCTGGCAACAGCAAGGCAGAAGAACAAGGGGAGCCTGTTCCCAGTGTGCGCTTGTGCAGAGCTGCCAGAAGGCAAGAATAGTTAAGACAAAAGGGGCAACTCGGGAGCAAGGCTTGGCCCTCCCATAATACATAAAGGAGGAGCAAAAGGACAGAAATCTTTGCAGGAAGCAACTTTTTTTTGTACTGGTCAGTTTGAAACCTGAAGCTCGGTGTTGAATTTGTGTTCCATTTTGGCCTTGTGTAACTAATTGGACATTTAGTGGTTGGCAGCATTTCAAGGAAAATTAAGGTGCGTGCTTATCAGACTTATCCTGAAGGACTTTGGCAAACTTCCATGGGACTATTTACAAACTGTTTCAGACTCATTATGGGTGTGAATGACTAAAATTCATAGCTGTTGAAGTAAAGAAAAAAGGGTTTTGGGACTAACATGTGTTTGCTAGTGTCTCCATAAACCTCGGTCAGAACACTCAGTTGTTAAGTGAATCTGGCTTCCCCGTTGACTTTGCTTGTCAGAAGGTTGCAAAAGGAGATCATGTGACCCTCAGGATACTGCGACCGTCATAAATTTGAACCAATTGCCAAGTATCTGAATTTTGATCACATGATCATGGGGAAGCTACAAAAGTCGTGACTGTGAAAAACTTTGAACTTTGAACAGTCACTAAACAGTCACTAAACAGTAACTTTGAACAGTCACTAAACAAACTGCTGTAAGTTGAGGACTACCTGTATTATATAATGTATATAAACAGGGAGCAAACCCCACATTCACTGACACTGATGATGTTACCTAGCTGGGTAATGAAACGTCTTCAAGCAAACAGTCAAGCTTAGAGAGGAACAAGGAGACTCCATGTTAAGAAAAGAACTCGAGAAAAGGGAATCTTAGGATTATAACATGGTGATGCAAGTTGTGATATTAAACAGACGATAGGCAGACAGGAATGTCAACATCCACATGCTAAATTGAAATAAGTACTCAGTGTCTCAATATAGCCCTCAGAGTATATGCTGTATTCAAGGGTTTAATTAAAATCAAAGCTGAAGCATAATACATAAATTTGTGCATACACTAACACATTTATACAAAACATTAATAATCCCTGCACATTCTTGTGCAGTTGTAAGAGGCTGCTGGGTCCTCACCTTGTGTATTCTTAGCAAAAGCCTCCCCTGACTGTTTATTCATCCACATTTCAATTTGTCATGACAACTAATTAATAATATATAGAATGCAAACTGTTTTATATTTTAAAATATAAATTAAACACATGTTCAACAAATGCTTTTGAGATCATATTCAGAAGAAAAACATTTTCAGTGTATTTACCCCAGAAGAGTTATACTTCACATCTAGGCATTTCGCTGATGATGTAAAGCTATTCAACACCACTAACAATACTGCTACCCTTCAAAATGACCTCAACTATGTGTCAGAATGGTCAAATAAATGGCAACTTCAAATCTCAATAAACAAATGCTCTGTCTTACATATTGGGAAAAAAAATCAGAAAATAAAATACAAGCTGAATAGTCAAGACCTTGTTGATGACCTCAATTATGTCAAGGACCTTGGAGCACTCATCTCTAATGAACTAAGTGCTAGAGCCCACTGTAACTATATAACCAAAAAGGCATTAAGAGTTGTTAACCTAATCCCGCATGGCTTTTTCTCTGGTAATATCACACAACTGACGAGAGTATACAAACCATTTGCTAGGCCAATACTTGAGTATACCTCATCAGTCTGGAACCCGCATTACATATCGGATATTAATACAGTCGAGAAAGTCCAAAAATATTTCACGAGAAGAGTTCTCCACTCCTCTACTTGTAGCAAAATACCTTATGCCACAAGACTTGAAATTTTAGACCTAGACAACCTAGAACTACATCGCCTTCGGTCTCATCTAAGTATAGTACATAAAATTATCTATTACAATGTCCTACCTGTCAATGAATACTTCAGCTTCAACCATAACAATAGAAGAGCACACAACAGATACAAACTCAAGGTAACCACATCAAACTTGATTGCAGGAAATATAACTTCAGCAACGGAGAGGTCAATGTCTGGAATACTCTTCCTGACTCTGTGGTTTCTTCCCCAAACCCCAAAAACTTTAACCTTAAACTGTCTACTATTGACCTCAACCCTTTCCTAAGAGGTCTGTAGGGGGCGTGCATAAGCACACTAACGTGCCTACCATCCCTGTCCTATTGTTTCTTTTTTTTTCTTGTTTATATCCATTTCATGTATTCCTAACCATGTTTATACTTATACCTGTTATCTAATACTTGCTTGACAAATAAATAAATAAAATAAATAAATCTAGGAGAGACATTTTATTTTGTTTTTTAAACAAATGTTTGAGAGAGGCTAATAAACAAGGTGTTAGTATAGATAGTGCAGGGGCTGTCACTCTAGATTTCTGAAGCTAATGAACCAAATCATGTCCTTTTGTTTTTAGATCCGCAGTTGATTAGATCTAATAATAGGAAGCTCACATGTATTTTGTAGAAAGACAGTTGTTTTAGACCGTGGTGGTAAAAAAAAAAAACCAGAGTCTTGTAGAATCTTTTCCAATTAACACATTTTATTAAAAGACATTAATTAATATTATGCTTATAGCATTTATAGATAAGGAAACAATATGAATTCTTTATTAATTAATTAATTAACTAAGATGACTATGGACCGAGAGACAAAAACATACGAAGAATGATTGCAGGAATTGGTTATGGCCATTCTAGTGAAAAGAAGGACCAAGGGTAACATGATAGCCAATATTTGAGGGGCTGCCACAAAGAAGAGTGGGGGTCAACTTATTCTCCAAAGCACCAGAAGGCAGGACAAGAAACAATGATTGGAAACTAATCAAGGAGAGAAGCAACCTGGAATTAAGGAGAAACTTCCTAACAGAGAGAACAACTAACCACTGACAAGGCAGTGCTACTGCATAAAACCTAGTTCCATGTGTTGTAACAAGGAGTATTTTGTCTATGAACAACATGTGGGCCTAGGCCAAATGTGTTTGACTAGTCCACTGATGCTGTTATCTAATTTGGTTATGAAATGTCTGCAAGAAAATAACCAAACTCAGAGAGAACCAAGGATCCCATAATTCAACCCTGAGCTACAAATATTGTCTTCTGTTGATAAATAAATAAATGAAAGGATTGCAGCTATGTCTCCATCTGAGATCCTCTCCAAATCACACTGAATTCTTACAGAAAAATTCAGGGTGTTCTTGTTTTAATAGAAAGTATCCTTAAATTCAACATGAAGGATTTGTTTGATTTCAGATTAATATTGGCTGCACCACAGATAGCTCCTCTGCTGACCCAGTGAAACTTGAATTCTCCCGAGACTTGGGCGCAACATGGCACCTACTACTTCCTCTATGCTACAGTAGCAGCAGCTATCTCAGTTCTCTCTGCTCGGTTGAGCATCACCCAAGTAGCACCTATTACGCTGGAACAACCCAGGGCTGGAGAAGAGAAGTCATCCATTTTGGAAAGCTACATCTTTGTGGGTAAGAAATTGTTTTCTGTCCTCATCTAGCTTCTATCTCTGTCTCTTATTTGTCTTCATTCTGTAAGCAAAGTTAATGGATTGTATCGGTGTCAACGTTCCGACTGACAAAGCCAACCAAAGCAAGCACGGTCGAGACGATCCAATCTCTGAATACAAAACTGCCTTGAGTATATCATTTCAACAATGATGAGGGCAAAGCCAGATCTGACTAATTCCCACGCAAACCTAAGTATAGAATTCTCCCTCCCCCTATAAGTGCAGCTCACATTGCCCAACGGAATGTCATTGTATTGTTATGAGAAAAAGTCTTTGCTTTTGGCAAATACCTGCTGAAGTGTCCTTGGCTTTCACAGCTTGTCGATGTCTGGAGCCTATATTCCATCTCCCTATTCCTCCCCCCTCCCTAGTTTATTGGCAAGCTAAGAAGAGATAATAGTTGCAACAGCATAAGTAGGGGTGGGCTTCACAAATTTTAGCAATGGGTTCTCTGCCAGGTTGCTGGGTGGGCATGTCCATAGTGGGTGTGGTGTACCCACTATCCTGCACCATGGTGGTGGGGGGGTGTTTTTGTCTTCCCCAGGCTCTGGAGGCTTTCTATGAGCCTCCAGGAGGGTGAAAATGGTCTCCCCGGGCTCCGGAGGCTCTCTGAAAGTCTGAAATGGGCCCATTTCTTGCCTTCCCAAATTTCTGGGGGGCCCATTTTTCACCCTCTCTGAGCCTCCATTTGTGCCCTGCACTTACCTGCATCCAAAACAGGCTGAGTGAGGACTCCTGGGAGGGGAGGGGCCAGCGAGGAATGGGATTCAAGAGAACATTGTTCAGGGAAGCAGGCATGAGATCCCTAATATACAACTCTTTTGTGATTATACAGGTTGTCCTCAGCTTATGACCAAAACAGCATTTCTGTTGCCAAATGAGACATTGGTTAAGTGAGTTTTGCCTCATTTTACGACCTTTTTTGGCACACTTGTTAAGTGAATCCTGAAGTTGTTTAGTTAGCAACACGGTTGTTAAGTGAATCTGGCTTCCCTCATTGACTTGGCTTATCACAAGGACGCAGAAGGGGAACATGTGAACTCAGGATGCCGCATCCGTCATAAATATGAATCAGTTGCTAAGCATCTGAATTTTGATCATGGGATCCTGGGGGATGCTACAATGGTCGTAAGAGTGAAAATGACCCTAAGTCACCATTTTCAGTGATGTTGTAATTTTGAACAGTCACTAAATGAACTGTTTTAAGTTGAGGATTACCCGTATTGCTTGAGATGCTCAACAATCCAGGTCATGGTTGTCTCAGAGGTGCTTTTTTTCAAGAGGCAACTGGACTTTCTTGTTTTTCTTTGAAAGCATTTCACTTCTCATCCAAGAAGCTTCTTCAGTTCTGACTGGATGGTGGGGAATGGAAGGATTTATATCCCTTGCAGACAACTGGTCATTTGCATCCTTCTTAGAGAGTCATAGCGGCCACTTATGACTTAACTGTGTCCTTAGGGACACCTGAGTAGTGCAAATGGGTGTGGAGCCTTCTTGGAATTGCTGAAAAGACTGTGTTGTGGAGTTGTGCTTTCTGTGGGATATTTTTCAGCCTTGGGTCCCTTCACTTTTGAATATAAGTGCAGGCTGGGTCAGACCTTGTGTGATGACCCTGGGCGTGACACAAAAATAACAAAGTCACAAAAGTGGAATAAATTCCCTTTAATGCCTCCAACTTGGACCCCAATGTCCAATTATCCTCGGCTGGAGATCAAACTTTTCCAAAAACAGTCTCCGAAGGGAGTAAATGCAGTCTGACCCAAAGTAAAGATAATTAGAAATAAAAAACAACACAAAACACACTGAAGTAATTAGCACAGCAGGCCAGGATGATAAATTGCAACTTCCACAAGACAACACAGCAACCACAGTTGGGAGGATGCCAAAACCCAGATAAGCCTTGACAAAGATAATACACACTTTGCTTCCAGCAAGGAGCTATGTAAAACACCACACTTATATCCTGTTCTCCCAGCTGCAACTAATGAAAGGGATCAGGGCCTTTTCCTCTCCCGTAAGCCATGTTGTTCCCTTCTCTATTCCTCCCTGTGTGCCCTAGGATGAAGAGGGGGTGGCCCTGGTTCTTCCTCTGAATGCCCAGCAGGACTGTGCCCTTTCCCCATCTCTTCCACAGCCACCAGAGCCACACTCCCACTCCCTGTCAGCTGCTCAATCTCCCCCTCAGGATCAGACTCCAACAAGGGCATGACACCTGGATGTAGACATAGCTATGCACTTTGGGATGAACACCCTCAAATGATGTGGGAGTATGAACGGATTTCCAGAAAAAAAATGCCAACTACTACACTGTGCTTCAATTTGAGATGGAGACAACACAGACTCACCTCCAACCGCCTTGTGTTCAACAGTCAAGGGACACAGGGTGAAAATTCCCTTCAGAAAACACAGCTCCACAAACACAGTCCTTTCAGCAATTCCAAAAAGCCTCCACACCCACTTGCACCACTCAGGCAGCCCTGAGGACAAAGACAAACCTCCAAGCAGCCTCAATAACTCTCTAAAAAGAATGCAAATGACCAGCTTTTCTTCAAAGAATATAAATCCTTCCCTTTCCCCACTATCCATTCAGAGCTGAATAAGCTTCTTGGATGAGAGGCGAAATATCTTCAAAGAAAAAAAACCCAGAAAGTCCAGTTGCTTCTTGAAAAAAGTACCTTTGGGACAACCATGACCTGGATTGTTGAGAATCTCCACCAACGATTGGCGTGCATGTATCCATTGTGAAAGGAAGCATTTCTGCCGAGGGGCAAAATACAAAAAAAATACAGCAGACCTTAAACTGGAGCAAAGCTCAAGAAAACCTCCCCCCCTCGTTGTTTAATAATTAAACAAAATATTTAATTTTTAAACATGAACATGCATTTTTTATCATCTTTAATCCCATAATATTTAGCCTCCCTGCTGTTCCAAGTCCCATTCTCAAACTTTTTCCCTTAATTTTCCAGCCTTTCAATCAAAGAGGAGAGTCAAATGCCCACCAGAGTTGTGTACCACACAAGCACACTCCTTATTATATGACTGTTGTTTTTATTTTTCTTCCCCCCCCCCCCCGACTTTCGATGTCAATTTCGGACAGTTTATTTTCTTGCCGCTCTGATCTACCACAACTCCCCCCTTACACACACACACACACACACACACACACACACAACCTTGGGACAAGAATGTTCAATAGTAGAAACAAATAGAATCATGCTTTTCCCCAAAATTGCCAAAATACTTGTATAAAAAAAATGTTAAGCCAACACCAGCTCAGCTATTGTCCTTGTTTTTCTGCCCAGGGACTTTCCAAAAGTTAGTAATAGAACATAACAATAATAGGGTTGACAGACAAATATTATTGTATTTTCATTTTATTGCATGCCAATAAGTGTACATTCAAAGTGGCAATAAAGATATTCTAAGTCTAAGAACTTGTAGATCTTCTAATCCAGGCTCCTTCCTATGGCAAGACCCTATAACATTCCAGACAAATGGCTGTTTTTATTTCCATTTATTTTCTTGGTGCTAAAAGTATAAAAAGCTTTTGCTTATGATTCTGTTAGCATTGCTGCTACCTGTGGCATGATCCTCAAAGCACATCCTATAACACAGGGGTCTTTTAAACTTGATAGCTTTAAGACTTGTGAACTTAACTCCCAGAATTCCTCCAGTCATGTTAGCTCAGGAATTCTGGGAGTTGAAGTCCACAAGTCTTAAACTTGCCAGGTTTGAAGACCCTTGAGATAGATAGATAGATAGATAGATAGATAGATAGATAGATAGATAGATAGATAGATAGATAGATAGA
>BLBF01000022.1:10762448-10780045 GCA_015471245.1 Laticauda colubrina | reverse complement strand
ATAGAATAGAATAGAATAGAATAGAATAGAATAGAATAGAATAGAATTGGAGGGGACCTTGGAGATCTTTTAGTCCAATCCCCTGTTTAGGCAGGAAATTAATAATACTTAAGTTTTAATAGACAAGGCTAATTGAGAAAGGTATAATTTCAATAAATCTAACAACTAAAGGCGGGAAAAAGTTAAAATAAAGTAGATCCTAATGTGGCCAAGAGCTATCGTTAAAAATAGTGTTAAGGAAGGAGTTGGAATAATTATTATGTTTTATATTTACATATTGTGATATTTAATTCTGAGCCATCTGCCTCTGCTTAACATTCCCCAAAATATTTGGATATCAAATTCATGGCAGGAATAAATGCCAGCAATACAAATATTGTTTTTTTTTCCTTTTGCTTACAGGAAGAAAAGTGTTCACAGTCACTCACTGTTAATTAGATCTGATCAGAATAAATAATATTAAAATGGTTTCAAAAAAACAGACAAGTAATTAATTTTGACAAGGAGGGAAAAACAGCACAGCTAGTCTTCAACTTACGATCCACAATTGTCCAAAATTTCTGTTGCTAAGTGAGACAGTTGTTAAAGAGAGTTTTGCCCCATTTTATGACCTCTCTTGCTACCATTAAATCCTGATAACATGACCATGGGAATGCTCCAACAATTGTGTGAAAAATGACCACAAGTCAGTTTTTTCAGTGTCATTGTAACTTTGAACGATCACTAAATGAACTATTGTAATTTGAGGACTATTGTGTGCTAATTTTCCATTCAGACAAAAAGAAATAGTAAAGCAATTGCTATTAATTTCAACCTGGAATTATTTGCATTACACTAAGCATTGAAGCTTTGTTCTCAGTACTTTACAAAAGCAACTTTCATTGCAGTTCTATGCAATATAGAAGACCTTTGCAGCTTAGCAACATAATTATAGGTAATAATTACAACTAACTCTTTGCTTACAGAGCATTAAGAGCCATTTATAGAAAATTTACCATACCTCTTAATCTATTGAGGACAGGCTCAGAGCAAAAATATGTTTTTTCTAAAATTGCCTCCCTGCAGGCTCCCGTTTGTTTATAACATAACTTGTTATGTGCAATATATGCTATATGCAGGCAATTAAAAAAAATCATACTTAATTTAAGAGTCAGTTAGCACCCTTCCTGTAATTCAGGAAAAATTACAGAGTAATTACAGAGTAAATGGTCCATTGTTCTATAGCCTCATTCTGTTAATCTTTCATCTTTATTCAATACTGAATGAAGAATAAACAGACAATGCCTGTTTTAATCTTGCTCTTCTTTCAATAACCTCTTTCTTTAAAAAAGAAATATATAAATTTCTACCATAGCAAATTCAAACTTAACAAGTTTGATTTCTGATTTAAAATGCAATAGCCCGGCTGGATCCTAAAGTAATAAATGCTCAATTTCTCATCTTCTCAAGTTTTCCTCTATGACAAGAAAAAAATACTGTACTTACATATTATGGTCTTTGAGGTCAGAGGCTATATATGTGTGTGTGTGTGTGTGTATTGCTCTGACTTCAAAGACCATAATATGTAACTATATTTTAAATATATATAACGATATATATATTTGGTTACCCAGTTGTTGTGAAATGTGAATCAGAAGACACTTCCTCACTCATATTTTGTTTAAGAGCTTCCCAGAGGAATATGGTAGACCATTGAATAAACATAAGAGAAGACTAGGTGGTCATCTGGTATGCTCAACATTGATGTTCTTCTCAAGCTGTTAGTCGAAAGAATCTCTGGGACAATGAGCCAGTTTGGCCTAGTGGTTAAGGCATCAGACCATGAAGCAGGAGCCCGATAGTTCTAGTCCTGTCTTCGCCATGAAAGCTGGCTGGATGACCTTGGGCCAATCACCAGGAACCTGGGAGTCCTGGTCCCACTTTAGGCATAAAAGTTGGTTGGATGACTTTGGACCAATCATCAGGAGCCTGGGAGTTATAGTCCCACCTTAGGCACAAAAGCTGGCTAGAAGACTATGGGCCATAGGCACAAAAGCTGGCTGGATGGCTTTGGGCCAATCACAAGGAGCCTGAGAGTTATAATCCCAAGTGAAGCACAAAAGCTGGCTGGAAAACTATTAGCCAATCATCAGGATCCTGGGAGTTCTAATCCCACCTTAGGCACAAAAAGGTGGCTGGATGACTTTGGGCCAATCATGAGAAGACTGTGAGTTCTAGTCCCACCTTAGTCATGCAAGCCAGCTGGGTGATTTTTAGGCCAGTCACTCTCTTCACCCAACCCACTTCACAGGGTTGTTGTTGTGGGAAAAATAGGAGAAAGAAAGTATATTGGATATGTTCACTGCCTTGAACTAATTGTAAAAGTGAAAGTAGTATACAAATAAATATATAAATAAAAAATAACAAAAAAAATGAGTCCTCTTGTATTATACAGTTATACAGTTGGTGTAGTAGACAAGGTGAGATACAAATAAAATAAAAATATAGTCACCTAATGTGTGTTGATCAATAGGAAGAGAGTTATTTAATAAACCTAGGTGATATTTCATCATTTTCCTGCATGATAAAGTGATTTATACTATTCCAACGGGATATTTTCTTTCAAAAAATCCACCCAGTTCTAAACTTCTATCCAGTGTGTATGCAGTTTAAATGTTGTTCATACTTAATTTTATCCTTTCCCAAGTTTAGATAAAATGTGACAACATTGATATATTTGTTTGACTGGTTGTTGTTTTTAAAGTCCTTTGTCACTTTCATTTTTGGTGTATCTTTTAAATTAGTATTTTTTGAAGCCTGAACAAAGCTGGATTGATTCCAGAGTGCTATCAAAATAAGAAGCATATCTTTGAGGCATTCTCGTTATTCTCTCCATGCTGCTGATCCAACTGAGTTTTCTTGGATGAGAAACTAAATGTATTCAAGGGAAAACAACATTCAGTTGCCTTTTGGGAAAGCACCTTTGGGACAACCATGACCTGGGATGACTGAGAATCTCCACAGACCTTTCAATCTAGGTTCCTCACAGGAAATTACTTCAGCGTTTGTCTCTGTATTCTAGATCCTTATTGGTGGAAATATTTCTGGCAACACAGTCCTGGAAGATGATTTCAACACCTTGGACAGCAAGAAATGGCTTCTCCACCCAGGTGGAACCAAAATGCCTGTCTGTGGCTCCTCTGGAGATGCTCTGGTCTTTATTGAGAAAGCCAGCACTCGCTACGTGGTCACAACCGACATCGCCATAAACGAAGACTCTTTTCTTCAGCTGGATTTTGCTGCTTCCTGTTCGGTCACGGACTCTTGCTATGGTAAAAGCCATTTCTTTAAATTTGTTATTTATGTTAGATTAGATTAGATTAGATTAGATTAGATTAGATTAGATTAGATTAGATTAGATTAGATTAGATTAGATTAGAATTCTTTGTTGGCCAAGTGTGATTGGGCAAACAAGGAATTTGTCTTGGTGCAAATGCTCTCAGTGCACATAAAAGAAAAGATACATTCGTTAAGAATCATCAGGTATGATACTTTATGATAGTCAGAGGGTACAATAAGCAATCAAACCATATTAGGAAACACTCAATAAAAATCGTAAGGATACAAGCAACAAAGTTACAGTCATACAGTCACAAGTAGGAGGGGATGGATGATAAGGCGTGATGAGAACAGTAATAGTAGTGCAGACTTTGTAATAGTTGAACAGTGTTGAAGGAATTATTTGTTTAGCAGAGTGATGGCTTTCAAGAAAAAAATGTCCTCGTGTCTAGTTGTTCTGGTATGCCATGATGGCAAACCTATGGCACACGTGCCACCTGTGGCACGCGAAGCCATTTGTGTGGGTACACGATCAGCTGTTTTAGGCAGGCAGATTGAGTTGCTTACAGAATCACAGATTCATTCAGAGATCTATCTATCTGCCATTGGCTAGCTCAGTCTGTCACATAAAATTTGCTTGCAAGCAAACTCATAAAATTAACTCACAACACACCATGTATGTAAATATTGATTTTTTTATAAAAAAGAGCCATTTTTACCCAAAATCAGGCAAAGCAGGCAGATTGAGTTGCTCGCAGTGATTTATCTATCTGCCATTGGCTAGCTCAGTCTCTTAAATTTGCTTGCCATGAGTCTGTACTGAATTTGCTTGCAAGCCAATATTCAGTCCTAAGGGAGGTTTGGCAGAGCCGAAGATCTAAAGATTAGCTAGAAAGCAAGAAATCCAACCATTTCTTGCTTTCTAGCTAATCCAAATCTCCCTGCACAGCAGAACAGATGATGGTCAGAGAAAGGAAAAATAGCAATTTTAGCAGGCAAGTTTGCTGGGTAAGAGTGAGTGGGCAGGGAGTGTTCCTGCGGGCCATGTGGGCAGCGCAGCCTTGCGTTTCTGCTCTGCCTTCATTAATTGCTTTGCGGGGTGCTCTGGGGTGAGATTTCTCTGCAGCCCACCAAAATTTTCTCAAGGCCCACCAGTGGGCCGTGGCCCACCGCTTAGCGACTGCTGATCTAGTCCAATCCCCCACTCAAGCAGGAGACCCTACACCTTTTCTGACAAATGGCAGTCCAATCTCTTCTTGAAAGTCTCAAGTGATGAAGCTCTCACAACTTCTGAAGGCTGTTGCATTGTTCCATTGTTCTCACTGTCAGAAAATTTCTCCTTATTTCCAAGTTAAATCTCTCCTTCAGTTTCCATCCATTGTTCATTGTCTGGCCTTCGGGTGCTTTGGGAAATAGCTTGAGCCCCTCCTCTCTATGGCAGCCCTTCAAATATTGGAAGACTGCTATCATGTCTGCCCTGGGCCTTCTCTCCACTAGACTAGCCAGGCCCAGTTCCTGTAACTGTTCTTCATATGTTTTAGTCTCCAGTCCCCTAGTCATCCTGGTTCCTCTCCAGGTCATGGTTGTCCCAAAGGTGCTTTTTTTAAAAAGGCAACCAGACTTTCCTTGGTTTTTCTTGGAAAACATTTCGCTTCTCATCCAAGATACTTCTTCAGTGCTAACTGAGGAACCAAAGAAGCTTCTTTAGGTGAGAAGTGAAATTTTCCAAGAAAAACCAAGGAAGTCCAGTTGCCTTTTTAAAAAGGTATCTTTGGAGCAGTCATTCAAGTTATCTCTATGCATCTTCGCATGTAATATTTTAATGCTTGCCTATGTGTCAGTCTTGCAATTTTTGCATTTCATTCTCCTTTTTTTTTTTTTTTTAGCTATCGAGCTGGAATATTCTGTGGACCTTGGTTTGATGTGGCAACCTGTGGTAAAAGACTGCCTTCCTACTAATGTGGAATGCAATAAGTATCACCTGCAGAGGATCTTGGTCTCTGACACCTTCAACAAATGGACAAGAATTATCTTGCCACTTCCTCCTTACACCAGGTGAATTATATTTGGCATCCTTTTATCCATCAAAACAAGTTTCCCATTATTTTATGACTTTGAAACAGTGGTCTCTTTTTCCATGGTAGCTACACATTTCTAAACTTGTTTTCCAAAGAAATTCTACAAGTTGCATATCTGTCCTCCTTCATTACTTTTTAAATTATATCAGAAGAGATATTCTAAATTGAATTATTTCAACGGGTCTCCCACTTGACTCCAATGAGGCTGCACAAAACTTTCTGGTGCATCATGCTGTTAAGTCAACACATGCTAATTGATCATGATCTCCTGCACTTTTCTTGACCTGGGCCCCTCAAGATTTGTTGAACTTCATCTCTCGTGATTATCAAGCAGTCTAGAAACTGCATTTCAAAAACATCTGGGAAATACACAGTTCAAAAAGTCAGGGACACGCTCCATCGCCCACAGAGCTCTAAAATTTTGAGTATGTTTGTGAAAAAAGCTGATATTTTTTCATATCTCACATTAATTGAGATCTTCTAAAAACCCTGAGTATGTCGGTGATGACTATTCTCTGCAGATTCAGCCAGTTTTCTGTTCTAAGTGAACAACTTTGGAACAGGATGTTATTTAAGTATATCATATTTCTCAAGTAGAAATATACAAAAATCAGGCTAGTTAGAGCAATAGTCTCCCCTATAATGATGTAGGGGTGCAAGAGCTGGACACTAAGAATGGCTGATCAAATTGAGGCCTTTGAACTGTGGTCCTGGTGTAAATTATTGCATATATCACAAAGACTCAGAGTAGCAATAGTAATAACAACAGCACTTAAGACTTATATACCACTTTACACTGCTTTACAGCCTTCTCTAAGCGAGTCAGCCTTTGGCCCCCAACAATCTGGGTCTTCATTTTACTGACTTCGGAAGGATGGAAGGCTGAGTCAACCTTGAGCCAGTGAGAATTGAACTGCTGGCAGTCAGCTGAATTAGCTTACAATACTGTATTCTAACCATTGTGCCACCAGGAAGGAGAATGAGAAAGGGAAGAAGAGAGAAAAGGAAGGAAGGAAGGAAGGAGTAGCAATAGCACTTAACTTATATAAAGCTTCACAGGGCTTTACAGCCCTCTCTAAGGGGTTCACAGAGTCAGCCTCTTGCCCCCAACAATCTGAGTCCTCATTTTACTAACCTCGGAAGATGGAAGGCTGAGTCAACCTTGAGCCAGTAAGATTCAAGATGCCAAATTGCAGGCAACCGGCAGTTAGCAAAAGTAGCCTGCAGTACAGCACTCTAACCACTGTGCCACCATGGCTCATAACTTAACAGAGAAGGATTAAATTGTATAAAACCAGATACATCACTGGAAGCTAGAATCATAAGACTATGTGTGATTTACTTTGACCATGTTAGGAGTGGAAATTCAGTGGAGAAGGCAATGATGCCAGGAATGATTAGTAGAACAAGAAGAAGGGGCAAGCAAAGAACACACTGGCTTCATAACATCAAATGTGATAAAGAGTCAAACATAAACTGAAAAAAAGCTGTTTTCAGCTCCAAGCTGTAGCATGGAGAGCACTTGCCGATAAAGTCACCAAGAGTCAGACAGGACCAAAAGGTTGCTAAAAACAAATAATTTCTCAAATTTCTCCTATATATGGTAAGGGAACAGGTCTCAATTGCCACAAAAACAGAAAGCACAAAAATAAGAAAAAAGAATTGTACTTGAATCATAAATACATCTCAGGCTTTAAAAAAAAAAGTTTCCAATTTATCAGAAATAGTTGAGATTATAATACCAGTGGGTTAAATTCAAAGATCACCCTCATCTGATTGGAAAATTGGAGGAAGACCATCGTAAAAAAAAAAAATTGAGGGAACAAAATATAAACGGAATAAGCAAATAGGTTGCAATGTGCTTGAACAGAAGTTTTATTCCCTTGGTGAGCAGGCTTTGTCTGAAGTTTAATGCTGCCACCTACTGTTAATAGGAATCGGAATTAGTGGAGTGGAGTGGAATGGAATGGAATAGAAATAGAATAGGAATAGGAATTAATGGAATGGAATGGGATAGAATAGAGTTTGAATTTGAATAGGAATAAGAATAGGAAGGTGGAGTGGAATGAAATTGAATGGAATAGAATTGGAATTGGAATAGGGAGTGGAGTGGAGTGGAATCTGGAAGGGACCTTGGAGGTCTTCTAGTCCAACCCATTATGCCATTTCAGATAAGTGATTGTCTAGTTTCTTCTTAAAAACTTCTAGTGATGGAGCGGCCACGATTTTTGCAGGCAAGGTGTTCCACTGCTTGATTGTCCCCATTGTTAGGAAGTTTCTCCTTAATTCCAAGTTGCTTCTCTCTTTGATTATTTAAAAAATTTGTTCACTTGTTCAATAAAGCCACAGTCTCCATTTGATCGATACCACAGGGGGGAACTTACTAATTCTTGTGCCTTACCTCCACAAGCATTTTCTTTTCACGTGTCGTCTTTCCTAAAGGTCTGATGCGACCCGTTTCCGTTGGCATCAAACAGCTCCTTTCGACAAGCAGCAAACATGGGCTATTGACAATGTCTACATAGGCGACGGCTGTATAGATATGTGCAGCGGGCATGGAAGATGCACGGAAGGAAACTGCGTGTAAGTATTAACCCCACTGAGAGAGACAGAGTAACTCCAGGTATCTCCTTGACTTACAACAGTTCATTTAGTGACTGTTCAAAGTTGCAGCATCGCTGAAAAAAGTGACTAACGACCATTTCTCACATGTGACTTTTTTTTCAGTCCAGGGTAACTTCAAACGATCACTAAATGAACTGAGGACTACCTGTAATGTGGATCAGACTGCCCCCTTAAAAATCACAAAGAAATGGATAACACAGGTAGTTCTTGACTTACAATCATACATTTGGCAACCATTACAATGGCACTGAAAAAAGTGACCTATGTCCGTTTTTCACACTTAGTGACCGTTGAGGCATCCCTGTGGTCACATGATCAAAATTCAGCCGCTTGGCAACTGTTTCATATTTATGACAGTTGCATTCTCCCGGGGTCAAATGATCCCCTTTTGTGGCCTTGTGACAAGCAAAGTCAATGGAGAAGCCACTTAACAACAGTGTTACTGAACAGTGTTACTGCAACAATTCACTTAACCACTGTGGCAAGAAGGGTTGTAAAATGAGGCAAAATTCACTTAAAAACTGACTGAAAAACATAAATTTGGGGCTCCATTGTGGTCGTCAGTCAAGGATTACCTGTGCATGATTTTCATTTAGGATATAACCAGGGGTAGGATTCTACCAGTTCAGCTTGGTTCGAGAGAACTGGTAGCTCCGATGATCAGCTGGCAGCAAAATGGTTCGGTTTGATCTGATGATCAACTGTTGTGCCCAGTCGTCCGCCCAGGCTCTAGGCTGTGCTTTATATCCTGTTTTTCAAACTCATCTGATTGACGTGGCACAGTGGATTGCCATGCATCAGCTGTTTTAACACCCAGGGTTTGCTGGAGAAGGTCAGTCGCAAATGCTCTGCATGTGTGTGAAGCGCGTACGCACTGAACCAGTTGTTGCACCGGTTGAACCACAACCCTGTATCAGGATTCCGGCAGTTACCCCCATTTCAATCATGAGTCTCGAGCCAAATTTTCAAAACTTAAAAAGGATTTATTGGGAGTTAACATGTCCGGCACTGCCTGGGTGTAGCAGACTCTGAGATACATAATTAATTGTCACCCTTGACCCAGGATTTCTCCTACCCTCTGGGTGCATCATAATTCATATTCTCCAATGGGACACCTCCATAGCCAAGAGTCATCAATCATGCTCTCCAGTTAGAATTTTGCATGGCAGAAATTTCAGTCATCTAATTACTATCTTTTTCCAAGCTGCCGCACTGCTCTTTCAAACCCCTTTCCCCCCTCCCTTTTTGTTGGCAACTCTAAAAAGACCATAGAAATAGTTTACAAGTTGACACCCTGGATATAACCACTTCAGTTGGCTTCTTCTCGGAATTCAAACTAAGCAGCTCCCGTTCAAATAAATCTCTCTCTGTCTCCTCTCAAAACCAAATCTCCCCCAACCCTGAATGTTGGTTAATGAAGTGGAATAAATTCTGAGCAGTCACAAAATCAATAAGACAACTCATGAAAATAATGGGTTGCATTATTTTGCCATCTTCAGCGGTTAGCCAATTTTTCAACTAGAGTAATAATCCAAAGCTATCATTAATATCAATTATCATCAAGGCAATGGTAGCTCTGATGACAGCATCTAGATCAGTATCACTACTCATCTCACCGTTAGGGAAAAAAAACCATGGTTACTAATTCCTGGTGCATTATTATTTCACCAACATCTGTAAAGATAGATAACAGAGCCACTTTTATAACGCAACGATTAGAGGGGATTTTACAAGTATACAGTTTATACAAGTAATGGATTAGTGCACCGTTTATATGTGATTTTTTTAAAAATGTATTTTCCCTGGTTTTGGTGGAACTGGATTGAAGAGGTCTAATATACCAAATTCTAAACAAATTTGTTGACCTACGGTGTTTATTGTGGAATAATAGTAATAATAATGGCAACTATTATTATTAGCAAAGAATACAATTAAAGAATGTAACTTGCTTTGTATGTTCTCCTAGAATTACATAGACTTCCCTCTATTTCCTCATAGAGTTACATATAAAACAGATTGTCAAGAAGACAAAACAACTTTTGATTCCATTTAAATATTTTGTCATACCAACTAAATTGTGATGGACCGAGAATTCCTCCACTCTCGTTTGTTTTAGGGAACAGTTGAACCTTTTCCTTTACTTACAGTTTTTCACTTAAAATATTAGAAAAAGATCATTTTATCTATAAAATAATGATGGGCAAAAAAATAAAAGTAAGTCAGACATTAAAAATAGAGCCAGAAACAGGGAAAAGAACTATCCAAAGTATCAGTGAAAATATTTTATTATGTAGAAACCCCAACACATTTTAAATAACATCTTTTATCCAGGGCACTGTGCAAGCCAGCTAAAACCTGTTAGATTGATGTCACTAGAGAGGATCTTGGCGTGCCAAGTTTAATATTTTCTATTTAGTGGTATAATTTACAAATCTGGCAAATATATATATATATCTTGGGAAGTTGCCATTTTGTGGTTTCTTATTATTATGACTCAGTGAGCTCTCCCCAGAGTCTTGTTGTAAATCACAGTTCTGAAAATATTTCAGAAAACAGCTTCGTTAAGAGTATTTATTGTATTCTGCTCTACAGCTGATGCTTTTACTTTGTGAATTCTCAAATCTGGCTTCTAACTGCAATTTTTAAAATCTGCTGCACCATTTTCACATTTTTTCTGAAGGTCTTTAATTTAGCATCTTGTATAATTGTCACTTCCAACAGCTCATCTGCTATTGGAAGTGATGTTAACTTTATTTGCCAATTTTTGGGTGTCGAAATCCTGCCAACATTGCTTTGTTCTTCCTTAACCACCTGCAATCGACTGCTAATTTCAGGTGCCCATTGTCTTTCCTTAATTTTCTTAATTTCCACACCACATCTTCTACCAGCTAATCATGACTGGAGCTTGGCAGCCCCAAGGTAGTACTGCCAACAAATTACTTCAAAAGTACAATTTCACAGAACAGTAGCAGAAGTTTGGAACCAACTTCCAACACAGTTAGTGGGTCAATTGTTAGTAACTGAGTTTAAACATGCTTTGGATAAACACATGTCCATCATCTGACCAAAAAAAAAAAAAAAGAAATGCATAAATTAAAAAGAAAAACTCAAAAGGTGGACTTGATGGACTGCTAGGTTATTTCCTGCCATTGGTTTTCTATGTTTCCATGAATATAGAACCATAGGGCTGGAAGAAGATTTTAGAGGTCTTCTTCCCAGTCAAATGGTTGTTCAGTCTCTTTTTATAAACCTCCAGTGATGGAGCACCCAGAATTCCAAGAGGCAAACTATTCCATTGATTAATTGCTCTCACTGTCAGAAAATTTCTCCTTACTTCTAAGTTGGGTCTCTCCTTAATAAGCTTCTACCTTTTGCTGCTTGTCCATGCTTTGGAAAAGAAGTCCATTCTCTCCAGGAAAGACCTCAAGTATCAGAAGAAGGCTATCATGTCCGTCTGTCCTCCGACCCTTCTCTTTGATAGTCTGGGCATACCTAGTTCCCCCCAATCATTCATGTACAAATATGAAGCCAAGATTGATTCACAAAGCACCTCTTTCTGCTCACAACTTGACAAAGAAGCTAAGGGAATGAGGACGGGTAGGTTTGGAACATGTGGGAAGCTGGGAGGGAGAAAAGGAATCTAGGTGAGCCATTGGAAGCCTGAAAAGATCTCGCAGCCCCAAGGTCAGAAGCTGAAAACTCTCTAAAGGTGCTGTTTCCTAAAATAAAATGCCTAGCTTGGATTGGTGAACAGTGGACACTGGGCTGAGAAAAGGAAGGGGGGGGGGGTTCACTATGCTGTGCTTTGTACCCAAACCTCAAAATTGGCTTCACTTCCTTCTGTGCCTGTATGGATCTGTCAGTAAAATTTTACTCTTGGTAATAAAAAATATCCCAGGAGTTTCATTTGCTGGGCATGCTAATGGAACAGTCGACATTAAACTATTTTAGGGTTTCTCCCTCTTTCTACCCAAATCATTTGATTTTAGTTGAGGTTTAAACATATCCACCCCCCATATTAAATCAATATTGCAAAAGGGAAAAAAAGCATTTTCTTTTGCACCATTCAGTCATTTTCAACAGTGGCTTCAGGCTTAACCATCCTGAGTGAAACCCATTCATCTTGATGAAACGCTTAAAGATTGGGTGCTTGATTTTAATTGGGTTCTCTTGTCTCCTGTTCTTTACAGGTGTGATGAAAACTGGAGCGGCTTATACTGCGACGAGCCAGATGTCTCCCTCCCCACCCAACTGAAAGACAATTTCAACCGTGCCCCATCCAGCCAGAACTGGCTAACCGTCAACGGGGGCAAACTAAGCATCGTCTGTGGTGCGGTGGCTTCTGGGATGGTTCTTCATTTTAGTGGGGTTAGTATTTGGATTTCAGGCAAGTTGGTCATCTCCAGCAGGCCTTCTCTGGTGGCTCTTTTCCCCATCGCTGCATTTTCTTTCTTTGGTTTACGTTTTTGGAATTGTCTTTGCCTTACTGTAAATATTATTTGTTGGACCTGGGTGGGCATAGAAAAGCAACGTATTTTAAAATATTTCCTTTAAAAAAGAAAGAAAGCATTAAGATATTAACCCAATGTAATTGAAAAATAGTGATTCAAACTTGCAAACTTCTTGGACTATATTGAGCAGGTCTTTTCATATAGAAAGCCAGTTTGGTCCAGTGGTTAAGGCACCAGGATAAAAAGCAGGAGATGAGTTCTAGTCCCGCCTTATCCAAGAAAGCCATCTGGGTGACTTCAGGCCAATTATCAGGAGACTGAGAGTTCTAGTCCTGCCTTAGCTAAGAAAGCCAGCTGAATGACTTTGGACCAATCACCAGGAGACTGTGAGTTCTAGTTCCTGCTTAGCCATGAAAGCTGGCTAGGTGGCCATGAAAGCTTGGGCCAGTACGTCCCATCCCAACCCACCTTCCAGGGTTGTTGTTATGAGGAAAATAGGAGGAGGAAGTTGTGTTGGGACATGTTCACCAACTTGAGTTGTTGATAAAAATAATAAAAATCAGGATACAAATAAATTAATAAAGCAATAATGATTGGGGAAACAACTTTTGAGAAACCAAATTATGTTACTACAACAATACATTCTGCTGGAAACTTTTATTGATTGTTTGATTGAATGAATAAATGGATTTTATTTGTTGCCAATCTCACAACAAGACAACTCTTGGCAGTTTCCAGCATTGAATGGAATGCCAAATAACTTAGAGAAATATGTGGCCGCTTTAAAGAATTGCAGAAAGGTGAAATGTTTGTGCTGCTCTCAACTGCTCCAAAGAACCTATTTTCAGGAATGGGCTGCTACCAGTTCTTACCGGTTCAGATGAATCAGTTGTTAATTTTATGGCCAGTTCAGCAAACTGGCAAATCCCACCTCTGGCTGGCCCCACCTACCCTTTCCCACCCCTCCCCACATGGCCCATTTTGGATGGCAGGTAAGTGCAGGGCCCATGCAAAGGCTCAGGGAGGGCAAAAAATGGACCTTCCAGATAATTTCCAGCCTCCAGAGAGCCTCCAGAGCCTGGGGAGGCTGTTTTCACCCTTCCGGGGGCTTGAAAAAGCCTCCAGAGCCAAGGAAGGGCAAAAGAACTTGGAAGTTCTTGAAGGCCAGAAAATGGGCCCATTTCCAAGCTTCCAGAGCCTGGAATGGTCTTTTTCGCCTTCCTGGAGGCTTGAGAAGACCCTCCAGAGCCCGGGGATGTCGAAAATGCCCCCCCAGTGGCTGGTTTTCACTCCCAGGCCAGGGTGGTGCAGGAGGCTGACTAGGTCACACCCACCATGGTCACACCCACCCAGCAACTGGGCAGATAACCAGTTGCTAAATTTTTTGAAGCCCACACCTGCCTATTTTTGCATAGCCCTTTTATAAACCTCTTAATCCTGCTTTTGCCTTTTTTGAAGAGAGAGAGAAAAATAACCTTGGTCCTTTTCTTGTATCAATTAACAGTACTAAATTGCTTCTTCTTTTTCCTTAGTGCTCTCAATTATTTTTCCTTCTTTTCTAAGGGATGCAGCCGTTTGCTTGTGACAGTGGATCTCAACCTAACCAAGGCAGAATTCATTCAGTTTTATTTCATGTACGGATGTCTGATCAGCCCCAACAATCGTAATCAAGGTGTTCTCCTGGAATACTCTGTAAATGGTGGCATTACGTGGACGCTCTTGATGGAAATCTTTTATGACCAGTTCAGCAAGCCTGGGTAATAGCTATGCCCCTGTTGCCTGTTGAAATAACTCATAAAACCTCATCCTGTCAGTATGAATAGACTGAACTAAGAGTAGATATTACATAAGAATGGAAATTCTAGCATTTTAAAACTCAATGTTTTTTTTCCCCCAAATGGATACTTGCTTCCTTACCGAGGCTTAATTTAAGATTAACATTCTTATAGTTGTTTTGTAGTTTAAAAAGATCTTCCATATCCTTAAAGTCAGCACAATAACTGTGTTCATGTAGAGCAAGAGTGTCAAACTCAAAGCCCTTGGGCCGGATCTGGCAGGGGTGGGATTCTACCGGTTTGGACCGGTTCAGTCGAACCGGCTGTTAAAGTTACATCTGGTTCACCGAATTCACCGGTTCAACTGATTGGCTGGCCCTGCTCACCTCACCCTGCCCCTCCCAGGAATCTCCACACGATGCAGATAAGTGCAGGGTCTACATTGGAGGCTGGGAGGGGGAAAAACGGGCCTTCCAGAAGTCCAGAAACAGTGCTGTTTCCAGCTTCCAGTGGGCCTACAGGCCCACAGGAGGCTATTTTCGCCCTCCCAGAGGCCCGGGAGAAGCCTATTGCTCCCAACAATCTGGGTCCTAGTTTTATTGACCTCAGAAGGATGCCACAACAATTATAAGTGTGAAAAAGGGGTAACTTTTTTCAGTGCTTTTGTAACCTCAAACAGTCACAATATGAACTGTTGTAAGTGCAGGACTATCTCGATGTCCTTTAAAAAATATTTAGTTGGTGTGCGATGTTTTTCCATTTAGCTTCGTGAACATTCTGCTTCCTCCGGACGCCAAGCGAGTGGGAACTCGTTTTCGCTGGTGGCAGCCTAAACACGAGGGTCTCGACCAAAGCGATTGGGCTATTGACAACGTATTGATCTCTGGCTCGGCAGATCAGAGGATGGTGATGCTGGATACTTTTAGCAGTGCACCATTGCCTCAGCATGAACGCTCTCCAGCTGATGCGGGACCCACCGGCAGAATCGTTTTTGATATGTTTGTAGACGACAGAACGACAGGTAAGCGTTCCAATAGTTGCAAATCAGTGGGAGTGTCTGTGGTTTTTTTTATTAAATAAGAATATTACAGATTAACATAGTTGGATGGGACCTTGTAGACCATCTAATCCAGGCAGAAGACCCTACACCATTTCTGACAGATGGCAGTCCAATCCAGTGGTGGGATTGAAAATTTTTTACTCCCAGTTCTGTGGACGTGGCTTGGTGGGCATGGCAAGGGAAGGATCTCCATTCCCTCCCCACTTCACTAACCTTCTTTCCAGCTCCATTCTCCTGTGCAGGACAATCAAAGAAGACCCAGATGATCAGCTGGGACTCAATGGGAAGCAGAGAATAGATGGGGCGGGGCCAGTCAGAGGTTGGATTTGCCGGTTCTCCAAACTACTCAACATTTCCACTACCAGCTCTCCAGAATTGGTCAGAACCTGCTGAATACCACCTCTGGTCCAATCTCTTCTTGAAAGCCTTCAGTGATGAAGCTCCCACAAAGTCCAAAGGCAACTTTGTCAGAGTATATTCATGGGCTAGAATAGAGCTTAGTAACAAGGTTAGCCTATGAGAGATTACTTGGAGGCTGAACCTTAAAGAGGTTCTGTGCTAATCTCTAAAGTGAAAGAGAAACTAACTTGCTTGCTTGCTGAAACCGGTATCTGCTGTAAACTGCTGCTGCTTATGTTTTTGCTTGTGTTACATTAAAAGAATCTACAAATGGTATTGTAAACTTTACTCATATTATTATGTTTATAAAGAAGTTAATGATCCTGCTGAATCAGTCTGTGTGCTTTCTGGATGTGAATTTATGCTGCAAGCTCCAACAAACTTTTTTTTTTTGAAAAAATTTTTTGGATTTTCACAAAAGCAAAATACAAATAAAACATCTTTTTTGAAAATAGCATGGTCCCAGGTTATCACTTCTTCATACAGACACAAAACTCAATTTCATGCTCATTTTTATATTCGATTCCATATCTTATTACCATTTTATATTTTCTAGATAGTTTTTCCCCTCTTTTAATTTTCTCAACTTTATTTTAATTATCTCATCTCAATTCAGATCATTATATTTATACTTTTGTCTGTCCTGTTACAATTTCTTATTATCTTTTCTTATTAAACAAATTTTTTCCTGTAGTTACCAATTAGAGTATGACACCTTTATATCCTTTAATTTTAGCCATTCAAACTCTTATTTAAGCTTCAATGTATAACTTTAAGATTATAACATTCAATATAATACATAACTTCCAATCGGATTCTGCTTGGTACATTCTTAAAATAGACACTATATTCTTTAAAAAGAAAAATTTATATATATATATATGTTTTTTTAAGTTATCGCGGGTACTTACATGTGTGCTGTTCAGCTTCCTTCGGGTATTATCCCACGTCATTGTAGTTCTGTTAAAGTTGTAGCCTGATGATGGCAGATGAGATTCTCAGATCTGCCATCCTCAGGCTTCTGTATAGAGTAATGTGTATAGAGTTCTGTATAGAGTTATGTATACAGAAGCCTGATGATGGCAGATGAGATTCTGCTGAAACGTTGCTACAACTTTAACAGAACTACAATGACGTGGGATAATACCCGAAAGAAGCTGAACAGCACATATATATATATATATATATATATATATATGGATCTTTGGTTATTCGGGTTTTCTCCCGCGTAGAATTGGAAGTATCTAGGCAACGTTTCGATGAAGTCTCATTCATCATCTTCAGGCTTGTTTCTTCAGCTCTGTGCTTCTCAGAGTAATGTGAGCTTGCAGCTGCTTCTTCCTTTTAACTGCTAGTGGGGGTGTGACTTGATTGGGTGGGGGTTTGGCTGTGTTCTGATTGGTAGGGGGGTTGGCTGTGTTCTGATTGGCTGGGGGTGTGTTCTGCTTAGGTGGGGGCTTGGTTGTGCTCAGGTTAGTCTTAGTTGCTGGGGGATTTAAAAATACCAAAACCATCGCCAAAACCGAACACTTCAACAACAGAATAATCAGAGAAGCCATAGAGATAGAGAAACGGCCACACAGCATGAATAGACGAGATGATACCTCCCGCCTACCAACCATTTGGAAACCTGCCCTCAGTAATAAACGAGTAACTAACTTGAAGAATGACACCAGACCCATACCCGCAAGTGCCACACAAGATGCCACCACCACACTTCCACACAGAAAAAAGACTCACACCCACACAGAAAAGGAGACACGACCACGAACCAGAAACCATACTGCAGCTGCACCACTACCCGCTTCAAACCCCTCTGACCCATACAAGAAGCAAACTGACACCCACCATGAAGATGTGGCACGACCACGAACACGAAGCCAAACAACAA
>BLBF01000022.1:10731577-10762048 GCA_015471245.1 Laticauda colubrina | reverse complement strand
CTGGTCGAGTTCTTCTTTGTGGTGGCCATTTCTGACCACCGCTGCAACCGCCTTCGGGAAAAGGAGTAATGGCCAGCTGGGAGGAGAGATGCAGCTCTCCTCTACCCTGCAGGCAGTCTCCCCCCTCTTCACCACCTCTACAGGGTGGCTTAGCCCCAAAAGCAGCCGGCTTGGGACGCTCCAGCGATGAGCACGGATCAAAGCCTCAGAGAGACGAGGTTTCAGTCTGCCGCCAAAGAAGCTCAAACCGGAAGTCCCAAACTCGAGCAAACTTTTGTTCCACAGGTTGATTGTTCTCACTGTTAGAAAATTTCTCCTTATTTCTGGATTAAATCTCTCCTTGTTCGGCTTCCATTATTCCTTCTCTGGCCTTCAGGTGCTTTAGAAAATAGTTTGATCTTCTCCTCTCTGTGGCAGCCCCTCAAATATTGGAAGACTGCTATCCTGTCTCCCCTGCTCCTTCTCTTCAATCTTCCCTTCACAATGTATTTTATTAAATGTATTTATAAATAAAAATGAAAACTAACAAAAACAAATGGTCCAAGAGTGAAATAGATTAAAAAAAGAAAGAGAGAAAGCAATCAGAGATCAAAGAAGAAAAAGGTAAAAATAATACAAGGAAACAAAAATGACCCAAAAAAAGGGTAAATTTTACAGATGATAAATGAAGGATTGAATTTAATACCACTTAAATTCAACCCTTTATTTTAGAATTGGGATGACAGTTTTACTGGATATTTGTATAAGAAGAAGAAGTCAACCACAGAAATTATCCCGAAATGATTTTAAAAATCATATACTGTTTGCTTTTTTTTCTAAGCAGGCATCAATTTAAAAGACAGATGTATAAACATAGAAAGAGTTGTTAGTCCTCAAAGCAGGCATGGGGAGAAAATAGTATTATCACAAAACTTTGTTTCCTCTAAAATTTAAGAATCTAGCTAAAACTTTTGTGTTTATAAAAAGACAATTAATTATCATGTTACAATCCCATAATATGTTAGTAATCCAGATACTGGTTTTTGGTAATTAAGACAGCCTAATTAACCCATCTAATTTTAAAATGTGTTAATTTTAAAGTACCGATTGGGCTTTTTAACACCGACTGGAATATTTTTGAAATACTGATTGGAATATGTATTTTTTTCTCCTCAGTGAATGAGCTCTGGATGTTCCATGATGATTGTTCCATTGAAAAATTCTGTGATTCCCCTGATGGGGTCCTGATGTGTGGTAGCCATGATGGCCGAGAGGCCTATGCCATCACCCACGACCTAACTCCTATGGAGCATTGGATCATGCAGTTCAGGGTAAACTCTAGTTTTAAAGAATGGAGATTTTTATGGACCTCTGAATTCATAAATAATTTTCCAAAAGGAAGTATGTCTGTCTAAACAACGAACTCCTGGCCAGTCACTTGGATATCTACATTAGAGTTGTCAGTATATTAATAAATCAGAATAGAGCTAGAAGGGACCTTGGAGGTCTTCTAGTCCAGTCCCTGCTCAAGCAGGAGACCCTATACCCATGATGGCGAACCTATGGCACGTGCGCCACAGGTGTCACACAGAGCCATTTGTGCTGGCACGCAAGTTGCAGGCAAACTTTCCTCACTGTGCATGTACACGCCTCACAGCTGATTTTTGGTGGGTTTGAAGCCTTTTTCCACCTTCCAGAGGCTTCAGGGAGGCTTCTGCAGGTTTCTGCAGGCTTTTCAGGATGAAAACTAGGCCCATTTCATCACTTCCTCTTGTTCCAGGAATACCGGAAGTGATGAAAAGGGGCTAGTTTTCAGACTGAAAAGCCTGAAGAAGCCTTCCTGAAGCCTCTGGGAGGCTGAAAAAGGCCTCAAACCCACAGAAAATCAGCTGTGAGGCTCAGTGTAGGTAAGGGGGTGGGCAGAGGGGTTGGTGTGTATTGCGTGTGCATGCATAGGACAGGGGGCCACGCATTGCCTTCTGTGTGCTGGCACTCGAGCTCAAGCATGCAAGCACACACACAATTTTTGGCACAGAAGCCCAAAAGGTTATCCACCACAACCCTATACCATTATGGACAAATGGCTGTCCAGTCTCTTTTTAAAAACCTCCAGTGATGGACCACCCAGAACTTCTGAAGGCAAGCTGTTCCAATGGTTAATTGTCCTCACTGTTGGGAATTTTCTCCTTAATTCCAGGTTGCTTCTCTCGTTAATTAATTTCCATCCATTGTTTCTTGTCTTGCCTCCTGGTGCTTTCAAAAATAAATTGAACCCCTCCTCTTTGTGGCAGCATCTCATATACTGGAATATGGCTATCTTGCCCCGCCCCAACCTATTGTAATGCCTATTGTAATGATGAGCTAAATGCTGGAGTACCACATGGAAAGATATTGGGTGACATAAGCTAGCAGTGTTAACTAATTCACCAACAACCCCACATTTCAACCTTGACTACAAATATTTTCTTCTGTTGAAGCAACCTTCTTTTTATGCATTAAGATCTGAATTATCTTTACTGATTTTTTTTAAACAAAACACATTCGTGTTTTTTGCACCTCTTAGATTTCTGTTGGATGTAAAACCTCAGAAAAAATTGCTCAGAACCAAGTCCATGTACAATATTCCACCGATTTTGGCGTGAGTTGGAGGTACCTCATCCCTCAGTGTTTGCCTGCCGACCCCAAGTGCTCTGGGGCTGTTTCCCAGCCTTCTGTCTTCTTCCCAACCAAAGAATGGAAAAGGATAGCATACCCATTGCCTGAAAACCTAGTAGGAAAGTAAGTAGGAAACTATACTTAACTAGCTTGATACCTGTGCTTCGCTACAAAACTATTGTAGTCAGGCATAGTTTTTGGGGAGGAAAATAAGGGGGAAAAATTCCGCCTCTGCCTACCAGCATCCATCGGTATTCATCTGGCAAGCGTCTTGTCAGTGTGTGAGAGAGTTGAGGGCTGTTTGGAAACTGAAACAGTATTTGCTGTGTGAGCAAGAAGGAGACAACAAGGAACCTGGGCATGGCTTAGCTCAATTATTCTGTACTAAAGCTGTTTGCTGCTGTGAAACTAAGACTGAAACTAAAACTCCTCTCCTCTGCTTGTGTTTTACCTTTGGAACAGATTTCTTTTCAGATGGGGAGAGTGAATAGAACTCCTTAGCATCAGAGCGTGTTAATAATAATAATATAGGAAATACTAATGCTTTGATAGTTATTTCGAAAAATCCTTTCTTAGCAAGCACCTAAGAAGCCAAGAGGAACATATGTGCCAAATTTCAAGTTTGTAGGCTTTACAGTTGATGATGCATAAGTGAGTCTTTCACTATATATATAAAATATGAAGGAGAGATTGGAACATTGTGTAAATTTGTTGACAATTTTTGCATTTCCAAAAACTCTTCGTCAGTTGGTTAAAAGCCAGAAAATTGGAACCAGCGATACTGACGGGCTGAAAAACTCTTCCAGGAACAGCCTTTGGATGCAGAAAATTCAGTCCAAAACATGGTTAACATAAACTGTAACTTAAAGTCCAAACAAGCCAAACTGAAGTAATTAGTTTGGCAGGGCAAGAATTTCAAACTTGAAAGCACAGCAAAACTCACACAGTTGGGAAGACGCCAGGAATATAGATAAGCCACGGTGATACAAGATAAAGTCATGTTTGCTCCCAAAAGCCTGCTGCATGCAGCTTGCCTTTTTTATACACTGTGTTCCCAGCTGCAGCTAATGAAAGGAATCAGGGCCCTTTCCTCCCCTGTAAGCCGCACAACCCCACGTTGCTCTCTTCTGCATGCCCAAGGATGAAGAGGGGTTGGGCCTGGGTCTTCCTCTGAACTCCTTCTCCCTTGTTCTACCTCTCTCCTGCTCTGCCCAGCCGGACTTTGCCCTTCCCCAGTTTCCTCCACAGCCAACCCGCTCCCTGTCAGCTGTTCATCTTCCTCCTCTGAGTCAGATTCCAACAGGGGCATGACACAAGGTGTATGTGATAATCTCAGCTTCTTCTTATGTGTTCCTGCAGTCCAGTGAGATTCAGATTTTATCAGAAGTACTCCGATATGCAGTGGGCCATTGACAATTTCTACCTTGGGCCTGGTTGTGTCGAAAACTGCCGAGGCCATGGGGATTGCTTGAAAGAGCAGTGCATTTGCGATCCAGGATTCTCCGGGCCGAATTGTTACTTGACCCATCCACTGAAGGTAATTAAAGAGAATTTGGACTATGGAAAGAAATGCAAATAAGTTAAATATTTGCATTCAAAGGAATACCACACTACTTCACATAGCATAACACAAATGATTATAAAAATATTGTGAAGGAATGTAGTGAGGAGGAAGGAGGGGCTGCATTCCAGAAGAATAAGGGGCATCTCAACACAGATATTTTGTGTGGGAGAAAGAGGATGAGGACAAGTCCTCCCTAATAGTACAGAGTATGTTGCAGGTGCCAATAGTAGAGTCTGGCAAGATTCTGTCTATAGATGTGAAACAATAAGGAACTTTTGAAGAATCGCCACTTGTTATTCTTGGTTTTTTGTCTGACTAATATGTATTTTGACGTATGGTGGCTCAGCAATTAAAAACACTGAGCTTGTCAGTTGGAAAGCTGACAGTCCGGGTTCAAGACCCAAGTGCTGTGCAGACAGAATGAGTTCTAATTACTTGCCCGAGTTCCTGTTTACCTAGCAATTCGAAAGCATGCAAATATGAGTAGATAAATAGGTACCACTTTGGTGAGAATGTTAAAAGTGTTCCATGCACCTTGGCATATAGTCATGCTAGCCACATGACCATGGAAATTGTCTTCAGACAATGCTGGCTCCCTCAACTAAGAAGTGGAGATGAACACTGCTCTCTAGAGTCAGACATGACTGGACAGGGGAAACTTTTACCTTTTAATATGTATTTGGATTACATTTCTGCTGAAAATATGAGTTTATTATTCCAAAATCTATTTCCGATGTCAAATAATTCTGGTATATAATGGGAACAAGAGAAGGGAAGGGAATGGGTAGGGAAGAGGGAAGGGGAAGTGAAAATGGAGGGGAATGGGAAGGGAAGAGGGAAGGGGAAGGGAATGGGAAGGGAAGAGGGAAGGGGGAGGGAAGTGAATGCGAAGGGAAGAGGGAAGGGGAAGGGAAGGGAAGAAAAGGAGAAGAAGGGAGGGAGGGAGGAAGAAATTATATTTTTCCAAGCATTTCATCTGAAAGAAGAAACAGCACATCAGCCTATTTTTATATCTTGCAACCCCTCACCAGACCTTCTTGAAGGAGCGTTTTGACAATGAAGAAATTCGCCCTGATTTATGGATGTCCTTGGAAGGCGGGTTGGCCTGTCTGGAATGTGGGGTTCTGGCCGAGGACACAGCTCTATATTTTGGAGGACCAACTGTGAGGCAGGCGGTGACCCAAGACCTGGACCTGCGGGGCGCAAAGTAGGTCAGCTTACCTAATAGAGGTGAACATAACTCATCCATTTCAATGACAGTTAGTGATGAACAATAACCATGATGCCAGTCCAGAAGGCTGACAGGACGGGGCATAAAACCTATATCCTTAAAACTTCAACTCAGGAAAGGAAGGACTTATTGCCCTAGCTAACCACATCCATCAGCTAACCTTGTGAAAAGTTATCAATAATTTAATAAATTATCCAATGTTCCAAAGCTGAACCAATATATAAGCCATCTTCTTTAAGGTTGCTCACTGCAGCCCTACAGTCTATAGCAGTGGTGGCTAACCTTTTTGGGCTTCTGTGCCAAAAATTGTGTGCATACTTGCACTCTCGCGCTTGCGTGCCAGCACCCAGAAGGTAATGTGCGATCTCCCCCATGACCCCTATGCATGCGTGTGCAATCCCCAGCCCCCAGCCATCACCACCCACTGCCCCCTTACCTGCACTGTATCTCACAGCTGATTTTCAGCCAGTTTGAGGCCTTTTTTGGCCTCCCAGAGGCTTCAGGAAGGCTTCTGCAGGCTTTTCAGGCTGAAAACTAGGCCCATTTCATCACTTCCAATATTTCCAGAAAAACAGGAAGTGATGAAATGGGCTTTGTTTTTGGCCTGAAAAGCCAGCAGAAGCCTGCAGAAGCCTTCCTGAAGCCTCTGGGAGGCCGAAAAAGGCCTCAAACCAACCGAAAATCAGCTGTGAGGCATGCGCAATGCAAAGTGAGGTAAGTTTGCCTGCAGCTCCCGTACTGGCACAAATGGCTCTGTGTGCCATAGGTTTGCCATCATGGGTCTATAGTCTTTTTAAACTCTCTCTCTGTTGAAAGGAGTAGCCTTTAATTTATTAAATCCATGAATGGTTTTAGCCCAGAAAATTATTCTGATCCTGCTCCTCAAACATGACAAACCTTTTGTAGTTGAAGCAATGATTCCTTTATTAGGAGCACCAGCCGCCCCGGCAAAAAAAATCTCTCACTCACAGCAGGTTAACAAGCCTGTCTGGCAGAGAGATGAATAGTTGTCTGCCACTTCTATTCATCTCCACCCCCTGCTTTTTATTCCTAGAGCCAGGGTGGGACTTTGCTAGCAAGTGGTGGCTCTTCCATCCCAAGGATCGTCCCATAGATTTCCATTGCTCTCCTCTCCTCTGCCTTCTGTGCACCTAGTGTCAGGCACTGGACCCAGCTGTTCCTCCTCTTCCTCATTAGCCACTTCCAGATCTGGGGGCTGTTGACTCTCCATCTGAGGGCTGATGGACAGCCCAGTCTCTTCCTCTGTCTCTCTCTCTGACAGCTCCATTCCCTCTTCCCCTTCAGGTTGCCCTAATATTGACCCTGATTCCTCTGATTTGGTTGCCGGAGGGGCCGATGGCCGACAGGCCACAACAAAAATACAGGAAAAGGAGTAAGATGTAGAAGGAGGGCTTGGAAAACCCTCCATATAAATAGCTTTTGTATATGGTTCATCTAGTCTAACTCTAACCAAACATCTTGTTTCTGAAATTCACTTTTTCCACAGTGATGTTATCAGTATCTAAAAGTCAAATTAGGAGTTTTAATGTATTTAAGTAAACCACAAAGTCTCAGGTTGAGCTCCATGATTCCCTCAGAAGAACCTTGAGAAAGGAAGGTATCCAGAACTAAACACACATGCAGTTTCTTTCAGCATGTTATTAAAATATTTACTTAGTGATGCATTTTTTAATCCAGGTTTCTACAATACTGGGGAAGAATAGGGAGTGAAAACAACATGACCACTTGTCATAGACCCACATGTCGAAAGGAAGGAGTTTTACTGGATTACTCAACAGATGGAGGCAAGTGATTTATAATAGTGTTCTAATAGTATTCTGACCCAAACCTTGTTCAAGGTAAACAAACACCAAACAGAGATAAAAGTAAAACCTTTTAATGCTTCTCTGTGAATTCCGTTAATTCACAGTTAAAAGGCTATTAAAACTTAATTGTCTCTGATAAGAATTAGTCTTGCCAAGGTTGTGCAAGGCTGCCAAAAGCACTAGATTAAGTTGCCAAGAAATATTCCAAACAAAAAATCTTCAAACACAAGCCAAGATAGTCTGAACTTCCACAAGGCTTGAAGTGCAAGAACTTCTTTGCTCCCTGAAAAGAATCCCGGTCTCTCAAGCTGGCTTTTATCTCTGAAGGTTGGGCATTTACCTTGCAACCTTACTCCCACGTTGCCCGTGCTTCTGCAGCTGCTCTTTCCTACGAGTAGCTCTGCGTGCACACACACCTGGCACAGGCTCCTCAGGGACCTCTTCATCACTGCTGACAGCCTCCACAATCTCCAAAGGCAGCATTCTACTTCCTGATGGTCCTGGCCCCATTCCTGCATCACACACAGGCCCTCATCTGAGTCCTCGCTCTCTGAGACCTCAGCTGTCCACACCTGCCGGCGAACCACAATAAACAGATATTTCTATTAGTCTAACATAGGGGTGGATAACTATGGTCCCTTTACGATCCTTGGGCTTCAGCTCCCAGAATTCCTGGCTTCCATGCTCCCAGAAAGCATATCTGGCTAGGGAATTCTGGGAGTTGAGGTCCACAATTGTAAAGAGTCCATAATTGCCTACCTCTGGCCCAACAATAGAAAATATACAAAGAAAGACAAAGCCATACTTTGCAATAGAGCTTTTGCTTTTTAAAATGCCTTTCTCTTGATTGTTGGAATTTCAAAAATCCCAGGTTTCAACAGCCCCCTTTTTTCTGATATTTGTTCTATCCATACATAAATGAAAAGGAAAAAACAAAGGAAGTTTAGATACATAATACAGTATATACCAGTATAATCCATGATGGCTGATTGAAACTCATGCACCTATCCAGATGTTTTCGATTGAAGAAATAAAATTCTGCAGTGTTCAAACTTATGCTTTATTATTCCTTTTCTTGAAAGATAATATATATTTTATATATTCTAAATATATATTACCTGGCAATGCCTACTTTCTATGAACATATATTCTATGTTCATCATGATTGCTTGGAGAAAGAGGATTATTCCCATTTTATAAAAATACAGCCCTCATCACAAATCTGCTCTTCAGAACTCCACAAGAAACCTCATACCTTTCTTGATTTTTTCTTTATCTTGAACCACCATAATACAGGAATATCGTGGACGTTACTGCATGAGATGGATTATCAGAAATATATCTCCATCAGGCACGATTATATTCTGCTCCCAGAAAAAGCTCTCACCAACACAACCCGCCTACGCTGGTGGCAACCATTTGTGATTAACAATGGCATTGTTGTTTCGGGGTTTGATCGTGCTCAGTGGGCCCTGGATAACATACTGATTGGCGGAGCAGAAATCAATCCCAGTCAACTGGTTGACACATTCGATGATGGTAAGAATCAAATAGCGAATTCACTTCTTACCTAAAACGTTACCACAAGGGAGGCGATGGCTCAGGAGTTAAAGACGCTAAGCTGACAGCCCAGATTCGAAACCTGAATGCTGTGCAGATGGGGTGAGCTCCCATTCTCACCTCAGTTCGTGCCTATCTAGCAGTTTGAAAGCATGCAAATGCAAGTAGATAAATAGGTACCACTTTGGTGGGAAGGTAACCACTTCAGTGTTGGCTGTACCCAGGTAATGCTGACATGTTCACTCCTAATAAATATTTTTTTTTAAACTCTGAGAGATACGCCTAGAGACTCATGATTCGAATGGGGGTAGATTGTCGGAGCCCTGACATCATGTTCAATATAGTCATGCCGGCCACATGACCACTGAAGTGTCTTCTGACCATGCTGGGTCCCTCGTCTAATAAATGGGGATGAGTGCCACCCCCTAGAATTGGGCAGGGAAAACTTTTACCCTTTTTTTAGTGCCAGAAAATACACAGGTAGTCCTCGACTTATGACCACAATTGTGCCCAATATTTGTGTTGCTAAGTGAAATATTTGTCCAGTGAATTTTGCCCCATTTTACAACCTTTCTTACCACAATTGTTCAGTGAATCTCTGCAGTTGTTAAGTTAGTGACATGGTTGTTAAGTGAATCCTGCTTCCCCATTGGCTTTGCTTGTCAGAAGGTTGCAAAAGGAGATCACATGACCCCAGAACACTGCAACCGTTATAAATACGAGCCATATGCCAAGCATCTGAATTTTGATCACGTGACCAGAGGAATGCCACAAGGGTCGTAAGTGTGAAAAACGGTCATAAGTCACATTTTTCAGTGCCGTTGTAACTTTGAACACTCAGTGAATTCACTCAGTGAATTATTGTAAGTCAAGGACGACCTGTTCATAGTCCACAGATTGCTGATTGACTTAAACATTCATACAAGGATTTGGATGGTGAATGTAGAAGACTCTGTTATCTTTTTCTAATATTCTAATAAAATTCTTCCTCTTTTCCTCTCAGCATCTCCAACTCTCTGAATTAACATTCCATCTTTACAAACAATGGGATAACTGGGAAGATGATCTTAACTATTTATAGTTTGATTGCATTGGGAATTTCAAAAACATTCACTCCCTGTGGGCGTGGCTTGGTGGGCCTGGCATGGCTTGGTGGACGTGGCAGGGGAAGGTTACTGCAAAATCCTCAATTCCCTCCCCACCCCACAAACCTGCTTTCCAACTCCATTCTCTTATACAGAGCAACCAAAGAAGACCCAGCCGATCAGCTGGGACTCAATGGGAGGCAGAGAAGAGATGGGGACGGGGCCAGTCAGAGGTGGGATTTGTCGGTTCTCCGAACTACTCAAAATTTCCACTACTGGTTCTCCAGAACTGGTCCAAACCTGCTGAAGACCACCTCTGGTTAGGATATATTGTGCTGTGTATTCTGCAGTGTAATTTTCTGGTTCATTTTCACTCCTTGATCCTAACAGAAGGCATCTCCCACGAAGAAAATTGGAGTTTCTACCCAAATGCAGTCAGGACGGCAGGTTTCTGCGGTAACCCCTCCTTTCATCTCTATTGGCCAAATAAGAAAAAGGATCAGACGTACAATATCTTGTCTTCCCGGGAGCTCATTATACAACCTGGATACATGATCCAGTTTAAAGTAAGAACATATTTCTGTGCAATCAGAGTAAAACATTGATTTAAATCAGACTTGTCCTGAAACTGATAGATCTGTTCAAATTATTACCCCATATTTACTGTATGTTGCTTATTAGAGTTTTTGGAAGTTACATGTGCATCTAACAACAGTATCAATTAACATCAGAGAGATAGAATCAAGAGAAGTTGTTATGGCAATACCACTTTATAATGCCTCGGTAAGGCCACACATGGAATACTGCATTCAATTTTGGTTGCCATGATGTAAAAAAGATGCTGAGATTCTAAAAAGAGTTCAGAGAACAGCAACGAAGATGATTAGGGGACTGGGGGCTAAAACATATGAAGAACATTGCAGGAATTGGGTATATCTAGTTTAGTTTGATGAAAAGAAGGACTAGGGGTGACATGATAGCAGTGTTCCAATATCTCAGGGGCTGCCCCAAAGAAGAGGGAGTCAAGCTATTCTCCAAAGCCCCTGAAGGCAGGACAAGAAGCAATAGATGGAAACTAATCAAGAAGAGAAGCAACCTAGAACTAAGGACAAATTTCCTAACAGAACGATTAATCATTGGAACAACTTGCCTCCAGAAGTTGTAAATGTTCCAACACTGGAGGTTTTTAAGAAGAGATTGGGTAACCATTTGTCTGAAGTGGTGTAGGGTGTCCTGCCTAAGCAGGGGGTTGGACTAGAAGATCTCCAAGGTTCCTTCCAACTCTGTTATTCTATTCCAACATGAATATATAGATGGTAGGTCAATTGGAAGAGTGGCGTCTAAGGCTGATTTATTCGATTTTTAGCCTGCCTTTGTTACTTTATAAGTAACTCAAAGTGGCAAACATACATATTACTCCTTCCACTTATTATTTTCCCCACAACAACAACAACCCTGTGAGGTGGGTTGGGCTGAGGAAGAGGGACTGACACAGTCTCCTGATGGTTGGTTCAAAGTCATCCTGCTGCCCTTCATGGTTAAAGTGGGACTAGAATTCACAAACTCCCAGTTTCTAGCCTGGTGCTTCATCACTACACCGAGCTAGTTGTCTCTCTAGTTATTCTTATGAGTAACTAGAAAACCAAACTATCTTATTCTTTATGAGAAGAAAAATATTGTTATCCAAACCAAGCAGAAGTGAAATATCATATAATGTACTGCTATTGCCAAAGTTTTGATTAACCAGATAATTTCTAGGGATATCTTTGGGATTGGCTATTTTGGGACAAACATATGCAATGGTCTATCACAGTGGCCCCCAACCTTTTTTGTACCAAAGACCAGTTTCACGCAGAAACACGTTTTCAAGGACCGGCAAAATCAATTCTTCCCCAATAGTAAAGGGATTCTTTACTATTTCTTTATAAAAACATATTTTTATATATATTTTAATCATGATTATTCATTCTTTGCAGTCCGGTACAAAATGATCCACGGACCAGTACTGGTCTGGGGCCTGGTGGTTGGGGACCCCTGGTCTATCAGAATGGACAAATTGTTGCAAACAGAATGACAATATTGAAGAGAAAACGCGTCTCATTTTAATTATTTCAGATTGTGGTTGGCTGTGAAGCAACATCTTGTGGTGATCTCCATTCAGTAATGCTGGAATACTCTAAAGATGCTAGGTAAAATATAAAACGTGTGGCTGCGATTGAAAACATTTGTGTGAATATCAGTGTAACTGTAGATATGAATGTAAAATCTCCCTGGATTCAAGTTCTATTATTGGAATTTATAAATATGTCTAATGTCAGCATTGCAGAAAATCTCCACTCCCACAAATAACTCCGAGACAGACATCTTTTCAAAAGTTCTGTTTTAATTGGATAGTAAACTGGCATAACTTGGGAATCCTGAATCAGAAAGTTCCAGGCTTTCTTGCAATACGTAAAAACTACAAATACATCCCCTGTACCCATCATCGCATCACATGCACCAATCACCATTCGTCCTCACTTGATAGTTCTCCTCACTTAGGTGCAGAATAACATGACCTTGAATCAGAAACAGAGTGTTATTATGTCTAACTACATACACTCTAAGAAATCCCCCCCCCCATTTTCCCAGGCTCAAAATGTGGCAGCGCGGGAGCATCTGGTCTCAATATGGCTTCCAAAGCTGACATCTTGTTAACAGAACAGATGCAAAATTTCTTGGTCATTGCCAAGATGCTTTTGGGGTTTTTTTTCAATTATTCAACTCTAGCTAATACAGGTACAACCACAATTGAGCCCAAAATATATGTTGCTAAGTGAGAAATTGATTGAGTTTGGCCCCATTTTCCGACTTTTCTTGACACATATGCTAAGTGAATCTCTGTAGTTGTTAAATTAGTAATCCGGTTGTTAAGTGAATCTGGCTTCCCCCATTGACTTTGCTTGTCAGAAGGTCGCAAAAGGAGATCACACAACCCCCAGGACACTGGAATGGTTATAAATATGTTGCTGAGAGTCTTAATTTTGATCACATGACCGCGGGGATGCTACAATGATCATAAATGTGAAAAGTCATTTTTTTCAGTGTTGTTGTAACTTCGAATGGTCACTAAACAAATTTTTGTACTTGGAGCTTCTCAGCCATAGATCCAAAAGGCACGCACACATATAAACACACTGATATTTCCAAAAAGTTCTAGAGATACCTTATACAGCATGCCTGCATCAATATAACCCAGTGGTGGCTAACCTTTTTGGGCTCCTGTGCTGAAAATTGTGCAAATGCTCGCACGCACATGCCCATGTGCCAGCACCCAGAAGGCAATGCGCAGAGCCCCCTCACACCCTCTGCACATGTGTGCACTCTCCTCCCCCCACCTCCTTACCTGCATTGCACATGCGCGTGCCTCCCAGCTGATTTTAGGGCCTGTTTTGGCCTCCCAAAGGCTCGAGGGAAGCCTCTGCAGCCTTTGGAGGGCAAAAAATGGGGCTGTTTCATCACTTCTGGTATTTCCAGAAATACAGGAAGTGACTAAACAGGCCTGTTTTTTGGCCCACAAAGGCTGCGGAGGCTTCCCTTGAGCCTCTGGGAGGCCGAAAAAGCCCCAAAAATCAGCTGGGAGGCACGCGCATGCGTAGTGTGGTAGGTTTGCCTGGGGCTTGTGTGCCTTACAAATGGCTCTGCATGCCACCTGTGGCACGCATGCATATAGGTTCGCCATCACGGATATAGCCTCACCAGTAAAAACTCCTCACCTTTATCAAGTAAGCCAAACAAAGTGTCAGGATTCCAGCAATCACTCTAATTAAATAATGATTCTTGAGCCAAACTTCAAAAAACTTCAAAGGATTCATTAGAGGCGACATACTGGTACTGGCATACATAATTTACAGTCCCCTGTGACCCTGTTTCCCCCCTATCCCCCTGGGTGTCTCATAAACCAGATTCTCTAATTGAACCTGTTGACGGGCTGGGTGTCATCAATCACGTTCTCCAATTAAATATATTTGCGGGCAAAAGCTCTGGTATTTTAGTTACAATCTTTTAAAGATAAAAGTTGGAATGTACTTTCGCTTTCAACTGCTCTTCCAGATTTCCTTCCTCCTCTCCCCCCTTTCCCTATGGCAACTACTGAAACAGGCATAAGAATGTTTTATGAATTTACACAAAGCTCTAAGAAAGCCCAAACTTCCTGTTGTTAAGCGAGACAGTTAAGTGAGTTTTGCGCCCTTTTCAACCTTTCTTGCACAATTGTTAAGTGAATCACTGCAGTTGCTAAGTTAGGTGAATCTGGATTCCTTATTGAATTTGCTTGTCAGAAGACAGACAGTATATTAAAAAAACAGTCAATATGTAACCCCAACAGGTAAAACTAATCTTCAAAATCCTCTGTTAAGCCTCTGTATTGTATCTGATGGGTGGAAATTCCACAAAGGGCTTCCAATCTCTTATGGATTTATCTAGTGAAATCCCAAAGGTGCTTTTTTATTTTTCAAGAAGCCACTGGACTTTCTGGTTTTTCTTTGAAGAAGTTTCGCTTCTTGTCCAAGAAGCTTCTTCAACTATGACTGGATGGTGGGGAATAGAAGGATTTATTTTATACACCTTGAAGACAGCTGGTCATTTGCATCCTTTTCGGTGAGTCATTGAGGCCACTTGGAGGTTTATCTGTGTCTTCAGGGTCACCTCAATGACTCTCTCAAAGGATGCAAACGACCAGCTTTCTGCAAGGAATATAAATCCTTCCATTCCTCATTATCCTGTCAGAGCTGAAGAAGCTTCTTGGATGAGAAGCGAAACCTCTTCAAAGAAAAACCAGAAAGTCTAGTTTCTCTTGTAAATAAAGCACCTTTGGAATAACCATGACCTACATGACTGAGAATCTCCATAGACATCCAATGAAGGGAAATACAAACAGAAACCTGATGTTTTAACTTCCTTATGCGGTGAAAAGACTTAAAGAGAAAGTAAGAAGTTATTGGCCAATGCATTTTCTCCCTTCCACCCCTAGCAATTTTACCTCTTTTGCTTCCCTTCAGATTAGACTCCTGGCAGCTTGTCCAGACGCAGTGCCTTCCGTCTTCCTCCAACAGCGTTGGCTGCTCCCCGTTTCAGTTTCACGAAGCGACAATCTATAACTCTGTCAACAGCTCCACTTGGAAGAGGATAACCATTCAGCTGCCGGATCATGTCTCCTCCAGGTAGGATTCTCTTGAAAATGTGACAGCATCTTCAGGGGTGGGCTTCAAAAATTTTAACAAACTCTGCCTGGTTGCTGGATGGCTGTGGCTATGGTGGGCGGGATATTATTACCCTCCCCAAGCTCCGGATGCTTTCCTCAAGCCTCTGGGAGGATGAAAACAACCTCCCAAGGCTCCAGAGACCCTCCAGAGACTGAAAATGGGCCCATTTCCAGCCTTCCTGAACTTCCAGGAGGCCCATTTTTCGTTCCCTCCAAGCCTCTGCGCATGCCCTGCACTTACCTGGGATCCAAAATGGGCCATGTGGAGAGTACTGGGAGGGGCTGGAGCCAGGCAGTCGTCGGAATTACTGGCTCACTGAACTGGCCATAAAATTGTCTAGTCACTACTGTCCAACGGAATGTCATTGTATTGTTATGAGAAAGTCTTTGGTTTTGGCAAACACCTGCTGAAGTGTCCTTGGCTCTCACAGCTCATTGATGTCTGTAGCCGATATTCCATCTCCCTCTTCCTCTCCCCTCCCTAGTTCATTGGCAAGCTGAGAAGCAATAATAGTTGCAACTGTTGCAACAGCATAAGCACGGGTGGGCTTCACAAATTTCAAAATGGATTCTCTGCCCGGTTGCTGGGTGGGTGTGGCTATGGTGGATGTGGCCTTGTCAGCCTCCTGCACCATGGTTGGGTGAGCATTTTTGCCCTCCCTGGGCTTCAGAGGCTTTTCTTGAGCCTCCAGGAAAGCGAAACAACCTCCCAAGGCTCCAGAGGCTGGATACGGGCCCATTTCCTGGCTTCCTGAACTTCTGGGAGGCCTGTTTTTTGCTCTGCTCAAGCCTTCAAATGCCCATGCACTTACCTGTGATCCAAAATGGGTTGCGTGGAGACTCCTGGAAGGGAAGGCGCTGGGTGGGTGGGGCCATTCAGTTATCAGAATTACTGGTTCACCAAACCAGCCATAAAATTAGCTACCAGTTAGCTAAGGTTTCGCCCGAAACGGGGTGTACCAGTAAGAGCCCACCCCTGCACACCGTGCTTCTTCAGTATCATATCTCCCCTCAGAACATTCATTGACTTTGGCTATATCATGGGCTGGAATAACACAAATTAACAGATGGTCCTCAATTTGCAACCTCAGTTGAGCCCAACATTTCTGCTCCTGAACAAGACAGTCGTCGAGTAACTTTTGCACACTTTTCAACCTGTCTTGCTACTGTTGTTAAGTGAATCCCTGCAGTGGATAAGTTAGTGACACAGTTCTTAAGTGAATCTTGGTTTCCTCATTGCCAAGATTTCCTGCTTGCCAGAAGGTTACAAAGGGGCATCACATCCATCCTGTCGTAAATACGAACATCGTAAAATATGAACCAGTTGTCAAGCATCTGAATTGTGATCCCATGATCATGGGGATGTTTGCAAAGGTCGTAACGGTGAAAAACGGTCAAAAGGCACATTTTTCAGTGCCATTGTAACTTTAAGTGACTGCAGTTATTAAGTTAGTAACCCAGTTATTAGTGACTCTGGCTTCTTCATTGAATTTGCTCATCAGAGGGTTGCAAAAAGGGGATCACATGATCCCCCAGAGACTGAAATCATCATAAATATGAACCAGTTGCCAAGGGTCTGAATTTGGATCATGTGTGACAGTCGTGTGAAAAATGGTCAAAAGTTACTTCTTTCCATGCCTAATCATCATTAAATGAATGGTTCTAAGACGAGGGCTCTCTCTATTAGTATATTAAGTGTATATTACACAGGGGGGTGTAACAGCCAGAATCCTAACACACTGACATGTCTACACATGGGCAATTTTATTTCTAGTGCAACCCAGTTCCGGTGGATCCAAAAAGGAGAAGAACCAGAAAAACAAAGTTGGGCGATCGATCATGTGTACATTGGAGAAGCATGTCCCAAACTCTGCAGTGGCCATGGATATTGTACCACAGGCGCCATTTGTATTTGTGATGAGGAATACCAAGGTCAGATTTGGTACAGATGCAATGTTTCCTTTCTCAGGTGTTCAGGGTGGCTGCGGCGTGTTTGTGTTCCTTTAAATCAGGGGTGTCAAACTCAATTTCATAGAGGGCTGCATCAGGGTTGTAGCTGATCATGGGGGGACCGTGGTGGGCCTGGCCATGGGGGTATGATCAGTTTGACATCACTCATGTCGGAGGTGCCTGTGGTGGCCTGAGTGATGTGCCAGTGAAAATGGGCTCCCAATCTCTGTTTTTGGATGGGACACCTTCCTGCAACCCTCTGCCAGCGAACATGGAGCTCGGTGGGGGGGTTGCATGTGGCCCTCCTGACCTCAATTTTTGCTAGCAGAGGGTTTCAGGAGGCTATCCCAGCCCAAAATGGAGATTGGGAGCCCATTTTTGCTGGCAGAAGCAGCACAACAGTGGTGGGATTAAAAAAATGTTCCTACCAGTTATGTGGGCGTGGCTTGGTGGTCATGGTGTAGTGTAGCTTGGTGGGTGGGTGTGGCTTGGTGCACGTGGCAGTGAAAGGATACTGCAAAATCTCCATTCCCTCCCCAACCCACCCCACCAACCTGCATTCCAGCTCCGTTCTCCTGTGCAGGGCAACCAAAGAAGACCCAGCCAATCAGCTGGGACTCAATGGGAGGCAGAGAAGAGATGGGGGGGGAAGCAGTCAGAGGGGGTATTTGCCGGTTCTCCGAACTACTCAAAATTTCTGCTCCCGGTTGGGCTGAATTCAGCCTGTGGGCCTTGAATTTGACACTGCTGCTTTAATTAGTGTTTTCAAACAGCTTCTCTTGTGTGAGGTTGGGTGGATACTTCGATAGTGGAGCTCTGGATTCAGATTAACAGAGTTGGAAGGGACCTTGTGTGGATGGTTTTAGAACAGAATAGAATAGAATACTTTATTGCCTCTTTGATACCCAAGGAATTTGTCTCTGATTAACAACAAAGTGATAGGTCGTGGATCATAACTCACAGTTACAATGTATGAGAAAACAAGTATAAGTATGAACATAACATATAAACATATAAGTATAAACAGGTATAAGTATATACATAATAAATATGTATGAATAAATGGGAAGGACAGGGATGGGTGCACTTATGCACACCTCCTTGCAGACCTCTTAGGAATGGAATGAGGTCCACGGTGGAGAGTTTAAGGTTAAAGTTTTGGGGGTTTGAGTATGTAACAACAGAGTCAAGTAGTGAGTTCCAGGCATTGATCACTCTGTTGCTGAAGTCGTATTTTCAGCAGTTGAGTTTGGAGCAGTTTACTTTGAGTTTGTATCTATTGTTTGCCCATGTGTTATTGTGGTTGAAGCTGAAGTAGTCATTGACAGATAGGATGTTGTAGCAGACAATTTTGTGTACTAAGCTTATGTCAGACCGTAGGCGGCATAGTTCTAAGTTGAATATAAATGTTCAGATGCAATAACTTGATAGCTGTTGAAGTGAGATACTTTTTTTTTCAGGTGACGATTGCTCTGTTTTCAACCATGAACTTCCCAGCTACATTAAAGACAATTTCGAGTCGGCAAGAATTACCGAAATAAACTGGGAAATTATTCAGGGTGGAGTGATTGGGAACGGATGTGGACAGCTGGCTCCATACGCTCATGGTGACTCTCTCTATTTCAATGGCTGTCAGATAAGGCAAGCAGTGACCAAGGCTCTGGATTTAACCCGAGCAAGGTAATTTTGGTATCATGAATCTAAAATGTTTTCTTGTTTAAATAGTGTGATACCCAGGGGTGGGATTCAAATTTTTTAACAAATGGTTTTGTGGGCATGGCTAGGTGGGCATGGCCATGTGACTGGGTGGGTATGGCTTATTTTTTGTCCCCCTCCCATTTTTTTTTTTCCTCCTGGGCCTCAGGCAAGCCTCCTGGGGGATATTTTTGCTGCCAGAAGGCTTCCCTGGGGCTCAGGAAGGGGAAAAAATGGAGCATAGGAGGGGCGTGCAGCACTCCCCATGCTCTGTTTTGGAGTCTCAGGAGAGCCTCCTATGGGGGCGTTTTTGCTCCCAGAAGTCTTCCCTGGGGCTTAGGAAGGAAAAAACAGAGCTCAGGGGGGCAGCACTCCCCCGCACACCCCTTATTGCTTCCTTGGCCTCGGGAAAGCCCCCTGGGCAAAGCAATAAGACAGAGAGGGGGATCCCAGCACAGCTGATCATTGGAAAAAACAGCTGATCGTCGGGAAGGGAGAAAAAGCAAAATAAATACCTTAAGAAGTGACTGGATGGGGGGGACACAGTTATGGGGGGGACACAGTTATATATCACATGCTGTGATATAGCACATGCGCAATAAGGACTGACTGGGCAGGGAGGGAAGGGGTGGGTGGAGAGTGATGGGGCCAGCCAGAAGCACAATTTGCCGGTTCTCCAAACTGGGCAGAATCATAACAACCGGTTCTATAGAACCGGTCCAAACCAGTAGAATCCCACCCCTGATGTTACCTAGTTGGGTAATGAAATGTCTGCAAAGAAAAAAAAAAAGCCTACCAAGTTCAGAGACCACCAAGAATCCCACAGTTCAGTCCTGAGCTACAAATATTCTGTTAGATTTTTGTGCTAGCTGAATGGTAAGGCTCACATGATTTTCGAATATATGAGTGCAAAGAGCAAAACACTGAATTGTATGCAGATGGAAAACACTTTTGCTTGGATGCATTCAAGTAGATGTTCCATAAGTCAAAGCATAGAAATTTAGTAGGAAAGTAGATAAGAGACCATAGTAGAAGTTAGTAGAGAATGGGGACTGGTTTTATAAATACATCCTTTCCTATGCCGAAAACTATTGGCAACTAATTTTTAAGACATAATAGATTGCATTAGCCCGTAAAAAGATGTTTATAAAAAAAAAATCTACCATACCAAGCAAGATGTTTATAAAAGATATAATAAGAGAAACACTGGGAAGAAAGTTATCTAATACTTATTTACATATATATATCTGTAGCAGATAAAGATTGACTAATTCTTACAATAATTTGATATAATAATTTTAATAATTGAATTATTTGTGCTAATTACTAAGAATTGTCATTTTAATTGCCTTGTCTTTGTCTTTGTGATTTGTGGGTGGGTGGGTGGGTTTATTGGTGGCTCTGTGTGTGTGTGTGTATAGTTGCCAATGTTTGGATAATTCTTTTATTCTTGTCAAAGATCAGGAATTAATTCCTTCTCTTTGTTATCGTCCTTCCTCCTGCTTTCTTCTCCCTCCTCCCTCCCCCAGCAAAATAATGTTTGTTTTGCAAATTGGAAGTCTTTCACAAACCGATAGTTGCAACACAAATCTCAGTGACCCCAACACTGTGGACAAAGCTGTGTTGCTCCAGTACAGCGTAAACAATGGAATTACATGGCAAGTCATTGCACAACACCAGCCAAAAGATTTTATACAAGCACAAAGAGTGTCTTACAATGTGCCACTGTGAGTATGCCATTATACTACGTTTCTCTTTAGAGTGAAAAGCATCGGGCGCGGAAAATCAGGATCTCACGCTAAATTCTTTTGAAGCTGATTAACACCATCACACCTATAACCAGGGGTGGGATTCTACCAGTTTGGATCAGTTCAGGCGAACCAGATGTTAAATTTGCACCTGATTTGCCAAACCCATATTTGAACCGACCGGCTGGCCCCACCCCTCCCAGGAATCTCCACGCAGCCCATTTTTGATGCAGGTAAGTGCAGGGTCTGCGTGAAAGCTCTGGGAGGGGGGAGAAATGGCCGTACTGGAAGTACCAGAAGTCTGGAAACGGGCCTGTTTCCAGCTTCTGGAGGACCTCCAGAGCCCGGGGAGGCCATTTTTGCCCTTCCAGAGGCCTGAGGGAAGCCTCTGGACCCTTGGGAAGGCAAAAAGCAGCCCTCCCAGAAATTCCTGTAGGCCACACCCACTGTGGCCACACCCATCCAGCAATTGGGCAGCAAACTGGTTGCTGGGATTTTGGAATCCCACCCCTGCCTATAATACAAAAATCTAGTCAAGATCAGGCCTATAACAGAAGAATCTAGTCAAGTAAAGGTCAGCATTAAATTGGTGCTAGATTAGAGCGGAATTGAAGAGGTTGAATTGTGACCATTTGTGGGAATGTAACAACTCCAGGCTAATTCCTCTCTTGACTCCACCCCCAGGCTCTGCCTGTCCTTTTTCTTTAAAAATCACCAAATCCCTGAATCAAGTTACAGATCAAATCTGATTTTGAGAGAGCTGGAGACATGTGGCCCTTGGTGACTGAAAAATTGCCATTTGACTTGATCACAAAAACTGCAAAACACCTTCTTTGAAAATACACGCAGAAAAACATCATCCAAACCAGTTATTATTGTTAGCAAATGCAGCCTCAATGAAGGTGAACTGGTTTCACGTTTATTTCGTGTGTTTATGAATTTTATTAAATGTATATGCCACCCTTCTCACAGAGAGGGCCACTATGGGTGATAGTAAAGTGATAAATATAAAAACAGTTCAATTTTTTAAAGGCTACATATAAAACTAGAAGGAAGGAGAGAGAGACGGCATAAGGATGAGATCTTCTGCTTTATAGCTTGTGTTTTCTTCAGAAGCTCCAGATACTACACCTTATACTCCCAATTTTATCTTCACAACATTTTTGTGAATTAGGTGAGGCTTGACCAACAGTAAGTCACTTAGCATTCCTCAGAGCCAGCTTCAACATCCATTCCTAGAGCAGAGCTACTGGATTCTGATACAATTTTCAACAACCAGAATCCTTGATGGATTTTAAAATGGCCTTAGAATTGAAAATGGAATCAGAGTAACAGAATTGGAAGGGAACTTGGAGGTCTTCTAGTCCAACCCCCTACCTCAGGCAGGAAACCCTATATCATTTCAGACAAATGGCTGTCCAATCTCTTCTTTAAAAACTTCTAGTGTTAGAGCACCGACAACTTCTGGAGGCACTGATTAATTGTTCTGTCTGTCAGGAAATTTCTTCTTAGTTCCAGGTTGGTTTTCTCCTTGAAGTTTTAGGCTGGTTCTCTCCTCAGCTTATTGACTTTTTTTAGTTTATATTATTTGCTTATTTCTAGCAGTAACACCTTGACATTTAATGAAATCCAGGATGCATTTTCATCCTGCCCGTAAATTTTCACAAAATGACCATTTCAAGAGCTACTTCAGACACAAGCCAACCTTCTGCAACATGAGCTTTTCAAAGTGGAGGGCCTCAGCACCCTTCCAGAGTGAGGATTAGGGGAATTGCAGTCTAAAAGATCTGAAAACACATCCAGACTAATGTTCTTCAACACAGTCTCCTCAATGCATGGTGGGTCTCAATATCCAATCTAGGAAGGGATGATGAGAACCAAAGTCCAACATCCCTGAAGGCGACCAGGAAGCTGAGATGTCCTAGTGGACAATCACTTAAATATGAGCCAATAGTGTACGGCAGCAGCCAAAACAGCCAACGCAATCCTAGGCTGCATAAACAGAGGGATAGAATCAAGATCATTTGAAGTAATAGTACCACTTTACCAAGCCTTAGTATGACCACACTTGGATTCCTGCAGTCCTGGACACCACAATATAAAAAAAAGATGGTGAGACTCTGGAAAGAGTACAGAGAAGAGCAACAAAGATGATTAGGGGATTGAAAGCTAAAATATACTGGGAATGGTTACAGGAACTTGAGTCTGCCTAGTTCAATGGTGGCGAACCTTTTTGGGCTGCTGTGCCAAAAATTGTGCATGTGCTTGCATGCTCACGCTCGTGTGCCAGCACCCAGAAGGCAATGTTCACCACCACCCCCATACACCCTATGCATTCATGCGCAATTAGTCACTTCAAGTAATTTTGGAAAAACAGGAAGTGGCAAAACGGGGCTAGTTTTCGGCCTGCAAAGCCTGCAGAAGCCTTTCTCAAGCCTTTGGGAGGCCAAAAAAGGCCTCAAACTGGCTGAAAATCAGCTGTGAAGCACGCGCATGCGCAGTGAGGTAAGTTTGCCTGCAGCTCACATGCCAGCACAAATGGCTCTGCGTGCCACCTGTGGCACGGGTGCCATAGGTTCGCCATCACGGGCCTAGTCCCATGATGGCGAACATATGGCACGGGTGCTGGAAGTGGCATGCAGAGCCATTTCTGCCGACATGTGAGAGATTGCCCGGAAGACTCCCACTGCATATGTGCACATGCCCCTCACCAGGCAGCTGATTGTTGGGTATCTGCTATGCATGCGTTAGGGGAGATGCATGCACAGGGGCCAGGGAGTGTGTACAGGTCATATGCACATGCGCAGAGGTGCAAGGGACAGGGGAATCATGCACGCATTCAGCACGCAACGTGGAAAAGGTTAGCCATCACTGGCCTAGTCTAATAAAAAGAAGGACTAGGGATGACATGATAACAGTGCTCTTATATTTGAAGGGCTCCGACAAAGATAAGGGAATCAAACTATTTTCCAAAGCACCTGAGGGCAGGACAAGAAAAAAATGGCTGGAAACTAACCAAGGAGAGATGCAACCTAGAATTAAGGAGAAAATTCATAACGGTGAGAACAATTAACCAGTGGAACAACTTGCCTTCAGAAGTTGCAGTTGCTTCATCACTTTCAAAAAGAGACTGGACAACCCTTTGTCTGAAACGGTATAGTGTCTCCTGCTCAAGCAGAGGGGCTGGACTAGAAGACCTCTGAGGTCCCTTCTGACTCTGTTATCATATCTTCTGTTTTTTCTGCTTCCTCACTGTGTCATTTTTCATTTTAGGGAGGCACGGATGAAGGGGGTGTTACTTCGCTGGTGGCAATCCCGCCACAGTGGCTCAGGCCACGATCAATGGGCCCTGGACCACGTAGAAGTTGTTCAGTGAGTATAACGCATGCTGTCACATCACCACCAGCCCCATACTCCACATCAGGATGGAAAAAATTCAGTTCACAATTGAGTCCTATTGAAACAAGGGGGTTTGAGAAGGTTTTCTCTGCAAATCCCTGTATATTGTGAAATAAAGACAGGGGAAACAGGAACTTTTTGAAATATAAGGGGGGATATATATAGCAATGTTTCAGCAGAATCTCATCTGCCATCATCAGGCTTCTGTATGGAGTTTGTTTGTATATACAAACAGATATATATATATATGTCAGAACAGTGCTTCCCAAGCTGAGCCGCTTTAAGATGGGAGGACCTCAACTCCCAGAATTCCTTATTGCATTCTGGCTAGGGAATTCTGGGAGTTGAAGTCCTCCCATCTTAAAGTGGCCCTGGTTGAGAAACTCTGCATTAACACATTAAACTTCAACAATGTAAAGCAAAGGTCTTTCAAACTTGGCAAGTTTAAGACTTGTGGGCTTGAACTCCCAGAATTCCTGAGCTAACATGACTGGAGAAGGAATTCTGGGAGTTGAATTCCACAAGTCTTCAAGCTGTCAAGTTTGAAGATCCCTGATGTAAGGGAAGTTCATCAGTATAAACCTGATTTCGTTTGTTGCAACAAAATAGAAAATTGTATTGTTCTTATGTAGCATAATATTGCTATTAACCTTGGCACGCAATTCTTTATTTTAAAATAGAATACTGTTGAGAAATAAGGTTGTTATATTAGATTCCATGGGCAGAGATTATATTCCTCCCTAGCAGTTTTACCAAATAAAAGTGTTTTTGCCTGTTAATTCTTTCTCCCCACACACACACTAAAGTGATCTGATAGTAGAAAAACCACTTTATATATCATTGGAAAGTTATTTACTTTTTCTCTAACAATTTCCTGAAATTCTAGTGTCATGCCGGGCTGGGACTCATCGCTACGGTGTTTGGCTGAGAGAGGTGTGCTTACCCAATAGATAGGTTCCAATGTTATTTTATTTAAAGTTTTGGTAGAATATGGCTGATAAAGTTGTTAAGATTACCTCTGGAAATGTTGATTAACTATGAAACTATCATTTCCTTGAATCACTTTTAAATTAGGGCTGGAAGAACCAATTGCTACCAAGCTTCATTATACTATGCACTATGTACTATTATTTCCCTTTCAACATTAGCTGTGGAAGGTGTCCCTGGTTTAGAGACTAGCCATGATTTAACCACCATGATTAGTCTTACTGTCAACATCCAGTTTGATGTTGACACTGTCTTACTGTCAGCAACCAGTTTAAGTACCCAAATAAAACCTGGGATAATTTCGGTTCTGAAAAGCTTACCTTTTATTGATTACATAGCGTAGGAATGGCCAGGTAAAACTAACTTTGAATTTCTAAGGCACCAGTTCACAATATTAAACAATGAATTTCCCAGCCCAACCCTCAGGCTTCCAGGTAGACCATGTAAACAAGTTCTCTTTGTTATGGGAATAATCTGCCATCTTCTTCACACCCACCAGTATTTATATGGCCTTGAAAAGTTTCCAAACTCCCATGGAACCACAGTTTTGTTTCTCCAAATTAATCAATTCTCAGTCAACATCTGCTCCCCTTTACTCTAATGACATTGAAACAAAGAAGCAGGTAGCTGCCCAGGTTTCACTCTTGACACTTACATTCTTTGCAGTTAAGTCCCAGTAGATTAAGATAATGTAATTATAGCTAATTGTATTTGGCTTAGAAATGCTGGCTGGGATCTAATCTTTTGCTCCATCTTCCTCCTTGCTCAGCCTACCCCCACCCCCCAAAAAATATGGGGAGGGTCAGGACCCTCTCAAATTCCACATAGTTGGACTGGAGATTACAGTGAGCAGAGTTAAAATTGGGGGCATGGTTAACCCAATGGTTAAGACACTGGGTTCATTGACTGAAAGGTTAGAAGTTTGAAAGGTTAGTAGTTTGAGACCCAAGCACTTCCCGATGGCGTGAGCTCCTGTTACTTGCTCCAGCTCCTGCTTATCTCTTTACCTTTATGGTTGAAATTATCTTGTAGAAGTTCTGGTTTACACCAGGGGCCCTGGATGAACTATAGTCAATTGACATTTGTCCTGCTGTTTTCCTCCCCTTCATTCCATGCCATTCTAGATGGTTCCTGATTGTTGGCAGGATCCCTGGGTCCTAAGTGGATTCTTGGTAGAGGACGCTCAACCCAAATCAAGCCATGAAGTTGATGGTTAAAAGTTTGTGCACTAGCTGACAAAAACGTCATTGCCACACAGCTCTACCTTCAAACACTAATGTTTAAATCAAGCCCCTACTGATCTGTTCCAAAGGAAGGCATTTGATTTGCTATCCAAAAAAATAAATAAATTTCTATCGGTCTATGGACAGCCCTAATTTAAACAAGTGAAGATGACAAGAACAATTTAAGATGCCTTTCTAGTTGATTCTGCTATTTTTATTTTTATTTTTTGCACCAGAAAATACCAGCTTGCATGGCAACCATGCCATATTTAAATTGTAGACTTTATCCAATAATCGGCAATTTTTCACACATAGCTGCCCTGCCTAGTTTTTTTTAAAAACCACACTCTTTGCTAAGCTTGGCCTCCATCACATCAACTTCTAAGTTTAACCTAACATGAAAAATAGACTTTATTACTGATTTATCCGGTACCTTTTACGCAAGTTAATGCAGAAATAATGTTCTCATTGCAATAATTCCTCATTCTTCAGGAGTTCCTTTTCCTATTAGAAACCTGTTAGAATATTATGGGGGTGACAATATGATGATCACCAGTTAAGTTGCTGGGCTTTTCAGCTGAAAAGCTGACAAGGTTCAATATCCGAGAGCCACACGATGGGGGGAACTCCCATTTCTTGCTCTAGCTCCTGCCCACCGAATGGCTGGAAAGCATGCAAATGCAAGTAGATAAATAGGTACTGCTTTGGTGGGGAAGAAACAACATTCCATGCAACACAGTACATAGTCATGCTGGCCACATGCTGGCCACATTGTCTTTGGACAATGCTGGCTCCCTCAACTAGGAAATGGAGATGAGAACCATTCCCCTAGAGTCAGACATGACTGGACTTACACCTAGAATATTATGACTTAAGCAAGATGTAGAAAGACCAAAAATATGGAAAAAATGAGGAAGAAATTGAATGTTTATACCTAAGAGCAACAAGCAACCCTGTTAAAGTTTTGTTTGTATTAGTTTTCCTGCTAAAAAGCCCCTTAAAGTGATTACAAATAATAAAAATATCATAAACAGATTAAAATTATTCAGTTATACACTTGCCTGGTCTTTCATTGTATCTCTTTCTCTCATCTATCATCTAGCTAGCTAGGTAGCTTATCATCTATCTATCTATCTATCCTTCCATCCATCCATCCATCCATCCATCCATCCATCCATCCATCCATCCATCTATATCTCTCTCTGTCTCTCTCTATCATCTCTATCTGTCTATGTCTTTTATCTCTTTATCATGTATCTATCTCTTTATCTATCTATCTAAAACACATCATAAAACAGATTAAAATTATTCAGTAATACATGCGGTCTCTGTCTCTTTCTGTCTCTAAAACACATCATAAAACAGATTAATTTTTTCCCAATTGCCCTGTATCTATACATTTTTATTCAGTTTATATAGCCTACCATGAAACCAAAGTAAGTTTCAGAGTTTATCGCAACCATGTAAAAAGTAGAAAAACGCATCAGTGATGCCCAGAACTTATTAGACTCTTCGTTCAACTTAGTCTAACTTAAAATATTTGCCTATAGCAATATTTTATATTTTTGCTTTTATCCCAGTAGAGCAGGTTGGCAGAGAGAGGAGGGGGGGGGAAGAGTGAGAGAGAGACATAGGCCAGCTTGGAAGGCAGTTCGCTTCTTGTAATGGACATTTTGATCATAAGTCAAGGACTCTCTATCATAGCAATAGCAATAGCACTTACACTTATATACCATTTCATAGTGCTTTACAGCCCCCTCTAAGCAGTTTCCAAAGACAGCATATTGTCCCCCAACAATCTGGGTCCTCATTTTACCCACCTCGGAAGGCTGGGTAATGGACTTGGAATGTGAATTAGAGCTAGAATCTTTAGATCCTTGGGCTCTAGTAAAACAGCCCTCCATTTTTGACTGGACTTCAGTTGCATCAACTGTGGTTCTTAGCTTTCAGGGGGGAAACTAACCATCAGTATAGAAAGGTTTTTTTAAAAATTGTCATATTCTAAATATCGAGCAAAAGTTTTACTACTTGCCATTTATCTTTTAAACAATAACATGCATCTGTGTGATACCAACATTTTCTTATTTAACAAAAAATTATCAAGCTAGTATTCTTACAGATGAAGTTTAGGCGAAAGAAGTTAGAGTTGAAAGAGGTAGAGAAAGGGAGGGAGGGAGGGAGGAGAGAGAGTTATGAATGGATGGATGGATGGGATAGAAATAGAGATAGAGATAGAAAAATAGATGCACAGACACACAGACAAAATAGACAGAGACAATAGAGAGATTGATATATATATAGATATATAGATATATAGATATATAGATATATAGATATATAGATATATAGATATATAGATATATAGATATAGATATAGAGATATAGATATAGATATAGATATATAGATATAGATAGATAGATAGATAGATAGAGAGAGAGAGAGAGAGAGAGAGAGAGAGAGAGAGAGAGAATAGATATGAATAGAGATAGAGAGATAGAGAGACAGATGAACAAGACAAAGAATGTGTGTGTGAGAGAGAGACACACATGTATATATAAATGTGTGTGTGTATATGTACAAATACACACGTATACACAAACACACACACACACACACACACACACACACACACACACACTGTTCAGCTTCGTTCGGGTATTATCCCACGTCATTGTGGTTGTGCTTTTCAAGTTGTAGCAACGTTTCGGCAGAATCTCATCTGCCATCATCAGGCTTCTGTACTGAGTTCGTCTGGGAGTCAGAATCTAACAGTTGTTTCAGTTTCAAATTTGGTGCTGGCCTACTGCTGTGCCTGAATGGTTTTTTCTTCATCCTGATTGGTTGGGAGTCTTGGTCTGTGTTTATTGGTCTTGGAGTTTGCTGTGCTCTGCTTGATTGGTATTTCTAATTTCTTCTGTCTGTTTTGTGGCTTTGATTGGCTGGCCACATTGTGTTTCTGTATTGGAGCTTGGCTCCGAGTAAAAGGATGGCTATCAATTTTTAGGAAGCTAGGTTTCATCTAGGTGCCTGGTTGGGGTGTGTTTGAGCTGGAGGTATCAGAGTGAGTCTGATAAAACACCTGTACCCAGGTGTTTGCCTGGCTTGTGATCTTTCTATTTGAGAGTGCAGGCTTCCAAATGATTGACAGTCTGGTGGAATCATCTCTTCTATTCATGCTTTCAGGTCTTTTTTCAATCTCTGTGGCTTCTCTGATGATTCTGTGGCTGGGGTTTTCTATAGTGGCTACGGTTTTGTTGCCATTGAAGTTGATGTTGTGACCTGTGGCTTTCATGTGTTGGACTAGTGAGGAGGTGTGTTACAGCTTTTTTACTGCATTTTTGTGTTCATCCAGGCGGGTACTTATTCTTCTATTGGTCTGTCCAATGGATGTGGCCGGGGATGATGCACAGGAGACTTCGTATATGCCTTGGTTTTCCAGGTCAATTTTATCTTTGGGGTTTCTAAGGATGGCTGCTATTTTTTTGTCTGTTTTGAAGGCAGTCTTGATGTGATGCCTGTGTAGTATCTTAGAGATTTTGTCTGTAGTACCTCTTATGTAGGGCAGTACAGCTGTTCCATAGGTCTGTTCATCTTCTAGGTCTCTATTATGTTTTAGTGTGTTTTTGTGGATCAAGCCAGTGATTTTGCTTTTGTGGAAGCCGTTAGCTGTCAGTACTTTAGTCAGGGTGCATAGTTCAGTTTTTGTGTGTGTCTTGTCTGCCAGGCGTTTGGTTCTGGTGAATAGTGTTTTGGCCACGGAATTTATCTGTGCTGGGTGGTGGTGGGATTAGGTATTGAGGTAGCGGTTGGTGTGTGTTTTCTTCTGGTATACGGTGTGTCCTAGTGTACCATCTGTTCTTTTGTGGATTAGTACATCTAGGAATGGTAGTTGCTTGTTTGTTTCCATTTCCATGGTGAACTTGATTTTGGGGTGTGTGCTATTTAGGTGTGTTGGGAAATTGTTCAGGTTTTCTTTTCCATGGGGACAAATCATAAATGTGTCATCGATGTATCTTAGCCATAGTTTGGGTTTGTGGGTGGCATTAGCCAGGGCTCTGGATTCGAATTCTTCCATGAATAGGTTTGCAATGACGGGTAACAGTGGTGATCCCATAGGGCTCCTTCAATTTGCTTGTATCTTTGTCCTTTGTATATGAAATATGTTTTGTTAGTGTTCTGCTAGTTCCATGAGGTGTTTAGCTGGTTGGTATTTATTTTTGATGATTTCAAGAGTTTCTTTTATCGGGACTTGAGTGAATAGTGAAACCACGTCAAAACTTACAAGCAGATCTTCTTGTTCCACGTGTAGATTTTTGATCATTTCCA
>BLBF01000022.1:10711096-10731177 GCA_015471245.1 Laticauda colubrina | reverse complement strand
CTGATTAAAGTGATGGGAACCTGCAGGTCATCTATAAAAACACCTCCTTTTTTTTCTAAATAATTTCTTCTCCCTGTGGGTGTATTTATTCTGCAAAAAACAATTTACAATCAAAAGTGATACTTGCTGTGCATGTTAGTCCTTTGCTAATCAAAATCCACACCCTGCCTGCTTAAAGAAGATGCCAGCACTCCTTTCTGATTATTTCCATAAGAAGTATTTCAATATAAAATGTAAATATTTATGTTTAATTTGTTTATTAAGACAAAAAGAGATTAACAGACCAGCTGAGGTTTCATTTCCCATTCGTAATTGTAATTGCACTAAAATATGAATACAGAAACCTGAGAAGAGCCTCCAAAATATTTTTATATTGTTTGTCATGAAACTGAATGCTGGAATCACAATAATTAGAATAAAAGGCATGCAGTTAATATTTAGATATATATGTCATCACCATTCTTTTCATGATTAAAATTGTATCTTTTGACATAAGAATTTTAAAGGTTAAGTGATTGCAAAAAAATTTTGGGAAAAGATTTTTTTGAAATATCTTATCAGTAGTAATGTACATTCGTGTAAGTACCTATCTTCCTTTACTTCATCTCTTTAGTCGAGAATCGTGTTGATATATACCCCAAATAATATTATTTTAATAATTTTTTATTTTATATATATATATTAGATATTACTTATTTCAACCTAGAAAAGAAAATGTTACATTTTTGCAGCTTTGTGCTAGCTTGCCCATGACTTATGCCAACTTTTTAATACTGTCTTATTTCTGAAATATAATATAAGACGTGTTTATTTAAAAAAAAGATTTGAATGACTGCAATTATAGAGATCTACTTTCTTGCAACCGGAAAGTAACTTGTTCAATTTTTATTTTCAAAAGAGATGAAAAATCCTATATTGCCTCTAAGCCTCATCAAGCTTTTATGACTAATCACAGTGCTGCATGCATTGAAATACATTTTCTAATTTGTGTTGTATTTCATTATTTGCTGTCATTGGTTTTACACTAGAGTAAGGTAAGTGATTTCATTCCTGCAATATCAGTGCAGCCCCATCTTCGCCATTATCATTCCGTTCACCAATACTGATATTGTCGTTTTAAAGCCGAAGTCAACCAACTTCAGGTCTCTTTTCAAACCTAGAAAGTCTTACCTGAAGGGTATCGTGATTCTAAGTTGGTTTGGGGGTCTAGATAGCTGCATGTCAAGGAATTAGAATTTTGCAATATATTTTGAGGATTGTTGGGTTGAATCTGTTCATTGTTTACTGAAATTCAAAAGGACAGCAAGAGGATTTCTCACTTTCAAAGGAGAGCAGAGATGATATCAAATTAAGAAAGTGACGAGAAGTCAACTGCATCAGATAAATTATTTCAAATCTATCGGTTGTACACCACAGCAAGAGACTTCTCTTGGCTGGCCTCCTCTGGGCTGGGAAGCTAACCAGAAGCCGGGCCTAACAGACCACCAGGGAAATTCTAGGGTTGTAGGTCAAAAGAACACCTGAGAAAAAGTCAGAGAAACACCAATTTCATTATATTTCCCCCCCCCCCCAATTGACAGAGGTCCACTACTCCCTCTTCATAATGGACCCGTTTCTCATGCTCCGAAAACAACAATAACAATAGCAGTATATGCAACCCTCTCTAAGAGGCTTACATAGTCATTTATTGCCCCCCAACAATCTGGGTCCTCATTTTACCCACCTCGGAAGGATAGAAACCCGACCCAATCTTGGGTCAGTCAGGATCGAACTGACAACAATTGGCAGAATTAGCCTACAATGTTGCATTCTAACCACTGCACCACCATGGCTTAGATAGCAGTTAACTGAGCAGTTAGACTTATATACTGCTTCACAGTGCTTTACAGCCTTCTCTAAGGGGTTTAAGAGTCGGCCTATTGCCCCCAACAGTCTGGGTCCTCGTTTTACTGACCTCGGAAGGATGGAAGGCTGAATCAACCGGTCAGGATCGAACTCCTGGCAGTGAGCAGTGAATTAGCTTACAATACTGCATTATAAGCGCAGCGCCAGCACAGGAGCTGATGGAGCTGCACAAGCAGTAGCCCCTCAGTAATCCTAAGTGACACATTGATGGGTTGGACACCCTTACCCCTTTCCTAAGGAGTTAGAAAAGCAGCCATGCTAGCAGTCAGTCAGTTGGTCAGTAATATTTATTTGGTCAATGATGAAAGACTGCAGAAGAAATATCTGCAGATACCTTTGGCCAAATAGAAGCTTTTTAGGAAAGTGCTCCAACTAAGAAGTTGGACTTCCCAATTCTCTTATATGGATTTAACTGAGAGTAGAATCGTGCTACATTTCCAAAGTAATGCCACTTTGTTAGACCTGCAAGAGTGGCTTGTTCATATACAGAGGTCCCTGAAATTAGAAATTCTAAATTTAATCATGATCAGGTTTCACATTTCCATCCAAAAGATACCAGGAAGCGGGATCAGAATTGCATGAGTTCAGCCTATGCAATTCAGCCCTTTTTCAGATGGTCTAGTAGCAACACATAATTGCACATCCCTCAAACATAATTTGTGTAGATCCCTCAACCTATAAAATTAGCACAGGGTGAAATGTTACTTTTCAACTAACACTGAAGTTTAGTCATTTTGATCGTGGTCCATGACTGTTTTAATAAAGTTTGACTTTCTTACTTACCTTGCTAATTTTGAAGAGAAGTGGGAGTTTTGCAAATGTTAATTAAAATCATGGCTGACTGGGGAATTCTGGGAGTTGAAGTCTACAGGTCTTAAAGTGGCTAAAGTTTGAGAAACACCAATCTAGGAGATAGCCAATGATTTGATTCTATGATTGGAGGATTAAAGTCCCATCCAAATAATGGAATTAATTCTGAGCACCTCCATGGACTTTTGGTTTGAATATTCTGCTTTCCAACAGGGACAATTCAAGAGGCTGGTTCTACTAAACATATGCTTCTTTTCGATTTACAAAGACTCCCAAATTCCTCTAAAGAACCAAGACATCCCATGGGGTATGTTAGTGGACAACAAGTTAGTTTATAGCAGGGCAGAGGTATAGATCTTAATTGGATCCCAGAATGTCTTTCCTTTATCATCTGCTAAGTCAACTAAGGAGTGCCACTTTCTGATGTAGCTTAAAATAAGAACACATGGCACAAGTGGGTATAAAGGTGAAATCTGATTTCTTAGCATAGCAAATGTATTTAGGAAAGGATAAGTTTTACCTACACATTGGAGAGAGAGATCACAGAATTCAGCCAATCTGTAATTGGTCACTCAGTTGCAGTGTTAAACTGCTATCTAGAGAATAAACGGCTGCATGGTGCAGGAATTAACTTTTGCTGCCATAATTTCAGCAAATGTTGATTTTACGGGTAGTCTTCAAGTTACAATGGTTCATTTAGTGGCTGTTCGAAGTGACAACAGGGCTGAAAAAAGTGACTTATGACCGTTTTTCACACTTACGACCATTACAGCATCCCCATGATCAAAATGCAGATGCTTGGTTACTGGTTCATATTTATGACGGTCGCAATGTCCCACAGGTCGTATGATCCCCTTTTCCAACCTTCTGACGAGCAAAGTCGATGGAGGAAGCCAGATTCACTTAATAACCGGGTTACTACTGCAGTGATTCACTTAATAAGTGTGCCAAGAAATGGTCGTAAAATGGGGCAAAACTCACTTAACAAGCATTTCGCTTAGCAACAGAAATTTGGGGTTCAATCGTGATTGTACATTGAGGATTAGCTGTACCGTACATCTACCTGAGCCACTTCCCAAACAACCAAATAAATAAACTGAGATTTGTAAAACTGGATACCCACAAATAATGTAAAAAAATACTTCAGTTGTGATAGCCACTGCCGATTTTTAGAATATATCTACTTAAGTCAGCTGCAAACATTGTCATCAGCAGCCTACAGTCATCGTCAGTCAATGACTCCCCTGCGGGGTGGAGTCTGAGCAACTGAATGGAGCTAGCAGAGTGTTTTACTGGCCAGATGCCTTTCCTGTTGCCACTGTGGATTTTTGTTCAGCAAATACATTCTCATTATGCCCAGAGACAGAAATATTTATCTCTACCTAGGATCGAACTCACAGCCTCCTGATTGTGAGGTGAGAGCTCCACTTCTTGGCCACCGCACCATTTACCACCACCTAGAGTAACTACAGTTAAATCAATGTGTATTGCTCCAAAGTCAGGTTAGAGTGTAGAAGTAAGCAGCTTAATGATGGGCATCGTTATTTGCCCATTATATATTAAACCTTCTATTCTTTTATGTTCCCAATACTTCATTCTCTCTTTTGCAACTTGATTTATTGTCTGGTATGTTTCAACCAAGGTATATATTCGCATGTATGCATCTGCAATCATTAGATCTGAGGTCAGGCGATTTTAATTGATGATAAGCTTTTGCTCGGTTTCCAAAATGAACTGCAGTGAAATCACAGCAAAAGGTTAATTATCATGCAGCATATTAAAGAAATTTGCTTCCTTATTATCAGCTCAAAGAACATAACTGATAAAGAGTCACAGCAGGTCAGAAGTGGCTCTGTGTCATTTAAAACATACGGTAATGTAGGCAATAAATGATTAAATAAATAATAAAGAGTGATAGAATTGTACAGGCAGTCCTTGACTTATGACCACCATTGAGTCCTAAATTTCTGCTGCTAAGGCAGTCATTAAATGAGTTTTTCTCATATATATATATATATATATATATATATATATATATATATATATATATATGTGTGTGTGTGTGTGTGTGTGTGTGTGTGTGTGTTTTAAAGTTTTTGCGGGTACTTACATGAATGCAGTTCAGCTTCCTTTGGGTATTATCCCACGTCATTGTAGTTGTGCTTTTAAAGTTGTAGCAACGTTTCGGCAGAATCTCATCTGCCATCATCAGGCTTCTGTATTGAGTTCGTATCAACGAATCATACGAACTCAATACAGAAGCCTGATGATGGCAGATGAGATTCTGCTGAAACGTTGCTACAACTTTACAAGCACTACAATGACGTGGGATAATACCCGAAGGAAGCTGAACAGCATACACACACACACACACACACACACAAACACATATATACATACATATATATTGCCCCAATCATTAAGCAAAAAGGTACAGTTATTAAGTGAATCATGTGGTCATTAAGTGAATCATGGCTTTGCTTGACGGAAGATGGCGAGGAAGGTCACAAATGGTGATCCCGTGACCTGCAACGATCGCAAATACATCCCCCCGATTTTTTGACCATGGGGGGATTCTGCCTCAGTCCTAAGTGTGAAAATCAATTCTAGGCAGTGGTGGGATTCAAATAATTTAATAACCGGTTCTCTGCCCTAATGATTTCTTCCAACAACCAATTCACCGAACTGCTCAGAAAGTTAACCGGTGTGAACCGGCTGAATCCCACGACTGATCCTAGTCCCCCCCCCTTTTTTTTTTATGCCGTTTTAGTCGCTTGGAACAGTGAAAGCTTTTGTAAGCTGAGGAGATCACTGTCTTAAAGGAATCACTTTAAGGCCACGTCAGGCAGCGTTTGTGCATTGTGCATTTGCATTGTGCGTTTTGAACTCCACACTTGTGGTTGAAGGAAAGTGACACTGTTCTATCCCGTCCTTCTCTCTGTTGTACAGCACTCGCAAACAAAATTACATGATGAATTTTTCACGGCAACACGGGCTCAGGCATTTCTACAACAGAAGACGGAGGTCCCTTCTTAGGCAGTCCCCGTGAAGAACAAGATATGAGTTTCCTCTCTCTCTCTCTCTCTCTTTTTTTTTTTTTTCCTTTCCGGACCTGTGACATTTTTGCTTTCAATTCCCCCCCTCAACCAAGCACCGCAAATTTGATTTACATGGACTTTTTCTCCATACACACCCACATACACCCCACCCTTTTCCTTCCTGGAGGTATATTTTGAAAGCCTCCCTCAAGGCAGAAAGTTACACCCTGTTTTTTCGCACTGTGATCCTCATGGGAAGCGACCTTATTTTTCTCATAGGTAAATGTTTTTTGAATGTTGTGTCTGTGAACAAAAAAAAATTGTGATTCTGTTGTAAAACCAGTTACAGTGGCAGTATTGGAAGTAAAGCGACTGTTTTGAACAGGAGGAGGAAGAAGAAGAAAAACAAACGTGTAAGCACAAAAAGACTTAACATTTAACGTCAGAAAATGATATTAAGTACAATTCAGTATTTAAATGCACTGTATTTTGGCTCTGTATCATATTTCATATGATTAAGTTATTCTTGTCCTCTTTGTATCCTCTCCTGCGACTTGAGCACGATGGCACTGCATTAACGTTAGGACATTGTGCAGCTGACATCTGCACGACTTACTGTAAAAAAGTTCAATGCTATACATAAAAGCAAACAAATACTGGACTTACAAATAATCTCAAAAACCATTGTACGAGACCATGATGTCCTTCATTCCTTCTCCTTGTCTTCCTGTTAATCATTGTTTGTGGTAACCCGTCACCAAAACAGAAGCAACTATTTCCTTGTTGAAAAGTACAGCCGTCCTCCGCGGATGAGTTACTTACAGTAGCTGCCATTTGCTCTCTGTAGTAATGGAGTGATTTGTAAACAGTGGAATGTTTTCTTCTTCGTGTTTCTTTGTGGTTTGTTTCTTTTTTGGGGGGTGGTGGTTTCATTCTGTATCTTGGATACTGCCTGGACCTCCCACCAGCAACACAATTTACGATTCCACAATTCTTTTGACTGTCTGTAAACCTTCACTCTACAAGGAATCAACTAAAATTTAAAGCTTCAATAAAGATGTCAACTAATGGTTTAGGTGGCGTTCTTTTTTTTTTTTCCCTCACAATTTTATACCAAGGAGAAGGAGCAGAATTTAACTTTGGAGAAAAACCTGATTTATTTATTTTTAACAGCTATACGTTGATGAGGAAATTTCCATTAACCAATGGGGAAAGCCCACAATTCAGAAAAATAAGAATATTAGCAAGATCCTGTGGCTGGAAACACCTTACTGCCTTTTTCAAAAGGCAACTGGACTTCGTTTTTTCCTTGAAGACATTTTGCTTCTCATCCAAGAAGCTTCTTTGGTTCTGTCAAAAGTTCTGTCAGAAATCAGAGCTGAAGAAGCTTCTTGGATGAGAAGCAAAATGTCTTCAAGGAAAAACAAAGTCCAGTTGCCTTTTGAAAAAAACACTTTTGGGACAACCAGGACCTTGAGGACTGAAAATCTCCATAGACATGAATGGATAGATAGATTAGATAGATAGATAGATAGATGGATGGATGGACGGACGGACGGACGGACGGACGGACGGACGGACGGACAGACAGACAGACAGACAGACAGATAGACAGACAGACAGACAGACAGATCAACAAAGATGATTCGGGGACTGAAGACTAAAACATAAAGAACGGTTGCAGGAACTGGGTATATCTAATTTTAATGAAAAGAAGGACTAGGGGTGACATGACAACAATGTTCCAATATCTGAGGGGCTGCCCCAAAGAAGAGACAGTCAAGCTATTCTCCAAAGCACCTGAAGGCAGGGGAAGAAGCCATGGATGGAAACTAATCAAGGAGAGAAGCAACCTGGAACTAAGGAGAAATTTCCTGACACAACAATCAGAGGAACAACTTGCCCTCAGAAATTCTGGATGCTCCAACACTGGAAGTTTTTAAAAAGGTGTTGGCTAACCCTTTGTCTGAAGTGGTGTAGGGTTTCCTGCCTAAGCAGGGGGTTGGACTAGAAGACCTCCAAGGTCCCTTCCAACTCAGTCTATTCTATTCCAGATAATAAATTCATATCACAAGTCCTGATGTTTCTAACTGTTAGAAAGCAGAGCAGAGGTGAATTTTCCTTCTGCGATTGTTAAAATGTGTTACTCAGCCCATTTTGTAATATTAAAATATCTATTAGAACGCAGTTAACATTTGGCAGGGTACATTGAGAATGATAGTGGAGAATGTACTGACTTTCATTTCATTGCAACATCTAGGGCTTAGCCTGATTATAAAACATATAAAACATATGGTTCTCCCTTTTGCCATTACCTTTGTTTAGAAAGTGATAGGAGCAGGAAGGAGCAGCAGGAACAATGAATGCAACCGGATATGCCTCTATTTCTTCTTTTGTCTTAAGATGACTGCTAACATTAGGGCACTTGTCAAGTCAACATTTCCAAATGACAGTGCTGACTTTAAAAACAAACAAAACTGCTGAAGCATTTGACTTCTGTAAAGCAGAAATATTTCTTGCTTCTAGCAGTGCTGCATAGGACACCAGCAGCTCCAAAAACGGATATTATCTATGTTTTTCAACACTATATAGTGTTCATATCTTACAGAATAACAGAATTGTCACAGAGAAGAGGGGGGATCAATCTATTTTCCAGAGCAGTGGTCGCCAACCATTGGTCCAGGGACCATTGGTGGTCCGTGAGAAAATTTGGGTGGTCCGCAGAGAAATGTCACACTCAAAGCACCCCACAAAGTAATTAATCCAGGCTGCAGAGGAACACAAGGCTGCACCACCCACATGGCCCTTGGGAACACAAGGCTTGCATCGCTTGCATTGTGAACAACACGAGGTAGAGAGGGGAGGAAGGAGGGGGAGCTCGCCCCACGCACCTGGCCTGGCCACTGGGCTGCTTCTCTCTGCTTCTTTCTTCTTCTGCTATTGGCTGCACTCCAGGAAAGCAGCAGAAGTCTTTCTTTCTCTCCCCCAAACTCTGCCAGAAATGAGCCTTTGGGACTCAGAGGCTACACTGGCACGACAAGTCTCACAAAAATTCATTTCTGGCAGAGTTTGGGGGAGAGAAAGAAAGACTTCTGCTGCTTCTGCTGCTTTCCTTTCATGAAGCCCAAAGTCTCTCTCTTTCTCCCCATGAGAATGGAGCTGGAGACAGTATCCTGCGATCCCAAATAAAGAATGATCGATCGGTAGGAAAACAGGGTGGGGAATTTTCCTGCAGACTTTTTCGTGGGATATTCCCAAGGTCTCTGGTCCATGGGATTTAAAATTATGAGATTGGTGATCCCTGAGGTCCAAAAGGTTGGCGATCCCTGCTCCGAAGCACCTGAGAGTAGGATGAGAAGTTACAAGTAGAAGGTCATTAAAGAGAAAACTGACCCAAAACTAAGGAGAAATTTCCTGACAGAGCAATTAACTAGTTGAACAACTTGCCTTCAGAAGTTGTGGCTGCTCCATCACTGGAGGCTTTTAGGTAGAGACTGGACAGCCATCTGGAATGGTATAGGACCTCCTGTTTGAGCAGGGGGTTGGACTAGAAGACCTCCAGGGTCCCTCCAACTCTGTTATTCTCTAGACATGTATGTTGAGATAGAAACATGGATATAAAACCAAGACATTTCCACCCACTCAGCTGTGATGTTTATACAAGTGTAAATAGCATACACTTGATAATCCAATTAAAATGACAATAAGAGTATCTCAATGTGCCTTTAATTCTGTTTTCCATACTTAAACCCTCACAATTTTAAACCGATGAATTGACACCAAGATTGATAGAATTGCTGTCTAATATAAAGAAAAATATCTGTGGTTTCAGAAAAATAAGTAGCATTTCTTGGGTTTTATTGTACTCGCAGATCAGCAAAACCAAATACACGTACTGTGGATTTGATGTTACAGATAAAGCATATAATACAGGCATCCAATGTAGTTATTATAATATTAATTGCCTTACACTGTCAAAGAAGGAGACCTTTCTAAGAATGACTTCAAGAATCATTTAAATTCTAACAGTATCTCAGAAGTAAATGAAAGAAGTAAATGAAACATCATCCAGTGTATGTAATATAAACACTACTTTGCTTGAACATTCATTTCATTTGTTTGGGTGGGGAAACAGGGCCTCCTGTAAAATGACTTAAATTCATTGCTCTCAGAATTCCCATAGTACATGAAATATCATGCAGTTGTTTAATATAAACATTATTTCTCTGGAACTCACTATTCTTTCATTTGGGTGAGAGGCTAGATCTGAAAAATATCATTTCAAAACTAATTTACGTTCACTCCAGTTTGGTCTGGTTAGTAATTAAAGGCACCAGGCTAAAAATCAGGAGACTGTGAGCTCTAGTCCTGCCTTGAAAGTTGGGTGGGTGACTTTCGGCCAATTTCCAAGAGATTGAGAATTCTAATCCTGCCTTATCCTTGAAAGCCAGGTGGATAACCTTGGGCCGGTCACTTTTTCTCAACCCAACCCAACTCATAGGGTGGTTGTTGTCGGGAAAATAGGAAGAGGAAGGAATAGAACAGAAGAACAAAATAGATCTGGAAGGGACCTTGGAGGTCTTCTAGTCCATCCCCTTGCTTAAGCAGGAGAACCTATACCATTTCAGATAAGTGACTATCCAGTCTCTTCTTAAAAACCTCCAGTGATTGTTGTTTTGAGTTATTTGTAAAAATAATAAAGGCAGGAGATGATAGAGAGACAGAGATGATAGACAGACAGACAGACAGAGAGATAAATAGTTAGATGATAGACACAGAAAAATGATAGGTGGATAGATAGATGATAGATAGATAGATAGATAGATAGACAGACAGATAGATATAAATATTCCTATCAGAAGCTCAATAATACATCAAATATTCTGCAGCCTCAAGCACTTAAACCTAGTCAGAGTTTTCTACTCTGGATCATAATATTGATCCCTGTATGTATGTGAAGTCCTTATTCTGAATTTTGCTACCATGAATAAAACAAAGAACCAGATAACCTTTTGCTGTTGTAGAAAATAATTATAAAATTATTATAAAAATAAAAAAAAATCCAGCTCAGAAAAAGGGTTGAGCCTTTTTAAAATAACACCAGACATTTTAAAAAATATGCACCAAAGCTATAGGGAATTGGGCATTATGGAATAAAACCATGCTTAAGTTTAGAGGTTAAGCATTTTAACACAATTTTTTGCTGTAAAGGGATGGGAACACCTATGCAGATACATACACAGGTAGTCCCCAATGTACAACAGTTCATTTAGTGACCATTCAAAGTTACAATGGTATTGGAAAAAGCGACTTATGACCATTTTTCACACTTACTGTCATTGCAGCATCCCCGTGGTCACAAGATCAAATTTCAGATGCTTGGCAATTAGTACACATTTATGACCATTGCATTGATCATTGGGGTGGATGGGTGTGTCATGTGGTCACATTTTGTGACCTTCTGGCAAGCAAAGTCAATGGGGAAGCCAGATTAACTTAACAACCAGGTTGCTGACTTATCCACTGCAGTGATTTACTTCACAACAGGGGCAAAAAAAGTAATACAATGGAGCAGAACTCATTTCACAAATGTTTCACTTACAAAATAAATTTTGGGCTCAATTGTGGTCGTCAGGAGGACTATCCACCAGCTAAGGCCGTGATGGCGAACCTATGGCACGCGTGCCACAGGTGGCACACAGAGCCATTCGTGCCGGCATGTGAACTGCAGGCAAATTTACCTCACTGTGCATGCACATACCTCACAGCTGATTTTTGGCCAGTTTGAGGCCTTTTTTGGCCTCCCAAAGGCTTGGAGAAGGCCTCTGCAGGCTTCTGCAGGCTAAAAACTAGCCCCGTTTTGCCACTTTCTGTTTTTCCAAAAATACTGGAAGTGATGAAACGGGGCTAGTTTTTGGCCTGCAGAAGCCTTCCTCCAACCTCTGGGAGGCCGAAAAAGGCCTCAAACCAGCCAAAAATCATCTGTGAAGCACAGTGCAGGTAAAGGGGTGGTGGGGTGGGTGGGGATTGTGCACGCGTGTGTAGGGGGTGTGGGAATACACGCGTTGCCTTCTGGATACTGGCACATGAGCGTGAGCGTGCAAATGCACACACAGTTTTTGGCACAGGAGCCCAAAAAAGTTAGCCACCACTGAGCTAAGGTCTTACAAAATTGATAAATAAGAGGTTGGATCCTTTTTGGAAGTAAATAATAAATACCAGGGTGTGGCACCTTCCTTCAGTATTTTTGGAGTTCTAGATCTCAAATATGATGAAAATTTAAAGCATGTTTTATGTGCACATGTTAAACTGTGTGAATTAAAACCTCCAGGATAAGTTCCTTTACCAGGGAGAAAGGCAGGTGGTGCTTGCTGGGAACTACCAAGTGAATAAATCTTTCAAGAAGAGATTGGACTGCCATTTGTCAGAAATGATGTAGGGTCTCCCATCTGAGCAGGGGGTTGGACTGGATGACCTACAAGATCCCTTCCAACTCTGATTATCTGTTATCTGTTAATCTAAAATTGGAATATTTCTCTATTCTTCCAAAATATATTCTCCACGATTGAGAAGCTCCAAAATCTTAACACATCTTAACAAATTATCCAGCCCTGTAAAGACATGCTACCGACAGCAGGATGGAGAAGTTAAGGTATGTTGGGCAGATCAATCACACAAACACGCATGGCCTTGCTTGATTTAGAAATACAGAAGAATTTCTCAATAAACTTTTAAATCTGTTTTCCATACTTAAATGTCTCCCTTTCACCAGCCAAGAGCCTCTTCCAGTTCATAGCAAAGTGCCATAGAAAAGAATAAGAGAATGACAAATTTGGAAGGGATCTTTTATGGTCACCACATGATAAAAAAAGATGTTGAGAGAATCTAGAAAGGGTTCAGAGAAGAGCAACCTTCCAGCAGTGTGTAGCAGCAGCCAAAAAGCCAATGCAATCCTAAATTGCATTAACAGAGGAATACAATCAAAATCAAGGGAGGTACTAATACCACTCCATAAAGCCTTCGTAAGACCACACCTAGAGGACAACATCCAGTTGTGGTCCCATACTATAAAAAAGATGCTGAGACACTAGGAAAAGTGCAGAGAACAACCAGGATGATTAGGAGACTGGAGGCTAAAACATGAAGAACAGTTACAGGAACTGGGCCTGGCTAGTCTAGTGAAGAGAAGGACCAGGGGAGACAGGAGAGCAGCCTTCCAATATTTGAGGGGCTGCCACAGAGAGGAGGAGGGGGTTAAGCTATTCTCCAAAGCACCCGCAGGCCAGACAAGGAATAATGGATGGAAACTTGAACAAGGAGAGATTCAACCTAGAAATAAGGAGAAACTTTCTGACAGTGAGAACAATCAACCCATGGAACAGAAGTTGCAGGAGCTTTATCCCTGGAGGCTTTCAAGAAGAAATTGGACTGCCATTTGTTAGAAATGCTGCAGGACCTGCTGGACTGGGGGATGGAGTAGATGACCTGTAAGATCCTTTCCAACTCTGTAACTGTTCTATATGTAAAGTGGATGACTCCAAATCTACAAACCTGATTGGTTAATAAAATGAACACTGGATTGGTTCACTAGGAACCAATCCAAAGAGCTGCTAAAAGGCGGCAAATCTAAACAACTGCCATTGGCTGCAAGCAGGCAAGCCAGCCTGTATAAAAGGCTGGCCTCAGCTTCAGCCAAGGGTTCCTATTTACTGACTAGTTAAGAATAAAGCATTTGTTGTTGGAACCCGGTCTACCTCGTGTGTTTTCCGAACAAAACACTGGCGACGAGGATGGGATCGTCCTGAACGGAAAAACCTGCACGCGGTGATAAGAAGTCCAGATTACAACCAAGATGTCTGGAAACAACGCACCGCCCGCACCCTTCAATCCCAACGAAGAGGATTGGGATTCCTATGCTGATCGCTTCCAAATGTATTTGGAGAGCAATGAAATGGAAGGCATTTCAGAGCAACGCAAGAGAGCTGTGTTCCTGACGCACTGCGGGCCAACAGTTTTTAAGATGGCAAAGGCCCTTGCGAAGCCCCGGGACGTTAAACAACTAACGTGGATGGAATTGCAAAGACTCCTCAAAGCACACTACGCTCCGATGGTGTCTAACTTAATAAAGCGACACGAATTTTACCGCAGAGACCAGAGAGAGGGAGAGACCGTCGCCGATTTCATTGCTGCCCTCAGACAAATAGGGGGTGAGTGTGAATTTTTGAACATAGACGAGGCAATGAGGGATCGCGTGGTGCTGGGCCTGAGAGACTCGACCGCACAGAGTAAATTGCTCAACAAGCCCAACATCACCGTTACCGAAGCCATCGCGGAAGCCACAGCCGCTGAAGCCGCGAAAAAATCTGCGGTAGCCATTAAAAAGATGAACACACACAGCGAAGAAACACCAACCAAAGACAGAAAGCACCCTGCCACCACAACCCACTACGAAGAGTCGGGCGAAACAATTGAATCGAGCGAAGAGGACGACGAGGTCCACCGTTTGCTCACGAACAAAAAAGAGCGCGAAAGGAGAAATTGGCGGGAATGCGCTGGCTGCGGAGGAAACCATCCCCGAGCCGAATGTAGATTTCTCGATGCCATCTGCCGGCATTGCAAAAAACGAGGGCACATCGAAAAGGTCTGCAGGAACAAGAAATACTACAGCCCGACGAGACGCAGAAATTCCCCAACACGAGCCGAGCCTAAACGAGCCGAGAGAAAGTGGCAACAAGAGAAGCGAGCCAATACACACCAAACTGTCATAATACAGAGCGCTCAGACAGAAAGTGGAAAAAAAATTAAAGTCATCGTGAAAATTGAAGGAAAACACTGCAGGATGGAAGTGGACTCGGGGTCCTTCCTCTCCATGGTATCGTGGGACACAATAAAACAGCTAGTCCCAGGTATCAAACCCAAAGAATTGAAGAAGCAGCACCTAACCCTCAAGGACTATCAGGGAAACCAAATCCCTGTGGTAGGCATGGGACAATTCCGAGTCGCCTACAAACATCACGTCAAGGTGCTTCCGCTGACCATAGTCGACCAAGACAGACCAAGCCTCCTGGGCATCGAATGGTTCGCGCCATTGGGCATCGGGATGACCGGGGTCGATCGAGTGACTACAACCGGCTGGGAAGACGACCTCATCCGAGAATTCCAGGACGTGTTTGACGGCTCACTTGGCAAGTATCGGGGAAATCCCATTTCTTTCAATCTAAACCCCCAAATAGCCCCACGAAGAATAAAAGCCAGGCGAGTTCCTTTTGCACTAAAGGCAAAAATAGAGGAACAGCTGGACAAATTAATAGCCCAAGGGGTGTTAGAACCTGTGGACCATGCCAAGTGGGAAACGCCTATTGTCACACCCATTAAACCTGACGGGTCCATCAGAATCTGTGGTGACTATAAGGCTACCCTGAACCACGCATTACAACCAAGCGCATACCCGGTGCCAGTAGTCCAGCATTTGCTGCATTCCCTGGGAAAAGGCAAAGTTTTCGCCAAACTCGACTTGGCACAAGCCTATCACCAACTCCCAGTGGACCCAGAAACAGCAGAAGCACAGACTATAGTCACCCATAAGGGCGCATTTAAATGTCACCGGCTCCAATTTGGAGTAAGCGTGGCCCCTGGCGTCTTCCAGAGTCTAATGGAACGCCTTCTAAATGGCATACAAGGAGTCGTCCCCTATTTTGACGACGTCCTAATCTCGGCCAGAGATGAAACTCAATTAAGGAACAGACTCAAAGAAGTACTAACTAAGTTTAGGGAATCTGGCCTCAAGGTAAAAAGAGAAAAGTGCTGTTTAGTTAAGAACAGCGTCGAATTCCTGGGCTACTCAATAGACGGAGAGGGTATCCACCCCACAGACAAAAAAGTTAAAGCAATCAAAGACGCTCCTGAACCAAGAAATAAAACCGAACTACAAGCGTTCTTAGGATTAATTTTTATAACGTGTTCCTGCCAAACAAAGCCACTATAGCAGAACCGTTACACCGTCTGCTAGACAAAAAGGCAACTTGGACTTGGGGTTACAAAGAAAAAAAAGCCTTCCAAAATATTAAAAGATTGCTAACATCAACAAACGTTCTCATCCAATTTAGCGACACTCTGCCATTAACAGTGACCTGCGACGCCTCACCATATGGAGTAGGTGCCATCCTGAGCCACCAACTACCTGATGGCAGAGAAGCACCCGTCGCATATTACTCTAGGACTCTATCAAAAACCGAGCGGAATTATAGCCAATTGGACAGGGAAGCTCTAGCAATTGTCGCTGGAGTAAAACGATTCCACGAATACTTATATGGGCGGACTTTTCAAATCATAACGGATCACAAACCGCTAATGGGGATTTTGGCCGGAAACAAGCCAACACCTAATCCCCAAGAATGACGAGATGGTCAGAGTTCCTAGCAGCTTATTCCTACACTCTGACACATTGGCCAGGGAAACAAATTTCCCATGCGGACGCTTTGAGCAGAGCACCCTTACCAGCAACCGACGCAGACCCGGCACCAGCGATGACAACACTACAAATCGAGACTTGCCCCGATCTACCCATATCGGCGTATGATGTCGCCAGAGCCACCGCGAAAGATTCATTGACTGCCCGCGTTCTTAGCTGGGTAGGTAAAGGCTGGCCGGAGAATCAAAAAACTGAAAACTTTAAACCTTTCCGGTCCAGACAGACTGAACTTTCAATCCAAAAGGGGTGTTTGTTGTGGGGTGATTGGGTAGTAATCCCTGCCAAATTACAGCCCAGGGTACTTAAGTTGTTACATGAAGGGCACCCGGGAATGGTTAAGATGAAAAGCCTTGCCAGAAGTTATGTTTGGTGGCCGGGTATTGATAAGGACATAGAGTATTGGGTAAGCTCATGCCACAAATGCCAGGCAATTAGACCATCCCCACCAAAAGCACCCGTTAAGGACTGGGAAACCCCTCGGGGACCGTGGTCAAGAATACACATTGACTTCGCGGGTCCTACCAAGGGGCATACCTTTCTGATTGTCGTTGATGCCTATTCAAATTGGCTTGAAGTAAAAGTTATGCCATCAACGACAACAGAAGCTGTAATTAAAAAGCTGGACAACCTTTTTGCCACCCATGGCATACCGGACGTTCTCGTCTCAGATAACGGGCCACAGCTAACCAGCATACCATTTGAGCAATACCTAGCCTCCCTAGGTATAAGACATGCCCTAACCGCGCCAGCTCACCCGGCTGCGAACGGCAGGGCTGAGAGAATGGTCCGGTTTACCAAAGAAGGGTTGGAACGAATGGACGCTGGAGATGTCCAACAGAAAGTAAACCGTTTGCTCACACTCCAGCACATAACGCCCAGTACCATAACAAATAAGTCCCCAGCAGAATTACTCATGGGGCGAAAATTAAGATCTCACCTTGATAGGTTAAACCCAAATTTTACCCCAGAAAACCCCCCTGACTCCTCAACACGGTTCAGACAATTCGAAATAGACGATTTGGTATACGCCAAAAACTTCACCGGGGACCCGGTATGGCTACCAGGACAGATTATCCAAATTACAGGCCCCAAATCCTACCGATTAAAATTAGACGATGGCAGGGAATGGAAGCGGCACATAGACCAGCTTCGATCTCGAATTATAGAAAGAACCACAGACTTACAAACATTCACCGAAAAAACCGGCGAATTGCAAACCAAGGTGGGGGGGGGAAAGGTGAGAAATAAATAAAGAACTGTTTAAAACCAAACCCAACAAAACATACGAACAAAAAGAGCAAATAAAAGACTCACTGTTTGAAGAGACTTGCGGGAAGAGCCCATCGGAAGGGGCCAGCCAAGCCAGCTCGACCTGCCCAGAGGAAACGGGAGGGAGCGGCAAAACCGTCGGCCTAAGAAACTCAGGCGGCGGTAAAATGGCTGACTCACCCTTCCAGATGGTTCCAGGGAGAAGGACGGACGACACAGCAGCCCCATCCGAACCGGTCGAAGTCTTCACTAAGAATGAACCGCGCAAGTCAAGTCGAGTCCGGAAAAGCCCCGCCTACCTGCGAGACTACGTCACCACGTAGGACTGAACTAAGGGGGGAGGGGTGTTCTATATGTAAAGTGGGTGACTCCAAATCTACAAACCTGATTGGTTAATAAAATGAACACTGGATTGGTTCACTAGGAACCAATCCAAAGAGCTGCCAAAAAGGCAGCAAATCTAAACAACTGCCATTGGCTGCAAGCAGGCAAGCCAGCCTGTATAAAAGGCTGGCCCCGGCTTCAGCCAAGGGTTCCTATTTACTGACTAGTTAAGAATAAAGCATTTGTTGTTGGAACCCGGTCTACCTCGTGTGTTTTCCGAACAAAACAGTAACCCCTGCTCAAGCAGGAGACTATACCATTCTGAGCAACATTTGTGCCAAAGTTCTCATTTTGCACTGGAAAAAAGGGCCAGTTCCCAAGTCTTGTTTGGGAACCACTTTCGGAGTGGTTTACATTTAGTTTATTTCTGTTGTGTGCTCATGTTGACATGGTTAAAGCTGAAATATCCATTAATTAGTAAGACGTTGCAACATATCGTCCAATCTTCGCAGGCATAGTTCAAGGTTGTCTAAGCCTAGAATCTCAAGTCTGGTGGTGTAGAGTATTCTGTTGTGAGCAGAGGAATGTAGTACTTTTCTGGTAAAATACTTCTGGACTCGCTCAACTTTACTGATGTCTGATATACAGTGCGGATACCAGACAGCAGAGCTGAATTCAAGTATTGGTCTAACAAAGGTTTTGAATGCCCTAGTTTGCAAATCAGTATTACCAGAGGAGAAGTGTTGTAAAATTAAATTTACAACTCTTAAAGCCTTTTTGGCAATGCTGTTGCAGTGAGCTTTGGCAATTAGATCATTCGATATGAGAACAAGGTCCTTGACAGAGTCAGGGTCATGAACAAGGTCATATCCGCCTAGCTTGTATTTGGTATATATATTTTTTGCGGTCATTCAATTAATAACACAATTATTAAGTGGGGAATCTGGCTTCCCCATTGAACTTTGCTTCTCAAAAGGTTGTAAAAAGGGACCATGTGACACTGGGAGGCTGCTACCATCATAAATCTGAGTCAGTTACCAAGCATTCAAATATAAATCCTGTGACCCTGGGGAATACTGCAATGTATGAAAAATGGTCACAAGCCCCTTTTTTCAATGCTGTTGTAACTTTGAACAGTCATTAAAAAAACTGTTGTTAAGTCAAGGACTACCTGTAGTTTATGGTAATTTAAAAAAAACAGGAGTTTGGTACCACTTTCTCTGCCCACCTGGCCAATTTTATTCAAAGCTCGTCAGGGATTATGAGCGATGAAGTAGCATAATCTGGCTCAGCATCCTCAATGTTGCAAAAGATGGATATTTATCCAGGTAAAACTCCTGCCAAGCACAGATAGCCTTCCTGACCAGGGGTGGGATTCAAATTTTTTTACAACCAGTTCTGTGGGCATGGCTTAGGTGGTGGGCATGGCTTGGTGGTCATGTGACTGGGTGGATGTGGCTTGGTGGTCATGTTATTGGCTGGGTGTGTGGCCAACTCAACATCACTCATATCGAGGCACACATCTCCTCGACTGGCCTCTCATGACTGTGGGGATGCTGCAACAGTTGTAAATGTGAAAAAAGGTCATAAGTCACTTTTTTCAGTGCCATTTGTAAGTTTGAATGGTCACTCCACACAAGCAAAGTACCAGCAAAGGAGGGGAAGATAACTCCAGAGACATTCCTGAGACAGGAAGTCTAGTCCTGCCAAGAATGTAATCAGGGTTAACGGAGAGGCAGTTTCTGTAAGCAAGACCAGAATGTTTCTTTCCTGCCTTCCTTACAGGATTAGATCAGTAATTTCTTCTAACAACTGGTTCTCTGAACTGCTTAAAATGTTAACAACCGGTTCTAGCGAATAGATACGAACTGGTAGAATCCCACCCCTGGTCCTGACCCTCCCAAAGAAATCCGTTGCTGGATCTCAATGTCACAAGGATTAGACTTAGACTTTTAGAATAACTTTATTGTCACTTTAAAATGTACACTAATTGCCAGACATTAAAAATGAAATTTCATGACAGACAGCAGCTGTCAAAAGGATGGATTCAGTGTCAATCTAGAGCAGCCTTTTGCATGTCCACTTCCACCCAATATAGAATAGAATAGAAACAGAATTAAAATTAGAATAGAGTATAATTAGAATAAAATAGAATTAGAAGAGAAGAGAATTAGAAGAGAAGAGAATTAGAAGAAAATTAGAATAGAATAGAATAAAAATAGAATAGAATAGAATAGAATAGAATAGAATAGAATAGAATAGAA
>BLBF01000022.1:10683416-10711086 GCA_015471245.1 Laticauda colubrina | reverse complement strand
AATAGAATAGAATAGAATAGAATAGAATAGAATAGAATAGAATAGAATAGAATAGAATAGAATAGAATAGCAGAATTGGGAGGGGCCTTGGACCTCATCACATTTAGATTTCACCTAATTATGGAGTTCAAGGTGGCATACACAAAACCTTTGCCTGTCTATAATAATAATCTGTAAAGTATCTTGCACTGAAAGAGAATTAGAATTTAGAATAGGGAATTGAATGAGAATAAAATAGAATAAGAGAATAGAATAGAAAATAGAATTAGAATAGAATGAACAGAATAGATTAGAATAGCAGAGTTGGAAGGGACCTTAGAGGTCTTCTAGTCCAACCCCTGTTTAGGCAGGAAACCCGGCACCACTTCAGATCAGACAAAGGGTTATCCAACATCCAACATATCCCCCCTCCGTTAGAAGAAGCTCTAACGCCCCCCCCCCTCGCAAAAGCCTCCAAATACTTCCCTATTTCTTTCAGCCGAGCGCTCAAAACAGAAAAATCGGGAGAAAAATACAAAATGTTGCTTCGAGGGCTGCTTCCCTCATTCCAGGGCGGACTACCATTCCCGGCAGTCTTTGCTCCCGGGCCTACGTGACCCCGCCCACCACGTCTACGAGGCCCCACTTTCGGGCTGGCGGAGTGGTGAGGCGGAGTGGTGGGCGGAGTCTCCCCGGGGAGTGGGCGGGGCCAAGAGCTTTCCCAGGGGATCTGGGGCGAGCTGCTGTAGCAGCATCGGCGGCGGCTGATAAGGCGCTTCCAGGCCGAGCGGAGGCGGTGCAGGTGAGCAACGCGTGGCCGGCCGGGCTTGGAGCGTGCGGGGCAAGGCAGGGCAGAGCAGCCGGCCGCTTTCTCTTCCCCGGCTGGGGCGCGGAGACGGCTTTGGGGCAGCGGGATGCCTTTGCTAGTAAGGCAAGCAAGGTCGGGCTGGCTTCGTCCCCGCCTCGCAAAGGAAAGGGCCGGAGGGAGCTCGGCTTCTTCTCCCTCTTTGCAACGAGAAGCCCCCAGAATTGCAAATAAATAAATAAATAAATTCAAAAAATTTGCAAGAAGAATTGCAAAAAGAAAATTGCAAAATAATAATCATAATAATCAGGCGCACCGGCGTTGGGTTCAGACGAGCATCCATGGGATTCCCCCCGCCAGAGGACTTGAAATTTAAGGGTAATTTTAGACCACCCAAGTCCTGAGGTTATGGGGGGCAAAGAATTTTTCCAAGACGTGATTGCAACCGGAGGGGGGGAAACTGGTCTTGTAAACCCTCTGCTGGAGATGCGTGTTGGAGAGTTGTGTGAAAGTGTGTCCTGATCGATTCAAGAAGTCCCGGCTTCGTTGGAGGGCAGTTGCAAGCCGGGAAAAGGGAAGGATTTCAGAGGTATCTTAAATTTTAGGGTGCCCGGGTGTCCCTTTAAAATAGGTTCAGACGTTGGAGGGAAACACGTCTAAATTCGGTTCACGTTTGAGCCACTTGGATCATTCAGGGGGGATATGGGGTTCTTGAAGGTTTGTCCCCAAATCAAACTAACCTTGGCGGTGAGGAGATATTGTTATTTTAATACAGGAAGGAGTTTTTCTTCTTCTTTCATTAAAGATGGATGATGGACAAAAATATCTTTTTTTTGTACCAAAGTTTTACGAACTTCAGTGATGGGTCTGCATTATGGAACAAAATTATGAATTGTAGGTAGAGTTAGACAAGAAATTTGCCACCTTCCCGTGCCTTCTGACAGTAATCCTTGTGAGATGGATTAGTTTAAGCATTTGACAAACTTGGTTTCTGAAAGGGGATTTTTTTCGACAACCCTGGTATTTGGATCTGGATTTAATTGGTTGGCCTGTTTTATTTTGACCCCTTTTTTAAAAAAAAAAATGTTTTTTTCTTAAGTCCATGGCTGGATTTTTCTAAGTTTTGCTGGTCACCTGATTTCCCTCCGTCTCCCTTCCCTTTAACTGTTTTAAAACTACAACTTAATTTTTTTTCCTCCATCCTTCCTTTCTTGCATCACTCATTTGCTTCATCATGCTTTTTTATAAGTAGAATATGCTTTACATAATGTGCCCAAACAAATTGAATGCGGAGGAGAATCGGATGACTAAAGTATTTTAATTACACAGGAAAAAGTTGCAATTAAACCATTTGCTCGACACCGGGAGTTGTGTGTTTATGGCCACAATTTAGCTGGGCTGGAATGACACACAGGTAGTTTTATCTTGGGGAGTTGCACATCCTTCTATCCCACAGTTCAGTGAACAGGTAGTCCTCAAGTTACACACTTCATTTAGTGACCGTTTGAAGTTCCGTCAGTGAAAAAACCTCACTTGTGACTGTTTTTTCACACAAGTGTTACCGCAGTGATGGCTAACCTTTTTGTTGGCGCAACAGTGTATCCGTGCCTGCACACGCATAATGCAATGCATGCACGACCCCCTCCCACTCGCCCTACTCCCCTGCACATGTGACCCCTTCTCCACTTTCCCCACGCATTCACCTTTTGTGCTCCCACCAATACCCTGCGCATGTGGGTGTGACCCCCCCCCCGTGCTCCGTTTTGGGCCTAGTGGGCCTCCCTGCAGCCTCCTGGGAGCAAAAGTGGGCGGGGGGGGGCACACCACATACACCCCGTGCCCCGTTTTGGGCCTAATAGGCCTTCCTGCAGCTTCCTGGGAGCAAACATGGGCAGCAGAGGAGCCAAGGCACACACACCCCACAACCTGCTTTGGGCCTAGTAGGCCTCCCTGCAGCCTCCTGGGACCAAAATGGGCAGCAGGGGGGGGGGCACACCACATGTACCTCGTGCTATGTTTGGGCCTAGTAGGCCTCCCTGCAGCCTCCTGGCAGCAAAAGCAGGGAGCGTGGGGGGCACGCCACATACCCCTGCACTCCCTCCGCCCTCTACAAGTGCGCATATGACCCCCCTGTGCTCCCCCCGCGCATGCATGGCAGAGACTGGAAAATCAGCTGGCTAGCGGGAGGCATGCACACATGCGTGATGGAGCTGACCTGGGGTGATGGCTTGCGTGTCCACATAGAGGACTGTGGCTCGCGTGCCATAGATTCGCCATCATGACGTTATAGTATCCCGATGGTCATGTGATCAAAATTCAGGCCCGTGGCACCCAACTTGCACTTATGACGGCTGCAGTGTCCCTGGGGTCACGGGATCGATCCCCTTTTGCCACCTTCTGACAAGCAGAATCCAGGGGAATCCAGATTCACTTTAACCACCCAGTTACTCATTTAACAGTGTCAGTGATTTGCTTCACAACAGTGGCGAGAAAGGTTGCAAAACGGGGCAAAACTCACTAAACCAGTGTCTCACTTAACAACTTACATTTGGGACTCAATTGTGGAGGATTGTATTGCGTAAACTCAGAAATGTGGGACAGTTAGGAAACCCTCATTTATTAGGTATAAATTAGACGTGTCTCCCCATGCAGTGAATAAAATCTAGGGTGAATTAACAAACAGGAATTCCAAACTGGTTTGTTTCTCATAATTTCCTAAATCCCATCATTGCCTCCAATCCAGCAGTTGGTTTGTAAATCTTTCTTTTTTATTTCTTTTATTTTATTTTTTTCGTCTACCGATCAACTTTTTCTAGCAACAATGCTCCTGTTTTTTGTTTTGTTTTTTTTACTCCTACATTTGGACACTTTCATTGTACTGATAGTCCTCACCTTACGATTGCAGACACGACCAGATTTTTACATTGCTGAGTGAGGTTAAGTGACTATGCCTGTTTTTTTTTTTTTTAAAAAAAACATGGGTGTTGAGAAAATCATGCAGTCGTTAAGTGGATCGTGCAGCCACTAAGCAGATCCAGCTTCCCCTCCATTGGCATTGCTTGTTCACAAGCCTGTTTGGGAAGATCACAAATGATAATCACACAGACCTGGCACGCTGCCCCCATTGTAAATAGATGTGGATTTGCTAAGTTCCTGAATTTTGATCCCATGACTCTGGGTGTGCTGTGACACATAAGTGCAACAACTGGTAATAAGTCACTTTTCCCCAGTGCTGTTGTAGCATGGTTGGCTGGGGAATTCTGGGAGTTGAAGTCCATAGGTCTTAAAGTTGCCAAGGAGGTCCACAGTTGCCACTTCATTTTGTCATTTTGACTCTTTTTTTTAATGATTGCTTTCAATTTGCCATTGCGAGTGGGGCAGTTGTGCAAGCTGAAGATTTTTTTAAAAAAAGTACAAAAAACGTGGGGGAAAGGAAATAAAAAAGTAATCAGTTGGAGCAGTTAAAAGGTTGAAAAAAACATAAAAGATGTTCAAAGCAGTTTGGTCTAATGGTGAAGGCACCAGACTAGAAAGTGGGAGGACATGTGTTCAAGTCTTCCCTTAGCCATGAAAGCTGGCTGGATGACTTTGGACCAGTCACCAGGAGATGGTTAGTTCTATTCCATAATGCCCAATTCCCCACAGCTTTGGTGCATTTTTAAAAAAATGTCAGGTGTTATTTTAACGACTTTAGCACAAACTTGCTTGTCAAAAATGTTCTTTGCTTAAAAAACATTCAGCATCCTGAAGAGTGAGCGGAAACTGCATGAAATTCAGTTTTTTTAGAGATTCATCTGCATACTTTCTATTCTCATTGAAGATCACAATTTCATTTCATGTGAGCACGTGGTAATGGCACGGGCTATTTGTTGTTGACTTTTTGTACACATGCTGTTCCTTGTGTTATCTCTCATACATCTCAATGAACCATCTCTGATCCCATTTAGCAAACCAAATGTTGGCATTGATGGCTCAACTTTAAGTAAACATGATGGGGCACGACAATTCTTGCCAGTTGGCATGTTGGGTAGGTAAGGAGGCAAGTTTGAGATAATATCCAGGCTCCAGGGCATGAATGTACCACCTGGTGAACCTCCATGGATTTGAAAATCACTATATTATCGATGTAGGGACACGGTGGCTCAGTGGCTAAGAAGCTGAGCTTGTCGATCAGAAGGGTTGGCAGTTCGGTGGTTCGAATCCCTAGCACCACGTAACGGAGTGAGCTCCCATTACTTGTCCCAGCTTCTGCCAACCTAGCAATTTGAAAGCATGTAAAAATGCAAGTAGAAAAATAGGGAGCACTTTGGTAGGAAGGTCACAGCGCTCCATGCGCCTTTGGCGTTTAGTCATGCCAGCCATATGACCATGGAGATGTCTTTGGACAGTGCTGGCTCTTTGGGTTTGTAACGGAGATGAGCACCACCCCCTAGAGCCGGAAATGACTAGCATGTATGCGCAAGGGGAACCTTTACCTTTAATTGCTCTGGAGGACACCAAATACAGGTGAAGGAACTTACAGGTAGCCTTTGACTTAATGCAGTTTGTTTAATGACTGTTTGAAACTATAACAATGCTGGAAAAAAGAATGACTGTGGAGCAATCTTTGCACTGATGACTGTTTGGGTGTTTGGTAACAGCCACACATTTTTAACAATCAAGTAATCATCATTTGTGACCTTCCCAGCCCAGCTTCTGACAAGCAGAGTCAATGAGGAAGGCCACCAGAGAAGACTGCAAATCAAACCATGCAATGTCTTCCTTAATAACTGTCACGGCAAAATTTTGGTGGGGTCACATGTTGCCTCATTAATGACCATATGCCTTAATTATGACATTTTTTCCCCTGTTGTGGTCGTGAGTTAGTGTCTATATATGCTGTAATTGAATGTAAATGAAAAGAAGTGCAAGTTACTATAAGAAAAGGAGAAATTTTCTGGCTGTGAGAACAATTAATCAATGGAAGAACTTGCCTTCAAAGGTTATAGGTACTCCCATCACTGGATGTTTTCAAAAATAGACTGGACAGCGATTTGACCAGGCTGGTATAAGATCTCCTGCCTTGAGAAGGGGGTTGGACTGGAAGACTACAACAGAGGTCTCCAAACTTGGCAACTTTAACAGAATTCTGGGAGTTGAAGTCCACAAGTCTTAAAGTTGCCAAGTTTGGGGACCCCGAGCTACAACATCCCTTCTAGGCCTTTGCTTCTATGTTCTATGTAAATGGAACAATCCTATTGATAGGAGCAGTATTTTGTTATTGTTCCGTCTCTAAGTTGTGTCCGACTCTTTGTGACCCCATGTACCATACCATTCCCTTTATCCTCCACGGTCTCCTGGAGTTTGTCCAAATTCATGTCCTTTTCGTCAGTGACCTTATCTAACCATTTCCTACTCTGCGGTCCCCTTCTCCTTTGGCCTTCCGTCTTTCCCGACATCAGGGTCTTCTCCAAGACATCCTCTCTTCTCACTTGGTGGCCCAAAATCTTCGAGCTTCAGGATCTGTCTTTCCAAAGGACAGTCAGAGTTGATTTCCTTCAGAATTGGCTTGATTGAGTCTCCTTGTCATCCAAGGGACCAGGGGTGGTCTTCAAAATTTTTTAGCATCGGGTTCTCTGCCTGGTTGCTAGGTGGGCGTGGCCATGGTAGGCGTGACTTAGTCAGCCTCCTGCACCATGGCGGGGATGTCATTTTTGCCCCCCTCTGGAGGCTTTTCTTGAGCCTCCGGGAGGGCAAAAACGGCCTCCCCAGGCTCTGGAGGCTCTCTGGAAGCCAGAAACAGGCCCATTTCCAGCCTTCCCAAACTTCTGGGAGGCCTGTTTTTCGCCCTCCCTGAACGTCCACGTGCACTCTGCACTTCCCTACATCCAAAATGGGCCATGTGGGGACCCCTGGGAGTAGCGGGGTGTGGGCAGGGCCAGCCAGGAGTGGGATTTGGCGGTTCTCCAAACTGCACAGAATCTTAACTAGGGGGCTCTTCTGAACGCCTGCAAACCCCCATTAGCTCACCCTTGCAAGGGACTCTCAAGTGTCTTCTGCAACACCATAGTTAGGATCAGTACATATAATTATAACAGGGCACCTTAGGTCCTTCTCTGTGTGATAGGAGAAGGACTTATCTATATTGTGCACAAAGTGGAATTTGAAAAGTATATTCTGGATCACATTCTGGTGTCTTTGAATATATTGGACTTAACCTTGTTTGATCTTGTCAACAGTTTAGCTCTTGGGCCCATCCGCTGAAGCTTAATGGAAATGAAGTCTAACACATCTGAATGACTTCAGGTTGGGTGGAGAGTAACTTCTCTCTATCAGTATTTACTGTAGCAAGCTACAATTTCTCAAAAGATGACCCATTTTCATCCAGAGAAAACATGGCCGCCTAAGCAACAGAAATATTGGTTCTTCTCTTGCCTTCTCTTGTTATTGGCAAGTCCTAGGTAACGCAACCTCAATCCCACCTTTAAATCTACATTGACTTTGGGGCGGTAAGGACTTCATTGAAAAGTTCTCCTGCTTTATGGGAGCTGCCAAATGAAATAGGTTAGCCTCAAAAAAAGTTTTGATAAGGCTTGAAGAACCTTTTATATGGCCTAAGGAACATTTGATGTTTCTAGAAACAACATAGGGGAAAAAACGGGTGGATAAATTAAATCACACTTTCCTAGAGGAAAACAAGCTGGCCAGTTTAAGAAAGAACCAAAGCCACTGGTTATCTAAATGAATCATGGAACATTTGAGTGGATTGCAGAATATTCAATGTTTAATGAACTGGCTACATAAGAAGCATGTGATTCAAAACAAAGGATATTGACCTTTTCATCATTGTTTGCCCAGAATAAACATCCATCCTATTGATAACATACTGGGACTCCCGGGGAAAAAACATTTAATGGAAATACATTTTTATGAATGATCTATTCTCCAAAGCACCAGAGGTGAGGGACAAGAAGTTATGGATGGAAGCTTATCAAGGAGAGATCCAACCTTGAACTAGGGAGAAATTTTCTGACAGCGAGAACAATTAATGTGGAATGGTTTGCCTTCAGAAGTTGTGGATGCTCCATTACTGGAGCTTCAAAGAAGCTTTTTTGAAAAGGGCAACTAAACTTCCTTTGTGTTTCCTTGGAGACGTTTTTGCATTTCTTCCAAGAAGTAGTTCATCAGTTCCTAATGGTCGTTTCCAAACCGATGAAGCTTTTTGGATGAGAAGCAAAATGTCTTCAAGAAAAACAAAGTACAGTTGAAAAAAGAGCATCTTTGGGGAAACCATGGGCTGGATGACTGAGAATCTCCATCATTGGAAGTTTTTGAGACTGTACAGCCATGTAGAATAGAATAGAATGGAATGGAATGGATTGGGATTGGGATTGGGGAATTGGAATAGAGAATAGAATAGGGAACAGAATAGAAATAGGAATAGGATAGAATAGAACAGAACAGAACAGAACAGAACAGAACAGAATAGAATAGAATAGAATAGAATTATTTATTGGCCAAGTGTGATTGGACACACAAGGAATCTAGTGCATATGCTCTCAGTGTACATAAGAAAAAATAAAATACATTCATCAAGAATCATAAGACATAACACAGTGGTAATCATCGGTTACTAATAAGCAATCAAATCATACTAGGAAACAATTAAAACAATATAAATTGTAAAGATACAAGCAACACGGTTATAATGATAAGTGGGAAGAGATAGGTAATAGGAAGGATGAGAAGGATAATAGTAATACAGTCTTCATAAATTGTTGGACAGTGTTGAGGGAATTATTTGTTTAGCAGAGTGATGGCATTCGGGGAAAAAACTGTCCTTGTGTCCAGTTGTTCTGGTGTGCGGTGCTCTATAGTGTTTTGAGGGAAGGAGCTGAAACAGATTATGTCCGGGATGTGAGGGGTCTGTAAACATTTTCACAGCCCTCTTTTTGACTCAGGGTGCAGTATACAGGTCCTCCATGGAAGGCAGGTTGGTAGCAATGTGATATTCAAAAACAATCTTTTTGTGTTCTCTGTTTGAAATGCTAGTGCTGAACATGAGCAGTCACCAGTTTTCTGGTCGATAGAAGTAGTAAATCCTTTAAAAGCAAACTTTGATTTGCTGGGATGAAGAGCCTTTATCTGATGGATAAGGAATGGCATAAAGAAAGACTCTGTTTGTGTTGCCATTCTTTGTGTGTTTCTGCGATACCCTGAGTTTTTATCATTCAGGTTTGCCTTTTGGCATGCAGAGAAACTTGAAATTCAGAACAGCTTTTCAGGGAGTCCTCGGCTTACGACCACAATGGAGCTCAAAAGTTCTGTTGCCAAGTGAGCAGCTGTTAAGTGGATATTTGCCCCATTTCACAACCTTTCTGTCCACGGTTCAACGCATCCCTTCAGTTGTTAAAGTTAGTAACACGGTTGTTTGGTGAACCTGGCTTCCTCACTGATTTTGCCTGTCAGAAGGTCACAAAAGGAGGTTATGGGACATTGCAGCCATCATAAATACGAGTCAGTGGCCAACCATCCAAATTTTGATCACGTGACCGTAAGGATCATAAACTCAAAAAATGATCCCAAGCCCCTCTTTTCAGTGGCATTGTAACTTTGGCCACTAAACAAACCACTGTAAATCAAGGACTACCTTTACTTTTGTTTAAAGTAAATCTACACCAAAAAAAAGGGGTTCAGAGGAAGGATGATTTGCTAATTTACTCCTTCCTGCTCTTTCTTTCTTTCAGTATTTTTCCTCAAGAGAAACGTGGCCGAGAACCGCATCGGAAAGCTTTCCCACGGTGGTTTTCCTCAAATAGAAAGAAATACTTCGTGCTAATCTTTTTATAAAAACGTCCTTTGGTAGCAGCCAGAAGGAACGTCTCTCCTGTCTTCCTGTTTATCGAATATGTACTATGGAACATGCTGGAGAATATGAAACGCAGCTCGCGCCATCACACATGTACCATGTGGAGAGACAAGTATACCACCAAGGGATCCTGCATGAACAGCTGCATATGAAGGACAAAACATCCCGATCCCTTCATCAGAAGATAGCACACGCTCTCCGGTAAGACACGAAATCTCCTTAGTTTCATTAAATGGAACGAGCTGGCCATTCTTCAGATGCCGTTCAGGTAGTCCTCGACTTACAAATCATTGAGTGTATTGTTTGAAGACACAGTATATCAGGGCTTTGGCAGTTATCCCATTTAAATCATGAGTCTCGAGCCGAACTTCCAAAATTTAAAAGATTTATTAGGAGTAAAGATGCCGGCACTGCCTGGGTGTAGCCGACTCTGAGACATATCATTCATTGTCACCCTTGACCCTGGTTTTCTCTCCACCCCCTGGGTTTATCATAATTCATATTATCCAATGGGACACATCCATAGCCAAGAGTCATCAATCATACTCTCCAGTTAGAATTTTGTACAGCAGAAACTTCAGTCACCTAGTTACTATCTTTGAAAACATTTATGGAATGCAGTTTTGCTTTGCAAGCTGTTGCACTGCTCCCCCCTCCCTTTCTGTTGGCAACTCTAAAAAAGACCATAGAAATATTTTATGAGTTGACACAATAGCTCTGGGGTGGAAAAAGTGCTTTATGATCGTTGTTCACACTTACAACTTACCCCCATATCACGTGATCAAAATTCAGCTGCTTGTCAACAGACTCATATTTATTATTTTTTTAATAAAAGTTTTATTTAAGTTTTCACAAAACATACAAATAAAATAGCTTTTTTTTGAGAACAAAGTGGCCCCGGGTTATCACTTCTCCATACAGATATAAACTCAATACATATTTATTTTATACATTCTAATCCATATCTTATAACTATTTTCACGATTTTTTCAATAGCTTTTCCCTTTCTTTACTTCCTGTAGCCTTATTTTAAATTATCTAATTCCTTTCTTAATTCAATTACATATCTTTTTCTAATTTTAAAAATCTTTCTAATAAATGTTTTTTTACTTTCGTCTGTCCTTTTTACAATTTCATATTATCTTTTCACATAAAACAAATTTATCCCTGTAATTACTAGACTGGAGCGTCACACCTTTGTATCTTTTTTCAAATCTTATTTAAAAATGTAAGTTACATCTTTACAGTTATAACATTCATTTTCTAACCTCTATTTTATAGCACATACCTATTTTCAATTGAATTCTGCTTGGTACGTTCCCTTAAAATACACACTAAATTCTTAAAAGAAAAAAAGTAAAGATGTATATATATCTATGTATATATGTATAACAATAGTAAATGGAATAATTATTCTATTCAAGTACAGCTCTGCCATTAATATTAATAACAATCTTTTACATTTCTATTTCTTTTAACAAACATTACCTGGTAATATCAGTTGTCTTTCACTTTAATCATCTATATTTCATATTTTACTTATTACTGTCTTTAAATAAAAAAACAAACAATAGTTATTAATAGTAGTCAATAAAGTTATTATTCTTATTCAAGTTCATCTTGTCAACTGATAAAAATCTTCCATGTTTCTTTTCAGTTTTTTTAAAACTTTCTTTTTAAATCATTGAGAGCCTTATTCTCTTTACAAATATTACACTACACATCAATAGAATTTTTTTCTACCACTTTAATCATCTAACATATTTTCTAACCCTTCTCTATTTTTAATATAACAATGCTATCCCATGCACCCTTGCAGAATCCTCTCAAGTTAAATTTTAACCATTGTTTCTGTCTTTTAAATAGGTTTATACCATTAATTTTTGCATGTTTTTCCTGTACCTCTATATCTTGCTTCTGTCTTTTGTAGCTTCTTTTCCTTTCCCTCCTCCCTCTCTTCTTCTCCCTCCCCTTTTTATTCCTTTTTCTATCTGATTCTCCCTTCTGTGATCCTCCCTTCTGCTTTTTTCCTGATATTATGATTACTTTTCAAATTACTCTTTTTTTTTGGTTGTTGGTTCAGTGCTTAAGTTTTTAACTCACTTTCCCTTTTTTACCCTGCTTAAAATTGCTTGGTCATTAAAGATGGCTTCTTCGTTGTTCCACCCTTCTTGTTCTGCCAGCTTTTCCTGTTGTTTTTCATAGTTCAAGATCTCCATTTCTAAAAATTGAAATACGAAGCCAAAAGATCCTCTTCTTGTGCTTCTTCTTTTTGTTCTTTAAGTCTCATTTTTAACTCTTCAAGGAGTGATGCCATTTTAAAAAAAAATTAAACAAACCTCCAATTGATTTTATTTTATTTCATTAGGATCCTCCATCCAAAGTTCCAGGAATCATCCAATAATCCAAAACTGTTTCTTGCTTCTTTTCTCACTTTCTCTTTCCAGGGGCTTTGTTATCTTATAACAAAGTTTCAGCGACAATGTATCTTTTGCAAGCCTTGTTAAAATTTCACTAACAATTTTTTTTTAAAGTTCCAGTTGGTCTCTCTTCCATTTTGCAGATTCCACCCTCTTTTTTCCTTTTTCCCTCCACTGCTTTCTTTCTTTTTTTGAAGAAAGTTTTTAAATTATCCAAGAATATCCCTTTGACACTTTATTTTCAGCTAAAAATAACCTATTAATGTCAAAGGATTAGTATCAATTTCTTATTTGAATCTCTTCTTAATGTTCCAAGTCAGTTAAAACTATCAATGTTAGAGGAAAAAAAGCCTTTCCCTTTCTCTTTCGCAGCTTAAAATCTTTTTTAGGAATAGTATTAGTTTTTAAAATTCAGGTTCCAGGTACCTTCAGTAGATGTTCTCCATTCAACCCGGTCAGTCAAACTTTCTCCTTTAAACTTCCTACTGCACAATCTTGTCCGGTCGGGTTCTTTGAGGTGGCCATTTTTGACCACCGCTGCAACTGCCTTTGGGAAAGGGAGTAATGACCAGCCAAGGAGAAGAGATGCAGCTCTCCTCAATCCCGCTGATGGCTCCCCTTCTTCACCTCCTCTACGGGGTGACTTCAGCCCCGAATCCAGGCGGCTCGGGGTGCTCCAGTGGTGAGCACGAATCAAAACTGCGGACGATCGTGATTTGGGTCCATCACCAAAGAAGCCCAAACCGGAAGTCAACAGATTCATATTTATGATGGTTGCAATATCTCAGGGTCATGCACTCACTTTCCCCAAGTCCAATAGGGAAGGCAGAGTCACTTAACAACCATATGGTCCATTTAATACCTGCAGAGATTTGCTGAACTTGTGGCAAGAAAAGTCATAAAATGGCTCACAGCTCAATGTAACAACTGCTATTCTTAGCGGTGGAAGTTTGGGCTCAATTGTGATTGTAAGTCAAGGACTATACCCATGATGGCGAACCTATGGCACGTGTACCACATGTGGCACACAGAGCCATTTGTGCTGGCACACGAGCTACAGGCAAACTTGCCTCACTACGCATGCTCACACCTCACAGTGGGTTTGAGGCTTTTCTCGGCCTCCCAAAGGCTTGAGAAAGGCTTCTACAGACTTTGCAGGCCAAAAACTAGCCTCATTTCATTACTTTTCCTGTTTTTCACCAGAAGTGACAAAACGGGCCCAGTTTTCAGCCTGCAAAGTATTCAGAAGCCTTCCTCAAGCCTCTGGGAGGCCAAAAAAGGCTTCAAACCCACTGAAAATCAACTGTGAGGCACAGTGCAGATAAGGGGGTGGGGGGAAATTGTGCTCATTGCCTTTGGGTTCTGGCAAGCGAGCATGAGCATGCAAGCAGGTGCACAATTTTTGGCACAGGAGCCCCAAAAGGTTAGCCACCACTGATCTATACCAATATATTTTAACTGTAATCCAGAAATTTTAATTTTGCTTTCAAGCAAGTGTAAATATGGCTGTTATTTCATTGGATTTACCCCTTGGTCCATGTGCCTGGACATTTTCTTTTATAAATGCCATAGTTAGCTTACTCAAAACATTATACAGGCAGTCCTCGACTGACAACAGTTTGTTTAGTGACCATTTAAAGTTACAATAGCACTGAAAAAAGTAACTTAGGACTGTTTTTCCACCCTTATGACCGTTGCAGCATCCCCATGGTCACAGGAGTTGCATTGGATGCTTGACAGCTGCCTCACATTTATGACAGTCTCAGTGTCCCCAGGATCACATGATCCCCTTCGGCAGTCTTCTGACAAGCAGAAGTCAATGGGGAAGACCAGATTCACTTAACAACTGTGTTACTCATTTAACAACTGCAGGGATTTCATTTAAACAAACATGGCAGGAAAAATTGTAAAACTCAGTGGCATAAATGTTGGGCTCAATGATGGTCGTAATTCAAGGACTACCTGTTGTCAGGATTCCAGCAATCGCTCTAATTAAAATCATGATTCTCAAGCCAAACCTCAAAGGATTAGGGGTGATGTGATGACCCAGGGAGTGGCACAAAAGCAACAAAGTCACAAAAGTCCCTTTAATACCTCCAACTTGGCCCCCAATGTCCAGTTATCATTGGCTGGAGAAAAAACTCACCCAAGAATAGTTTTTAAAAGGAAGAAATTCAGTCTGAACCCAAAATACCTATAAATTATAAATAAAACCCAACACAAACCACGCTGCAGCAATTAACGAGACAGGGCAGGATAAAGAATTGCAGACTTCCAAAAGATAACGAAACACAGTTGGATGACACCAGAACCCAGATATGCCTCGACAAACAAAAATAATGCATGCTTTGCTTTCAGCAACTTTGCTGTGCATAGTTTGCTGTTAAACTGTTTTTAAACAGTTTTCCCAGCTGCAGCTAACGAAGGGGATCAGGGCCCTTTTCTCCCCCGTAATCTCTGTAACTCACATTGCTCCCTTCTCTGTTCCTCCCTATGTGTCCTAGGATGAAAATGGAGTGGTCCTGGCTCTTCCTCTGAATGCCCAGCTGGACTGTGCCCTTCCCCAGTTTCTTCTTGACCTTCCCCTCAGAATCAGATTCTAACAGGGACATGACAGGCAACATACCAGCACTGCCCTGTATGAAGCCAACTCTGACATACATCATTTACAGTCCCCTGTGACTTGTTTCCCCCCCTCCCCCTTGGGTGTGTCATAAACCAGATTCTCCAATTGAGCGCGTTCACGCCTTGATGTCCTCATTTATGTTCTCCAATTAATTATATTTGCAGGGAAAAGCAAATATTATTTTGTTTTACAATCTTTTAAAGATAAAGAGTTGGAATGTACTTTCGCTTCGCTGCACTGCTCTTCCAGATTTCCTTCCTTCCCCCCCTTATGAGTTGACACCTGTATCTGTGGTAGGGGCAAATGTATTTTCTACAACTAATGTTTATTTTGGCCCTTGGCATCATCTTTGTGTCTTTTGACTGATGACTTTTTTTTTTTTTTTTGGATGCTTTCAGCTGTTCTTCCAAGAAAGCCAAATCGGTTCTCTATGGCTTTTTCCCGATTTTAACATGGCTTCCTCAATATCCTGTGAAAGAATACTTGATGGGAGACTTGATCTCCGGGATCAGCACGGGGGTCATGCAGCTACCTCAAGGTTAGTAGAGTTTTAACTTTAAAAACCAAAACCTTCTGCATCCTAAATCAGGAGTGTCAAAACGCAAAGCCCAGCGGCTGGATCTGGCCTGTGGAGGCCACCCTAGAAATAGTGAAGGACCGGTCTGCGATGCCTCTGCCAGGGAAAATGGAGCTTTGCTGGCAGAGGGTTGCAGGAGGCTGTCTCAGCCGAAAACAGAGCTTGTGAGAGCTGGGTGTAGCCACCCCAAGCTCTGTTTTCATTGGCAGAGGGTTGCAGGAGGCCATCCCAGCTGGAAACTGAGCTCAGGAGGGCCAGGCTCCGACCTCCATTTTTGTTGGCAGAGAGTAGCAGGAAGCCATCCGAGCTGAAAACAGAGCTCGCAACGGCTAGGCCCCGAGATACGTTTTTGTTGGCAGAGAGTTGCATGGGGCCATCCCAGCTGGAAACGGAGCTCAGGAGGGCCGGGCGCGGCCCCCCGAGCTCCATTTTTGCTGGCAGAGGGTTGCAGGAGGCCATCCCAACTGAAAATGGAGCTCACAAGGGCCGGGTATGGCTCTCCTGAACTCTGTTTTTGCTGACAGAATTTCAGGAGGTAGTCCCATCTGAAAACAGAGCTTAGGAGCCCATTTTCTCTGGCAGAGGGCTCAGGCCACCACAAGTGCCCCCCAACCCAAGTGACGTCATGCTGGCCATGCCCCCTGGCCACACTTCCCCGCCGAGATCGAACACAAACCTGATGTAGCCCTCAATGAAATGGGATTTGACACCCCTGTCCTAATTTATTTGGGGAGGGGCATGACTTACTGCTGATTTTCTTTACTAATTTGCTGGGTTACAATTCCCTGATCAACCACAATTTCTGACTGGGGTTAAATAGGAACCCTAGTCCGACAGATTTCTCATTTTTATTTTAGCAACAGTGTACACATTATCTGCAGCACAGGTAGTCCTCAGCTTACGACCACCACAGGCCCCCAAAATTTCTGTTGCTAAGTGAGACATTTGTTAAGTAAGTTTTGCCCTGTTTTACTGGCCTTTCTTGTCACCGTTGTTAAGTGAATCACTGCAGTTAATTTAATAACCTAGTTTTGAAGGGAATCATGAACCCCACCTCCAGGACACAGCAACCATCATAAATCTGAGTCGGCTGCCAAGCGCCTGAATTTTGATCACGCTGCAAGCGGTCATAAGTGTGGAAAAAAGTCCTTAAGTCACTTTCTTTGGTGCCGTTCCCTTTTTAAACACTGTTTTCCCAGCTGTAGCTAATGAAGGGTATCAGTGCCTTTTTCTCCCCTGTAAGCCACGCAAATCACGTTGCTCCCTTCTCCATTCCTCCCTGCATGCTCTAGGATGAAGAGGGGGTGGGCCTGGGTCTTTCTCCGAATTCCATCTCCCTTGTTCTACCTCTCCCCTGCTCTGCCCAGCTGGACTTTGCCCTTCCCCAGTTTCTTCCACAGCCAATGGAGCCACACTCCCACTCCCTATCAGCTGCTCGGCCTCCCCCTCTGAATCAGATTCTGACAGAAGCATCACACCTTCCTTGCCACCGTTGTTAAGCGAATCACAGCAATAGTTAATTTAGTCCCACAGTTCTTAAATGAATCCTGCTTCCCCCATTGACTTTGCTTGCCAGATGGTCACAAAAGAGGATCACGTGACCCCGGGACACTGCAACAGTCATAAAGACGAGTTGGCTGCCAAGCGCCTGAATTTTGATCATGCTGCAAGCAGTTTTAAGTGTGGAAAACAGTCCTTAAGTCGCATTTCTTCAGTGCCGTTTGAACAGTCACTAAACAAATAGTTGTAAATTGAGGACTGATAATTTAATCAGGAGGAACCCTTGTCTTTGTTTTCCAACAAATTGCTGACCGAGAATTGAATTGGGAGGTGGGGGGAAACACTTGATAAATTACAACTGTCTTAAATGGGGTTTTGAACCTTGGCCACTTTAAGCCAGGCGGACTTCAACTCCCAGAATTCCCCAGCCAGCTTAGCTGGCTGAGGAATTCTGGAAGTTGACGTCTGCCTGGCTTAAAGTGGCCAAGGTTCAAGACCCCTGGTCTTAACAATTATTCTTCATCAACCGGTTATTCTAATAATTTGGTAGGGAATCTTTATGTGCATCTCTCTTATTTTTATTTTTTCTTCCATGTTTCCCTCAGGGTTGGCGTATGCATCACTGGCTGCCGTTCCTCCAGTCTTTGGCCTGTATTCTTCATTTTATCCCGTCTTTCTGTATACGTTTTTTGGAACTTCCAGACATATATCAATAGGTATCTTAATGAATTCAATGTTTTTTTGTAGTTAGATCAGAGTTTCTCAACCTAGGCCAAGGTTTTTCTGGACTTCAACTCCCAGAATGCCCCAGCCAGCCAGGGAGAAAGGCTGGCTGGGGCATTCTGGGAGTTGAAGTCCACACAACTTCAAGTTGCTATGGTTGAGAAATACTGCTTTAGATGACTTTTGTTCTTGAAAATATAGTAGTGAAATCCTTTCCATCTTTTTAATGTGGACTACTTTTGTTACTCAAGTCAAAGTTATCTGCATAGGTAGTCCTTGACTTACAACCACAGTTGAGCCTAACATTTCTGTTGCAAAGCGAGACAGCTATGAGATGAAATTTAATCTTAAGCTGTTTTACCTCATTTTATGACCTTTTGTGATGACCCAAAGGGGCATGGCACAAAGGCAACACATCTCGCTTAGCGATGGAAATTCTGGGCTCCATTGTGGTCATAAGTCGACGACTACCTGTAACCCCCTGACTTCTCGCGCCTCACCCTCTCACAGGAACTTTTGCTGTCATCAGCCTGATGATTGGCGGTGTGGCAGTGAGAGAAGCCCCTGATGAATTGTTTGAGGTGATGGGTACCAACTCGACCAACGGGACCGATGCCAGAGATGCCATGCGGGTGAAAGTAGCTGTGGCGGTCACCTTGCTGTCAGGTATCATACAGGTAAGGGTGTGTGTGTGACAGCTGGATCCAGAAGCAGAGTTTAAGTCCTGCTTTCCACTAAGTCAAAATCAGATTTCCCCTTTTTTTGCAATTCAAGATTAGGCTGAATATCTTCCATCAAATGTGAGGTACCTTGGGGCTCCCTGAACTCGTTGGTTTTCCCTCAGACGTTTCACTGATACTGTAACCTAGTTTGGTAATGAAACATCTGCAAGAAAATGACCAAGCTTAGAGAGCGCCAGGGACCTCACGATTCATCCCCGAGCTGAAAATATTCTCTTTGGTCAAGTCCATCAATGCTTTTGTGATGGTTTGAGTGGTGCGGTGGCTTAGAAGTGCTCTCACCTTGCAAACAGAAGGCTGTGAGTTCGATTCTAGATAGAGGCATATATTTCTCTCTCTGGGCACAATGAGAATATATCTGCTGCCAACTCTGTATTGGCAACAGGAAGGGCATCCGGCCAATAAATACTCAGCTCCATTCAGTTGCCTCGACTCCACCCTGATGCCAAGGGATTATGGGTCATTAAATGACAAAGAATGGTAGGTAGTGTAGAGATGTAGACTATGGGATGTAGAGTATGGGAAACGTGTAGGCCAATTATATTATAGACATTGAAATCTAAATTAACCTGTCATTTTATGTCAAAAAAAATAACTTAATTTTCCATTTGAATTGGACAGATTTGCTTATGTTATACAATAGACAACATGGAAAAAGTCATAGAGAAGAACAAAAATACATATATGCACTGGTGGTCACGCTTGGCCTGGACTCTCATTAATCAAATATTTTCTTGTACTCTGTGACTGAAATGTTCTGCTTATTTTCTTGCAAGGAAATTGTGGGGGGAAGGGGGGAAGGGGGAGAAGCAAGCTCTTAGGAATTTGTTTAAAAACCAAAAGTGATGACAGCGACTGTTGCTAGAATATGGCTTCTCTCCCTATCAGTTGTGTTTAGGACTGCTTCGTTTTGGATTTGTAGCCATTTACCTCACAGAGCCCCTGGTTCGTGGATTCACAACTGCAGCAGCTGTGCACGTATTCACTTCTCAGCTGAAGTATCTGCTTGGGATTAATATCAAACGATTCAGTGGCCCTCTCTCTGTTCTTTATGTAAGTATCTCTGTCTGTACATCTCTCCATCTTTCAATATCTATCTATCTAGCCATTTATCTATTGCTCTGTCGTATCTTATCTGTCTGTCTGTCTATCTATATCTATCTCTACCTATCTCTCGTGCTCCGTATCCATCCCTATCTCTATATATCTATCCATTTATCATTATCTATCTAGTCATTTATCGCTATCTACTAGCCATTTATCTATCGCTCTGTCTGTCTTATATCTTATCTATTCTGTCTCTCTTCTATCTGTCTGAATCTATCTCTGTCTGTCTGTCTATCTATCTATCTATCATCTATCTATCTATCTATCTATCTCTACCTACCTATCTCTCATGCTCTAAATTTATCCCTATCTCTCTATATATATCCATTTATCATTATCTAATCATTTATTGCTATCACTATCATCTATGTCTGTCTGTCTATCAACTACTTACCTACCTCTCTATCCATCCATCTATCCATTGTTGTCTGTCTCTCTATCTAGTCATTTATCTATTGCTGTCTATCATCTGTGTCGCTGTCTATCTGTCCATCCGTTCATCCATCCATCCATCCATCCATCCATCCATCTATCCTATCGGTTGCAAGAATTGAGTGTGTCTAGTTTAATGAAAAGAAGGACTAGAGGTGACATAACAATAGACTTCCAATATTTGAGGGGCTGCCCCAAAGAAGAGGGAGACAAGCTATTCTCCAAAGCACCTGAAGGCAGGACAGGAAGCAACAGATGGAAACTAATCAAGGAAAGAAGCAACCTGGAACTAAGGAGAAATTTCCTAAATGTGAGAACAATTAAACAGTGGAACAGCTTGCTTTCAGAAATTTTGGTACTCCATAACTAAAGGTTTTTAAGAAGGGACTGGACAGCCATTTGTCTGAAATTGTATAGGGTGATCAGTTTGAACGGGGTTGGATGAGATCCCTTCTATCTCTATTATTATTTTTTCATGTAATCCAAGGAGGTGAATTTGTCCAACACACCTTCCTCCTCCTATTTTCCCCACAGCAACAACCCTGTAAGGAGGGTTGAGCTGACAACCCTGGGAGGAGTTGAGGAGGGTTGAGCTGAGAGAGAATGCCTGGCTCAGTTGGTTTTCACGGCTAAGGTAGGACTTGAACTCACAATCTCCTGCTTTCAAGCCTGTCGCCTCAATCACTAGACCAAATAGAGCCAATGGTCTATAGATAGACCACTGGCTCTATCTATAATAGGATGCTTCATTTATTAAGCTACTAGCCGATAATCCGGCATTGCCTGGGTATTTATTTATCCCAATCCTGTATGAGACCGGAAAATCCTGTAGTCGGGACTCACATTATTGTACTGTCTGTCATGCAGCATCACAATTCTTCTACTCCTCCACAAACTATTACCATGGCAGAAGCCATTTTAAGGCACCCCCTTCCCCCGGAGGGGTGTTAGGGTGTCTTAACCCCACAGTATTTGTCATCTGTGTACCAGGTTTGGTTGAAATTGCTTGAGGCATTCCAGAGTTATATAATAATAAAATAAATATAAATAAGATATGATAGAAAGGTTCCTAGCCAATGGGACTTGAAAAGATGGGAATAAGCCAGTAGACTTCAGTTGTTTGGCCCTTGCTTTGGACCACACAATCAATCCAAGGGAATATGGAAGTTGTAGTCATCAGAATTTTGGAAGATTGTTCCTGTCACAATCCCAGAATAACCCAATTGTTTTCTCAAAACCACAGACCAGTTTCTTCAGTGGGTCCCATCCAAAGCATCGGATAGCCCTCATCATAATCCCGAAGACCTCATGGGTTATCTCTCTTGTCTTGCCTTGCCTTTCAGAGTTTGATTGCGGTCTTCTCCAACATCACCAAAACCAACATGGCCACTTTAGTCGTTGGGCTCATCTGCATCGTCCTTCTACTGAGCGGCAAAGAAATCAATGACCGTTTCAAGAAGAAGTTGGTGGTTCCGATTCCCCTGGAGATCATTGTGGTAGGTCCATGATGGCAAACTTATGGTATGCATGCCACAAGTGGCACACAGAGCCATTTGTGCCAGCATGCGAGCCGCAAGCAAATTTATCTCACTGCACATGCACGTGCCTCACCGCTGATTTTTTTTTCCGACTGGTTTGTGGCCTTTTTCAGCCTCCCGGAGGCTTGGAAAAAGCTTCTGCAAGGCTTTTCAGGATGAATTATAGGCCTGTTTCGTCACTTCCTGGAATATTGGAAATGATGAAATGGGCCTATAATTCGGCCTGAAAAGCCTTGTAGAGGCTTTGTTAGGGATAACATTGTTCACCCTAACTGTTTTAGGTGAAATACTAACTATGAATCATAGTTAGTGTATGCAGCTTTAACTGTAAAATAGCAACTGTGGGTGTGGTTATGAAAACCATATAAAAGTAGCAAGGCTACAGCTTGCTCTCTCTCTCTCTGACTTTGATGATCCCTGATTACTGCTTGGAAGCAAGACTGCATTGCTCGAACGGGAGAGACAACGGACTGATTTATGAGAACTGACAATAGGATATTCTACATGGACTTTGCTAACTGAATATCCCTGAATGGACTGACTACATGGTAAATGAATATAGGATTGTTTTTGACTATGCTATAAACTTATACTGGAATAAAACATATTCTTGATAGCACAAGCGTATCTGTTATTTTTACTGTATGTTAATAAACATACAAGCTTAGCTCACTCATTTATCTGTGTGCCTATCTGACTAACGCTGCACATTCTGTTTAGCTTGTCTACCTAACCCTGGTTGGGGAACCCAGGCTTAACAGGCTTTTTCCAAGCCTCTGGGAGGTCGAAAAAGGCCTCAAACCAGCCGATATCAGCTGTGAAGCGCAGTGCAGGTAAGGGAGTGGCGGGAGGGGATTGCACATGCATGCGCAGGGTGTGTGCATTGCATTCTGGGTGCTGGCACGCAAGTGTGTGCACTGGCGTGCACAATTTTTGCCACAGGAATCCAAAAAGATGAGCCACCACTGTGGTAGGTCCTCAACTATAGCTGAACGCAGAACACTCAGAATGCAGAACATAGGACAAGAGACTTGGAAGGGACCTTGGAGGCCTTCTAGTCCAACCCCCTGCTTCAGCAGGAGATCCTTAGACCAGTTTGGACAAATAGCTGTCCAATCTCTTCTGAAAAGCCCCCAGTGATGGAGAATCCATAACTTCTGGGCTCTCATTGTTAGGAAAGTTCTCCTTGGTTCTAGTTTGCTTGGTTAGAAGATAGAGATTAAAAACCGGGTTCCTTCTCTTTCTTTAATTATAGGATTATAGGAAGCTTGCTTACCGTTATTCAGGATACCGTTTGTAAGCATAGCGCTGTCCTTAGAGCTCGAAGCCTTGTTAGAGACCCCGCACACCCACTTCACAGTCTGTTTCTGTTGCTCCCCTTTGGGAGGGGATTTCGAAGTATCTATAGCAGGATTATTAAATTCAGTATCAGGCTTTGCTCCTTATGCCATCCATCCGGTAAACTTTCAGTATTATTATTTTTGCTCCATATACATGTATACATCCGAATTAGACTGTTGTTTCTCTCTGTCATAGAATATATGCAGGTATATGCATAATTTTTTTGGGGGGGGAGTCATGTTTATGTAGTGTACATTGGAGGTGGTGACATTTTGAGAGCTGTAATCCCGGGGGGGATGAGTCTGCCTACCAAAATGAGTTGGACCGGCTGCTTTCGTGGTGTGGAGACAATAACTTGGACCTCAACACCAATAAGACCAAGGATTATAGTGGATTATAGGAGGAACAGATCAGACATCCAGCCCTTGCTTATCCATGGAGACTGAGAGGAGCAAGTGGCCAGTTTTAAGTTTCTGGGTGTTACCCTAAAAAAGACCTGACCTGGGGTGCTCACATTGCAGCCCTGGTCAAAAGGGCCCAGCAGAGATTATACCACTGGGGCTTCTCAGTAAGCAACAACTGCATAGAAAACTGCTTGTGACCTTCTACCGCTACACCATAGAGAGTATCTTAACTCACTGCACCTGTGTCTGGTTTGCCAATTGCACAGTGGCAGATAGGAAAACACTCCAGAGGGTTAATGTCATTGCCCAGAGGATTACTGGCTGCCTTCTCCCCTCTTTGGAAGAGCTTTATAGCTCCCGCTGCCTTAAGAAAGTTCAAAACATTCTCGAACATCCATCTCATCCTGGGAACCCCTTTTTTTGAACTATTACCATCTGACAGATGGTACAGAATAATTAAAAACAAGGACAAATAAACTGAAAAACAGCTTCTATCCCAGGGCAGTATTTCTTTTGAATTATTGCTGTATAGTGCAGTGTTGGTGTAGTGTCGGGGGTTCCCGGTTCAGTGTGTGAAGGGTGAAGGATGTGTGTTTGTGTTTATTTTCATGGTCATGATTTGCACTGAAGATGGTGTTTGATTTTGTTGTACGAGGCGCAATGACAATAAAGTAAACTTAACTAAACTTAAGCAACAAAATTTCATTTTACTGTATACAAATTGGTGTAAAGTGACAATAAAGTTATTCTATTCTAAGCAGGTCAATTTTTCTTCCAAAATTCTTCCAATTGAACGCCAAACATTTTGTTTTGTGTGTGTTGTAAGGTGGTAATCGGCACTGGAGTTTCAGCAGGAATGAATCTGGCCAAAACTTATGACGTTGATATTGTTGGGAACATTCCCAGTGGGTAAGTGCAAGATATATGGAAGGAGGGGGGAGTATTATTGACAGTTCTTGACTTAAAATACAATGGAACCCCAAATTTCGCATTGCGAAGCAAGACAGTTGTTAATGTGAATTTTGCTCCGTTTTACGACTTATCTTGCCACAGTTGTTAAGTGAATCACTGCAGTGGTTTTAAGTTACTAACATGGTTGTTAATGACTCCGGCTTCCCCATTGATTTGGCTCGACAGACGATCACAAAAGGGGATCATGTGGCCCCGGGGGGGGGGGGGGGATGTGACACTGCGACTGTCATAAATATGAACCAGTTGCCAAGCATTCAAATTTTGATCACATGACTACAGGGATGCTGCAATGGTCGTAAAGGTGAAAAACAGTCATAAGTCACATTTCTCAGTTCTGTAGTGATTTTGAACAGTCACGAAACCAATGGTCGTAAGTCAAGGCCTATCTGTATTCTTGGAGCAGGGCTGTGTCAAACTCAATTTCTTTGAGGGCTGCACCAGGGTGGTGTTTGGAATGGATGTGGCCCGGCCCTAGAGATGGTCTTGAGCCAGTTCTTATCGGTTTCTGTAGAACCAGTAGCGGAAATTTTCTGAGAACCGGCAAATCCCTCCTCTGACTGGCCCCGCCCCATCTTTTCTCCGCCTCCCGAATCCTGGCTGATTGGCTGGGTCTTTTTTTTTTTTGCCCTACGCAGGAGAACAGAGCTGGAAAGCAGGCTAGTGAGGTGTGGAAGGAATGGGGATTTTGCAGTAACCATCCCCTGCCATCCCCACCAAGCCACGCCCACCAAGCCACACCCACCAAGCCACGCCCATAGAACCGGTCATTAAAAAAAATTTGAATCCCATCCCTGCTTTACAAGAGCTAGACTTCCTTTGCTGGCCCATCCCTTAAGGTAGAGATAGTTTGATCTCTGGAGCTTACACGTTTCGGTCTGCGTTGACCTCAGAATGAAGAAACCTGGCCCACCTCCACAACCTCAAATGTGAGGATTGTCAATGTGAGAACATCAATGTGAGAATGCCAATGTCGCACCCACCAAGCCACGGCCACAGAAGCATGAGTTAAAAAAACTTGAATCCTACCACTGGTGTGGCCAGGGGGTGTGGTCAGCTTGATGTCACTCGTGTCGGGGCGCCTGTGGGGGGGTCTGAGCACTTTGCCAGAGAAAACAGGCTCCTGAGCTCCATTTTGAGCTGCAATGGCCTCCTGCAACCTTTTGCCAGTGAAAATGAAGTTTGGGTGGGCCGTATGTGGCTCCGTGGGCTGGTCCTTCGCTGTTTCCAGGGTGGCTCTCACAGGCCAGATCTAAACATTCCACAGGCCGGATCCGGGGCCTGGGCCTTGAGTTTGACATGCCTGTCTTAGAACCTCCAAATTAATTTATTTATTTTTTTTGCCCCCCCCCCCCCCCCGCCCTGATTGCTTCTTACAGGTTAATCCGTCCTCAGATACCTGATATCGGCCTCATCACGGTTGTGTTTGTCGATGCCATCGCTATCGCTCTTGTTGGGTTTTCCATGACCATCTCGATGGCCAAAATCTTCGCTCTGAAGCATGGCTACACGGTGGATGGGAATCAGGTAACACTATCATAACCTAGTTGGCAACTCAAAAACAAACATGGGAATACTTTATGAGTTGACACTAAGTTTTTGCTCCTCACGGTCTGGATAAAACTCTGCGGTCGATTAAAATGGGCTCCCAACTTACAACTTACTACCATTGGTTTAGTGACCGTAGTTACAGTGGCACTGAAAAAAAAATGATTTAGGACCCTCATTTCAAACATACAACCTTTGCAGTATCTCCATGGTCATGGGATCAAAATTCAGATGCTTGGCAACTGGCGTGTATTTATGACAGTTGCAATGTCCTGGGGTCATGGGATCCCCTTTTGTGACCTTCTGACAAGTAAAAGCCAATGGAGAAGCCAGATTCGCTTAACAACCGTGTTACTAACTGAATATCATCTTATCCTTATCTCCCCTCCCCTCCCCTCCCTTCCCTCTCCATCTCTCTTCTCTCTTCTCACCTCACTTCACTTTAATCATTTGTGTTCCATCTTTTATCATCATTTATCTTATCATCACCATTTTGAATGGTCACGTGGGAGTTTTGCCACTACTGAGGATAAGTAAATGTGTATAGAGTGATCCATAGGAGGTGAAAAAAAAAGTGGGGGAAAAAAGATCAAGGCCACAGACATGATTGAAATCATGCCCCAAAAGGTTGTGAGCATCTTTTTTCACCCCATGGGCACCACCAAATGAGGGGGTTTCCAGTTAGAAAATGGGGTGTCACACTTGGCCAAATAAACTGCTCTGTTCTGTTCTGTTCTGTTCTGTTCTGTCCTGTCCTGTCCTGTCCTGTCCTGTCCTGTCCTGTTCTTCTCTTCTATATTCTATATTCTATATTTTATTCTATTCTGTTCTAATTTATTCTATAATCTATTCTATATTCTATTCTATATTCTGTTCCATTCTAATCTATTCTATATTCTGTTCTGTTCTATTCTATTCTATTCTATTCTATTCTATATTCTATTCTATATTTTATTCTATTCCGTTCTATTCTATATTCTATTCTATATTTTATTCTACTCCGTTCTAACCTATTCTATATTCTAGTCTATTCTGTTCTGTTCTATATTTTACTATATTGTATTCTATATTCTAGTCTATTTTGTATTCTACATTCTGTTCTATATTCTATATTTTATTCTATTCCATTCCATTCGGGAAATTAATCTTCGTCCATAGTGCTACGTGATTTTCTTTTTCAATTTTTGTTATGTGTTCTTTTCTCGTCCTTTCTATGTTATCCCAGGAACTCATCGCATTAGGCATCTGCAATTCCACCGGATCCTTTTTCCAGACATTTGCTATCACTTGTTCGATGTCTCGGAGCCTTGTTCAGGAAGGCACTGGAGGGAAGACACAGGTGTGCAAAATATTTTACTTTTACAGGACATCTTTCCCTTTGGTTAAAGAGAGGTCTCCTAATGTGGTGTCCATCCAATATAGAGAGTTACATTTGGATGCTTGACAACTTGATTCATATTTATGACGGTTGCAGTGAGATTTATGCAGACGTGTGATTTCCCCCTTCTGACATACAAAGTCAATGGGGAAGCCAGATTCACTTAAACTGTGTTGCTAACTTGACAACTGTGGTAATTTACCTAACAGCAGTAGCCAGAAAGTTCGTAAAACGAGGCCGATATCAACAGCCTTCTTGTGTAGCCATGGAAATTTTGGGCTCAATTGTGCCCGTAAGTCGAGGACTACCCGTACACGGGATTAATATTGAAAATTATCAGATTTATCATCTGAAGAGCTGAATCATTCTAGATCTTATTCTTCCTAAAATGTTTGATTTTTGTTCAGATTGCAGGAACTCTGTCTTCAATCATGGTTTTCCTGGTGATCATTGCCATTGGTTATCTCTTTGCACCTTTGCCACAGGTAAGCCTCCTCAGGGTGTCTAAATCAGCAGAATTAAAAGTCCTGTTGGACTTATCCATTGTATAAGGTGCTATGACAAAGAGCCATGGTGGCACAGTAGTTAGAATACAGACTAATTCTGCTGACTGCCAGCAGTTCAATTCTGACCAGTTCAAGGTTCAAGTCTAAATACTATTGCTACTCCTTCCTTCCTTCCTTCCTTCCTTCCTTCCTTCCTTCCTTCCTTCCTTCCTTCCTTCCTTCCTTCCTT
>BLBF01000022.1:10672384-10683406 GCA_015471245.1 Laticauda colubrina | reverse complement strand
CTTCCTTCCTTCCTTCCTTCCTTCCTTCCTTCCTTCCTTCCTTCCTTTCTTTCTTTCTTTCTTTCTTTCTTTCTTTCTTTTCTCCCTCTCTCCCTCCCTCCTTTCTCTCTTCTTCCCTTTCTCATTCTCCCTGGTGGCACAGTGGTTAGAATGCAATATTGCAGGCTAATTCTGCCATCAGCCAAGTGTTGGATTCTGATCAGCCTTCCATCCTTCCAAGGTTAATAAGATGAGGACCCTGATTGTTGGGGGCAAAATGCTGACTCTGTAAACCGTTTAGAGAGGGCTGTAAAGCATTATGAAGCGGTATGTAAGCAGGGGTGGGCTTTAAAAATTTTAGCAACAATTTCTCTGCCTGGTTGCTGGGTGGGCATGGCTGAATTGGCCTCCTGCACCACAGGTTGGGGGGGACGTTTTTGCCCTCCACGGGCTCCAGAAACTTTCCTTGAACCTCAGGGGGGGTGTGAAAACGGCTTCCCCTGGGCTCCGGAGGCTTTCTGGAAGCTGGAAACGGGCCCATTTCCAGCCTTCCTGACTGCTGGGAGGCCCGTTTTTCACCCTCCCTGAGTCTCTGTGCACACCCTGCACTTACCTGCATCCAAAATGGGCCACGTGGGGACTTCTGGGAGGGAAAGGGAGTAGCGGGCAGGGCCAGCCAGGAGTGGGATTTGGGGTTCTCCAAACTATGCAGAATCTTAGTTAGGGGCTCTCCCAAACCCCTGACGAACCCCCAGCAGCCCACCCCTGTATATAAGTCTTAAGTGCTATTGCTACCTGTGTCTGTTAAACATAGTTTTCTTAACTGCTTCATATTCTCAGAGTCTGGTCGCCCCCATCATAGGTTATTAATTTTGGATATTTTATCTTGCGTCCTTTTCTCTGGCTGATCTCCATAAACAACACCAGCTTTGTCTAAAGTTCTTTTTGAATACAGGAAGTCCCCAGGCTAAGAATTCCTCAGTTACAGATGACCCATGGTTAAGAACAGAGCCTGTTGTACCAAAATTTGAGTTAAATACCCAGTAATTCAGGTCCAATTACAGAATGCTACTTATATCACAATACTGTCACAGCTCACATACAAATTTAACTTAAGGAGGGACTTTGAGAACAAAACATGTTCAAGTGGGGATTCCCTGTGTCCTTAATTACAATGAATATATTTTATTCTGGTGCACACATCCGATCCTAGAAAGCATTTGTAATTGACAGATTTAAACTAGTTTGTTAGCAAGGAAGAACAGAACATTTCAGGCTAACTTTGAAAAAGACAACAACTAGGAAAGCTGCCATCCAAAGACAGCCAAAAAATATTGCTGGTAATTGTCATAAAAGCATCTAATTAGTTTCTGAGAAATGTGTGCCTGGAAGATCAAAGTTACTTCTGTTTGCATGAAGGCTTACTCTTATTAGGTTTGCAATGTTCTTTTAAAAAGACATGCATTGCTTATTCAAAATTATGTTCTTTTTTTTTTTAAAGCATGCACATATAGATAGATGCTGTGATGACCCAAAGGGGCGTGGCACAAAGGCAACACAGTCAGATAATCAGTAGGAGTCCCCTTATTAGCTCCAACTTTTCCCCCAATGTCCTGGTTACCTTCTGGCTGGAGAAAAACTCCCAGGAACAGCCTTTGGCTGCAGAGAATCAAGTCCAAAGTGTGGTAAACAAAAACTGTAACTATAAGTCCAGTCAAGGCAAGATAAGGTAATTAGTCTGGCAGGGCAAGAGAAGGAATTCTAGATGTGAACGAACGGCGCTAATTCACCCCGGTTGGGAGGATGCCAGGAAAGCAGATAACCAAAGTCAACACAAGATAAACTCAAGTTTGTTCCCAACAGACGCTGCACTCAGCTTGCTTCTCTTTTAAACTCTCATTCCCAGGTGTGGCTAATGAAGGGAATCAGGGCCCTTTCCTCCCCCGTAAGCCAGACAACCCACATTGCTCTCTCCTCGTTCCTCCTTGCGTGCCCTGGGATGAAGAGGGGGCGGGCTTGGGTCTTCCTCAGAAATCTCTCTCCCTTGTTCTACCTATTCCCTGCTCTGCCCAGCTGGACTTTGCCCTTCCCCAGTTTCTTTCACAGCCAACGGAGCCACATTCCCATTCCCTGTCAGCTGTTCGTTTTCCTCCTCAGATTCAGACTCCGACAAGGGCATGACAGATGCTTAGAATGGGTTTTAAATGAATTCAGAAAAGAAATCATATTATTCTCAAATTATTTTCCTAGACTGTGCTGGCAGCCATTGTCATGGTCAATCTGAAAGGCATGTTCAAACAGTTTGCAGATATTGTCCACTTTTGGAGAACCAGCAAAATCGAACTGGTGAGTGATTCCGTGCCCCTCCGCTTCCTTTCTTCAGCTTTTCACCTCTGCCGGTAGTCCTTGACTTACAACAGTTCACTTTAGTGACCGTTCGAAGTTACAATGGCACTGAAAAAAAGCAACTTAGGGCCATTTTTTTCACACTTAACGTTGGCCTTCGCAGCCTTCTCCATGGTCACATGATCAAAATTTGGCCGCTCACCAACAGATTCATATTTATGATGGCCACGGTGTCCTGGGGGAGGGTCACATGGTCCCCTTTTGCAACTTGGCAAGGGGAATCCAGATTCACTCAACAACTGTATGAGTAATTTAACAAGGGCAGTAATTCGTTTAGTCACGATGGCAAGAAAGGGGCCGAACCAGGGGCGGGCTGCTGGGGGTTCGCAGAGGTTCAAGAGAGCCCCAGCTAAGATTCTGTGCAGTTCAGAGAACCCCAGGGGTGGGATTCTAATTTTTTAACAACTGGTTCTGTGGGCGTGGCTTAGTTGGTGGACATGACTTGGTGTCATGTGGGTGGACGTGGCTTGGTGGTCATGTTATTGGCTGGGCGTGGCCAATTCAACATCACTCACATCAAGGCATGCATCTCCTCGCCTGGCCTCTCATGACTGTGAGGATGCTGCAACAGTCGTAAGTGTGAAAAATGGTCATAAGTCACTTTTTCAGTGCCACTGTAACTTTGAATGATCACTCCACACAAGCAAAGTACCAGCAAAGGAGGGGAAAAAATCTCCAGAGAAGTTCCTGAGACAGGAAGTCTAGTCCTGCCAAGAATGAAATAAGGGTTAACAGAGAGGCAGTTTCTGTAAGCAACACCAGAATGTTTCCTTCCTGCCTTCCTTACAGGATTAGACCAGTAATTTCTTCTAACAACTGGTTCTCCAAACTGCTTATAGTCTTAACAACCGGTTTTAGAGAATAGGTGCAAACTGGTAGAATCCCACCCCTGGAGAACGTCCAAACCCAACTCCTGGCTGGTCCCACTCACCCCACCAGGAGTCCCCACATGGCCTGTTTCGGTTGGAGGTAAGGGGAGGGCACGCATGGAGGCTCAGGGAGGGCAAAAAACAGGCCTCCTGGAAGTTTGGGAAGGACGGAAATGGGTCCATTTCCAGCTTCCACAGAGCCTCTGGAGCCCAGGGGAGGCCATTTTGGCCCTCCCGGAGACTTGAGAAAAGCCTCCTGAACCCGGGGAGGACGAAAGCCGTGGTGCAGGAGGTCAACTAGGCCACACCCACCATGGCCACGCCCACCCAGCAACTGGCACAGAACCCTTTGCTGAAAAAATTTGAAGCCCTCCTGTGGGCAGAACTCACTTAACAAATGGCTAATGGAATGTGCAGAAATGAGTAAATTGACATTAGCAATTAGAGAGCAAGAAGATAAAGAATATTATAAAATGTGGGATTTATTTTACCAATGGCTAGATAAAAAATAGGGAAATAAAATATAATATAAATATAACATTATAGTAAAGATAAGACAATGTAATGATATGTTATCACTGATTATAATGGAATGAATGATATTATGTACTAGGTTATGTAATAGCTGAGATTTGCTCGAAAAGAATGATGTGAATTTATAATTAAAGTCTAATAAGGTCTTAACAACAATAACAGTATAATATGTATAGTTGATATATATATATATAATGTGAATTGTAATTTAAATGTAAAAGGGAAAGTCTGTTGATATTGTGCACAAGAAATATGTACCAATCGACACACTGTACAATGGAAAGATGCTTTTATTTGTTGTTTTATGTTTGTGTTTGTTTATGTTTGTTGTCAAAAAAATAAAAAAATGGAGAAAAAACAACAACAAATGGCTTATTTAACAACAGGAATTTTTGTCTCAATTATGGTTGTAAGTTGAGGATGACCTGTGTTGCTGATTGGATGATTCCTTTCTTTCGATTCTTTTATTTTAGGCAATTTGGATTGTAGCTTTTCTCGCCTCAGTTTTTCTGGGCCTGGACTACGGCTTACTCACATCGATCACTTTTGCTGTGATAACCATTGTCTACAGGACCCAAAGGTACAGTTTACTTTGAAACAGCATATGAAACAATATTCTTTGCTTTGTTTTTATGTTCCTCCCCCCACTCTTATTTAACTTATTTCATTTATTTAATCTAATTCAGCCTTGATCATGAGTAACTCAGTTCCTAACACAGGTTAGTCCTCAATGTATGGCCAAAATTGAGCCCCAAAGTTTAGGTTGCTAAGTGAGACATTTTGTTAAATGGGTTTTGTCCCACTTTATAACTTTTAAGTGAATCACTGCCATTGTTAAGCTAGTGATATGGTTAAATGGATTCGCCTTCCCTGTTGATGTTGCTCATCATTGGATCACAAAAGGAGATCTTGTGACTCTAGGAGACTGTGACCCATCATAAATGTGAGTCGGTTATCAAGCATCTGAATGTAAACCACATGAATATGTGGATTCTGCAAAGGTCATAACTGAATAAAGGTCGTAAGTGATTCTATTTAGTGCTGTCATAACTTTGAACTGTTGCTAAATGAACTGTTGTAAGTTGAGGACTTCCTGCACCTCTTTCCTCATCTTATTTCATTGATGCTGTAGATTGAAATTGACTTTCAGATGGCTCATCAACTTTTAAAACTATCAAAATCAGGGAGGATAATAAGATGCCATTAGCATGGGTGAGAGAAACAGATTTTTGGCTCCTGATTCTAATAGATTAGAATTAGAATTCTTTATTTTAATATTTAATTAATATTAGTATTTTAATAGAATAGAAAATAGAATTAGGAATAGAATAGAAAATAGAATAGAATTAGGAATAGAATAGAATTAATAGAATAGAATAGAATAGAATAGAATAGAATAGAATAGAATAGAATAGAATAGAATAGAATAGAATAGAATAGAATAGAATAGAATAGAATTCTTTATTGGCCAAGTATGATTAGATACACAAGGAATTTGTCTCCGGTGCATAATCTCTCAATGTTACATAATCAGCTGACAATTAAAGTTACCACCTAAATGATAAGCCTTCCTGAACTATTGTTACTCTAAATTCATGCCTCTGTTTCGGCATCCGTGTCTTGCAAGGTAGATTTTTAATTTAGTACCTGTCCTGTAAAGGCTTTGTTACATAACCACTTTATTTTGTTTGCAGAAGGTTGCTTGCTTTTTTTCTTGATCAATGAGTCATGTTCAAAGCAGTAGAACTTGTTTCAATAATGAAGATAAACTTTGGACATGATCATTAAAGTGAACAGGGTTGGTTGGTTGGTTTGGTTTTTGAAAAAATATTTCTTTATACCCTGTTTCCCTGGAAATACGACCTACCCTGAAAATAAGTCCTAGCTAGATTTTTTACATGTGCACCCAATATGAGCCCTCCCCCGCCCAAATAAGCCCTAATTAAGATCCCATGGGTAAAATTAAGCTAGGGTAGGGATGGGGTGGTGGTGGAACTTCCCTACTACTTACCTTTGGACAGTTGTAGCCAGGCCTCGCACACCCCACCACCTGCCTTGCCGGCCCATTTCTTCTGCAACCAGCAAGGCTTTCCTGAAGGCCTCTGTCACTGATAACAAAGCTCTGGATCGATCCAGAGCTCTGTTATTGGCTGCAGAAGCCTTCAGGAAAGCCTTGCCCGCTGCAAAAGAAGAAGTTTCTGAGGGCCTCTGTCAGCGAAAAGGAGGCTGGGGGCAATGCGCATAAGTAGGGTTAGTCAGCGGATGACATCCCCCGAAAATAAGACATGGTGCCTTTTTGGTGGAAAAAATATATATGAGATAGAGTCTTATTTTAGGGGAAACACAGGTAATTCTGCCATGTGCCAGCTGCATGTGATTATCTTAACTTCTCCAATAGGAACGGTTATAATGCAAATAACGCATTGTATTTCTATAATTTTCTTTTTTTCCCCACAGTCCCCAATATAGAATCCTTGGCCCAATTCATAACTCAGACATTTATTGTGATGTGGAACTGTATGAAGAGGTAAGAGATTTGGAACACTTGGAGACTCAAAAAATTAATGTCTTCCGTTAAAAACGGGGTGGAACCATAGGATCCCAGGCGGAATCTCCCTTGCACTCTTGTCTTAACCAGTTAGGTTCATGAAAGAAAAGGTACTTTCAGGAATCCTGAATAGATTGATTGGGTTGAACTAAAGCTAGGAAGAAGAGCAACCGGAAGTGGAAAGTTTCTTCAGAAGATCGAAAGCTTTCCAGATTAGTAAGATTTCAGATTTCATCTCAGAGCCTTTCCAGATCAGTAAGGTTAATCGTACTTCAGAGTTCATTGCAGAAGGTTTCCAGATCAGAAAGGTTGATTCATGCTTCAGAATCCATCTTAGAAAGTTCCCAGATCAGTAGTCATTCCAATGACTAGAACATAGTTGAGCGGTCTGTCAAAAAGGAAAAGAAAAAAAAAAGAATTTTGTGCAAATTTGGAGTCACGGAAGACAACATTTGGAAGGCAACAAATCACAGAAGGCAACATTTGCAGCTGCCAATTAACTTAGGAGGAAGCATTGCCAGAATTAGGGGGAGAGTGGAAAGGAAAATATGTTTTACTGGATAGAGCAAAAGTCACAGCGTTTTAGGATTGTAAAAATGCAATCCTATTTTTAATGCATAAAAACAAGGGAGGGAATTCCATTTTTCCCATTTTCCTGTCTGCCCGACCCAGAAATTACACCCATGCAACTTTTGTGTCAAGAAAAATAGTCCAGTATATTATTAGATTTAAGATGGAATTTACTGAATAATGAAATAAAAGTATGTGATAAAATTGCAAATGTGACAGATAAAATTATAAAGGTATAATGAATTTAGAATTTAAAAAAAATGAGTGCTAGACTATAGAATAAGATATGAAAACATCTATAGAAAAAGGAATTAAGTTAAGAAATAAATTAAAAATGGATTTAATAAGTGTAAAGAAAATAAGAATAATGGAGAAAATTTACTAGAAAATGGAAGTAATGATATGATATAGAATTGAATGTGAAAGATAAATGTGTGTTAAGATCATGTTTTGGTCATGTATTGAAGTGTAAAAACCTAGAACCATGTGGTTCACTGAAAGAGATGTTTTTAAAATATAAAATTAATAAAAAAATATTACAAAAAGAAAGAAAGAAAAATAGTTCAGTAGAAACACTTAATTTTTTATTTTTGAGACAGCAAGACTGACATCCAGTACATTTTGTAATCGCCTGCTTTTCGGAGGTAAACAAGTAGTTATTCTTGCAGGGTGTGATGAATTTAATGCAATGGAAACTTAACCAAGAAACGCTTTATTCTTTGTTTCAATTCTACTCCCATTTAGGTAAAAGAATGCCCTGGGATTAAAATATTCCAGGCAAATGCACCGCTCTATTTCGCCAACAGTGAGTTATTTACCAGCGCATTGAAAAGAAAGGTAAAGGAATTTCCTTTTTCCTGGTTAGACAGTCCACTGTCAAATTTCATAGGCAAATTGTACAAGTCAATTCATGAAATGGATTTTTGTTGGGCTCTAGAATTACAATCCTTTTTTTTTTTTTTTTGGGGGGGGGGGGGTGACAGAAAGGTTGTGGTCTTCTCAATCTTTAAAAAACACCCCGGATTGTATAGAATTAAGACCACCATTTCTATTTAAGATGCTAGTTTTATTCTTCCACAGTTTTTTTAAAATGAGACAAAGAAGGATGGCGATACTCAAATATTTTATGATTTCACCTGCAGTTTAAAGTGGTACAGTCCAGTACAGGTAGGCTCGACTTACGATCACAATTGAGCCCAAAATTTCTGCTGCTAAGCGAGATAGTTCTTAAGTGAGTTTTGCCCCATTTTATGACCTTTCTTGCCATCTTTGCACTTATTAAGTTAGCAATGCGGTCATTAAGTGAATCCGGCTTCCCCATTGACTTGGCTTGTCAGAAGGTCACAAAAGGGGATCACGTGATCCCAGGATGCTATGACTGTCGTAAATACGAGCCAGTTTCCAAGCCTTTGAATTTTGATCATGTGATCCCAGGGATGCAGCAATGGTTGTGTTAAAAACAGTCATAAGTCACTTTTTTCAGTACCTTTGTAACGTAGGAAAGTCACTAAATGAAAGCTTCTATGTCGAAGACCACCAATGTACTATGTCATCTTTTAATTAATCCCTTGTGGGGCGGAGTCTGAGCAACTGAATGGAGCTGGCAGAGTGTTTTACTGGCCAGATGCCCTTCCTGTTGCCAGTGCAGAGTTTTGTTCAGCAGACATATTCTCAGTGTGCTCAGAGAGAGAAATATCTGCCTCTACCTAGGATCGAACTCACAGCCTCCTGATTGTGACGCGAGAGCTCCAGCTCTAGGCCACCATACGGTGTGGCCAATGATACTTTGAACTGAGTCAAGGATCATTTTACTAGGACCGTGATGCCAAACCTATGGCAAGCATTGCCACAGGTGGCACACAGAGCCATTTGTGCCAGCATGCGAGCTGCAGGCAAACTTACCTCACTGTGCATGCGTGCCCCTCACAGCTGATTTTTGGCAGGCTTGAGGCCTTTTTTGGCCTCCCAAAGGCTTGAGGAAGGTTTCTGTGGTCTTTGCAGGCCGAAAACTAGCCCCGTTTTGTCACTTCCTGTTTTTCCGAAAATACTGAAAGTGAAGAAATGGGCCTAGTTTTCAGTCTGCAAAGTCTGCAGAAGCCTTCCTCAAGCCTCTGGGAGGCTGAAAAGAGCCTCAAACCAGCTGAAAATCAGCTGTGAGGCACAGTGCAGGGAAGGAGGTGATAGGGTGGGTGGGTGGGGATTGTACGTGCAGGCATAGGGAGGCATGGCACATTGCCTTCTGGTACTAGCACGCGAGCATGCAATTGTGCGCATAATTTTTAGCACAGGAGGTTAGCCACCACTGTACTACCGTGTTTCTCCAACAATACAGCCTCCACCAATAGGAAGCCCCACCATGTTTTATTGACATAAAATCAAATGAAGCCCCTCCCCCCAAATTAAGGCCCATATTAAACATGCGAAATAAGGGGGGGAATGGCGGGAGGGGGGCTTGCATTTAGGAAGTACTTGCTTGCCTGGATATGGTGCTCGCTGGGCTGAAGGGACCCGCACGTCAGAGGCGTGCAGTGTAGGGAGGTCGGAGAGGAACCAAAGAGGCCTCGGGAGATTCACCTCCCCACATGGGGTTGGGCTGCCCTCTCGAGCAGGGGAGGCTTTGTTGTAGTAGGGTGTTGTTTTTAAAATAATTCGCTTTACCTTCAAAGGCAAAGGGAAGGCGGTGATGGGAGCACCTGAAGCCAAGTGTCTCCTCAGGGCTCTGGTTGCAGGGAAGATCCCTGACTGGTCACACGTGGCTGCGTCAAATGCCGTGGCGTTCCTCTTAACGCCGTAGCAGCAAGGGAGAAGGGAAAACAAAGGTGGCGGAAGGTCTCCCGAACATCCAAGCTGTCGTCATCCACCCACCTGAGGATGCAAGGGGGAAGGAAATTAAGTCACCCCTGAAAAGACGGCCTTGCCGTTTATTGGGGGGTCAAAAAAAAAAAAAGGCCCGGCCTTATTATGTGAGAAACATGGTAGGATATCCAAAACCTCTTTGCTTTTCTAAATCAGACTCCCATTTGCAACAGACATGAATGATCAACATTGTAAGTCAATTGACCTCATTAATCGTTTTAATACAGTAAAGCTGTTAGCAGCTTTCATGAATTAAAGATATTCATTCAGGGGCACTATTTTAGCACACAGATGTATAGAAGGATCGTATTTTAAAGGTTCACCTTTTTATTTTGTCAGCAGCCTATTGGTGTTAATCTTGCTTTTTTTTGTCCAAGGTAAGCTAAAGCTTCATGAGATTTTCCTTTCTTTCTGGGGTAGACTGGCGTGGATCCTTGTAAAATATTGGCAGCCAAGAAAAAAGCACAAAAGAGACATGCAAAGGAACTAAAGCGACTGGACGAACAGCAGAAGAAAGCAGTTTTGAAGATGGTAAGTTTGAAACGCTTCGGGGAAGTACAGAATAACAGCTTGGATTTGTCTGCTAAGAGATTTGTACTGATAAAGGAGAATATTTGTATCTGAAGGTTGAAATGAGAGATCCTTGGTACTCTCTGTGGTTGGTGGTTTCCTTGTAGACATTTCGTTACCCAATTAGGTAACGTCATCAGTGCTAGTAAGGAATGAGGTTTGTTCTCCATTTATATACTGGTGGCTCTTAGTTTATATAGTAGTGGTTTGTTTTCAACTGGGAAATCGTGACTGTCCTAGACCAATTCCTGGAAGTCTGACAAATTGAGCATTGAGAGTGAAGAAGAGACAATCAATAGGGCAAAAAGGGAACAAAAATTCCCTCAACCCTGTTCAACTATTACAAAGTCTGGGCTATATTACTGTTAATCTTGTCATCATTCCTTATCATCCATCCCCTCCCACTTGTGACTGTATGACTGTAACTTTATTACTTGTATAATTACGATTTATATTGACTGTTTCCTAGTACGATTGATTGCTTATTGTACCCTCTGACTCTCATTAAGTGTCGTTCGTACCTTATGATTCTCGACTCCTGACGAATGTATCTTTTCTTTTATGTATACTGAGAGTATTTACACCAAAACAAATTCCTTGTGTGTCCAATCACACTTGGCCAATAAAGTGTTCTGTTCTGTTCTATTCTATTCTATTCTATTCTATTCTATTCTATTCTATTCTATTCTA
>BLBF01000022.1:10655937-10672374 GCA_015471245.1 Laticauda colubrina | reverse complement strand
TATTCTATTCTATTCTATTCTATTCTATTCTATTCTATTCTATTCTAAAAGAGCAAAATAGCCCCCTAATCCTAAACATAACCCTAATCAACACCCAGATGCGCATATGTTAACTCTAGATTAACATTAGACTAACAGTGAAGAAGTAAACAAGGAAACAACAAACAGCCCAACTCAAGCACCTCCCACCAACATTCCCACCAACACTGACAGGGCAAGTCACTAAGAATGTAAACCGAGAGCAAAGTTCACTCCCTACTAGCACTGATGTTGTAACCTAGTTTAGTGCCTGAAAAAAAACCCTAACATCCAAGCTCAGAGAGCATCAAGGAGACCCCTTCAGAAATATGAGACACTTCTAGACAATTGCATTGTATGGAAAAATGTGTGCCTTCTCGGTGGGTTAGCCTGTGAATTGTGACTAGCACACTTCTTATTATTCACAAACGCTATTTTCAGCATTCTTGGGAACTTTCTGGATGGAAATCAAACATGAATATAAAATCCTCGATTTTGTATTCAGAGCTTTGTTACCAAGTTTGGTAAAAGATGTCCTTGGTAGGAGTGCTTTTGAGGTAGGACTAGACGTTGCGATTTCGTAAAGGGCTTCAAATTTCCACCTTCTCCAAATTACACAAATTCCTAGCATTTTTTTCTGTTGCGGAGAAAACAGGCCAGAAAACATTTCTTGTCCCAACTGAAATCTGGAAATAAAATGTTGAACACAAGATTTCCAGTCCTAATCCTCTGACAGTTGCCTTAAATAAATGAGATTTTTGAGAGTGTATGACATTATAACAGTTCATATTTTATTATTTGACAGAAAGTTGAGGAAAGGCCAATATGAAGAATGTCTTAATCTCTTCATATAATCAGAGAAAAAGAGCTAAGGAAAAAATGATTTTCTCTTGTAAATGTATGTACAAGTTTGCCCAAAACTCTACTCTCTGCACTTAAGATTGTACAATTAATTTGTGTTTAATTGTCCTCCATCCAAGACGAATAATGTCAAAGATAGGCTTATTCTGGAGATGAATCTATTATACTTAATTAAACAACTGATCAGAGATGGTGTTAAGAAGCAAACTTAGATATTTGATCCCGAATGAATTACTTATTTAACTTTGGGAATGATTCAGGATAGATAAGATGCTGTGGTAAACATTCCCTGAGTGAATTACAATAACAGTTTGCGGAGAGTTTTGAAACTTTTCTTTTGTTTTAGTATGATTATTCTTCCTGTTAATTACTTTGTCACCAATATATAGGAGACAGGTCAATAATTTGCACCTAGATTTAGTAGTTAAAGAGGGTTGTTTGGTGAGGAGTCAGAACCAATGTAGCAATATATTAAGCAGTATTCAACTAGAGAGGTTACTAATAATATAAAATATAGAATATAGAGAATAGAATAGAATAGAATAGAATAGAATAGAATAGAATAGAAAATAAGAGAGTTGGAAGGGACCTTGGAGGTCTTCTAGTCCAACCCCCTGCTTAGGCAGGAAACCCTATACCATTTCAGACAATTGGGTATCCAAACTCTTCTTAAAAACTTCCAGTGTTGGAGCATTTACAACTTCTGGAAGCAAGTAACTCAGGGGTGGGATTTTACTGGTTCGGACCGGTTCTATATAACCGGTTGTTATAATTCTGCGCAGTTTGGAGAACCGACAAATCATGCCGCTGGCTGGCCCCACGCCCAGTCAGTCCTTATTGCGCATGCGCAATATCACATGCATACCCGACATCGCTCCCCACCCAGTCACTCTTTAAGGTATTTTTTTTCCCTGCCGATGATCAGCTGTTCAGATGATCAGCTGTGCTGGAATCCCCCTCACTGTCTTACTGCCTTGCCCAGGAGGCAAAAAGGGGAGGACTGAGGGGATGCTGTGCCACCCCCCATGCTCTGTTTTTTGCCTTCATGGGCCCAGGGAAGCCTCCTGGGAGCAAAAATGCCCTCCAGAAGGCTTCCCTGAGGCCCAGGAGGCAAACAAAAAACAGATGGGTGCTTGCTTCAAAAAAAGAAGCCACACCCACCCAGTCACATGGCCACACCAACCTATCAACATCAACAGAAAGAGTTAAAAAATTAAGTTAAAAAATTTGAATCCCACCCCTGGGCAAGTTGTTCCACTAGGTAATTATTCCTACTTTCAAGAAATTTCTCCTCAGTTCTAGGTTGCTCCTCTCCTTGATAAGTTTCCATCCATTGCTTCCTGTCCTGCCCTCAGGTGCTTTGGAGAATAGCTCCCTCTTAAGCCCCTGTCCCACTGCACCAACGGATGCAAAGAGGATTTAAAACGTTAAAAAACGTTGGAAAACGCTATGCATCCGTTGTGTACTCATTGCATACGTGTTTCATATGCTCTATCCGTCAAGCATCCGTCCACTGTGATTTCATCCGTGCAAGAAGTTTTGAGCTGCACAAAACTTTGTGAACGGATGAACTTTCCGCTGTGCACGATGTAAATCCGTGATATACGAGCAACAAATGTTCTATGTCCGTTTATCATCCGTTAAACATCCGCTGTATCCTCTCTGCATCCTCTGGGCATCCTCGCAACTCACATCCACTGCAGCTGAAAACGGAAAGAGGGAGGAAACAAAAGGTACACCGAACGTCTACACAGCGTTAGTAGCACGGAAATAGAAAGGATGTGTTTGCATCCGATATACATCCTCTAGGCTTCCATGAACATCCCTTTAACATCCCCACTACATACTACCCATGTCCGTTCTTTTTTCTTTCTTTTCCGTTCTGTTTATGCAAATTTTTGCCACTTTTTGGAGCGGATGACAACGGATGGAGCACCCCCAAAATTTTGTTCGTCCGCTGTGTCCTTTTTGCAATACGTTTTGCATCCATCGGCCAGTGGGACCTAGCCTTTAATATGTGCATATGTGGTGTTTGGGGTTTTTTTAAATGCTCTTCTTTTAATGTTTTGACTGTTTTGTGTTCTTTGTCTCTTTTTGTCCTTGTTTGTGTTTCTTTCTGTTCTTTTTGTATTTTATATTTTTAATCTTGTCTTGAAACAAAATCTATATATAAATATATATAGACAAATGATGTAGACCACAGCATGAAACACGAAGTGATGCAAGATGAAGTTTCACTTAACGGGAAATTCTCAGCGGCCGAAGCAACTCCGCAAGACTCCTCTCCAGAGGAACTGGAACATTTTGTGATACCAGGAAGCAACATCCACTCCATCATTCTCGATTTTTCACCCGTTAACTTTGTGGATTCAGTTGGAGCCAAAGCCCTTCAGTCAGTACGTAGTTTTGATCGCTCTTTCTGACAATAAAACATCTGTTGAATTTTGTGCTATTTCTTGCACCCAGAGGAGAAGCGGGCATGTTTAATTTATTTCCTTGTGTGTACGTTTCATCAGATTTAAATTCCACCTGTCATTATGGAGTTTAAGCATACACAACACCTTTGCCTATCTATAATAATAATAATCATCTGTAAAGTAGCTTTCACTGAGAGAGAATGGAATTCAAATTAAGAATAGAATAGAATAGAATGGGGAATTGAGTGAGAATAGAATAAAATAAGAGAATAGAATAGAAAATAGACTAGAAAATGTGGAATGGAATTAGAATAGAAGAATCGGGAATTGAATTGAAATGGAATTGAATTGAATAGGGAATTGAATGAGAATATAATTTAATAGAATAGGGAATTTAATTAGAATAGAATAGAATAGAATAGAATAGAATAGAATAGAAGTGAGAATAGAATAGGGAATTGAATGATAATAGAATAGGGAATTGAATGAATAGAATAGAATAGAAAAGAATAGGATAGGATAGAATAGGATATGGAATTGAATGAGAATGGAACGGAATGGCAGAGTTGGAAGGGACCTTGGAGGTCTGCTAGTTCAATCCCCTGCTTAGGCAGGAAACCCTCCACCACTTCAGACACATGGTTGTACTCTCTTCTTAAAAGCCTCCAGGGATGGAGCATCCAAAAGTTCTGGAGGCAACTCCTTCCACTGATTAATTGTTCTCCCTGTTGGGAAATTTCTCCTTAGTTCCAGGTTGCTTCTCTCCTTGTTTAGTTTCCGCCTATTGTTTCTTGTCCTGCCTTCAGATGCTTTGGAAAATAGATTGACCCCTTCTTTTTTGTGGGAACTTCCATATCACTACAGGAGGTTTTTTTTTGTTTTTTGTTTGCATAGTTCCTGACAGGATTACACAAAAGAGCTTACTACAGTTCAGTATCTTTTTTTCAAATTTCCCCATGTATGTTGTTTCCTTATGATTTGTCAGAAGAGAAAGATCAGATTCCACACAAAACTGTCCAATTAAAACTGATTTATTGCTAAACGGCCTTGGCATAGGAATCTTCTTAACTACCAGGTAGCATCTGCTTGGAGTTAAATAAGGGTGCACAGAATTCATGGGACTTAATTAGCTTATGACTCTGTAGGGATTCTAGGCTAATCCCTCTTTTGACTCCACTCTCAGACTCCGCCACTACTACTCCTACATCTTTAGCCACATCCAGAGGGGCATCAGGATAAGAAAGAGAGTTTGAGAGATTTAGCGTTGTGTTTCATCTTATTCCTTCCGAATATTTCTAAGACAATTGGAAATCAACTTTAAAAGGGAATTTTACAGCAAATTGGTAAGGGTGGAATAGATGAGCTTTGATAAATCTAGAAATAAGTTATTTTCTTCCCTGTTGCAGATCATAAAAGAATATGAAGAAATTGGTATATCAATTTATATAACCGCCTGCAATGGTAAGTCGGAGTGTGGGTTAAATTTTCCTCCAGTCATGAGGCTGTTAATGTTCTGTCTAGTCTTCTTCAACTTGATGCCTTCCAAAATTACTACTCTTGGATTCCTACTGTGTTTCGCATAAAATAAGGCTGGGCCTTTTTTTTTTTTTTTTTTTTTTGAACCCTGAAAAATGGCTAGGCTGTCTTTTTGGGGGTGACTTAATTCCACCTCCCATGCGCACCCCCACCTAGAGTGCCCCACAGGCAGACTCGCCTCACCAACCAGCCACTTCTATCAGCTCTTAGGAGCGGCCTCATGGCGAGGCGAATCTGCGGGCGAGGCACTCCTAACGGCCAATAGAAGTGGCCTAGTGGTGAGGCGTGGCTGCCCATGGGTTGCTCTAGCTGAGTCTACCCGCGGGGATGCTCCAAACAGCAAGTTCCCCCCCTGCCCTCCCCCCCCCCATATCTCTTCACCTAGCTAATATGATGGGTGGAAGTCCACCACATTGTTTAATCCAGCAACTAAGGTCCTACATCTCACCATGTAGGATAAACCAGGGGTCCCCAACCACCAGGCCCCGGACCAGTACCGGTCCGTGGATCATTTTGTACCGGGCCACAAAGAATGAATAATCATGATTAAAATATATATAAAAATATGTTTTTGCTTCTGGGTGTCTTATTTTGAAAGACAACCACTTCTGACCTTGCCTAACTTCCGTGCCTAACTTCGCGGACCGCATTGCTAAAGCTAAGAAGCCCTTTACTATTGGGGAAGAATTGATTTTGCCGGTCCTTGAAAAAGTGTTTCTGCGTGAAACTGGTCCCTGGTACAAAAAAGGTTGGAGACCACTGAGATAAATTATTCCTTGCAGAACTGGAATTATCAAGTCTGCATTTGTACTGTCCTTGACTTATAACAATTCGTTTAGTGACTTTTCAAAGTTACAACAACAACCCTGAAAAAAGTGAGTTATGACTCTTTTTCACATTTAAGACTGTTGTAGCATCCTCATGGTCACGTAATCAAAATTAGGATGCTTCATAACAGACTCATGTGACCAGCAAAGTCAGTGGGGAAACTAGATTCACTTAGCAATGGTGTTACTGACTTAACAACCCCAGTGATTCACTCAACAACTCTGTTAAGAAAGGTTGCAAAATAAGGCACAACTCAATAATTGTTTCACTTAAGAATAGAAATTTTGAGTTCAATTGTGGTTGTAGATTGAGAACTACCTTAAATATATATTTTACCTGTTTGATGTCTCTCCAAAGAGGGAAGTAATTGTTTTGAAACAGTTTTCTATTTATATTTGTCAACCTCTAACCCCTAAGTATTTCACCTTTTATTCAATCCTAAAACCCGATTTTTTTGTTCAATATTTCACTGTGCTGAGAAGACATATTCTTGATTACCATTGTTGTTTTCCATTTGTTTATTTTGAAACCTGCCAAAAGTCCCAAACTCATTTAATTTCCTCATCAAATATTTTATATTGGTGTTTTTTTTGGAGGGGTCTGTGAAAATATAACCAGATCAACAGCAAATGCCCTCAATTTATAAACTGCTTTCTTAACATTTATGCCCCTTATTTTATCATCTTATCTTATACCTCTGTTCAGAACTTCCAATACCAAAATAAATGACAAAATATTTTGGAAAGGTGGAAGCTCTTGGGGAAAAAACCTTTTTTTAAAAAAATAATATGAGTACTGGATTAAAGTTAAAGGTATATGCAAGAGAGAAACACAGAGACAGAGTTTATGGTTTTAAATAAACCAAAGCTTGTGTCAAAAGATAATATCCCCAGTGCTTTAGCAGAGTGCAAAACAGAACACAACTTAATCAACAGGTCAAGTTCATGAGCCAAATAAACTTTCTCTTACAGCAAAACTATCCACTCTTTCCTGGGGAACAAAATCATTCCTGCTTTTGCTTCTGAGAACTTTGTTTTTTGTAGTTTTGTTTTCTGCACATAATTGTGTTTCCCTAGCCTGGATAACTTACCCCAAATTGGGTAAAAGTGACTTTTGTTTGAGAAACAACGCACAAACATTGCTCAATCACAGAAGGGACATTTAAATAACAACTTTCTGATGAGTGGTAAAAAGGGATTTCCTGATAAGTGACTTGGGGTAATGAAGGAAAAGGTTAGGGAAACAATGGTGCAATAGGAATTAACCATGATTTGAAATGACAAACAGTTTTACCCCATAAATTTTATTAAGTTTCATTATAAGATAAAATACAGAAGAAACAAAAGTTAGGAAGCCAAGATACTTTACTTCATAAATGTTATAAAGTTTGATTATTTATTTTATTATTATTTTTTGCTGCCCATCATGATGTGAGGCTACTTTTAAAATAAAACCATGTGTGTGAGTGTGTAAATTTAAAATCACAGTATAAGATTTAGACTTAATAGGTTATAAAATAGAATGCAGAAGAACCAAAAGTTAGAAAAGTAATGGAATCACTGATTCTCTTAATTTTCTTTTGTCTCTTTTGGACTTTATGTAATAAAAAACTTAATAAAATATATAAAATAAGTGAAGTAAACTTTTCTTCATTCAGTTGTGTTCAGATTTAGAGGGCAGTACTCATCTCTGTTTCATAGCTGAAGACATCTCCGTGGTCCTGTGGCCAGCATGGCTATACGCCAGAGGCGCATAGAACACTGTTACCTTCCCACCCAAGTGATACCTATTTATCTACACGCATTTGTGCGCTTTCGAACTGTTAGGTGGGCAGACACTGAGGTGAGGAGGGGAGCTTGCCCCTGTCGTGTGACGCTTGGGTCTTGAACCCGGTATGTCCACTTTCCAGCTGACAAGCTCAGTGCCCCTTTTATAACTTAATAAAACTTAAAACTCTTAAACTTAATAAAATTCATGAAGTAAAACGGTATAATTTCAAATCATTATTAATTCCTGTTGCACCATTGTTTCCCTTAACCTTTTCCTGTTTTTACTAAACAGTTCTTCTTTTATGTAGTTTCATTCGTGTAGGCTGGGCAGCAAAATTGAAGCCAAAATTTCCATTGCTACTCGAGGCATTCATTAAGTGACTTTTGCCCCATTTTACGATCTTTCGTGCCACAGTTGTTAAGCAAATCATTGCAGTTACTGTAAGTTAGAAACCCGGTTGTTAAGTGAATCTGGCTTCCCCTAACTTCTTTGTCAGAAGGTTGCAAAAGGGGACCCCTGGGGACACCACGATCGTTGTAAATTTGAACCAGTGGCCAAGTCTATGAACGTATGTGACCCATGTTGTTGCAATGGTTGTAAGTGTGAAAAATGTTCATAAGTCGCTTTTTTCAGTGCTGTTGTAAGTTCGAACAATCACCAAGGACTACCTGTACAGGTACACCTTGACTTACAACAGTTCCTTTAGTGACCATTCAAAGTTACAATGGCACTGAAAAAAGTGACATGGCCATTTTTCACACTTAGGACCATTGCAGCACCCCCATGACCATACACACACACACATATACGCTAGGTGGATGCCTGTGTTTCGCTATGGAACTATGTGGTCGGGCTTAGTTTTTAGGGAGGAAAATGGGGGGATCTGCCTCTGCCTACCAGCATCCATCGGTACTCATCTAGCTACCATCCTGTCAGAATGTGAGAGACTTGAGGGCTGTTTGGAAACTGAAGCAGTATTTGCTGTGTTAACAAGGAGCCTAGGCGTGACTTAGCTCAACTGTTCTGTACTAAAGCTGCTTGGTGCTCTCAAACTGAAACTGAAACTACTCCTTTGCTTGTGTTTTGCATTTGGAAGAGATTTCTTTTCAGGTGGGGATGGGGAGTAGAACTCCTTAGCATCAGAGCGTGTTAATAAAAATAATATAGGAAATACTAATAGCTCTGATGGTCATTTTGAAAAAAAATCCTTTCTTAGTGAACACCTAGAAGGCAAGAGGCACATACGGGCCAAATTTCAAGTTTGTACGTTTTACAGTTCTGGAGATTTTCTGATGATGCATGAGCACCTGTTATTTCGCTTTTATATATATATATATATAAATATATATTTTATTTTCACCAGGCTCTGTTATGGACAACCTCTCTAGACTGCATTTTTTTGAGAAAGCATCCTTGCGAGATTTGTTCTTTCCGAGTGTTCATGACGCTGTCCTCACCAGCCAGCTGAAAGGCTTCTCTTCCACCTATCTTTAACTCATCTCCACCCTGAACTACGTGAATCTATTTCCAAGGGCTCCCGTAGACATTTATTTCATTTGCACAGAGGACGGAGCCGAAGACTAGCCAGTCCTACGGGTCAGGATTGCGTCTGCACCCACACTGCAACAAGCCTGTGTTTTTCCCTGCCAGCCTATTTCCGGTCCGAAGACTCCTGAAGCCTTAATCCTTTCCAATGTTGTACTTTTTTTCACTGAAGTTCAAAAATTGTTCGATGCACGTGTGGCATAAATGCAAATATTTGTAGAGCACTGGAAGGTTGGTCTGTTTTGCTGCACAGCCATTTTCTTTCTGGTGGACCATTGAGTTACGGGCCAGAAAATATGAACACACAGTTATTTTATTTTATTTTGACAGTGCATTCCTGTGCAAGAATTGGGATGGATATGAAAAGGTGCACTGTATGTGTGGGTGCGATTGTGTATTGTGGGCCTGTGTGTGTGAGAGTGTGTGCTTCTCTAACTTGAAAATGCAAGCTACGTTTCCAGATTTTCAATTCATAAATCAGTGGGTTTTTTCGTCCGATGGCTACTAAGTATAAACATTTTTGGGAACCACCAGGATTTTTGCTCCATTTTATAAATTATTATGACTCAAGGAGGGTAATAGATTGTTTTCACATAAAGGAGACTCTCCTGTACTGTCCCAATGCTAACCTTAAGGAAGGTGTATTTAAAATTGAACAAGACAATAGATAGTGCAACTAGTTAAGGAAGAGGGGAAAAAAAAAACTCGGCACTTAAAATCTACTTTCCCCACATTAAGCAGCTAGGCATAGTTATTGCAGTTAGCTATGCATCGTCTGGAAAGGGGAAAAAATGGAAGAAATGATGTTTCCAAAATAGAAGATCCCATTTGATGTACTTTCTGTGTAGTGATGCATCTTGAAGTCACAAAAAGATTGCTGTGAAAAATCTCACTTCGCTTGGACTCCCGAGGAAGTTGGTTTCTTGAGATAATTCTCAATACAATGTGGGGACTGATGAACGATCAGAGCAATTTATGTCTCATGTCCAGTGTTTGGTTGCACAAGAGACTAGAAGACAGCTGGATGCCCTGTGCAAGTTTTATTTCAGTAGTGCTTCCTCTCAGGTAGGTTAATACAGGGTTAGGACAGCGCCACCACAAAGACAGCCGAACAAAAGACTTTCAATGGAGGAATTGGGCAGATTTCAATTGATTTCTCCTACTACAGCGGTCCCCAACCTTTTTTGTACCGGGGATCAGTTTCACGCAGAAACACTTTTTCAAGGACCGGCAAAATCAATTCTTCCCCAATAGTAAAGGGCTTCTTTACTATTTCTTGACTAAAAGCATATTTTTATATATATATTAAGAACGATTATTCATTCTTTGCGGTCCGGTACAAAATGATCCATGGACTGGTACCGGTCCGGGGCCCGGTGGTTGGGGACCCGTCCTACGACACTTCATAAGCTTTAAACATCCAAGGAGGTTTTTCTCTCCGCCCACCTCCAAATACAGTTCCTTCCTTTCTGCTAACCTTGCCAAACTGTTACTGTCCTGTGTTAGAATATTATTATTATTATTATTAAACAGTTTTTCTTCCCTGGTATGTTTAAACCAGAGGATTGTGGTGTTATCTATCTATGCAGGCTGTTTACGTGCGTCTACAATTTTGAAGCAAACCTAAAATACTGATAGCCGAAGACTCGTCCATCAAAAGCGGTTTAATTTAGTGCCGGTTTGCAAAACCGATTGTAGAAATGAAATTTAAGCCATTCAGGCCATCCCACACACTCATGGAGTTGTTTCTTAGCGATGTTGTACAAAGGATGTAGGATTCCAATGTGCTGCCTTTCTCGTATTAAAGGAAAATAGCCCTTTGCAGCTAAGCTCAATTGTTGCTAGAGTTGGATAGAACTCTGAATATCGGTTAATAATGCTGGCATTTTTACAAGATCTTGACTTTTTGTGGGAGTGGCTGCATTTAAGACAATATATTCTATCGACCCCCCGTTCTTGGAGAAGCCCTGATGGCCTTTTATAACCAGAGGTTTCATTCAGATGCGAGTCAAAAGTTAAAACCTCTCAATAAAAAGATAAATCTTGAATTTTTCATTCCCTTTCATGACTTTAAAATCATTTTTACCCAACCAAGTTGGTATGGTGATGAATCTATAAAGGTACAGTATATTGGGACCTTCACTGCTTCCAACAGGGGTGTCCAACCTTGGCAATTAAAGATTTATGGACTTTCTATGCTGACTGGGGAATTCTGGAGTTGAAAGTCCACAAGTCTTTAAAAGTTGCCAAGGTTGGACAACCCTGGCTTTTACAATAAAGGCACCAACCAGCGTACAATACCTTCTTATTCTAATTTTATCGTCTCATTCTAACTTTGCTTCTTTCTTTAAAAATTTTTTCATTGATCCAGCATCAAATGCTCAGTTCTAGTCTTCGAACGAGTTGGAAGAAATTGTCTCATGCACCACTTATTTTTGTACTAGCTCTGTACCCATGCTTTGCTATGAAACTATGTGATTGGGCTTAGTTTTGGGGGAGGAAAATAAGGGAGAAAAATTGTGCCTCTGCCTGCCAGCATCCATCGGTATTCATCTGGCTAGTGTCCTATCAGTGAGGGCTATTTGGAAACTGAAACAGTATTTGCTGTGTGAGCAAGGAGATAGTAAGGGGCCTGGGTGTAGCTTAGCTCAATTGTTCTGCACTAAAGCTGATTGCTGCTGTGAAACTAAAACTGAAACTCTTCTTCTGTTTTGCATTTGGAACAGAACTCCTTAGCATCAGAGCATGTTAATAAAAACAGGAAATACTAATGCTCCGATGGTCATTTCAAAAAATCCTTTCTTAATGAGCACCAAGAAGCCAAGATATGTGTCAAATTTCAAGTTTATAGGCTTTATGTTTCTGGAAATTTTGTGATGATGCATGAGTGGTACTTCATTTTTATAGATACAGAGAGAAAGCTGTGGGTTAAGGCACTGTTGTGTTCTCAAAAGTAGTCCTGATCCTAAACCTAAAGAGATTTACATTTGATTTAGAAAGTAAATTACACAAGCAGCATTCAAAGTCTGGAGTTGGGAGCCCACAATCTTTATTTTGAATATAACAATAAAGCTAAATCGTTACACTTCCAATAAAGACAACCACGTAAGTTGGAATGTCATCTGTTTTTTACTTCTACTAGGTCCAACACAACAACACAACACTCCCCAGAAACACTCTTGAGAGTTATCTGAAAGATCCAAGCTTAGTTGTAGGTCATGTATCGAGGGGTAGCGCTGAATTTGGCATAGGACTTGATGACTTTGTTCACCGCGTCCAGGAAGTCCTTCTCGGTGGCAATTTTTCGCCTCGCTCGGATAGCAAACATACCCGCCTCTGTACAGACACTACGGATTTCAGCACCTGGGGGGGTGGGGGGTGGAGGAATAAAAAAATGGATTTAAAAACAACATGAAGCATAATAAAGCATGTTGGGAGCGCAACGCAACAAAACTAAGATAGGAACCGTGGTGACACAGTGATTAAAATGCAGTATTACAGGCAAACTGCCCGCTGTCAGGAGTTCGATTCTGACTGGCTCAAGGTTGACTCAGCCTTCCGTTCTTCAGAGTTCGATAAAATGAGGATCCAGATTGTTGGGGGCAAGAGGCTCTAAACCACTTGGAGCATTGTGAAGTTGTATTTAAGTCTAAGTGCTATTGCTGCTACTTTCTTTCCTTCCTTCCTTCCTTCCTTCCCTCCCTCCCTCCCTCCTTCCTTCTCCTTCCTCATGACCCAGTGGTTAGAATGCAATATTTCAGGCAAACTCTGGCCCCTGCCAGGAGTTCAGTCCTGACCGGCTCAAGCCTTCCATTCTTCCTAAGTATGTAAAATGAGGACCCAGATGTTTGGGGTGGGGGGTATGCTGAGACTTTAAACCACTTGGAGGTCTGTAAAGCATTGTGAAGCGGTATATAATTCCAAGTGTTATAGCTGCTCCTTCCCTTCCCTTTCTCCTCCTTCCTCATGGCCCAATGGTTAGAATACAGTATTTCAGGCAAACTCTGGCCCCTACCAGGAGTTTGATCCTGCCAGGCTCAAGCCTTCCATTCATTCTTCCCAGGTATGTAAAATGGGGACCCAGATCGTTGGAAAGTCTAAATCACTCGGAGAGGACGGTAAAGCAGCGGCCCCCAACCTTCGGGGCAGCAAGGACCGATTCCACAGAGAAAGGTTTTTCCATGGCCCGAAGGGGGGACTGCATGGGTTTGCATGCTGCTTACATCCCGCGGATGGGGCTTCACTTGCTGGCACGATGTGGACAGGTGCCGTTCTACAGACCGGGGGATTGGGGACCTCTGCAGTAAAGCATTATGAAGCGGAATATAAGTCTTAAATGCTATGTTTAACGTACCAGTGCTATTGGGACACAGCCGAGCCAGCAACTCGAACCTTATGTCTCTTTCAACGCTCATGGAACGGGCGTGGATTTTGAATATGTGAGTTCTTCCCTAAAGAAAGAAAGAAAAAAAGAACCCGGCTTTGGTTTCGATAAGCGCAGATGAAATAACTCAAAAGAGGGTTTAGCAAATGTTGAACTCCCTTAAAGACAGGCCCTCCTGGCTCAAATCAAGGCTTACCCTGCTCTTCCTAAGAAAGGCAAGATAGATGAGTTTAGAGCATGCCGTGGTGTGCAAGTGAGGATGAGTGGTAGTGGTGCAGTGGCCTAGAGGTGGCGCTCTCGCCTCACAATGGAGAGGCTGTGGGTTCGATCCTAGATGCAGATATTTCTCTCTCTGGGAGAGAATGTATCTGGCTGAACAAACCTCCGCACTGGTGACAGGAAGGGCATCCGGCCAGCAAACACTCAAGCTCCATTCAGTTGCCCAGACTCCACCTCGCAAGGGATTATGGGGTTATTAAAAGAAGATATGCTGATGCTAGTGAGGAATAGAAAATAGATGAAATGCGGGTTGAGTACAGGGGATAAAAGAACGGATAGGCTATCTATGTGGACCAAGAGCCAGTCTGGTCACTGGTCAAAGCACCAGGCTAGAAAGTGGGAGGCTGTGAGTTCAAGTCGTGCCTCAGCCATGAAGCCAACTAGGTGTGACATTGGGCCAGTCGCACGCTCTCCTCTCTCTCTCTCAGCCCAAATTACCTCAGAGTTGTTTATTGTGGGGAAAATAGGAGCCTGAGGGTGCATTGGAGATATTCACCGCCTTGAATTATTTGTGATACAGGTAGTCCTCGACTTACAACAATTCATTTAAAGTTACAACGGCACGGAATAAAGCGACTTATGACCATTTCCGCATTTATGACCAACTGGTTCCTATTTATGACAGTTTCCATGTCCTGGGGGTCCTTTTGCACCCTTCTGACAAGAAAAGTCAATGGGGAAGCCAGATTCACTTAACAACCGCGTGACTAACTGAACAACCGAAGAGGTTCCCTGAAGAAAGGTGGCAAGAAAGTTTGTAAAACGAGGCAAAACTTAACAAATGTCTTCACTTAGCGGCATAAACTTTGGACTCAATTGTGGTCGTACATTGAGGAACTAGCTGTGCCAGCATAACCATTCATCCCCCATTGTTATTATTTAAGAATAAAAGCGTTCTAAACCTCCAAATCTGGTAGGCTAAATTCTATTTTCCTATCTAATCTTCCAGGCCTCATCAACGCTGGATCCAGGGTGTCTGGCCTATTGGTTGCCATCAACACTTTGATATTCCCTCTCGGATCAAAGCCATCAAGTTGGTTGATCAGTTCCAACATTGTGCGCTGGACTTCATTGTCTCCTCCGGCCCCATCATCAAAGCGAGCGCCTAAAAAGAAAAGAAACAACCACTTCAGAACGGTATCCTGACTGAAGAGGTTGACTAAAATCAAGGGATGTATTTAATCCCACCCTATCAACACTGATTCTCGTACTGGTTATTTTTTACAGGTGAACTAAGAGCAGATCAGAGCAAAGGGTAACTATCCTGAAAAAGAGCTTTTGGGAAAGGAAGCAGAGTTTTCCCAAAAGTGCTTTTTCAAGAGGCAACTGGACTTTATTTTTGAAGGCATTTCGCTTCTCCTCCAAGAAAAGCTTCTTCAGCTCTAACTGGATAGTGGGGAAATGGAAGGATTTATACTCCTTGCAGACAGCTGGTCATTTGCATCCTTTTTAGAGAGTCCTTGAGGCCACTTGGAGGTTTATCTGTGTCCTCAGAGTCACCTGAGTGGCACAAGTGGTTCGTGTAATTTTCAATCTTTTCTCCGGAAATCTGTTCCTACTCATACCATTCAAAGGATATTCATCCCAAATTGTACAGCTAAAAGCCAATAGAGGTTCTCCCTCATCCAGATTATGGTTGTGTGTTTTTCAGGAGGCAACTGGACTTTCTTTTTGTTGTTGTTTTCTTTTGAAGACGTTTTGCTTCTCCTCCAAGAAGCTTCTTCAGCTCTGACTGGATGGTGGGAAATTTAAGGATTGATACTCCTTCCAGATAGCTGGTCATTTGCATCTTTTTTAGAGAGTCGTTGAGGCCACTTGGAGGTTTATCTGTGTCCTCAAGGTCACCTCAATGACTCTCTAGGATGTAAACGACCAAATGAGCATAAAGATTTATTGCAAGCTTAAGTTGTCTTGTAAGAATTTGGCCAAAAGACTGTTAAGAGAAAAAGAGTGAGTGTTCTGACCCAAATCTTGTTCCAAGGAAGCAAACATGAAACAAAAGTAACAGCAAAACCTTTTAATGATTCTTTACGAATTCCGTTCCTTCCCAGTTGAAAGGTTGTTTCCAACTAATTGTCTCTGATAAGAACAATCCTTGCCAAGGTGGTGCAAAGCTGTCAAGAACACCAGATAAAATTGCCAAGAAATATTTCAAACACAAAGAGTCTCCAAACACAAACCCTAAGAGAGTATGAATGTCCACAAGGCTTGAGTGCAAAAACTTCTTTGCTTCTTGCAAAGAACTCCAGTTTCTCAGCTGGCTTTTATCTCCTAAGGGAGGGGCCATTACCTTGCAGCCTTATTCCCGAGTCGCCTGTGCTTCTGCAACTGCTCTTTCCTTCAAGCAGACTTGCGCACACATGCACTGGGCCCAGGCTCCTCGGGAATCACTTCATCATTGCTGACAGCCTCCACAATCTCCAATCTCCATTCCACTCCCTGATCATCCTGGCCCCGTCCCTGCATAACACACAGGCCCCTCACCTGAGTCCTCACTCTGTACCTGCTGCTGGCAAACCACAACAGCGGGACATAAGAGAGTCATTCAAGGTGGGATGGACTTAGACCTCTAGTGGGCGTGCAGGGTCTCGTGACTTATAACATCTTTGACGCCTCCCTCGAGCTCAGCCTGGTTATCTCCCAATGTTAGATGAAGGACTGAATAAACATATTACACCAACCTCCAATAGCATCAATTTCATCGAAGAAAATGAGGCATGCCTTTTTAGTCCTCGCCATTTCAAACAACTCCCGAACCATTCGAGCACCCTATAAAAACAGAAAGGAGGAAAACGTGAC
>BLBF01000022.1:10615719-10630753 GCA_015471245.1 Laticauda colubrina | reverse complement strand
CCTTCCTTCCTTCCTTCCTTCCTTCCTTCCTTCCTTCCTTCCTTCCTTCCTTCCTTCCTTCCTTCCTTCCTTCCTTCCTCCCTCCCTCCCTCCCTCCCTCCCTCCCTCCCTCCCTCCCTCCCTCTCTTTCTTTCTTTCTTTCTTTCATTTTTGGAGGTGAAAACACTCTGGGGATATCAGTTGCATTACAAAAAATAGGAAGCAACTGATCAGGTTAAATATGTCCAAGAGTGAGTTATCACAGGCATGGGATAGAATAAGTATGCTTCAGTGGTGAGAATCAAAAATTTTTACTGGTTTTGTGGGCGTGGCTTGTTGGGCATGGCTCAGGGGTGTGATTCAACCGGTGTAACAACAGGTTCGGTGAGCGTGTGCTTTGCGTACACAGAGGGTTTGCTACTGACCTCCTGCTATCCTGCACTCTCCCTGTGTGTTAAACAGCTGACGTATGGCTATTGGCCATGCCGCGTGAAGCAGCTGAGGTTGAAAAAGCAGGAAATAATGTTCAGTATAGAGCCAGGGCAGATGGGAGGGCCCAGCAGCTGATCATTGGAGTTAACCGGTTGGTTCACAGATGATTCTTGGAGTTACCTGTTCAGCCAAACTGGTAGAATACCACCACTCGTGTGCTATACTTGGACCTTGGCAGTGAAATTCCATGTGAAATTCCTGTGCAATCATTTGTGTAGTGACTGTTCAGAGTTACAACGGAGCTGAAAAAAGTGACTTATGAACCCTTTTTCACACTCAAAACTGTAGCAGCATTTTCATGGTCCCATGTTCAGAATTCAGACGATTGGTAACGGGAATGGATTTATGATGGTTGCAATATCCCCGGGGGTCACGTGATCTCTTTTTTTGTTTTCTTTTGCAACCTTCTGACAAAGTTAACAGGGAAGCCAGATTTACTGGCTGGAGAATTCTGGGAGTTGAAGTCCACAAGTCTTAAAAGTAGCCGTTTGGAGACCTTTGAACTATGGCAAGGCAAGTCGTAAAATAAGGCAAAACTCACTGAACAATTGGCTTGCTTAGCAATAAAAATCCAGGGGCTCACTTGTCCTAAATGAAGACTACATGTATTGATTCTCAGGTGTTTTGAGAACGGTTACCTTATAGTTTTCAAATACCTGAATTTGGGGAATTAAGATGGGTGTTCATTTGAGCCTATTAATTCTAGGTCAGCTATTTTCTTTAAAAGGCCAGAAAAGTGAGGAAGGATAAGAAAAGAAAAAGAAGCATTGACTTCTGACTCTCTCTGTTGCAGTCAAATAAGGCATTAACATAAAATCACAACTTTTTGTTTTTACACAATAATATGAAGAAGCCATTTCTATCGAGATCTATCAATCTAATGGGGAAAGCCTCAAATCAAAGTTTCGTTTTTCTCCATTTCAAGCACAGAGTTCAGAAGCAGTTTCCATATGGAAACAAAAGTACTTATGTTTCTTTTCTTTAATCAAAGTAGTCAGTTTTGCCATTTCAGCCAACTTCATTAGCCTACAATAGTCTTGTTGCTGTCAACATATATAGTAACAAAGTTCCAAAAACATTTTTCCCAATTTTTTTCCATTACACCCAAAAGAAAAAAGGTCTGGTTCCATCTTCTTATTCTTCCTCACTTCTCTTCCTTCCCACCATTTTCCAATTTACTTTTGTATTTTGCATTTTACTTTATCTTATAACCAAATAAAAATGTTAAACTGGAAAAAGCCAGAAAAGTGACTTGTCCGTAAGTGAAATGAGGAATTGAATTCTGTTTCTCACCCTCTCACTCCCCCTGTCATGCCCCTGTCGGAATCTGATTCCAAGGGGGAGGCCAAGCAGCTGACAGGGAGTGGGAGTATGACTCTGTTGGCTGTGGAAGAAACTGGGGAAGGGCAAAGTCCAGCTTGGCAGAGCAGGAGAGAGGTAGAGCAAGGCAGAGGGAATTCAGAGGAAGATCCAGGCCCATCCACTCTTCATCCAAGGGCACGCAGGGAGGAACGGAGAAGGGAGCAATGTGAGTAGCATGGCTTATGGGGGAGGAAAAGGCCCCGATTCCCTTCTTTCGCTGCAGCTGGAAACACACTGTTTAAAAAGGGAGGTTGCACACAGCAACTTGTGGGAAGCAAATCATGAGTTATCCATTATGGTCAAGGCTCATCTGGGTTCCTGGCGTCTTCCCAACTGTGTGTGTTTTATCTGCCTTTGAAGTCTGCAATTCCTTATCCTGCCCTGTCCAGTTAATTGCTGCAGTGTGATTTGTGTGGATTTTTATCGACAGTTTATATGTTTTATATGTTTATATGTTTTTGGACTGAATTTCCTCCATTTAAAGACTGTTCTTGGGAGAGTTTTTTCTCCAGCTGAAGGTAACTGGACACTGGGAGCAAAGTTGGAGGTATTAAAGGGACTTTTCTTTCTTATGTGTCTGTGTTGCCTTTGTGCCATGCCATGGGTCATCACACCCCCATGCATTGAAACACTATCCGTTTAATAAATTAAAGCTGTCTGATTTCACCTTCCAGCCTATGAAACATTATCAGACCCTATGAAGAGAAGAGCATTTAACAGCATAGACCCTACATTTGACAACACCGTTCCTTCTAAAAGTGAAGCCAAGGAAAACTTCTTCGAGGTGTTTGCACCTGTTTTTGAAAGAAATGCCAGGTAAGCCCTTGTTTTGTTTTGTTTTGTTTTGTTTTGTTTTGTTTTGTTTTGTTTTGTTTTTTTTTGTTTTGTTTTGTTTGACCTTCAGAAATCCTCCTTCCCCTATCTGGGCATTATTCTGCCTTTGTATTTCCAATCTTTTCAAGCCATCATTGGATTTCCTTGAATGTCTGCTTAGTGGGGACAAAAATCAGAACTGTTGAGCTCCTACCATTGTGTTTGCAGATTGGCAGGAAAATACACTTGAGTGTAAACCAATTCACTCGTCTGTACATATGGGTATCTCTGGATGACACTGAAGCAGTTTCATTGCTTTGCCTGGATTGTAGATACAAAAATGTTGAATATCAGAGTTAGAAGAGACCTTGGAGGTCTTCTAGTCCAAGCTAGAAGACCCTATACCTGTGATGGCGAACTTATGGCACGCATGCCACAGGTGGCATGCAAAGCCATTTGTGCTGGAATGCGAGCTGTGGGCAAACTTACCTCACTGCTGATTTTGGGGGGTTTTGAGGCCTTTTTTAGCCTCCCAGAGGCTTGAGGAAGGCTTCTGCAGGCTTTGCAAGCTGAAAACTAGCCCTATTTCATCACTTCCTGTTTTTCTGACAATGCCGGAAGTGACAAAATGGGACTAGTTTTCGGTCTGCAAAGCCTACAGAAGCCTTCCTCAAGCCTCTGGGAGGCCAAAAAAGGCCTCGAACTGATTGAAAATCAGCTGTGTGGCGCAGTTCAGGTAAGGGTGGTGGAGGATTGTTCATGCATGCGAAGAGGGCGTGGGGCACAGATTGCCTTCTGGGTGCTGGCATGCAAGTGGAGCATGCAAACGTGCACACAATTTTGGGCACAGGAGCCCAAAAAGGTTAGCCACCACTGTCCTATACAATTCCCAACAAATGATTGTAGTAGTTGCGATTTGCTTCCTGCAACAGATGCCAGTATAGAGTGTTCCACTTTCAGGATGGTCCTTTCTGCCTTTTGTCATGGCAGGGATGAACTACACTAAAATAGTACCTGGTTTCTAAGCCTGGATGAGTTCCACCCCAGAGGTTTTCCCTTAAATATTACATCATTTCTGGAAATTATAATTAGCCCTAAATTCCTGAATGCAGCATCCACCCGACCCACCAGGGTGGGGAGGCAGGGTGTGTTACAGGTCCCCTTTCTTAAGGAAGTCCCATCTACTGCAGATGAGAGGGTGTGAATAATAATAATATAGGAAATACTAATGCTCTGGTGGTCATTTGGAAAAATCCTCTCTTAGTGAGCACCTAGAAGCCATTCTGAATTGGAAATCCCCCTAAAATCAAAAAGCAAATGCTTAGATGTGTAGAACCATGCTGGAGATGTGATTCCTGCAAAAAAATTGTTTGCTTGTTTGTTTCCTAATTTGCTACAGATGGTCAAATAAGAAAAATGTTCCTAAGCTTGGGGATATGAACTCATCCTTTGATGAGGTGGATGCCTTTTATTCTTTCTGGTAAGTGAATTAATTCTGCCTCATTTTATGAGGATCATACAGATAAAGCCTATAGGAAAAGCAACTTGGGAATGAATACAAAATATTGTGGTCTTTAGCTTTTTTTAATTAACCTGTTTCATTTCTTTTTTCCCCCTCATCTTTCCTAAAATAAACTTATCATAACTATAACTGAGTTTCAGACACCAGAGCATAAGCCATACATTGGATATAGAAATAGAATAGAATATAGTAGAATAGAACATATGGAATGGAGAATAGAATAGAAAATATGGAATGGAGAATAGGAATAGAACAGAACAGAACAGAACAGAACAGAACAGAACAGAATAGAATAGAATAGAATAGAATAGAATAATAGAGGTGGAAGGGACTTTGGAGGTCTTCTAGTCCAACCTCCTGCTTAGGCAGGAAACCCTATATTTCATTTCTGACAAACACTTATCCAATCTCTCCTTAAAAACTTCTTGTCAGGATGCTGGCAGGGAAATTTTGGAAATTAAAGTCTACACATCTTTAAGCAGAGTTGAAAAACTCTGATCTATGATATAGGTGTGTGATATTAAGTTTTGGGTTTGGAAAACAGGCTTTTATTTTTACTAACCCATAGATGTACATAAATAGTCAAAGCCTGTTCCTTGTCATGGGTCCCTATATCTCCCTATATTTAGTCTGCTATGTAAAACACATGTTAAAAGGACAAAAATAAATGAGGCAGTATAAAATATTACTCTGCATGTTTAATGATTCTTGTGATTTTCGCTGGATATGGTGTTTCCATGTAGTAGACTCAAAAGAATAAAAGTGATATTTCTAATCTGGTTGGTTGGAATTCACATATTAACAATATGGACTATTAAAAAGGCTTTTAAATTATATATTTTTTTTAAAGAATTTTATTAATTTTTAACAAACAAACATAGACAAACAAAACACAACATAAAAAACATAAAATATCTTTTTGGACGGCAGTTTGATCCCGAGTTACATCTTTTTGTACAGACATAAATTCAAGTTCATGCTTACTTTTATATAGCATTCCATTTCTTATTTACTATTTTACATTTTCTATATAGCTTCTCCCCTCTTTTCACTCTCTTAATTCTATTATATTTATTTCATCTCAATTTAAATCATTATACTTATATCCTTTGTCTGTCCTGTTTCAGCTGTCTATTATCTTTTCTCATTAACACAAAATTTCTTCTGTAATGACTGATTGGAGTATAATGCCTTGTCATACTTATCCTTCCCCTAGTTTTAAAGCTTAACATAACACATAATTTTCATTCGGATTCTGCGTAGTACATTCTAAAGATAGACTCAATATTTTAAAACAAGAAAAAAAAATTTTTTTTAAATATATAATATAATTAAAACAACAATCCATAGCAATTGAAATTATATCATTAAAATTAATATTCATTTAAATCTAAAACATTTTACACAATCCTTTCTAAATAAGTATCATGCTTCTATGGGAACACTTATAGATTTTGCTTAGTTACTTCCCCCTATTTCACTTATATTTTAAAATATTATACAATGACAATGTTCCCATTTTTCTTTAATTCAATTCTCTCATATTTGATTTCATTCATTTTATTTAAAAAAAAAATTCTCTAAGTTACATTAAATACTTTGTCCCATTTTATAATCATATATTATTCCAATTTTCTAACATTATTTCAAATACAAATACAACAACACAGTCTTATGTACCTTTGCAGAATCTCTTTTTCAGTTATGTTTACCCATTATCTCTAAATAAATTCTGTTTCTTTACATCTTGTTTCAAACCTTTGTAGCTTCTCTTCCCTTCTTTCCTCCCTTGCTTCTCCACTCTACCCTTTTTACCCCCTTGTCTCTTAATCTCCACCCTCTTATGTATTCCTCTTTTCTGTTGCTTTCTGATGTTGTGTCCACTTTTCACCTTGTTTTTCCCTTTTTTGGTTGTTTTTTTAAGTCTTAAATTCTCCATTCTCTTTCTCCCCTTTCCCCTTTCTTCCCCAAATAAAGTTGCTTGTTCATTAAGGATAGTTTCTTCTTCATCCCAATCTTCTTGTTCTTGTAGTTTCTCGTATGTAGAAATTGCCATTTCTAAAAAATGAAAAACAGAGCCAAAAGAATCCTTCCCTTCTTGTTTCTCTTGTTTATATTTTATAAATTCCATTTTCAGTTCATCCATAGGTAATGCCATTGTAAAAAAAAAAAAAGAAAAAAATTTGAACGACCCAAATGATTTTAATCATTCAAATAAGAGTTTCCAAAAGTCCCAAAGTCACCAAACAATCCAAATACACACAGTCTGTTTCATTTAACACTTTCTTCTTTTTTTCACTTTTTTTTTTCACTTTAATGCTTCAAAAAACTTCAAATTCTTTTTGACCTTCAATCCATCTGATAGAGTAGCCAATTATGATCCAAAATGGAAAAATCCAATAGTAAAAAGGCCCAAAACCAAAGAAGAAAAAGGATAAAATAAAAAGCAAAAATAAAAATATTACTAGAATTGAAATATACAAAAAGGCTGGCGAGTAGAGATTTCACAAGTATATATTATATATATATATATATATATATGGACTGCACACTGCACTTTATTTATTTATCCAAGGCTCTTATTATGACTCTCTTCTCCAGCAGCTTCAAAGCCAAGCCTCAAGTGTTGAAATATTGATAAGAGTCCAGGAAAACACCTGTAATAATATTTTTCTGTGCTCTCCCTCATCTTATCACATTAAAATGTCCTTGAGAAGGAGTGTTTATACATTTCTCCCCAATTCAAATAAAGTACTTTCAAGCCTCTAGTTGGCAGTGTTGCAAGATCTCTTAATACTTTTTTCCCCCCTCAGCCAGAAAAAAGAGTAATGTATACAAAACTCAGAGGAAAAGAAAAAAAAACAAAGGGGGCCTCTATCCTAAAGAAAATTAAAAAATCAAAAGAAGCATAAAAATATATATAAGAAAAAATTCAATCTGGTTACCTACAAAGTCACATTAAATTCCTCAGAAAAAGAAGTAGTAAGGAAAGAATCCAAGCCTCAATTTGACATCACTTTAAAAAACGCCGCTCAAACAGATTCCAGTCAAACAAAAATAAAGTCACAGGTTTCTTCTTTGTTCAGGATATCCTTTCAGGTCTCAACCAATTTACAATACAAAAGAGGTTTCTCACCCAACCGACACACACTCGCTCCAGCCACTTTCTTTTCGGAGCTGTCCCGACTTCAGCAGCTTTGGAGGCTGCCTTTCCACCGCCAGCAAAAGGGCTTCTCCCGGATCAAACCAGAGATTTTGCGATATCTCTGGGATCCTGGGACTGTGCCCTTCACAATCCCCGTCTCTACGGGACGGTTTAGGTCCGTTAGGACCGACCAGGGGCGAAAATATCAGCTGCGATCTCAGAGCCCCGAGATCGCAGCTGTAGCACCGAGACGAAGCTCCGCCTTCTCCAAGGCTTTTAAATTATATTAAGGTGCTGTTATTTTCCCCTGTGTTTTATTGACTTTTTCTCTTGATGATACTGCAATAGGTATAACTTTGATTCTTGGCGAGAATTTTCTTACTTGGATGAAGAAGAAAAAGAGAAAGCAGAATGGTATGTGAATGAAAGGGCTTTTCAAAAGAAATGATTATTATATCAAAAGTTCATACGTTATACTGGGTATCACCAATTTTAGACAGCCCTGTATTTTTCTGCTCAGAAATAAATCCCTTTTAATTCAATGGAAAATACACTGCTCAAAAAAATAAAGGGAACACAAAAATAAGACATCCTAGATCTGAATGAATGAAATATTCTCATTAAATGCTTTGTTCATTACATGGTTGAATGTGCTGACAACAAAATCACACAAAAATTATCAATGGAAATCAAATTTAGCAACCCATGGAGGTCTGGATTTGGTGTTACACTCAAAATCAAAGTGGAAAAAAACACTCCAGGCTTATCCAACTTTGATGTAATGTCCTTAAAACAAGTCAAAATGAGGCTCAGTAGTGTGTGTGACCTCCATGTGTCTGTATGACCTTCCTACAACTCCTGGGCATGCTCCTGATGAGGTGACAGATGGTCTCCTGAGGGATCTCTTCCCACACTTGGACTAAAGCATCCACCAACTCCTGGACAGTCTGCAGTGCAACATGGCATTGGTGGATAGAGCATGATGTCCCAGATGTGCTCAATTGGATTCAGATCTGGGGAACAGGCGGGTCAGTCCATAGCATCAATGCCTTCGTCTTGCAGGAAATGCTGACACACTCCAGCCATATGAGGTCTGGCATTGTCTTGCATTAGGAGGAACCCGGGGCCAACCGCACCAGCATATGGTCTCCCAAGGGGTCTGAGGAGCTCATCTCGGTACCTAATGGCAGTCAGGCTACCTCTGGTGAGCACATGGAGGGCTGTGTGGCCCCCTAAAGAAATGCCACCCCACACCATTACTGACCCACTGCCAAACCGGTCATGCTGGAGGATGTTGCAGGCAGCAGAATGTTCTCCACGGAGTCTCCAGACCCTGTCACGTCTGTCACATGTGTTCAGTGTGAACCTACTTTCATCTGTGAAGAGCACAGGGCGCCAGTGGTGAATTTGCCAATCTTGATGTTCTCTGGCAAATGCCAAACGTCCTGCACAGTGTTGAGCTGTAAACACAATCCCCACCTGTGGACGTCAGGCCCTCATACCACCCTCACGGAGTCTGTTTCTGACCATTTGAGCCACCACATGTGCATTTGTGGCCCGCTGGAGGTCATTTTGCAGGGCTCTGGCAGGGCTCCTCCTGTCCCTCCTTGCACAAAGGTGGAGGTAGTGGTCCTGATTCTGGGTTGTTGCCCTCCTCCATGGCTCCTGATGTACTGGCCTGTCTCCTGGTAGCGCCTCCATGCTCTGGACACTACGCTGATAGACACAGCAAACCTTGCCACAGCTCGCATTGATGTGCCATCCTGGATGGGTTGCACTACCTGAGCCACTTGTGTGGGTTGTGGACTCCGTCTCATGCTACCACGAGAGTGAAAGCACCACCAGCATTCAAAAGTGACCAAACCATCATCCAGAAAGCCTAGGAACTGAGAAGTGGTCTGTGGTCACCACCTGCAGAACCATCTTTTATTGGGGATGTCTTGCTAACTGTCTATGCTTTCCACCTGTTGTCTATTCCTTTTGCATAACAGCATGTGAAATTGATTGTCAATCAGTGTTGCTACCTAAATGGACAGTTTGATTTCACAGAAGTGTGATTGACTTGAAGTTACATTGTGTTGTTTAAGTGTTCCCTTTATTTTTTTGAGCAGTGTACTTACCTATACATAGCTATGAAGAAGATTGAAGCCTTATTTAGGAATATGTCTGGACTTAAAAAATAAACTTGTGTTGTTTCATATTACTGTACATTATTACTTGCTTTATTACTTTATTATTACTGCATTATTGTTGCTTTGTTCTTATTATTAGTGCTTTTGTGTCAGTCCTTATAGTAGCATCAACATCATGGTTTTTGAGTGCCAGTTTCATGTAACGATTAAGGCACCAGGCTAGAAAGCAGGAGACTATAGTCTCATTTTAGAATTACAGAATAACAGTTGAAAGGGACCTTGGAGGTCATCTACTCCAACCCCCTGCTCAGGAAGGAAACCCAACACCATTTCAGACAAGGGACAGTTTAGTCTCTTCTTAAAAGCCTCCTATGTTGGAGCACCCACAACTTCCGAAGATAAGCCATTCCACTGATTAGATAGGAAGGGTGATCTCGGGCCCCTTATACCCAAAAGGTGAAGTAAATCTGAAGTAAATCCTGGTTTCCGGCAAAAAAAAAACCCACTGCAAATTGCAGTCACATGACAAGATGCTGCAAATGGCCATAATTCGAGCCGGTTCCCACGTCTCCAAAATGCGATCACATGATCCCAAACAAGATTGGCAGTCGAAACTTTGAAAAGGAGTGATAAGGAACTCTGGGGAGTTCAACTACCAGTATAACTTCAAATCAGAGATCGTATTCAGCCAGTTCTGACCAGTTCTGGAGAACCAGTAGTGGAAATTTTGAGCAGTTCAGAGAACTGGCAAATCCCACCTCTGGCCCCACCAACCCCATCTCTTCTCTGCCCCCCATTGAGTCCCAGCTGATTGGCTGGGTCTTCTTTGGTTGCCCTGCACAGGAAAAAGGAGCTGGAAAGCAGGTTAGTGGGGTGGGGAGGGAAGGGGGATTTTGCAGTAATCTTCCCTCAGGAATGGGGAGGAAATAGTGATTGTACAGTATCCTTCCCTTGCCATGCCCACCAAGCCACATCCACCAAGTCACACCACACCCATCAAACCACGCCCCCAGAACTAGTCGTAAAATTTTTTGAATCCCACCATTGCTTCAAATGCTCACTCAACAATTGGCCTTAAGCCAAGGATTATCTATATATGTCTGTCATCATTTATATTTTTTAGAAAAGAAGGACAAAACCCAGGTATTTTTCTGGAAGAATGGGTACTGACTATCTTGCACTCTGTAAATAGAAACCCCCATGCAAAACTAGCTGATTTAAATGCTATTGCATACAATGGCCTCGGAGTATTTTAAGGACCAGGGCTTATTTTGCAAACGTATCCAAGCTAAACCGAGCTTGCTTCCGTCTTTCCCTGCAGTCGAGATGAAAGAAGATGGATTGAAAAACAAAACAGAGCGGGTAGATCATTAAGGAAAAAAGAAGAGATGAATAGAATAAGGACCTTAGTTGGTAAGTATGAACTCAACATCCTCAGGCTACCTGATCATTCAATGCCATCTTTTGTGCCAGCCCTATGTGTATATAAATTTTCTTTCTTTTCTAAGATAACTCATACAGTTGTGATCCCAGAATAAAAAAGTTCAAAGAGGAAGAAAGAGCAAAAAAAGAAGCCGAGAAAAAAGCAAAGATAGAAGCAAAACGAAAAGAACAGGAGGAAAAAGAAAAAGTAAGTTCTGAATTATACGTGAAGCTGAAACCATTTAAGAGATCATAAAGCACATGCATAGGCTTGGGGTATTAGTAGCTTAATGGCACCGGGATCTATTTCACATATTGTGGCATGCATGCGACATGTTAAAGAATAAATCCTGGTTGTTCTGACCCAAGCCTTGTTCAAATTAAACAAACACAAATTGTTTATAAAAGTAAACCTTTTTTAAGGCGGCACTGGGAATTCTTTGCATTCCCAGTCAAGAGTCATTTAACCCTAATTGTCCAAGATAAAAGCAAGGTTGTGAAAGGCTGCCAAGAACAGAAGTCTGATTTGATAAATCTCACCTGACAGAAGTTTCAAAAACAAACCAGAGTTCACAGGGCTTCAACTTCTTTGCTTCCTGCAAAGAGCACACCCCTGAGGGCTGGTTTGTATCCCTTATGGGAGGGGCCATCACCTTCCAGCCTTACTCCCGAGTCACCCTTGCTGCTTCAGCTGCTCTCTCCTTCGAGCAGCCCTGTGCACACGCTCACTGTGCACAGGCTCCCCAGGATCGTCTGCATCACTGCTGCCAGACTCCAAAAGCTCTGAAGGCAGCACCCCACTCTCTGATAGTCCTGGCCCCATCCCTGCATCAGAACCAGGACCCTCGTCCAAGTTCTCACCAGACTCTGACTGGTTCCCTTTCATCCTCGCTTGTCAGAGATCTCTGCCGTCCACACCTGCTGCTGGCGAACCACAACACTGGTTTACACATTTATGGCTGGGATTATTCAAGAAGTGATGTCAAGCAATGATTGGGTTCGATACACAAAACAAGATTTCCACAGTGCAACAGCCACCAGAATACATTACAATTCTCAATGTCTCCAAATTAAAGAAAGAATTACAATTTTAAAAATAAAATCAGTGAAACGGCACGAGTTTCCCTGATGTTTGCAATTTAGGGCATGTACAAGTCAAAACATTGAGAGTTTGGGAGGATATCCTGAACATTTCTTGTTTTTGGCTTTCCCTCCCGCGAAGTCTACTCATCCCTCCCAATTCACTAGCGATTTTTGGATCGTGGGCTAGGAACCGTCGACATTATCATCATATGCAAACTCACCCCTGACTGTGTCCAGACTTATTTGTAATCTGAATAACCCTCTGGAGTTAAGTTTTAAAGTATCTAAAGCAGGATCTAACCCGGGGGTGTCAACTCAAGGCCCAGGGCCGCATCCAGCATGCAGTATGTTTAAAACTGGTCCACGGGTCTGCCCTGGAAAGGACTGACCCGTGGTCCCTCTGTCAGCAAAAACGAAGCTTGGGAGGGCCATGCATGGGCCCTCCCAAACTCTTGTTTCCATTGGCAAAGTGCTTCCAGTCAAAAACAGCAATTCCAATTCCCCTCTGAACTGTGACTTTTAAGTTGATATAGAGAAGGTGACACCAGAGTTTTCTTGTATCTCAGCAAAGGCAAGCACAACTAGAAATGGTGCGACTGGCCAAGGAGAAGGAGGAGGAGGAAGCAAGGCAACAGACTTTGCTGATGAAGAAAGAGAAGGACATACAGAAGAAAGCGATTAAAAAGGAAAGGCAAAAACTGCGAACAACCTGCAAGGTAAATAGCTGTTGTCCTTGTCAAATCTATTTGTTTTAGTCAAGTCCAACATCTAGTATATTCAAATATCACTTATAATTTATAAACCTGGAGAAATGCGAGGTGACATTTGTATTTGTTCACTTCGCAGGAGTTTGTGGTTTAGACAGACAAGGCTGTCTTTATGGAAAGCTATTTATGAATTCAGAGGTCCATAAAATCTCCATTCTTTAAAACTAGCGTTTTTGATCCAATGCTCCATAAGAGTTAGATTGTGGGTGATGGCATAGGCATCCCAGCCGTCATGGCTACCACACATCAGGACCCCATCAGGGGATTCACAGAATTTTTCAATGGAACAAACATTATGGAACATCCAGAGCTCATTCACTGAGGAGAAAAAAAAATATTCCAATCAGTATTTTAAAAAATATTCCTGTCAAGTATTTCAAACCCCAATTGGTATTTTAAAGCAAACCTGTTTTAAAATTAAAATTAAAACCTTCAAGGTTCCTTGCCCAACTTTATATCAGAGTAAAAGTATGGCTCAAAGTAAAGTAAGGATAAGGGTAAAAGTAAAAAGTGTGAGCTATACTTTCTGAAAATTGAAACTCATCTTAATGTCTGTGTTATAGTCAGGCATGTTGTATGTCAGTTGCATGTAATTTCCCCCCCTTAAATCTGAAAATAAAACATATGATGGTCCATTTTCAGAACTGGAATTACTTTTCTGACAATGAGGCAGAAAGCGTTAAGATGATGGAAGAAGTAGAAAAGCTTTGCGATCGCCTAGAGCTGGCAAGGTATGCAGTCCTGACCTATACTTTGTGTTAGCTGACCTTCAGCTTTCTGCTAACCGGTAGATCTGAAATGTCGCTCAATGATTTATTTTTAGTCTGCAGTGCTTGAATGAAGCACTTACATCCACCACAAAGGACGAAGGGAAGGCTGCGGTATTAAAACAGGTAAATATGAATATTTTGTCGTGTAAAACAAAAATTAAATTGGAGAAGTAGGGCAAAACTGTTCTGACCCAAGCCTTGTTCAAATCAAACAAACACAAAGTATGTATAAAAAGCAAACCTTTTTAATGAAGCGCTGGGAATTCTGTGCATTCACAGCCAAGATTCATTCAAAACTAATTGTCCCAGATAAGAGCAAGCCCTTTCAAGGTTGTGAAAGGCTGCCAAGAACAAAAAACTAATTGCAGATAAAGGCTGCCAAGAACAAAAAACTAATTGCAGATAAATATCCAAAAGTTTCAAAAAACAAACCGGTGTAAACAGGGTTTCAGCGAGGAATCTGAGTAGAAAGAATGTCTTTGCTTCCTGCAAAGAAGCCAACCCCAAAGGCTGGTTTTTATCCCTTATGGGAGGGGACATCACCTTCCAGCCTTACTCCCGAGTTGCCCTTGCTGCGTCAGCTGCTCTTTCCTTCAAGTGGCCCTACATGCACTGGGCACAGGCTCCCCGGGGCCCTCTTTGTCACTGCTGCCAGACTCCACAACCTCCAAAAGCAGCACCCCACTCTCCAATAGTCCTGGCCCCATCCCTGCATCACACGCAGGCCCCTCGTCTGAATCCTCGCTGTCAGAGACCTCAGCCATCCGCACCTGCTGCCAGCGAACCAAAACAAGGTTAGAAGCAAAGTCCCCTGTAGAATGGCATCCCTCAAAATTGGAACAGCACACTGCTTTATGGCAGCTGTCATATCTTACTAGAATTTAAACGTAATAAAAACATTTTTCTAAGGGAAATCTATAGGGATTTAAAGGTAATCCTCAACATATGACCACAACTGAGCCCAAAATTTGTTGCTGCTAAGTGGAAACACTAAGTCAGTTTTGTTCTATGCTGCCTTTTGTGCCACCGTTATTAAGTGAATCTGGCTTCCCCATTGACTTTGCTTCTCAGGTCACAAAAGGGGATCACATGACCTCCAGCACACTGCCACTGTCGTAAATATGAGTCAGTTGCCAAGTGTCTGAATTTGGATCGTGTGACTGTGGGAATGCCTCAACGATTGTTAGTGTGAAAAACAGTCATAAGTCACTTTTTTCAGTGCCGTTGTGACTTTGAACAGTCACTAAATAAACTGTAAGTCGAGGAGTACCTGTATTTGCAAAAAAATAAAAAAATACTTCTGCATTCCCAGAAGAGAAAATACACTAGGAAAAAAAATATTTTTGTTCAGGAAAAGAAGAAGGAATTTGAAATGTGCATGATTCAATCAAAGAATGAAAAGGTTATGCAAATGAATATCAAACTACAGGGTGCAAATAAATGTAACAAAATGATTACTGGCTTGGGTGTGTATTAGATAGATAGATAGATAGATAGTTTTAGATAGATAGATAGATAGATAGATAGATAGATAGATAGATAGATAG
>BLBF01000022.1:10588265-10615709 GCA_015471245.1 Laticauda colubrina | reverse complement strand
TAGATAGATAGATAGATAGATAGATAGATAGATAGATAGATAGATAGATAGATAGATACATTGATTTGTGTGTAAACCAGGGCACAGTTCACTACTAAATTGGAGTGAAAACTTTCAGTTTAAATAAGACTTTTGTGATTATATCATATATTTGATTATAAATGTGTGTCAGTGAACCCCAGGTTCATAAAACGGATGGCACATTTATTTCTGTACTTAATAAGGAAGTAATTACTTCATTTCCTCCTAAAATCCCAAAACTACCAAGGCAGCCATCTCAACAAATAACAGAAAACAATGGAGCTGCTGCTTTCTTGTCTAGCCTTTTGTGCCACAGAACAGAACATTGGTGTTGATTTCCTGGATAGCAATAGCACTTAGACTTATGTACCACTTCACAGTGCTTTACAGCGCTCTCTAAACAATTTTTCAGAGCTAACAAATTGCCTCCAACAATCTGGGTCCTCATTTTACCAACCTGAGGAGGATGGAAGGCTGAGTCAACCTTGAGCAAGACAGGATCGAACTCCTGGTAGTGGGCTGAGTCAGCCTGCAATACCGCCTTCTAATCACTGTGGCATGAGGAAGGGGGATAAGGGAGGAGGAAGGAAGGCTGGCTGGCTGCATATGGCCCCCAACAATCTGGGTCCTTAATTTACTGACCTCAGAAGGATGGGGAGGCTGTGTCAACCATGAGCCAGTGGGAATCGAACTGCTGGCAGTTGGCAGAATTAACCTGCAATACTGCCTTTTGATTTGGTGGATGGGTATCCAAGACTACATCCTTACTTACAGTGTTATGGCTATTTTCCTTTGCACCCCAATATCAGCTAGCTAGTGGAATTCATTCAGAATTAGTACTGTTAGACATTCTTACAATATGGAGCATAGATAAAGGCACAATTTTATGCCTGTTTCTGTAGAAATGGAAGAGAAAATCCCAGAAGAGAATAGGTGACAAAAACCTACTTTACTGAACAAATAAAAGATTAAACCCTTGGATATCACTGTACAAAACAAATAAATACCAGTGCAGAACCATCTTAAAAATTTCTAATTTTGTGTTGATTTGATAATTTTTTTTACCTCACGTAGGTCAGGTACTATACTAAACAAAACTTTTTCAACATTATTTTACAGTCCTCCTTGACTTTCTATCCATTTTCTGGGGGTAGTTGAAAATTTATCAGTTTATCAAAATGCAATATAAGTACAAAATTCAATAATGGGAAAATAAGAGAGGGAAAGGAGAAGAAAAAAGTGTAGGGCAGAAGGAAAAAAAAAGGGGGAAAAATGTTGATTTCCAAATGTTGATATTTTACTGCACTTTTTGGTGCAGTAGAATAAGATAATAGCATCGGACCTCAGCTTTTTATTTAGTATATTTACTTTTTATTGAATATATTTACGATATTTTATATCGTAATATAGACTAGCCATGTATGTCTATAACAACAAATCTGTCTAATCAGTAAAACCCAAAATCAAAATTTCATTTTTTCCTCACCTCAAGCACAAAGTCCAGAAGTGGTTTCCAAGTAAAAACAAAAGTAATTGTGTTCTTTTCTTTAATCAAAGCAGTCAGTTTAGCCATCTCTGCTAACCCCCATCAACTTTTGCAGCTATTCATCCCTTGTGGGAATCAAAATTGTCCTTCCATTTGACTTTCTGCCATTTTCTGTGTCGGCTTCTTCTCCCACAGCAGTGATTGTTCATTTTGATAACAAAATAAATTGGAGGCTGACGATAGATCTTGCGATCGTTGGAGAAAAAGTGCTTTGGTTTTTTTGGTAATTCAGTTGAGAGGTGTGTTTGTTTACATCCATGTAGATAGAACAAGTAAATGAACAGGTAAGGAGAGAGAAGGAAGAAGCAGAAGCTCGGATGCGACAAGCCACAAAGAGCTCAGAGAAGTCCACAAGCGGAAGTGTCGGTGGCAGCAAGAACTGGTCTGAGGATGACCTCCAATTGCTGATTAAAGCAGTCAATCTCTTTCCTGCTGGGACAAATTCAAGGTAAGCCTATATTTATTTTTGAGCCTCTATCGACAACCATATAGGCCAGTGGTGGCTAACCTTTTTGGGCTCCCAGGCTGAAAATTGCATGTGCACTCGTGTGCTAGAACCCAGAAGGCAATGTGCACACCCACCCAGGCCCCCTGCACATGTGCGTGAGATCCCTCCCACACGCCACACTCGTCTCTACGTATGCCCACGCGTCTCCCACACACACCCGGCCCCCACACATGCACACCAGATACCCCAAAATCAGCTGTTGGGTGGGCGGCGTGCACACCTGCACAGGGGAGCTTTCCTGGGCAACCTCTCTTGACCTTTACCTTATAGTCCTGCAATCACATTTTATGCCGTTTTTGCCCAAAAAACCCAAGAATATTTACTATATTTTCAGCAAAACCAGCCTTTAGCAAACAGCTGCTATGTTCATTTAATGACCCGTGCAAAAAACAGGTTGTAATATTATGTCGGTTATGTTGGTGATCTGTTTTACGACCCTCACAACTTACAATTAATGGGCAGGCTCCATTATACAGTCATAAGTTAAGGTTTCCCTGTATGAGGACATTTTGTTTTGTTTTTTTAAAAAGGAGGGGCAACATTTAGAACAGAATAGAATTAGCAGAGTTGGAAGGGACCTTAGAGATCTTCTAGTCCAACCCCCTGCTCAGACAGGAAATTCCATATCATTTCAAACAAGTGTTTGTCCAATCTCTTCTTAAAAATTTCCAGTATTGGAAGTGTTTCATTGCAGTCTTTGGTAAAGTTAATGTGATGACCCAGGCTGGGATACAAAATAAACACAGTCACAAAAGACAGGTGAAGCCCCTTTTATGTCTTCACTTTGCTTCCAAGCTCCAAATATCCTTGACTAGAGACAAAAAACTCCCATACAAGCAGTTACAAGAAGGAGGAAATGCTGTTTAAATTATAAAGAGTAAAAAACAACACAAACCAGGCAAGATAAGGGCTTGAGGACGTTCACAGATATCAGAACACACACTGGGAAGGATGCCAAACTCAGAGAGGAACAATAAACTTGAGATATTTCCACGCTTTGTTTCCAGCACTCGCCAGTACGCAGGTCCATCCTCTTATCCAGTTGTCATAGCTGCAGCACATGAAGAGAATCAAGGCCCTTTCCTCCCCAGTAGACCATGTCTCTCCCTTGTCCTCTCCTCCCTGCATGCCCTAGGATGGAGACGGGATGGGCCTGGGTCCTCCTCTGACTGCCCAGCTGGCCTCTGCCCTTCCCCAGCCTCCTCCACAACCTCCAGAGCCACACTTCCACTCCCTGTCGGCTGTTCTTCCTCTCCCTCAGAGTCAGTCTTCACCAGGGACATGACAGTTAATTCAAAAACTCTGCAAAGAATTTTGGATTATGGATATTTTTGTTTTCTTTTTCATAGATGGGAAGTTATTGCCAATTACATGAATTTGCACTCTACCACAGGGATAAAACGAATGGCGAAAGATGTTATCAATAAAGCAAAGAACCTCCAGAAACTTGGTATCGTTATCTTTGTAAGATGGTCGGAATGCCTTCATTTTATTTACTTTTGTTTTAAATTCGGTGTTCGTTCTGCAAAGCTTAAAATCATTTCCGGCTGTCCCTGGAAATTTACCATCTCCTGAAGCAGAGGGGACGAAATCTTCAAACTCACAGTCTCTCTTTTCTCACTTGATCTCTGCTGGAAGTGCTGGGTGCTATTACAGAACATCACATCTGGATGCTTGAATGAAAGTTTTTAATCTTGTTAATCCATTCAGTAACCCCTTAATTTTATGCAACAAGTGGGATGAAGGGGTTAAAAGCAGAATTGCCGTTCATTCCAAATGAGATTTTATGGAGGTTCAGAAGCACATACTTTAGCGCCTGCAGTGATTGTAAAATATTTGGTATAATGTAATTATGCACCAGACAAAACCTCTGGGTTAAAGAGGTTGACTTGCAATACACTGTCTATTACTAATTGTGTGTATCATTGAGAAAATATATTAAATAGTGTTTCTGCTGTTCATGCTGAAGACCAAATCACTTCAGATATTTTAAACCATTCACCATCATTTAATGAGGCCATAATCCCTTGCGGGGTGGAGTCTGGGCAACTGAATGGAACTAGCAGAGCATTTAATGGCCAGTTGCCCTTCCTGTCACCAGTGTGGAGTTTTGTTCAGCAGATACATTCTCATTGTGCCGAGAGAGAGAAATATCTGCCTCTACTTAGGTTCGAACTCACAGCCTCCTGATTGTGAGGCCAGAGCTCCACCTGTAGGGCATTGCAACACTCTGATATTTTCACCATTGATACAGATTTATCAAAGAAATGTAATCTGGTGGCCTTTGAGGAGAATAAAAAGTCTATCAAACAGTTGGTGTTTAATGACCAGAAATGATTCCTTTTTTCTTAAAGAACCGGTCGATGCTTAAACTGGGTTTTTAAGCTTTTCCCTTTTGAATAGAGAAACCAAGGAATCCTGTTTTAAACACACTCAACTTTTATTCCCAAATTACCACCGACATACACACCCACACACCCACACACACAAAATATTGTAGACATACAATCTAGTACTTTGTTTGTATAAACATAGTTATGCAGCCTGAAAACAATCTGCATGGGGGGGGGGGGGGCTTATCAGGACATTATTAAAGATGATTACAAAATCCTTCCAGAATTCAGACTTCCAAATAAAAAAAAAGGGATGTGTATATTTTATTACCAGACTTGAATTATTTGAGCATAGACTAAATCTTTACCGAATCAAAAAGTTGATGAAGAATGAAAAAGGTTTTATTTCCTACAACTTCCATCGGTGTCTGATTTGTCTTTTAACATCTCTCCTTTATTGTTAGATCCCCATCAAAAAGACGACATCAATAAGAAAGCTTTTGATAAATTTAAGAAAGAGCATGGAGTCATACCGCAAGCAGACAGCGCTGCCCCATCAGAACGTTTTGAAGGTAAATGGAGAACAATTTATGTGTGCGTGTGTTTGTGTTTTAGTACCTGTGTTTCCCTGAAAATAAGACTGGGTCTTATTTTCGGGAAAACACCGGTACTAACACGCATGCACACACACACACACACACACACAGAATTTATAAATAAGACTGGGTCTTATTTTCTTTTGCGCCAAAGTGGGATTCAAATTTTTTAACAACCGGTTCTGTGGGCGTGGCTAGGTGGGTGTGGCCATGTGACTCCTCAGGGAAGCTTCCTGAGGGGCACTTTTTCTCCCAGGCTTCCCTGGGGCCCAGAAAGGCAAAAAAACGGAGCCTGGGAGGGGTGGGAGTTTTCATCCTCCCAGAGGTTCAAGGACAGCCTCGGGAGCCCGAGGAGGGCGAAAACGCCCCTCCCTTCCCGCCATGGTGCAGGAGGCCAACTAGGCCACGCCCACTGTTGCCATGCCCACCCAGCAACCGGGCAGAGAACCCGTTGCTAAGATTTTTGAAGCCCACCCCCTGGATAGGACAATTTTGGGGGGAAAATACCCCATTTGTTTTAAAAGCAGTTATTAAAAACAAGAAAGGCATTTAGAGGGGAAAAAAGCTACCCATTTGGGAGCCTCGCACTAAATAAAATATTTTCAAATAAATTCCTGCTGGGAGCCCATTCTCGTTTGTTTTCCACAGTATCATTTACAGACGCCACTCCGTGGACGACAGAAGAGCAAAAACTTTTAGAACAGGCTCTAAAAACATATCCAGTGAATACTCCTGAGAGATGGGAGAAAATAGCAGCCTCTGTTCCAGGCCGGTCTAAAAAAGACTGCATGAAGCGATATAAGGTAAAGCCAATTGTCTTTATTTTATTTTTATTTTTTTTAGTTTTAAGAATTAAACCTTAACATACAATTCAGCACCGCAGAGTGGTGCGGCGCGGTGGAGCTCATCTCACAATCAGGAGGCTGTGAATTCCATCCTAGTTAAGAGGCAGGTATTTCTCTCTCTGGGCACACTAAGAATATCTTTGCTGAATATAACTCGGCATTGGTGACATGAAGGGCATCCGGCCAGTAAAACACTCTGCTAGCTCCAGTTGTTCAGACTCCATCCACAAGGGATTATGGGGCCGTTAAATTATGATGATGGTGGTACAATTCAGCACTGCACAGGTGTTACTCTGTGGATCGGTTTTAAATCTCTGCGTTCAGCAGTGCCATAACTTTTGCACAGGTGCTGAAGGAGTGGTCCTAATTCAAGGATCACCTGGATCTAAACTAATAAGTCCAATCTTTGTTAACTTTCTTGTCTTGAATTAATGTTGACAATTACTTGCTTAAATCCATGAAGTGCAAAGAGTCTTCAACTTATGACCATTTATTTAGTGACCAAAGTTACAACAGCACTGGGAAAAAAGCAACTTTATGGTTGCTTTTCACACTTACGACTGTTGCAGCCCCATGGCCAGGTAATCAAAATTCAGATCCTTGGCAACTGGTTCATATTTATGACGGTCACAGTGTCCCGGGGAGGGGGTGGGTCAAGTTATCCCCTTTTGTGACCTTCTCAGAAGCAAAAATCAATGAGGGAAGCCAAGATTCACTTAACAACCTTGATAATAGCAGTGATTCACTTAACACCAGTGACAAGAAAGGTGGTAAAATAACAAATGCCTCAATCAACAGCAGAAATTGCGAGATTAATTGTGGTGGTAAGTCAAAAACATACTTAAGAATCAGCCAGCTGTTAGGATTCTGGCAGTCGCCCCCATTTAGATCATGAGTCTCGAGCCGAACTTCCAAAACTTAAAAAGATGATTTATTAGTAAACATGCCAGCACTGTCTGGATGTAGCCAACTCTGAGACACATCATTCATTGTCACCCTTGACCCTGGTTTTCCCCCACCCCAGGGGTGTATCCTAATTCATATTCTCCAATGGGACACATCCATAGTCAAAAGTCCTCAATCATGCTCTCCAGTTAAGAGTTTTGCAGGCAGAAACTTCGGTCACCTTGTTACTATCTTTGAAAAACTATGTATGGAATGTGCTTTCGTTTTCCAAGATGCCGCACTGCTCTTTCAAACCCCTTTCCTCCCCCCTCCTTTTCTGTTGGCAACTCTAAATAGACCATAGAAACATTTTATGAGTTGGCACATACCTGTTGTTTAATTTTGAAAGGAGAAGCTTAATCCAGCATAACTGCAAAATCTGCCAGATGGTGGGTCCAGGATTGTAATCTACCACCCTACTTTTCTTGCAAATAAACCTCTAACGCCCCCCCCCCCCGATCTTAACAGATTTTGAGAGTCCCACGCCTCAAGCCACAGAGGCCCTTCTTAGCATCTAATGACAAATGCTGAATTTGGCCAATTGCTTGCAACTGTACTTAATGCAGTGTCTATAGCTAAGGCTCTTTTCAGCTGCTCCAGAAATCTGCTAAGGGAGCAATCCCCAATTTTTGTGGCTTGGAGGCCCAGCTAGAGGGGGGGCAACAGGGAACCGGGCTGCACGAGCCATGGGCCGGCGCGAATGCACACACACATGTGCAGCTGGGCTGCAAATTGAGCTGTGGGCGTACTGTGGTGCACCAGCCTGTAACTTATGAGTCGAGCTGTGTGCGCACTTGGGCCACCTCTCGTGCAGCCTGGTTCCAAATGGGCCCCAGCCCAGGAGCTGGGGAACCCTGTGCTGAGGAGTCTTTCCTGGATAACTTTTTCTTTTAAATGGCCAAATTCTGTTCTTTCTTTCTTTCTTTCTTTCTCTGTAGGAGCTTGTGGAAATGGTCAAAGCCAAGAAAGCCGCCCAAGAGCAAGTGGTGAACGCCGCTAAAACTAAGAAATGAGATTTCTCCCGTGACAATCCTAGTGTGTGTTTTTGTTTTGTAATAAAAGAAAAAAAATACAAATGCAGAAGGAGTGTCGTTTTATTTTATTTTTCCTAGAAGGTCCTGCGGTTCTTAAAGAGGCTGCCCTACATTTGCGTTGTCCGTTTCGATTGGATGGATTACCCAGGGGCAGCGGCGTCTGTCCTGGAAGAGCCAAGCAGTGTCAGGATGATTTAAAAAAAAAAAAAGTTTGCCATTTGATGAAAGGGGAGTAAAAACCATCCCTCTAGTCTTGACAGTTTTAACTGTTGTCACAAATCTCTCAAGTATCTTCTTAAATTCTCCCAAGAGAGCTCGCTGAGAGTATCAGTTGCGAAGCCAATACATGCCGCTACAGAGTCGGTCGTAATCAGGGAGCTGTTCAAGAGGCCCTGGAATAAGAAAAAAGGAAGCATATTACTAGGTATCAAAGCTTGCAAAATGTGGTGCGGTGGCCTAGAAAGTGGAGCTCTTTCCTCACAATCAGGAGGGTGTGAGTTTGATCCTACGTAAAGGCAGATATTTTTCTCTCTGGGCACAATGAGAATACATCTGCTGAACAAAACTCTGCACTCGCAACAGGAAAGGCACCTGGCCAGGAAACACTCAGCTCCATTCAGTTGCTCAAGATTCCACCCCGCAAGGGATTATGGGGTCTTTAAAAGAAAATGATGAAAGCTTGCAAAATGTTTACAAAATAAAGTTCATTAACTATAGGCATTCCTCAATTTACAACATTCATTTAGTGACTGTTCAAAGTGACATCAGCACTGAAAAATGGGACTAATGACCCATTTTTCACTGTCATGACTTTTGTAGCATCCCCATAATCGTGATCAAAATTCATGACTCAGATTTATGACGGTCGCAGTGTCCTGAGGTCACGTGATCCCCTTTTGCAATCTTCCAACGAGCAAAGCCAATAAGGAAGTCAGATTCACTTAACAACCGGGTAACTAATGTATGAACTGCAGTGATTCACATAACGGTGGTGGCAAGGAAGGCTGTAATATGGGGCAAAACCCAATAAAATGTCAATTTGTGGTTCAAGCATAAGTCGAGGGCTGCCTGTGCATATAAAGTGCTTACCGACTGCTGCAACTGCGGGACGCTTATTATAGATGTACTTTGTACACACTTCCTTGATTGTCTGAGCATCAACGGCCTGAAATAGGAAAATAAGAGTGTGTTTTTTGAACAAAAATTTAAAGTGTAATTGAACAGCCTACAGCCTGTCAACTACAGCCCATCAACTTCAGCTTTTATACAGAAGAAAGGCCAAAACTTTGACAGAAGGAAAATTACAATTGTGGCCCACCACACAAACTAAGGGAAACTAGGAGAAGGAAGGTATGTGAGGTAAATTTGTCGCCTTGAGTTGTTTGTAAAAAAAAAAAAAGTAGGATACAAGCTTTTACAGAAGGGAAATTTACAATTGTGTCACGCCACACAAACTAAGAATTGTGTCACACCCCACAAACTAAGAAGGGTTGATAATGCTGGTAAAGCATCTATCTCACAGGATTGTTGTGGGGAGACTAGAAGGAGGAAAGTGTGTTGGATATGTTCACCGCCTTGCATAATTGGTAAAAGTAATAAAGGTAGGCTACAAATAAGCAAATAAATGAAAATAATTTTAAGATTTCCCATGTTCGTCGCCTTGAGTTGTTTTTAAAAAATAAAGCTAGGATTCAAGCTTTTACAGAAGGGAAATTTATGATTGTGTCATGCCACACAAACTAAGAATTGTGTCACACCAAACAAACTAAGAAGGGCTGATAATGCTGGTAAAGCTCGCTCTTTCAGTTCTATCTACCCCACAGGATTGTTGTTGTGGGGAGAATAGGAGGAAGAAGATGTGTTGGGTTAATTCGTCACCTTGTGTTACTTATAAAAATAAAGGAGGGATACTAGCTTTTACAGACGGAAACTTACAATTTGTGTCACACCCCACAAACTAAAAAGGTATGATAATGTTGGTAAAATTCTCTCACGTCACAGGATTGTGGTTGTGGGGAGGAGGAAGATGATGTGTTGGGTAAATTTGTCGCCGTGAGTTATTCCCAAAAAAGGTGGGATACCAGCTCTTACAGAAGGAAAATTACAATTGTGTCACTCTACACAAACTAAGGAGTGCTGATAAAGGCTGGTAAAGCTCTTTCTTTCAGCCCAACCACCTCACAGGGTTGTTGTGGGGGGAAATAGGAGAGGGAAGGTGTGTTGGATACATTCGCCGCCTTATTGGTAAAAGTAATAAAGGCAGGCGACAATTAAGTAAACAAATAAAAATAAAACAATTTTAAGATTTCCCTTCAGACCGTGGGAAGTCTCACGATGCAAAGATTTACACCAAACACGGCCGGTACAATTGGACAGATTTATGAATGCACAAATCAAAACATCCCTTACTTCAATTCTTGCTTCGAGTTCGGGAATCGGGATGCGGCGATTGTAACACAACATTTGCCGTCCGATGTCTTCACAAATAGGAGTGGAACCTAAGATTACAGAGGCTTAGCATGCCAGTAAGTGAATTTTAAAAGCACAGGGGGAGGTGGGGGAGAGAAAATAAACCCCAAACAGTGGGATTCTACCGGTTTGGATCGGTTCTGTAGAACCGGTTGTTATGATTCTGCACAGTCCGGAGAACTGGCAAATCGTGCCCCTGGCTGGCCCCTCCCCTCCCAGCCCAGTACTTATCGTGCATGCCCAACATTGTGCACATGCCCAACATCGCTGACTGTGTTCTTCCCCACTCCCTACTTTAAGTCACTCCTTAAAGTATTTTTCATTTTTCCCCCTCCCAACGACCAGCTGTTCCTATGATCAGCTGTTCCAGGATTCCCCTTGCTTACTTACTGCTTCCTCCAGGAGGCTTCCTTGAGGCCCAGGAAGGCAAAAAATGGAGAAGGGGGCTCAGCTCCCCCACCAGCCCCCCTCCATTTTTTGCCTTCCTAGGCACAAAGGAAGCCTCCTGGAAGCAAAAATGCCCCTCCCAGGAGGCTTCCCCGAAGGCCCCAAAATGGAGCATGGGAGGGTGCTGTGTGCCCCCCACTTCATTTTTTTCCTCCCTGAGCACCTTCTGTGAACAATCACGTTCCCCCAGGAGGCTTCTCTGAGGCCCCAAAAAATGGGGGATGGAGATTTTCTGCCAAAAAGCCACACCCATGCAGTCACATGGCCACGCCCACCTAGTCATGCCCACAGAACCGGTTGTTACAAAATTTGAATCCCACTCCTGACCCCAACCAACTATAGTTCATACCGTCTAGTTGTAACAGCATGTTTGTCTTCAGGAGATTCTTCGCACGGGCTACTTCGCTTTCGGTAACACTGGTGCAGAGACGTATCCTGAAAGATAAAAGATGACAAGTGACTAACAGCTGCCATTTCCCTCGGAAGGGTCTGATTTTGTTTTCCCCCAGGACTATTAAAACGATTTGTCTGGGATACAGATAGTCCTCATCTTACAACCCCTAACTTTGAGCCCAACATTTCTCTTGCTAAGTGAAACATTTGCTAAGAGTACATTTCAGCCCATTTTACAACCTTTCTTCCCATGGTTGTTAAGTGAATCCCTGCAGTCGTTAAGCTAGTAGCATGGTTGATAAGTGAATCAAACTTCCAAAATGGACTTTGCTTATCAGAAGATTGTAAAAGGAGATTACATAATCCCAGGACACTTTGACAGTTTATAAGGTGAGTCGGTTGCTAAGCATCTTAATTTTTATCACGTGACCACGGGGACGCTGCGATGATCGTCAGCATGAGAAAGGGCTCTAAGTCACTTTTTTTCAGTGCTGTTGCAACTTCGAATGGTTGCTAAGTGAACTCTCGTATGTCGAGGACTACCTGCCTCACTGCAGAGGGGCTGCTTCTTGGTTCCGGCTCAAAAGCAAAGTTACTTTCCTCACCATTCCCTCTGGACATAGTGCATCATATCCTCTAAGGTCATTCCTTCGCAAACCAGGTAAAGACCCCACAATCCTGTATCCGTGTAGCACGTATTGAAAGACTGGAAGCTGTGACAAAGGTTGCCGTGACACGCAACTTGGGCGAGCTTGCTGGACAGGTTCTGTTCCAAGAGAGAAGGGAAAATGTTCTGACCAAGGCTTCTGAGACCGTAATAATGCACACGCTTATTTTAAAAACAAGTCTTGTTTTATTGCAACGCTGGGAATTATTTTCATTTTCAGCCAATAATGAATCTCAAATAGTCCCTGAAGATAAGCACCCACCTTTCTTTCCTGTGAAGTGCTGCCAATAACAAAAGTATCCAATGAACTGGGAAAAAAATCCAACTGAAGTACAAAGAGCTTCAACAATTTCTTGAACCGAACAAATGACTTTGCTTTCTGCAAAGGTTTTATCATCTTTGCCTGTCTTTTATACCTTATGGAAGGGGCAATCGCCTCCCAGCCTTATTCCTGGGTCGCCCCTTTTGTCTCAGCTGCTCTTGCCTTCTAGCAGCTCTGCGCAAGTGGGCACTGGGAGCAGGCTCCCCTTGTTCCTCTGCATCGCTGTTGCCAGACTCCGGAGGCTCTGGAGGCAGCACACAACTCCCAGTTGGTCCTGGCCCCATCTCTGCCTCGGACGCAGGACCCCCTCATCCACATCCTCCCCCGTCTCCTGGACTGATCCCCTTTCTTCTCCCTGTCCGATTCCACTGCTGTCTGCTCAGGCTGTTGGCGAACCACAACAGAAAACAGGCTTGTCAATACCCCTTAGAGCAGGGTTGTCAAACTCAAGGCCCAGGGGCCAGATCTCACCCGTGGGGTGCTTAGATCTGGGCCATGGGGCCGCCCTGGAAAAAATGAAGGACTGGCCCATGGTGCCTCTGCCAGCGCAAAAAGAGCTTGGGGAGGCCACGTGTGGCCTTCCTGAATTCCATTTTCGCTGGCAAGAAAGCTGCAGGAGGCCGTCGCAACCAAAAATGGAGCCCAGGGAGGAGGCGGCTGTCATGGCTGAAAATGGAGCCTTGATGATTGACATTGAGCTGGCCATGCCCCCCCCCTCCATCCAGCCCCCTGAGGTCAAGAATAACCCTGATGCGGCTCTCAATGAAATTGAGTTTGAGATACTCCTGCCTTAGTGCTTAGAAAACTGTAATTATAAGTCCACTCAAGCCTAAATGAGGTAATTAGTTTGGCAGGACAGAAGCAAGAACTCCAGCAATACTCAACATGGTTGGGAAGATGCCAGAAACCCAGATAAGCAAAGTCAACACAGGATAAACTCACGTTTCCTCCCAGCAACTGCTGCAGTCAGCATTCATTTCTTTTAAACTCTCATTCCCAGGTGTGGAAGGGAATGAAGGGAATCAGGGCCCTTTCCTCCCCCATAAGCCATGCAACCCATGTTGCTCTCTTCTCTGTTCCTCCCTGCGTGCCCTAGGATGAAGAGTGGGTGGACTTGGGTCTTCCTCTGAACTACCTCTCCCTTGTTCTATTTCTCCCCTGCTCTGCCCAGCCAGACTTTGCCCTTCCCCAGTTTCCTCCACAGCCAACGGAACCACATTCCCATTCCCTGTCAGCTGTTCATCTTCCTCCTTGGATTCGACTCCGACAGGGGCATGACAAATTCATTTTTATACATCTTGGAATTAAATTTCTTAAACCAGGCTAATGTTTTACTGGTAGCCACCCAAGTAACGAAGCATAATTTCTTTAAAATTGCCCAGTAAGCTCAGTGCCAACTCACCATTCCTCCGCCAAAAGAACGATCCCAGTTGCCGATGAGTGTGTTTGCCACCATCAGAGGAATGGTGTCTGGGTGACACCAGCCAGCTGCTTCCACCGCAATGGCCAGGTGGACCAAAGGCATTTTATCATCTCGCACTCGGATCTGATCAATCAAGACACAGGAACGCAATGAACAAAGCGGCCCAGAGAACTTAACCTAATAGCTATCCCAAAAACTTTTAAGTTTCCCAATCAAATGAATATTAAACTTGCAATTTGGTCCCAATAAATTAAGTAGTAATCCACAAACCCCAGTGGGAGACCTCCAAGAGAAAACAAATTTATAAAAGTTGATGCTCAATCTCCAATGAAGTTAAAAATTTAATAAAATAGGGGTTTGCAGAAAACAACATTCAATGAATTGGAACAAGGAGTCTGTGAGTTCTAGTTTCCTGCCTCAGGCATGAAAACCAACTGGGTGCCTTTGGGCCAATTTACCACAAAACAGTGAGTTCTAGTCCCACCTCAGGCATGAAAGTCAGTTGGGTGACTCTGGGCCAATCACCAGGAGACGATGAGTTCTAGTCCCATCTCAGGCATGAAAGCCAGCTGGGTGACTTTGGGCCAATCACTGTCAATCAGCCCTATCTCCCCTCACCAGGTTGCTTATTGTGGGGAAAACAGGAAGAGGAAAGAATATTAGGAATGCTCCCTGGCTTGAGTTACTTATAGAGTCATAAAGGTAGGATAAAAACTAAATACATTAAAAAATGAATATTAAAATAATCATCAAAGCAACCCAAGAAACTGAACTAGTAATGCTACACATGTAGTCCAACGGCTCAAACTGCATTGAAAGAAGTAAGCCACTCTCCTCAAACTTCTTGCCAGTTTTCACGGTCAAGCTAAAAGCTCTGCTAACCGAATCTTCTATTATGCTATCAATCATAAATTTTGAGGCTGTTGTGTCTCAGGCCTTGAGTGGCACGGTGGCCTAGAGGTGGAGCTCTCGCCTCACAATCAGGAGACTGTGAGTTCGATCCTAGGTAGAGGCAGGTATTTCTCTTTCTGAGCACAATGAGAATATATCTGCTGAACAAAACTCCGCACTGGCAACAGGAAGGGCATCCAGACATTCAGCTCCATTCAGTTGCCCAGATTCTATCCCGCAAAGGATTTGGGGGTCATTAAAAGAAGAATGAAGATGTGCCTCAGGCCCCTTTGAGAAGATTAAAAACCTCCACTTACTTCACTGCCAGTGAACTGGCAAGGGGGCAAAACCGGAGCTCCTTCTTTCTTAATGGACGGCAAGTTGCCAAAATGGTATTTCGCCAGCTCAAGCAATTCCCCATGAGCAACTCCTAATTGATGACATATGGATTAGAACAACATAGACAGATTGCAGGAGGAAGATTTCAAGAGTTTTCTGTTTAGAAGCAAAAAATTATAATAACTAATAAAGCAGAATATTTGCAGCTGAGGATTTTAACTGAAGGGTCCTTGATGCTGCGTGAGGTTGGTGTCTTGCAGATGTTTTCTTACTCAAACTAGGTTACATTGGTGTTACAGTACAATACGGTGTTAGTACTGATGATGTTACCTAGCTGGGTAATGAAATGTCTGCAAATAAACAACCAAGCTCAGAGAGCATCAAGGTCCACTTATTATAATAGCTGACTACACCATACCTTAATTATTTTATCCGTCCAATTCTCCTTGGGTAGCACCATAACGGTTGCTATATATTTTTAAATCAGTCTTTTTATTGAAGAAAAAGTGAAGATCATGCATCACCGTTACAGAAATGTTTTCCAATGCGGGCTTGGAATGTTGAACAAAGGGAAAATAATTAATGTCAGAGTATATTCATGAACTAAAATAGAGCATGGTAACAAGGTCAGCCAATGAATAGGCATAGCAACTGTCAGCCAATGAGGACTGTTTGGAAACTGAAACTAGAAGTGGCCTAGGCATGGCCCTATATTAAGCTCTGCAGCTTTGAAGCTAGGTTAAGCTCTGAGTCTGTCTATTGAAAATGAAACTGCTTCTCTCCTCTGCTTGCCTGCTGAACTAAAAGGAAACTGATGTCTGTTTCTGAGCTCCTGAGTTGCTGTTCTGATCTGAACCTGTAATGTGTCTGCTTCTGTTTGAGTTTGTTGGAGAAATCTACACCTGGTATTGTAAAATTTACTTTATATGTTTATAAAGAAGTTAAATGAAGCCTCAGCCATCTGTGTTTACTTTTCTGGCGCTGACTTTACATTGCAATACTGTAAACAATTAATTCCATCGAGTATTTATAGATTTCCTTTTGTTTCTTTATACCCATGTTCCCCCCAAAATAAGACCCTGTGTTATACACTTTTTGCCACCAAAAAAGGCACCAGTCTTATTTTTGGAGCGGAAGTCTGACTAACCTCACTTGTACGCGTTGCCCCTAGCTTCTTTTTCGCTGATAGAGGCCTTCAGGAACTTCTTCTGCAGCCAGCAAGGTTTTATTGAAGGCTTCTGCAACCAATAATAGAGTTCGGGATCAATCCAGAGCTTTGTTATCGGCTACAGAGGCCTTCAAGAAAGCCTTGCTGGCTACAGAAGAAATGGGCCGGTAAAGCAGGTGGCGGGGCATGCAAGACCTGGCTATAACTGTCCAAAGGTAAGCAGTAGGGCAGCTCCACTCCCCCATCCCCACCCTTGCTCAGTTTTTACCCATCCACTCTGGAGTGGGCAGGATCTTAATTAGGGTTCAATTAGTTGCCACTAACCACAATTTAAACCACTTTCTCTGATACAAGCTCTCACTGGATTTCTCTTCTCTCTAAGCTTTCCAGTCACTCTGACCTTCTCTCTGTACTGGGCCCATAACGTGTCAGAGCATTTGCAGCGTGACTACTATTACGAAGCAAACCCAGGAGCAAAACAAAGCACAGAGGCTTAGACATTTAACAGTGGTTTATCTATAAGATATATACAGAAATATACGTGGTAGGCAAATACCTGACAAGCAATCAATCTTCTTAACTCTACACAGAGAATTCTGCAATGGATATAGTACACAAGGAGAGAAAACACGCCCTCTAATGGCTGCCTTTATATAAAGACCTCTGAAAGAAGTAAAACTTCTGTGGACCCATACATAGTCTTAACAAGGCAATACCAATGCTGATTCATCCTCATTGCGTCAGCCTTCCATTGCATCAGCCTTACAGCAACTGGTCAACTCTTAAATCTCATTACCTTAATATATTTTGGGGGTAGGGCTTATATTGGGTGCACATATGTAAAAATCAGGCTAGGACTTACTTTCAGGGTAGGTCGTATTTTTGGGGAAACAGTAATCAATCACCCATATTTAAACCTTGTTCCCTGCCCATATTGGGTCTTAGACATTTTGGGGCAAAAAAACAAAGAATGATGCTAAGCATCAGGGAAAAGAAACCTAAAATAAATCATGTTTATATTTACAGACCAACAGCACTGTTTCACACCAACCTCCCGCCGATGCCAGGACAATTCTCGGTCCTTTGTAATGCATTGTTATATATTCCACCAAATCATTGCGGTTAATGGACCTAAAACAGGAGTGAAACCAAGGAATGAAAAAAAAAAATCAGCCAAGAAACAAAAAGAGCAAAAACACTATTATAATATAGGTAGTGCTCAACTTATAACAACTCATTTAGTGACCATTTGTGGTGACCCTGGGTGTGGCACAAAGGCAGCACAGTCAGATAATCAGTAGGAGTCCCTTTATTACCTCCAACTTTTCCCCCCAATGTCCTGGTTACCTTCTGGGCTGGAGAAAAACTCTCCCAGGAACAGCCTTTGACTACAACAAATCAAGTCCAAAACAAACTGTAATTATAAGCCCACTCAAGCCCAAATGAGGTAATTAGTTTGGCAGGGCAGGAACAAGAACTCCAGCAAAACTCAACATGGTTGGAAAGATGCCAGGAGCACAGATAAGCAAAGTCAACACAGGATAAACTCACGTTTCCTCCCAGCAACTGCCGCAGTCAGCATTCATTTCTTTTAAACTCTCATTCGCAGGTGTGGCTAATGAAGGGAATCAGGGCCCTTTCCTCCCCCATAAGCCACGCAACCCATGTTGCTCTTTTCTCCGTTCCTCCCTGCATGCCCTAAGATGAAGAGGGGGTGGGCCTGGGTCTTCCTCTGAACTCCCTCTACCTTGTTCTATCTCACTCCTGCTCTGCCCAGCCAGACTTTGCCCTTCCCCAGTTTTCTCCACAGCCAATGGAGACACACTCCCACTCTCTGTCATCTGTTTGGCTTCCTCCTCAAATTCAGACTCCGACACCATTCGAAGTTACAACAGCACTGAAAAAAAAGTGACTTTGGACTATTTTTTACACTTATGATTGTTGCAACATCCCCGTGGTTACATGATCAAAATCCAGGCGCTTGGCAACTGATTCATATTTATGACGGTCACGTGATCCCCTTTGGTGATCTTCTAACAAAGCCAAGTCAATGGGGGAAGCGGGATTCACTTAACAACTGGGTTACTTAGTAATGACAGCAATTCACTTAATAGCCATGGCCTTTAAAAAAGTCGCAAAATGGGGCAAAAGTTCACTTCCCAACTGTCTCACTTTAGCAACGTGAATTCCGGGCTCCATTGTGGTTAAGGCGAGGACTACCAGACTGAGTAGCCTTCAACTTCCAGGTGTAATTGAGCCTGGAATTACAGCCGAACAGCTTGTCATTAAACAGATCACCATGTGACTCGTTTGGGTCAATTTTGTGAGCTTTTTTTTGTGGCAGTTGTTAACAACGAATCCATTGTCTGCAAAAGGGCATTTTTGACTGGAAAACAGAAGTAAATGCCACTTTCTGGCAAAAACCATAGTATATTGAGCAGTCACTAAACGAATCATTGTAAGTCGAGGCAACACGTAAAATATATATCGTTTCTTTCAAGCCTGACTTTTGGTCACCTCTTGAATATATCCTGGTCATTGTCATGAGAGAAATGTCTAAATGACTGTCTTTGGAGGATATTTCATTTTCCCGATCTGTAGTGCTGAAGGATTTCCTTGTGGTCTCCCATCCAAGTGTTAACAATGTCTGACTCTGCTTTGCTAAATTATTTGAGCTCAGCCAAGGTCAGCAAGGCTGCCTCTTAGCTGGGTAGAGACAAGTCACTGCCCATAAGTCCTACTGTTGAAGAGTGTAACACACAAGCCCAAATAACTAAGCAAGCGTATAACCCTGTTGAAAAACTACGAACCACCTTGAAGCCGGCTTGCAAGGTTTTACCTCAGGGGTGTCAAAACTGGATTCCTTTGAGGGCTGGATCAGAATTGTACTTCTTCTCTGTGGGCCAGCCAGAGAAGGAGACAGAACGGACGCCTCCTGCTGGCCAAAACGGGGCGCACTGTCTCCGCGCCCCATTTTGGCCAGCAGAGTGTTGCAGGAGACCATCCAAGCCAAAAATGGGGCATGGAAGGGCCATGAGCCAGTCCTTTGCAATTTCCAGGCCAGCCCCCACGGGCCAGATTTAAGAATCCCACGGGCCTCGAGTTTAACACCCCCAGCTGACATTGTCATTTACTCTGGCACAAGCAGCATCAAATAAAAAAATGGAATATAGTTTTTAAACCTCAAAATAGCACATCGTGTCCGAAATTCAAAGCACTACTCTTATATTTTTAAAGCAGTGCTTATTGGCACTTAATGCGCTTCTTGTATTCAAACATAAATGGTCCAGAAAGAGTTAGATGAAAACACGGTGTTTTCATCTAACTATGATTTCCCACTGGAGGATCCAGAATTAGTAAATTGTGCAGACTGCTGATGGTCAGTCTCTGACTTAAGGGACATGTTGTGGCTCGACAGCGGACAGCTGAGCTAGCGGCAGACTTGGGACAGTGAGGACGTTGGGGAGGAACCTGGGCCAATCCTGGAGTCTGAGGAAGGCTCTGACGAGGGCTCTGCGTCAGAGGCAGAGATGGGGCCAGGGCTGTCCAGCAGTTATTAGCTGTCTTCAGAGTCAGACATCAGTGAGGCCGAAGAACAGCTGGAGCCTGTTGCCAGAGGATGCATGCACAGAGCTGCCAAAAGAAGGGAACAGCTGAGGAACAAGGGCTGATTTAGGAGTAAAGCCACAGGTGGACAGTGAATGGCCCTTCCCCTAGAGAATAAAAGAACGAAAGGGGAGTGGGGCTTTGCAGGAGACAATTAGTTCATTCCGGCATGCTTGCCAAGTAATATCGACCTGGCTACTCTCCAAGCCTGATAAAAGTCTGTAATTGGGTACTGTCTTGAAAGACTGTGGGCAATGATGTTGTTGGAGAGGAAATTCATTATAACATAAATAAAACAGATTTATTGGGATGAGGACTTGGCTTTATGCTGTTGGGGAAGCCTAGGTCAGAACAGAACAGGAGGCTGAGAGTATGGGACCTACTTAATGTTCTCGGTGGGTCCTAAGATCGTCCGCCCGAGGGCTGTGTTTTGGTAAGCAGTAGCGTGAAGGTAATCAAAGACCACTTCCTGTAGGTTGGTCTCAACTTCCTGCATTTCCCGAAGGATCACCCCTCGTTCCCGCTCGATCTCGGCTTCCCCCAAGGTGCTGTTCTGTATGATGTCGGCAAGAATCTCAACCGCTGAAGTCAAAAAACAGACAGAATAATCATATAAACATATGAAATAAAAAAATGCCATTTAATTTTAATAAGCTTTCTAAGGGCATTTTTCATTGGGGGAATTATTAAATATAGGCAGTTTGCCTAGTGACTTTTCGAAGTTACAATGGCACTGAAAAAAAGCGACTTATGACCGTTTTTCACACTTATAGTGGTTGAAGCATCCCCATGGTCACGTGATCAAAATTCAGATGCTTGGCAACTGACTCATAGTTATGACGGTTACGACATCCCGGGGTCATGTGATCCCCTTTGGCAGTTTTATCTTTTGGGTTTTTCCAAGGATCTGGGATAGGCAGATCTGAAAGTCTGATGGTATTAAAGATTATCATCGTAGGATATAAGCTGTTCCAAGCAAACCTGCCTTTTGCAATTGACCGATGGGGAATTTTGTCAATGCCGACAGTGTTCAAGGGGTATTTCAGCTTTTTTGGCATTGCACCCGAGGTGCCTATTACTATTCGTGCTATCTTTGCTTTGTTTACTTTTACTATATTTACAGGTGGTCCTCAACGTACGACCACAATTGAGCGCAAAATTGAAGTTGCTAAGTGAGACATTTGTTCAGCGAGTTTCACCCCGTTATATGACTTTTCTTGCCACATTAAGTGAATCGCTGAAGTTGTTAAATTAATCACATGGTTGTTCAGTCAATCTGGCTTCCCCGTTGACTTTGCTTGTCAGAAGGTTTCAACATGGCAATAGCAATAGCAATAGCACTTAAAACTTATATACTGCTTCATAGCCATCTCTAAGCGGTTTACAGAGTCAGCCTATTGCCCTCAACAATCTGGGTCCTCATTTTACCGACCTCGGAAGGATGGAAGGTTGAGTTAACCTGGAGCCTGGTGAGAATCGAACCGCCGAACTGCTGGCAGTCAGCACTAACCACTGTGCCGCCACTGTACCCTCTTAAGGTGGTCACATGACCCTGGCACACTGCAACCTGTCATAAATGTGAATTTCAGATGCCAAGCACTTGAATTTTGATCATGTGATCGTGGGGGAGGTGCAATGGTCATAAGTCTCTTTTTTCAGCACTGTTGCCATTTCGGCCACTAAGCAAACTATCATTAAATCGAGGACTACCCATTGCTACCCATTGTGATAACCCGGGGAGGGGAAGGAATACAAAAGAAACACAGTCACAAAAACCCGGTGAAGCCCCTTTTATTCCTTCCCTCTGCTTCCAAGCAAGCAGTTACAAGAAGGAGGGAAAAAACCAACACAAACAAGGCAAGATAAGGGCTTGAAGACATCCACAGATATCAAAACACACACTGGGAAGGACGCCAAACTCAGAGAGGAACCATAGAGATATTTCCATGCTTTGTTTCCAGCACTTGTCCATACACATATCCATCCTTTTATTCAGTTGTCACAGCTGCAGCCCGTGAGGATCAAGGCCCTCTCCTTCTGAGTAGACCACATCTCTCCCTTATCCTCTCCTCCCTACATGCCATAGGGTGGAGAGGGGGTGGGCCTGGGTCCTCTTCTGACTGCTCAGTCAGCCTCTGCCCTTCCCCAGCCTCTTGCAGAGCCACCCTTCCATTCCTTGTAGGCTGTTCCTCCTCTCCTTCAGAGTCAGTCTCCACCAGGGGCATGACACCCATCCTCGAGGTGACTCTGAGTGGAATGTGCATAAGAAAGCATGGCTAGCATATAGTCACCCCACATTTAATGTGTGTTTTGACAAGCAGCACACAATAAATAATAAGAATTTCAGAGCACACAATTATACCTCTTGGCAGATCTTTCGAGAAAGCCTTTGCGTAATACACCGTTTGTTCTCTTGAGGTGTAAGCGTTAAGGTGAGCGCCCATGTTCTCAATCTCCAGCTCCAGGTCCAGCTGAGATCTTTTTTTCGTTCCCTGAGATTGAAGGATCTACAGTTATTTCAACAGGAGTTGCAATAGGAAAACAACAATAACAAAGGCATTATTGCCTGGGCCTTCCATCTTAAGACCAACGCAGCAGGTGATCTCAAAGGACTCTGGAAATCGCCAACTCCCTCTTAAAATATGCAGCACCTGTTCTATTTACAGGAAGCAAAGAGCAGCAGAACAGGTAATACATAAAAATACATAGCAGGTGATTTGAGAAGTTGGGAATTTTGACAGCACTCGCTGAGCCCTCAGATGCCAAAATGGAGGATACTGGCCAAGCACAAAATTTCCATTTGCAATTATCAAAGTGTCCAAACTGCTTTCCCACTGCATCCTTTAGCTTTGCAGGATGACAGCTACCAGGATTGTTCACATGTTGTGGTAAAAAGTAATACAATACAGCTGGAAGGGACCTTGGAGGTCTTCTAGTCCAGCCCCCTGCTCAAGCAGGAGATCCTATAGCAGTAGTGGCTAACCTTTTTGGGCTCATGTGCCAGAAATTGTGTGCATGCAAGCGCTCGCGTGCTCACATGCCAGCACCCAGAAGGCAATGTGCATAGCTCCCCCATGTCCCATTCATGCACGTGCGATTTCCACCCCCGCCACTCCCTTACCTGCACTGTATCTACGAGCTGATTTTCGGCCCATTTGAGGCCTTTTTTTGGCCTGCCAGAGGCTTGAGGGGGTGCCTCTGCAGGCTTTGCAGGCCAAAAAAATGGACCCGTTTCATCACTTATGGTATTTCTGGAAATACAGGAAATGATGAAACAGTCCTATTTTTCATCATGCAAAGCCTGCAGAGGCATCCCTCAAGCCTCTGGCAGGCCGAAAAAGACCCAAAAATCAGCTGGGAGGCGTGCACATGCACAGTGAGGTAAATTCGCCATCACGGCCCTATACCATCTCAGATAAAGCGACTGCCTGTCTCTTCTTAAAAATCTTCAGTGATGGAGCACCCACAACTTCTGCAGGCAAGTCCTTCCACTGATTAATTATCCTCCCTGTTAGGAAGTTTCTCCTATATTCCAGGTTGCCTCTCTCTTTGGATGGTTTCCATCCGTTGCTTCTTGTCCTGCCCTCTGGGTGCTTTGGGGAATAATTTGACCCTCTTGTTAGGAATATAAATCACCTAACAGTTATTTGGGTTGGAAATATATAAACCAGGATGGACATTTTAATGATCTCTGTAAGAAAATCCTAAAACTGTAATTGGGTGTGGTTTCTCAAATGGCCATAAGATGGAGCCAGAAACCTGGGTTTTTTAGTCTTAGTCTCAGAAGAGAGTGTGTCTCAGTGAGTCTCTGTTTTCCTTCTGGTGGAGAGTATTGCTATTCCTCCATTTTTCCTAATTGACTGATATTCATGGATTTGATGTAAGTCTATTACTGAGCTGTTTTTGATACTGGACTTTGTTATTAGATTATCCCTGGACTGTACACTGACTGCCTTACCTGTGAATGACTTTGAACTGTGTTTGAACTTTGCTTAAACATTTATGGAAATAAAAACCTACATTTACTGTACAGTGTATCTGTGTGTATTATTCAACACTTCTCTCATTATGTCTCCCTGTATGCACTCATTCTCCTAACAGGGAATTACCTCAACACCCCTCTTCTTTGTGGCAACCCCACCAATACTGAAATATTGCTATCATGTCACCCCTAATTCTTCTTTTCTCTAGACTAGCCAGAGCCAAAACCTGCAGTTATTCTTCGTATGGTTTAGTCTCCAGGTTTTTGACCATCTTAGTTGCTCTTCCCGGAACTTTTTCCGTCTCAACTTTGGAAAGTTTCAAATGTTGAGATAGAAGCCACAGCACTGCCATTAAAGCTCCATCTTTAATGGCACAGAAGCGGGGGCAAAATGCTGACTCTGTAAACCACTTAGAAAAGACTGTAAAAGTACCATGAAGTGGTATGTAAGTCTAGGTGTTATGGCTATTATCTGTTTTTCATGGCTGCTCTCTGGGCTTTTTGGACCACACCTAACAGACATGTTTAACTATCAACTACTGTTATTCTATATTTTATCATGCCTTATTTCCTGGATATTCAACACAGGCAATTTAACACTTTTCATTTTTTAAGGAAGCCTCACTGGGCTTCTATATGGCCCAGAAGAATTCTTGTCAAATAACATTAAAATGCTAGAAGCTACCTCGGGCTTCGCAACGCATCGGGTCAAAAATCCAAGAAAAGAAATATGATGTTAGGAACTTGCCTTAAAAGCCATGTGTTCCAGGAAGTGAGCCGTCCCATTGTTTTTGTCGTTCTCATATCGGCTTCCAGCATCAATCCAAAGTCCCACCTGATTCAAAAGCACATTTTTTTCTTTTTACTAAAACAATAAAATACAGCTTCAATACATGCTGAGGAAACCACAGGCTGATTTTTGCTTCGGTGGTTAAAATCTTTGTCAAAACAACTAGACACAAAGATAAGTTTTTTTTCCTCCCGTGTCATCACTCTGATGAACACTTAATTCCCACAGCACTGTCTCATTTCTCATCTTTCCTACTATCTTTTCATATTGCTTTCTTATGATTTATCAATTGTTGTTTGTAATGTATGATTGTAACTATGATTTATGACCTATTATTTGCTATTTATATGTACACTATTCGTTTATGCACCAGAAACAAATTCCTTGTGTATCCAATCACACTTGGACAATAAAGAATTCTATTCTATTCTATTCTAATTCTATTCCTATTCCATCCCAATGTTCCATATTCTGTTCTATTTTCTATTCTATTCTATTCTATTCTATTCTATTCTATTCTATTCTATTCTATTCTATTCTACTTTACTCTACTTGCTTATTCTATTCTAATTCTAATCCTAAACAAATTTTAGAATGCTGTAAAAGCATAATGTGCTATGGAAGCTCGGTAGGAAAAGAAGCATCAGGAGATTTAAAAAAAGAATATAAAGCCCAAACTTTTGCGGACAATTTGATATTTGTGCTTGAAGAACCGTTAGAATTGGGACCCAAATTTATTAGGAAAATAGAAGAATTTAGAAAAGTAGCAGGTCTTAAAATAAATAAAAAGATCATAACAAAAAAAATCTTACTAAGAAACAAAGAACTGGAAAAAAATTAGAAATGCAAATTGTTAAAAAAGTTAAATATTTAGGAATTTTGCTTACAGCGAAAAATATATCTATCAAAGAAGATTATTATACAAAATTGTTAACCAAAAAAGAAGCATCAGGAGAAAATGTTCTTTCTGCTAACAGGTCAGTCACTTATAGAATATTTTATAGACACAACTGAACCTGGAATTTTAGACAATATGTCACTGAGGTCCTTAAGCCAGATGCTTGTGTCATCTTGAAAAAGGAGAGATTCTCGCTGACAATGGGGTAACTTACTGTACATGTTGTAAGTCCAGAATCTTCAGACGCAACCCTTAGGCCATTGTCCAGAGTCGAGACTTTTGTTTCGGGGACATTCACAACAATTTGGGGTGCTACTTTGGTAGCCCTGTATCGGTTTCTCCCAAGATGGAGGGCCTAGTTTGAGGAGAGAGAAAAGAAGTATTGTGGGAGCCAATATGATAAAAAAGTGCGCAGTGTGGATTTATTTAAGAGAAATTAAAATCTCGTTTGTTTGTTTTGCAACAGAGCAAATGCTATGAGGAAACCAATCTGGGCCCACATTATTTTTGTGAGTGCCACGAAGAGCAAAATAGCGCAAAATCCACATGGAGTTTTTGCTTTCAGAAGAGGAGAACATTTTCCCAGGCTCCACAACAGAATAATAGTGAGTTTCGTCTCATTTTACAACCTTCCTTGCCACAGTTGTTCAGTGAAATGGATCACTGCGGCTATGTTAGCAACATAGTTGTTAAGTAAATCTGGCTTCCCAGTTGATTTCGCCAATCAGAAAGTCGCAAAAGAGGACCACATGATCCCAGGACATTGCAACCGTCGTAAATACGAGTCAGTTGCCAAGCATGTGAATTTTGATCATTGCAACCGCCGCAAATGTGAAAAACAGCCATGAGTGCCGTTGCAATTTCGAAAAGTCACTAAACAAATGGTTGTAAGTTGAAAACTACCTTATTTAAAAGCGGATTTCTTCAAAGTCATGAATTTGGTAAAACGATTATGGACCTATCAATATCCAAAGTGTTTCTTCATAGGAGGACAGACATTTGTACAGTAGAACTTTCTGAGGTTTAACGTTCAACCAGTTAAGAATAATGAACTATTACCATTGGCAGACGGTACAGGATAATAAAAACAAGGACAAATAGGCTGAAAAACAGCTTCTATCGCAGGACAGTAACTCTATTGAATTCTACTGTATAGTGCAATATTAATGCAGTATCAGGGTTTCAATTCAATGCATAAAATGTGATGGTGTATTTGTGTTTATTTTCCTAGTCATAATGTACACTGAAGATGGTATTTAATTTCATTATACGAGGTGCAATGACAATAAAGTAAACTCAACTAGACTGAAAATTTAAAATGGTGTCTGCGACAAGCTTCTGTTATGAAGGCTGTTTTATTTATTCAACATGTTTTAATCCAACATTTTAACCATTTTAACCAAAATTTTAGGGAGAGCCAGTTTGGTAGAGAAACTAGGCCAAGGGTCTTCAAACTTGGCAAGATGAAGACTTGTGGACTTCAACTCCCAGAATTCCTGAGCTAACATGACTGCAAGAAGAATTCTGGGAGTTGAAGTCCACAAGTCTTCAAGCTGCCAAGTTTGAAGGCCCCTGAACTAGGAGATCGGGAGTTCTAGCGCAGCAAGCCTTGGGACCAAAGTCTGCTGAATTACCTTGGGCCAGTCACTCTTGGTCAGCCCCAGGAAGGAGGCAATGGCAAGCCACTTGCAAAATCTTGCCAAGAAAACTGCAAGATCAACCTGAACCCACCAAAAAATATTTAAAAGTTTATGGGCAAACAAGGGTAAAAAAGAAGAACCCCGCCCCCTGGTTTATAAACAGAACATCTCTAAAATATCACCTTTTCATCTGTGATTAATTGCCAGAAAGACTTGTCTGTGCTTAAATCTGATTCAAACCTAGATATTTATTTGTCAATCGCTTACAAAATAATAGGTATAAGTATATATATAGTTATGAATACATGAAATGGGTATGATGTATAAGAAAAATAAAATTATATTGTGCAGATAATATTATGCAAAGAAAGGAACACACAGACTAATCCCTGATTTAAAGAATAAACTTTTATCTGTACTTCTTCTAACTGCAGGCAATAAATCTTGGCTCCTTCCTATTTTATTTCTAGTTCAGCCTCAAGAAAGACTGGACAGCCATTTGTCCAGAATGGTATAGGATCTCCTAGGAAGGAAGGAAGGAAGGAAGGAAGGAAGGAAGGAAGGAAGGAAGGAAGGAAGGA
>BLBF01000022.1:10553195-10573706 GCA_015471245.1 Laticauda colubrina | reverse complement strand
TCTTCTTCTTCTTCTTCTTCTTCTTCTTCTTCTTCTTCTTCTTCTTCTTCCTCCTCCTCTTCTTCTTCTTCTTTTTCTTCTTTTTCTTCTTCTGGTAAGGGGGAAAATCCAACATTCAAAATTACATTAACCCTAACCCTAACCCTAACCCTTGAGCAATTTCAACCAAATTTAGTACACTAATGACTTACTCCCTGGAAACAAATACTGTGGGGGTAAGACACGTCTAACACCCCTCAGATGTGTGTTCTGTTAAGATACAGCCTGTTGTGCCTTCAAATGGCTTCTACTGTACAGTGCTATGGAGTTGCCATGGGAACAGCTTCACAGTACTCCACAAAGAGGCTCTCTCTGGTAACGGGGAAAATCCAACATTAGAAATTACGTTTGTTCCAGGTTGCTGAAATAAGAGCTTTTCCTGTCTAATACAGGATTAGAAAAAATAAATACCCGGGCAACTTCGGGTTATCAGCTAGTTGTTGCTGTTTTTTTAATTTAGATTCGAGCAGGCCGGATGCATAAAGAGGGCACTGATTTGAACATACAAATAGCTTTTTGCAAACTGTTAACTTTAATACTGTTACTTTTAAAGTTACAATTGCTAAGTACTCACTTCTAAAGGTAAGTAAGTTCTAACTAGGAAATGTGGAAAGGCAACATGTGCTTATTTATCAGTTACTCGCAGATTGCACTCTCAATTGCTTTCAAAAGGTGTTATTTTCCTCAAATCATAAAATGTAGGCCTTGGCTCCTATGGTCAGATTTGGGGGAAGATTTTGAATTTCTAGTCTATGCAAGTCCTAATACTCTGCTCTAACATGTTTCTGTGTGGTTAAAATGTACCTGTCTCGTGGGTATTTAGATCTAGATACAGGCAGTCCTTGACTTAATGACCAGAATTGAGCCCCAAATATATGTTGCTAAGTGAGGAACTTGTTAATGAGTTTTGCTCCACTTTATGACTTTTCTTGCCATCGTCATTAAATGAATTGCTGGAGTGGTTGAGCTAATAACACAGCTGCTAAGTGAATCTGGCTTCTCCATTGGCTTTGCTCGTCAGAAGGTAGCAAAAGAGGATAACGTGACCCTGGAATGCTGTGACCGTCATAACTATGAGTCAGTTGCCAAGCATCTGAATTTTGATCACGTGACCCATGGGGATAGTCATAATTGTTCTCTCCAAACATATTTTTATTAAGTTATTAAATATTATAAACCACAAAATACAAAAGTAAATAAAAGAGCAATGGTCGTAGTTGTGAAAAATGATCCTAAATTCCTTTTTTCAATGTCATCGTAACTTTGGAGCAGTCACTAAATGAACTGTTGTAAGTCAAGGGTTACCTGTATGCATGCCTACGCTTTTATATCCCACCCCTATGCAGGGGTGAGCTTCAAAAATTTTAGCAACCAGTTCTCTGTCTGGTTGCTGGGTGGGCAAGCAGGAGAACCTATACCAGTGATGGTGAACCTTTGTGTTGTGGCATGCTGAAAGCGCGGGCAATAGCCTGCATGCCAGCAGCCACAAGGCAATGCGCTCCACCCCCTGCGCATGCATGCACAACACCCACACCCTGTCATCTTACCTGCACTGCGTATGCACGCACCTTCTGGCTGATTTTTGGCCTGTTTGAGGCCATTTTCATCCTCCTGGAGGCTTGAAGAAAGTCTCTGCAGTCTCAGGAGGCCGAAAAATGGGTCATCTGGAAATATGGGAAGTGCCGAAACTGACCTGTTTTTCAGCCAGCCGAGGCTGCAGAGGCTTCCCTCAAGCCTCCAGGAGGGCAACCTCAAACGGGCTGAAAATCAGCTGGAAGTCACACGCATATGCAGTGCAGGCAAGTTTGCCTGGGGCTTGCATGCCCTCACAAATGGCTCAGTGTGTCATCTGTGGCATGTGTGTCATAGATTCGCCATCATGGACCTATATCATCTGTGACAAGCAACTGTCCAGTCATTTCTTAAAAACATCCAGTGATGAGCCCCCACAACTTCTGGGGCAAGCTGTTCTCCTGGTTTATTGTTGTATATTGTTTTCTTTTTCTTTCTGGTTTTTTTGTAAGTTGCCCAGAGACACTGAGAGCAAGTGGACAGCCATTTAAATTTTCTCAATAAAAGTAAAAACAATGAGCAATATTTCTATGGCTTGCCATGAATCTCTCACCGTTCCCTGCAGCATTTACCCTTTTCGACCTCAGAGATGAGATTGTATTCCAGAGTTGTTGTGGTTGTTTTTTAAAACCAACTCAGCAAAATTTTCACCTCTCAGAATTAGTGAATGTTTTCCAGCTTGCTGGACTCTGTACATCTGTGAGAAGCCATGGATTAAAATGAAACTTTTGTTCTTCTGTCAACATTGCAACAAATGCTGCTCCGGTTTACTAATCCAGTTACTTTAAAAATGAAAGAAATCTGTGGTCTCCACAGGCTTGCAAAGTTGGAAACTGTCTTGATTAGAACATTTTTTTTGTAAATGATATGCCCTGGGACAATACACTGTATTCAAAATGTTCATGAATAAAAGGAAAAAAAAAAACATACTCCCCCCAAAAATAAATAAATAAAATTGTGAACTTCATAAGTAGCTTGTGATTCAGCCAAAGCTCTTCCTGGAATGCAGCCAACAAGACGATGCTGCTTAAAAGCCAAAGCACGCTTCCCGCCATGAATTTGTTAAAAGAATTCTAACGTCTGCATGCTAAGACCTGCTCTTAAACATTCTTGGTGTGCAAACATAGAGGAAGGATTTGCAGTTGGGGGGTGGGGAGAAGGTTTTCAAGGTATGCCTGGGTTTTTCCCTCCTTCCTTTAATGTTCCAGTTAAGAAAGAGAATTAACTTTTTTTTCCCCCTCTCTAGTTCGTCACCAAATGAAATGGATGAAGAACAGCCTTGCAATTCCAACTTGAAAGAAGAAGTAAGAAAACGTCAAGATTCAAATCAAGGTTCCCGGGGCAGCAATTCTTCCAGGATGTCTAGAAAAAGCTTCCGATTGGATTATCGACTGGAGGAAGACGTAACCAAGTCAAAGAAGGGTAAAGATGGCAGGTTTATGAACCCCTGGCCAACCTGGAAACCAGTAACCTTCCCAAATGTCTTGAAGTGGATTTTTACAGAAAAGGACAACAGCAAAGTCCCGAGTTCAAAACAGGTAACATGCATTCACAGTGGATTGTGCTTCAATTTTCAGAAAGGGCCACCTGCAAATAAATTGATGATGACTTGCACTCAAATTATTGAATATAATAGCACCCTAAAACAATTTAATGGGTGAGGCAGACATAGCTATTTAAGTGCAAGTGCGACAAACCATCCTAACCCAGCATAACAGGTCGATGTACTTAGCAAATGATATTTTTCCTAAATAATTTACAATGCGGTCCCGATACATATTTGGTTTATATTTTTCCTCTTTGATGTTTTGGTACCTTTATCTTGTGGCTTTAGAATCCAGGAGATTGTCAGCAGGAAAGAAAAAATGTGTAGTTTGTTGAGTTTTGTTCTTGATTTCTTCAGATTGACTTTATGTTATAAATAATACATTGCATTGTCAGTCTTGAAATCTAATGTGGTTAATAAAAGGTTGTCTTTTCAATTATTAGCACTATATACTTAAAACTGCTTCACCAGTATACATTGTTCAGTGTCACCCTAGCACTGTGATGGTGAACCTATGGCATTTGTGCTGGCATGCGAGCCACAGGCAAACTTCCCTCACTGCACATGTGTGCGCCTCACAGCTGATTTTTTTTTCCAGTTGGTTTGAGGCCTTTTTCGGCCTCCCAGAGGGTTGGAAAAAGCTTCTGCAAGACTTTTCAGGATGAATTAGAGGTCCATTTTGTCACCTTCTGTTATACCAGAAGTGAGGAAACGGGCCTATAATTCATCCTGAAAAGCCTTGCGGAGGCTTTTTCAAAGCCTCCGGGAGGCCGATAAAGGCCTCGAACCAGCCGAAAAATTAGCTGTGAGGCGCAGTGCAGGTATGGGGGGAGTGGGGGGGATTGTGTACACATGTGCATGGGGCATGGGGCATGGGGAGGGGGATTCACTTTGCATTCTGGGTACTGGCATGTGAGGGTGTGCGCACTGGCGCGCATGCAATTTTTGGCACAAGGGCCCAAAATAGTTAGCAACCACTGCCCTAGCATTCTAGCATTGTAGAACACAACAAAACATCCTGCATTTTCTGTAATTTTGTATTTTTCAAAGAAAATATGTATTGATAGTCCTTGACCTATGACTATAATTGAGAGTGGCATTATCCATCACTGGAAGGTTTCAAAAATGGACTGGACAACCATGTGGCTGGGATGATATAAGGTCTCCTGCCTTGAGCAGGGGGTTGGACTAGAAGATGTTCAAGGTGCTTTCCAGATCTAGGTTTCTATGACTTAGGGCTGTAAGTCCTGATGGTCATAACTTGAGTCAACCCCTGACATGACTTGATTCTATGACTTTTGTTTGTTTGTTTTGCAGCATTCGTTTAGTGAATGCTGTCAACCCTGAAGCTGGCCTGACCGAAGCCATTTTGAGACTTCAGTCTTGTCATGCTGGAGGGAGGAGGGAATAGAGATAGCTGAGGTTTTGTAGTCAAAACAAAATACTTTCCCCTGGGAACCAAGGACATTCCCACAGGTGGCTGGAGGGGGGAGGAGCGATGTAACCAGGCAACCAGACTGCACTGCACCTTGATTGGACCATGTGACTGATTGGGGAAGGGGGCAAATTTTTACTTTTAATTAGGTGAAAACCGTAGGAACATTCAGAGTCGGTTTTCACCAGAACTGTGCCAATCTACCTATATATTTATAAAAGTGAAAGACCACTCATGCATCATCACAAAATCTCCAGAACTGTAAAACCTACAAACTTGAAATTTGGCACATATGTTCCTCTTGCCTTCATAGTGCTCACTTAGAAAGGGTTTTTCAAAATGACCATCAGAGCATTACTATTTTGTTTATTATTATTATTAACACACTCTGATGCTAAGGAGTTCTACTCCCCCTCCGCACCTGAAAAGAAATCTGTTCCAAATGCAAAACGCAAGCAGAGGAGAGGAGTTTCAGTGTCATTTTCATTTTCACAGCACCAAGCAACTTTAGTACAGAACAGTTGAGCTAAGCCATACCCAGGCTCCTTCCTGTCTCCTTCTTGCTCACACAGCAAATACTGTTTCAGTTTCCAAACAGCCCTCAACAATCTCACACACTGACAGGACTCTAGCCAGATGAATACTGATGGATGATGGTAGGCAGAGACAGAATTTCTCCCCCTTATTTTCCTCCCCCAAAACTGAGCCCGACCAATAGTTTCATAGCAAAACACAGGTATTGAGCGAATATGATATATCCAATAAAACTATTCTATAAGGAAACTACCTGCCTTGGATTTTGTTTGCTGTATGGATGTATTACTTGGAACCCTGACAAATGCAGCAGTTATAAAGTGAACCCTTGGGTTGTTAAGTGGATCCATTGTCTGCTGTGGACATTTTTTTTCCTCCTGGAAACTGGAAATAAAAAGCAATTAGTAAATCGGGGTCATGTGACCATAGGACCCTGAAAACAGACGCAAATGTGGGAGAGGGATGAGTGTTGCAACTTGGAAACCAGGTTGTAAGTACCATTGGGCGGGGCTCTGTCATAACTCTGGATGGTTACTAAGCAACTGGTTGCAAATTGCATTGCAAAGAAAGGATGGTTGCAAATGTATATCTGATCATTGTGTTCCTTGGTGCAGACTGGATGCTAATTTGCCTAGTACAGGGGTCGGCAACCTTAAACAGTGAAAAAGCCACAAAGGTTCTAACTGGAAACCCGTTCAATACTGGAGCCATTCAATTCTGAAAGTCCGGTTCCCCCACCATAGAGTCTCCTCCTAGTGCGGCATCCTTTTTCCCCTGCTAACCTGAAGTCCAGTTTCCCCACCATAGAGTCTCCTCCTAGTATGGCATTCTTTTTTCCTCTACCTGTCCTAACCTAAAGCCCTGTCAATTGTGGAGCCGACTGGCAACAGAGAGCCATAGCATGGGGGGATAAAAGAGCCACAGGTGGCTCCAGAGCCGCAGGTTGCCGACTCATGGCCTAATATATAATCTTATTTTTTCTCCCCTGCTACTGTTTGTTTCCTTCCTTTGCATCCTAAATTAAATCAGATGTTTTTCCACGGGGCTTCTGTTGATCCAAATAAACATAGCAATGACCACATTTCCCCACAAAGACTTGTTTTTGTGTTGTATTTGTGAATGTTTCCAGCTTTAGAGCATCTGTTGCTGGTCTTACACTCAGGCTATAAGTATTTTTGCAGCTGAGCTAATACCAAGTAAAGCTATTAAAGGATTAACTACCATGTTGTTTGCTTCTAAGTCTGCTCGAAGGGTTTACAGTAAAGTCTAACCCTACCGAGAACTTTAGATTTAATTTGTGTGACATTGTTTTGCTGACTAAAAGACAGGTAGTCCTTGACTTACGTACACAAAAAACGGGCCTTCCAGAAATACTGGAAGTGTCGAAATGGGCCCGTTTTCACCCTCCTGCGGCTTTCAAGGCTTCCGTTGGGCCTCCGTGGGCTCCAGAGGCCCTCCAGAGACTAAAAACGAGCACTTTTGGTATTTCTGGAAGGCCCGTTTTTCAGCCTCCTGAGGCTGCAGAGGCTTCCCTCGAGCCTCTGGGAGGCCTCAAACGGGCCAAAAATCAGCTGGAAGGAACACACATGTTCAGTGCAGGTAAAAGGGCAGGGCAGGGTGTTGTGCATGCATGTGCAGGGGGCAGGGCGCATTGCATTGTGGATGCTGGCACGCGCATGCTTTCGGCACACCTCAACAAAAAGATTCACCATCACTGGACTAGATGACCTCCAAGGTCCCTTCCAATTCTGTTATTCTATTCTAAGCTTACAGAAATGTTTTCTGCCATAGTCGACTGGAATGGTATCCTTAAACCTTGTCAGTTAAAATCTTTTTTGTGTGCCCTGCGTTGATTTATTTCAGGGTCCTGACCAAACCATTCTCTTCAAATGCATCAGCTATTTACAGGAATGTACCTTGTTAGGTATTTACCATTATCTAGTTGTCCTTATAAATTGCCCTCCACCAGAGATGCCATCAACCATGTTTGAATGTGCCTATCCAATGAACGTTCATAAGGCAGCCAGAAGGTACAAATTAGTTGAATAATAAATAACCTTGGCTGGCTGAAGGATGGCGAGAGAAGTTCAGGATCCAAAAAGATCTTGACAGACTTGAACAACAGGCGCTAGCCAACAAGAGGAAATTTGATGTGGAGAAAAACAAGGTTTTACACGTAGGCAGGAAAAATGTAAGGTACAAGTACAGATTAGGCGAAACCTGACTCAAAAACATGAACTATAAGAGTGAGCTTGGAGTCCTAATAGAGATGATCGCTTAAACAGGAGCCAGCAGTGTGGAGCAGCAGCCAAAAAAGTGAATACAACCTTTGGGTGTATAAACAGAGGCCTAAAATCACAGTTGAGTGAAGTATTACGAACACTTTATAAAGACCTTTAGTAAGACCACACCTGGAATACCGCATCCGGTTTTGGTCACCGCAATACCAAAAAAAAAAAAAAAAAAATTTGAGGCTTTGGGAAAAGTGCATAGGAAAGATGATTAAAGGCCTGGAGACTAAAACATATGAAGAACAGTTGCAGGATTTGGTTATGGTCTGTCTAGAGCAGGGATCAGCATCCTTAAACACTCAAAATAGTCATTTGGACCCATTTCCCACAGAAAACACTGGGAGCCACAAAACCTGGGTGGGCGTGGCCAACTCTACATCACTCCTACCCAGTCACATGTTTTCTGTGGGAAATGGATCTCTCCCTCCCTCCTTCTCACTTCTGTTTTTTGTATTTTACCTCCTCAGGCCAGGCGAGGAATGACTGGAAAGGGACGGAGAGAGACATGGCCAGCCAGTGGTGGGATCACCCAACAGGGAGCCACAGCAAAAGGCCCAAAGAGCCGCATGAGGCTCCAGAGCCACAGGTTGCTGACACCTGGTCTAGAGAAAAGAAGGACTAAGGGTGACATGATAGTAGTATTCCAGTATTTGACAGGCTGCCACAAAGAGGGTGGGGACACAACTTATTTTCCAAAGCACCAGAGGGCAGGAGAAGAAACAATGGATGGAAACTAATCAAGGAGAGAAGCGACTTGGAATTAAGGAGAAACTTCCTAACAGGACAATTAACCAATGGAACCAGCTTGTCCCAAAAGTTGTGGATGCTTCATTGCTTGAGTTTTTTAAAGAGGTTGAACAGCCCCTTGTCTGAAGTAGTATAAGGCCATGGTGGTAACCTATGGCACCGTGCCAGAAGTGGCACGCAGAGCCATTACTGCCAGCACGCGAGCCCTTGCCCAGAAAAGGTCTACTGCGCATGTGTGCACGGGAGACATGCACACTTATGTAGAAGTGTGCAGCACATGGGGAGGCATGCGCAAGGAGGCATATGGGGTCACACACATTGTGGTGATGGCACGCAAGTGCACAAGTGTGTGCACTATTATCGGCACGGGAGCCCAAAAAGATTAGCCACCACTGGTATAAGGTCCCTTCCAAGCTTTATTCTGTTTGATTGATTAAGACACATAATTGTTACCGTTTGGATACCTCCGAAAAGAGAGATGATAAGGAAAATAATGGTGTGTGCAGAATCCGATAGACTAACTTTAGAAATGAAAAATAAGGGGAATTCAGAATATTACGATACTTGGCACAAGTTTTATCTGTGGCTGCAAAAAAAAAAGAGGAAGGTTGGAACGAAAACAGCTAGGAGGATTGGAAGCAAAATATAAATACCGTACCAATAATAGAAGTGTTAATTTGGTTACACCTTTGGTATGTGTGGCAAAGTAATGCCAAAATGGCTGCACTGTGTTTTGTATTTATAGTTGTAAGCAATATACTGTGTATACTTATATGTGTGCTGTTTAGCTTCCTTCGGGTATTATCCCACGTCATTGTAGTTCTGTTAAAGTTGTAGCAACTTTATATATGTATATACATACATACATACATACATACATACATACATACATACATATATATAAATATTTGTCATTTGGAAACAGGACCTGTTTTCTGACTTTGTCTTTTGTGTTTTTTCTGTTGCTAGGTGCTTGACATGCACTTTCCGGTGTTGACACCTTATTTTGTCCAAAACCCTGAACTGTTCGGAAAGACTGGAGTTGGTATGCGAGTAACGTGGCTCGGACATGCGTCAGTGTTGGTAGAAATGGATGAAGTCACCTTTATTACCGACCCCATCTTTAGCCAGCGGGCTTCCCCGGTGCAGTTTCTGGGCCCTAAACGTTTCCGAGGCCCTCCATGCACCGTCAGCGAGCTACCCAAGATAGACGCAGTGTTGATCAGCCACGATCATTATGACCATCTGGATTACCTCACAGTTGTGAGTTTAAACGCGCGTTTCGGCAGTGAGTTGCGGTGGTTCGTGCCACTGGGCCTTTTAGACTGGATGCAGAAATACGGCTGCGAGAATGTCATCGAACTGGATTGGTGGGGAGAGAACTGCATTCCTGGCCACGACGCCGTCACCTTTGTTTTCACTCCTGCTCAGCATTGGTCTAAAAGGACCGCCACGGACGAAAACAAAGTTCTTTGGGGAAGCTGGTCGGTTCTGGGTCCCTGGAACAGGTTCTTTTTCGCGGGAGACACTGGCTACTGCGTCGCCTTTGAGGAAATAGGGAAACGGTTTGGGCCATTCGATCTGGCAGCCATTCCCATCGGAGCCTGTGAGCCAAGGTGAGGTTGTGAAAGCATGGAGGCCGACAGTATCGACCTATAGAAAGTCTGTCAAGATTCCCAGTAGGGGTGGACTATTAGGGGCTCTTCCCTGCCTGAATTTGGTGGCAGTGGCCGTTCCCCTCTTCCTGAGCTGACATGAAGGTGACCATGGCTAGTGCTGAGCTACCCGTGAAGGACATGGAACTGTAAAAAGCAGCCAGTCACAAATGAGAGCAAGAGAGAAGGGGACTGGGACACAGAAATGAGACAGAGGTGGAGGAAGAGAATGAAAGAGGGAAAAGAGAGGGAAACAAATGAGAGAGAGAAGGTAGAGAAAGAAAGGAAAGAAAGAGGGAGAGGAAAAATACAAAGAGGGAGAGAAACAGAAAAATGAGAGAGAGAGAAAAGGGGAGAAAAATTAAGAGAAATGGGAAAATGATGGTGGGAGAGAACGAGAGAGAGGGAAAAGAGAAACATGAGAGAGAGAAGGGGAGAAGGAGAGAAATGAGAGAGCTGGAGGGACAGAATGAGAGGGAAAAGAGAGGGAAACAAATGAGAAAGAGGAGGAGAAAAATAAAAGAAAGAAAGAGGAAAAAAATAACAGAGGGAGAGAAAGAGAAATGAGAGAGGGAAAGGGAGAAAAAGAGAAATGGGAAAATGATGGAGGGAGAGAGAGAGAGGGAAAAGATAAACAGATGAGAGAGAGAAGGGGAAGAGGGAGAGAAACAAGAGAGCTGGTGGGAGAGAATGAGAGAGGGAAACAAAAGAGAGAAGGGGGAAAGAAAGGAAGAAAAAAACAGAAAGAAGAGAGGGAGAGGTGGTGGAAAAAGCGAGAAAAACAGAAATGAGAGGGAGAGAGGGGGACAAAGAGAAAGAGAGACACATATCTCACAGAAAACACCAGGAGCAACAAAACCCTGGATAGGCATGGCCAAGGGTCATTTTACGACCTTCTGACAAGCAACGTCAACGGGGAAGCCAGATTCTCTTGACAACCATGTCACTAACCTAGCAAATGCAACGATTCCTTTAACAAAAGTCATAAAATGGGGTGAATTCACTTCACGAATGTTTCACTTAGCAACAGAAATGTCGGGTTCAGGTGGGGTTGTAACTCAAGGACTACCCATACAGAAGAATCTGGTCAACTAACAGTCAAAACTGAACTGCTGCTAAATAAGGGCCAATAGAATTTACGGATCGGGGCTGGACTTGGGTCTCTGTTTGGCAATGCAAAGACTCCAAACTAATGACTTGTTTAACTCCACCTTCCAGCTTGGCCTGCTCTTATGCAATCTATTATCTAGTATATAAGAAGTGTCCAAATCCTTACAACGAAAACCCACAATCAAAATCAGCTTTCTCCCGTAGACAGATCAAAACTGCTGAATTCTGGACGCAATCAGTCCCCACCCATTTTGAGGGCACCTGAGTTGAGAACGGCTGAATTAAAAAGAGCCAGGAGAGTCAGGAGGCTAAGATTACTTAACAATGAACAAGGGAGTGGGAACAGCAAGACAAGAGAAAGGCACTCGGTGTAATCTATGGGGTGTTTTGCAAAAATTTACATTTAGCTAAGAGGTAGCTTAACAGATGAATAGGCAACTATTCTTAGCTGCGTGGAAATAGCCAGGAAAACCTATAAATATACAAAATGAAAGGACACCTGGAAAGTTTATGTTGGCCAGAAAATTAAAAGTTGTAATTAAAGCACTGATTTTGTAAAAAAAAAAAAAATACAATTAGGAGAACAAAATTGTCAAAGTAACCTTCAAGGAAACTAATGTTGTTGTTTTTGGGGGTAGGTGGTTTATGAAATACCAACATGTGAACCCTGAAGAATCAGTACAGATCCACATTGACATACAAGCAAAGAAATCCATTGGGATTCATTGGGGAACTTTTGCTTTAGCCAACGAGGTACGTATAACTCATAAGTGGCGTGGCCAGCTGACCTTTTGCTTAAAATAGAGGACTCTAGAATGATGAATTCCTCAGGTTCTTTTTTTTAAAATTGGTTTATATGATAAAATACAAAAAGTAGAGGCAGATATTTCTCTCTCTGGGCACAAGGAGAATATATCTGCTGAACAAAACTCTGCATCAGCAACAGGAAGGGCATCTGGCCAGTAAAGACTCTGCTAGCTCCATTCCATTGCCCAGACTCCATCCTGCATGGGATTATGTCTGTCCACATTTTGGACAGAGAGGACCGCTGGTTTGAAAGAGGAGTCAAAGAGGCCAATTTATGTCAAAATTGAACAGCCCTCTCTCTGCAGAAGGGGAGGGATATGACACCCTCTATTTCCAATCTACAACACAGTCCTTTCAACAGTTCCAAGAAGGCTCCACACCCATTTGCACCACTCAGGCAACTCTGAGAATACAGATAAACCTCCAAGCGGCCTCAATGACTATCTAAAAGAATACAAATGACCAGCTGTCTTCAAGGAATATAAATTCCTTCCATTCCCCACCATCCAGTCAGAGCTGAGGTTGAGAAGCAAAATGTCTTCAAAGCAAAACCAGAATGTCTGGTTGCTTCTTGAAAAAGCACCTTTGCGACAACTATGACCTGGATGATTGAGAATCTGCATAGACATTTAATTTGATTTCAAGTTGGAAGTTACTATGTCCAACACAAAATTTAATTTCTGTCTAATCTGGCATTTCCTGTTTTTTTCTTCGCAGTACTACTTAGATCCACCTGTGAAACTGAAGGAAGCTCTTGACAGACACAGATTGCAAACAGAAGACTTCTTTGTTTTGAACCACGGAGAATCACGAGATTTAAATATTAACGATGACGGATTTGAATAGAAGCAGAAAAACTTCTTATTAACCATAACTGGGGTGGGTGGGGGGAAATAAGAGTGATATTTTTTTTTGTAAAACAAAAATTAAATAGGCTTTTGAAGATTTCAGGCATGTTTAATTTTAACCACCTCTTTTAAAAAATCTTGCATATCGATTTGGTAACTTGATTTTTAATGGACAAATTACCGTGGAGAGTGTTAACCGAGCTACAAATAACTTTTAAATAAACAGGGATTCTTTTATTGAAACAGTATAAAATAACTGCTAAGAATTTATTTCCAACCAGACACTCTTTAATAGCATGTGTTCAGTGCTTGATGGAGCCTGGTTGCATGTAAAAATGAATGTAAATTTTAGTCCGACTACTAATATGCAAATCAGTGCTGATGAGACTTACCTAATACAGGTATATGTGGTGGTGGTAAGAAATGTAGAATCCTTCATCCCTCTCCCATTTATTAACTAATCCAGAGGGGAACAAAAAAATTGTGTGTGAAAATGCTGGGATAAAAACACAAGGCTACCCAAAAATGACACCTTTGTATTCATAACCAGGTGTTGGATTTATACACGAATTGAAAACCATTCCTAGCATGCCGAAATCCTGCTGAAATCTGAGTTTTGGGTTAACTCAGAAATCACTATTTTCTACACGTGTTTAACCAGACACGAAGGCTACATTAAAAGGCAGGCTGAAAGGCATTTAGCAATTTATACCATGGATCATTTTTTTTGAACACACATTCCTACAGCATGGCTGGTTTTTAAAATATTGACGCAAACCTGACAATATTTTTAAAGTTTCGTGTACAACCCATATACCAAAGGCCTTCAAAACTTGGTAAGTTTGAGACTTGTGGACTTCAACTCACAGAATTCCTGAGCTAACAGGACTCTGGGAGTTGAAGTCCACAAGTCTTAAAGCTGTCAAGTTTGAAGACCCCCTGCCGTATACGGTAATGATTGTGGTGGAATCTGTGTTTTGAACCCGGCACCTTTACAATGGGCTAAGGACTTTTCAAACTCTCTCACCCAGAGGGTGTGCCAGGTGCCTTCGAAGCTGTTGAAATTGTAGAATTTGAAATGAATCTTCCAACATAAAGTTGCTGCTGAAGCACATTTTAAGGAAAACCCAGATTTTACCAGATGCTTACACACACGTTTAACTTGCAAACACGGAAGCTTTGATTTGAAACGATCCATTGAAACGTGCCTTTCCGAGAGTTTCTTAATATAAAAAAAAAAAATGCCTAACATTTCTTGTGCTGCTGGCCAAAACAAGTGTGTGTGTTGTGCTGTGATTGTGAGTTGTTTGTTATAGTCCTCCAAAGCCTTCTATAGTTTGAGAATATAACTGGCAAATGTTAACAAAGTATTGACTTCTCCAAAAATCTTTTACTCGGCTCCATTTTTATTTGCGCTTGCTTCTTTCCTTATTGTGAAATCCAAAACCCATAATTTTAAGAACATGATGTGGGAAATACGTGTATGGATTCCTTATGATGCAGAAATCACTGATGATTGATGGATTTGCTCAGCATTAAACATATGACCAAATATGCTTGTGTGAACTTGCTATTTTGACAATAAATTCTCGCCTCACTCCCACTCCAAATGTTCTTAACATGTTGTCGTTGTTCCTAAACGGATTGTTTGGGATAGTCCTGACCAGTGATGTGTTTCAAATATTTTTTATCACTAGTTCGGTGGCTGTGGCTTGGTTGGGCGTGATTTACGCATTTGCACACAAAGTGTGTGCACGTGTGTGCGCCAAATGCACTTTGCACAGGTGCAGAGGCATTTTGAGGCCCCTCCTGCAATCCTGCACTCTTCCTGAGGCTTCAGCTGCTGCCGCATGGCAATTGCTGTGCCGGGTACCGGCTTGGCAGAACCAGGCCAAACCAGTAGAATCCCACCACTGTGCTGGACTAGAAACAGAGATCTGAGTTTTTAATCCTCCATTGGGGATGAAAAATGGCAGAGCCAATTTATCCCAAATCTTGTTTTCTTCAGGCCAAGTCACCTCAGAGAGCAGTTGCTATAGGGAAAATATGAGTTTGGAGCCACTACAGATAGTACCACAATTCATTTAGTGATCAAAGTCACAGCACTGAAAAAAGTGTTCAATTTGACCATTTTTTACACTCTTAACCATTTCAGCATCCCCATGGTCACATGATCAAAATTCAGACCCTTGGCAACTTTCATATTTATGACGGTTGCAGTGTCCTGGGGGGGGGGGGGATTTGTCATGCGATTCCCTTTTGCGACCTCCTGACGTCAACAGGGAAGCCAGATGTCAGGGTTCCAGCAAACCTCCATTCCAATCAGTTACTCTTGAGACAAACATCTCTCAAAAGTACCTTTATTAGAATTGCACCTGGCACATCTGTGGAAACCTGAATCTACAAGTTTTTTCAGGCTTTCCACAATTTCCCAAACTACAAATCCATCCCGCCTTGGTCATCATCACATGACATGGCCCAATCACGATCTGTCCAAAAATATAAGATCCTTATTTCATCCTGCGCCATACTAAATGACCTTGAACTAACAAAAATAATTTTGTCTACTTAGATCTACTTAATTGAAATCACTCCCTCCTACTTTCTCAGGCTATGTGGTAGCATGGAACAGAGCTTCCAAAGATGACACTGGATACACAGGGCAATGTCACCATTTGAAATATGAGCGGTCGTTCTAGCTTTGTCTTTGTGTGAAACACCACAATTAATATTTCTCGAGGTTGTCTTTCCTCCTTTGGCTGTACGAGTCCAAGATAAGAATTAAGATTTTTTTTCCTAGGACTGGCTGATAGAGAGGCTCAGTGCCGAGCCAAGATTAAGGGAACCATGTTCTGGTTCACCCTTTGCCTAAAGCTGTACCTAACACGCGTGCAGCTTTCCACACACTAGCTGAGGCCTGCACCGCCTATCAGCTGAGAGGAGAAAGAAAAGCACAGGAGTGGCTTTCCCAGCCACCCCTGTGCTTTTCTTTCTTCTCTCAGCTGATAGTAGGCAGCTTTTTCCCCCTCCTCTGTTGATCATTGGGAGGCTTTTTTACTACCGGTTCGTGGAAACCAGTAGCATATCACCATTGCACTGATGCAAGGAAGAGCAATAAAGATGATTAGGGGACCAGAGGCTAAAACACATGAAGAATGATTGCAGGAATTGGCTATGTCTAGTCTTAACGAACAGAAAGACTAGGGGCAGAGGTGGGCTGCTGCTGGTTCGGACCAGTTTGCCTGTACCGGTAGTTCTGACAGTTCTGTACCCGTAGTTCGGTGGACCCATCCACCGGCCCCACTGCTATCCCGTCCTATATATCTCACTCTCTGGCTCATTCGCTCTGCCCATGCAGCACAGCTGATTTTCACAGCTCGCCCACTCTACTCACTGTGGCTGCCCGAGGTGTGCTGGAAGCTGTGCACATGAAATCACCGTGTGTTTGAACCCACATGTAAGTGTGGAAGGTTCACATTTTCAGTTCTACACTGTGCAAACCAGTGATTAAATTATGTGAAGCTCACCTCTGACTAGGGAGTGACATGATAGCAGTCTTCCAGTACTTAAGGATCACACAGAAGAGCAGTTTGAGGGCCAGGGGCATTCATTTAGTGGCCATGATGATGGTTGCAGTGTCCCATAGTTGTGATCTTCTGACAAGCAAAGTCCACAGGGAAGTCAGATTCACTTAACAACCTGTTACTAACTGAACACCGGCAGCAATTCACATAACTGTGGCAAACGTGGTTGCAAAATGGAGCAAAACTCAGTAAATCATCTCACTTAGCAACAGGAAAATTGGGCTCAATTGTGGTCATAACTGGAGGATGATCAGTAATGGGGGGGGAAGATTTTTATTCAATTTTATTTTTTAACAACAAACATAAACACAAACATAAACACAAAACTATTTATCCTTTCTACAGTGTGTCGGTTGGTACATATCTTCTTGTGCACAATATCAACAGTCTTTCCCTTCTAGATATATGAAAAGTCATATAAACATGCATATTATTTTATATTAACTCAATAGACTTTAATTATAAATTGCATCATCCTTTTTGAGCAAATCTCAATTTTTTTACATGTCTCAATTCATAATACACTGCTCAAAAAATAAAGGGAACACTTAAACAACACAATGTAACTCAAGTCAATCACACTTCTGTGAAATCAAACTATCCATTTAGGTAGCAACACTGATTGACAATCAATTTCAACTGCTGTTGTGCAAATGGAATAGACATCAGGTGGAAAGCATAGACAGTTAGCAAGACATCCCCAATAAAAGATGGTTCTGCAGGTGGTGACCACAGACCACTTCTCAGTTCCTATGCTTTCTGGATGATGGTTTGGTCACTTTTGAATGCTGGCGGTGCTTTCACTCTCGTGGTAGCATGAGACGGAGTCCACAACCCACACAAGTGGCTCAGGTAGTGCAACCCATCCAGGATGGCACATCAATGCGAGCTGTGACAAGGTTTGCTGTGTCTGTCAGCGTAGTGTCCAGAGCATGGAGGCGCTACGAGGAGACAGGCCAGTACATCAGGAGCCATGGAGGAGGCTGTAGGAGGGCAACAACCCAGCATCAGGACCACTACCTCCACCTTTGTGCAAGGAGGGACAGGAGGAGCCCTGCCAGAGCCCTGCAAAATGACCTCCAGCGGGCCACAAATGCGCATGTGGTGGCTCAAATGGTCAGAAACAGACTCCGTGAGGGTGGTATGAGGGCCCGACGTTCACAGGTGGGGGTGGTGCTTACAGCCCAACACCGTGCAGGATGTTTGGCATTTGCCAGAGAACACCAAGATAGGCAAATTCGCCACTGGCACCCTGTGCTCTTCACAGATGAAAGCAGGTTCACACTGAACACATGTGACAGACATGACAAGGTCTGGAGACTCCGTGGAGAATGTTCTGCTGCCTGCAACATCCTCCAGCGTGACCGATTTGGCAGTGGGTCAATAATGGTGTGGGGTGGCATTTCTTTAGGGGGCCACACAGCCCTCCGTGTGCTCACCAGAGGTAGCCTGACTGCCATTAGGTACCGAGATGAGCTCCTCAGACCCCTTGGGAGACCATATGCTGGTGTGGTTGGCCCCGGGTTCCTCCTAATGCAAGACAATGCCAGACCTCATGTGGCTGGAGTGTCAGCATTTCCTGCAAGATGAAGGCATTAATGCTATGGACTGACCCGCCTGTTCCCCAGACCTGAATCCAATTGAGCACATCTGGGACATCATGTCTTGTTCCATCCACCCACCCCTTATTGCACCACAGACTGTCCAGGAGTTGGTGGATGCTTTAGTCCAGGTATGGGAGGAGATCCCTCAGGAGACCATCTGTCACCTCATCAGGAGCATGCCCAGGAGTTGTAGGGAGGTCATACAGACACGTGGAGGCCACACACACTACTGAACCTCATTTTGACTTGTTTCAAGGACATTACATCAAAGTTGGATCAGCCTGGAGTGTTTTTTTGCACTTTAATTTTGAGTGTAACTCCAAATCCACACCTCCATGGGTTGCTAAATTTGATTTCCATTGATAATTTTTGTGTGATTGTGTTGTCAGCACATTCAACCATGTAATGAACAAAGTATTTAATGAGAATATTTCATTCATTCAGATCTAGGATGTCTTATTTTTGTGTTCCCTTTGTTTTTTTGAGCAGTGTATAATTCATTTCATTGTTATCAATTACAACATTGATTGCATTGTCTTATTATCTTTATATTGTATTATATTTTATTTGCCTATTTTCTTATTTCACCATTGCGAAGATAAATCCCAAATTTTGTAATACTCTTTTACCTTCTTGCTCTCTAATCACAAATGTCAATTTACTGATTTCTGCACATTCCATTATTTGGGGGGAAAATTATTAAAGAGAGATCCAACCTAGAACCAAGGAGAAATTTCCTGACAGAACAAGTAATCCCTGGAATGGATTGCCTCCAGAAATTGTGGATGTTCCGTCATTGGAGATTTTCAAGGACAGACTGACTCATTTGTCTGAAATCATAGGGTTTTTTGTTTGAGCAGGGGGCTGGACTAGAAGACCTCCAAGGTCCCTTCCAACCTGATTATTCAATGTTCTACAAAATTTATCAGGTGACTTTGAGACAGTCATATTCTCATGCCAACTTGCTCTAAAGAACGGTTGTTATAGGGGGCAAAAAGAGAAGAACACTTCTATCATTAGGAGCCCCTGAACAAAAAAAGGATATACATTTGCAAGTTAAAAAAAAAAAAAATGAAAATATTTTGGCACACTGCAAGCATTTCACTTCCCATGGAAATTGCAACTGACTGCCATGCAAGTCTAAACAAATGAATAATCCATTCTTTCTTCTCTTGAAGCATGAAATCTGAAAGGACTGCCGAGGAGGAATAATGTGATTTCTATCCGTCGCCTGTTCTTGGACTTCTTACAGGGACATTACTGTTGATATCATGGAACAATAACTGGGGTTTTATTAACCCATCTTTACAACTTGCCATACGCTTTATAAGTGTTTGGGCTATGTATTTATTTCAGAAAATATATATGGACGCCCAGCTCACTCTTAAGCGATTCCAGACAACTTGAATAGAACAGAATTAATAGCATTGGAAGGGTCCTTGGAAGTCTTCTAGTCCAATCCCCTGCTAAGGCAGAAAACCTTATACCATTTCAGACAAAGGGTTGTCCAGTCCAATCCCGTCTTTTTAAACTTCCAGGATTGGCACATTCACAACTTCTGGTAGGAAAGTTGTTCCACTGGTTAATTGTTCTGTTTGAACATTTCTTATTTCTAGGTTGCTTCTCTCCTTGATGAGTTTTCACCCACTGTTTCTTGTCCTGCCCTCAGGTGCTTTGGAGAATAGCTTGATTCTCTCTTCTTTGTGGCAATCCCTGAGCTATTGGAACATTGTTGTTAAAACTAGACATACCAAAATCCTGCAGCTATTCATTGTATAGCCTCCAATCCCCTACTCATCTTGCTTGATCTTCTCAGTACCCTTTCTAGAATCTCAACATCTTTTTTTCCATCATGGCAACCAAAATTGGATGGAGTTTGCAAAGTGTGATCTTACCAAGGCTATTTGCAACTTTCAAGGATAAAAGCCCATTACAAAAACAATAAAAATAATAACCCCCCACTTACACCAGCCTGGTGATAACAAATGAGCCACTTGATGGGCTCCATTCCTATTGGCAAAACCAGGTCTTGGTGTCAAAGTGAAAGCCACTCTTATTTCTTCAGGGACGATGTTCTATAGGGGAGCGAGGGAGCCAACACAAGAGAAGACCTTTCTTCTTGGTCCCATTAGATGGCCCTCCTTAGGAGAAGTGACCTGTAACATTCCCTGCCTCCCCGCACTGCTGGTTTGAGTAGATGTGACCAGGAGGTGGGCTGCTACCGATTCGTCCTGGTTTGGGCAAACCAGTAGCTAATTTTATAATTTTTAATTGCTGGTTCAGTGAACTGGTAAATCCCACCCCTAGCTGGCCTAGCCTATCTCTCCCCTCCCCGGAGCCCCCATGTGGCCTGTTTTGGAAGCCAGGAAGTGCAGGGCCCATGGGGAGGCTCGGGGAGTGTGAAAAATGGGCCGAGAAGTTCCAGAAGGCAGGAAACAGGCCCGTTTCCAGCCTCCAGAGGCCTGAGAGGCAGTTTTCGCCCTCCCGGAGGCTTGAGGAAAGCCTCCAGAGCCCCCCTCCCACCGTGATGCAGGAGGCCTACGAGGCCACGGCCACCATGGCCACGCCCACCCAACACCCAGGCAAAGAACCCGTTGCTAAAATTTTTGAAGCTCACCCCTGGAAGAAGATATATAAATAATTCCCTAAATTGGGAGAAGGCGGAGCTTCGTCTCGGTGTTTACAGCTGCGATCTCGGGGCTCTGAGATCGCAGCTGATATTTTCGCCCCTGGTCGGTC
>BLBF01000022.1:10530933-10548195 GCA_015471245.1 Laticauda colubrina | reverse complement strand
ACTATGCACCCTGACTGAAGTATTGACAGCCAATGGCTTCCACAAAAACAAAATCACCAACTTGATCCACAAAAACACACCAAGACATAACAGAGACCTAGAAGACCAACAGATCTATGGAACAGCTGTCTTGCCCTACATAAGAGGTACCACAGATAAAATCAATAAGATACTACACAGGCATCACATCAAGACTGCCTTCAAAACAGACAAAAAAATAGCAGCCATCCTGAGGAACCCCAAAGACAAAATTGACCTGGAAAACCAAGGCATATACGAAATTCCCTGTACATCATGCCCGGCCACATACATTGGACAGACCAATAGAAGAATAAGTACCCGCCTAGAGGAACACAAAAATGCAGTAAAAAAGCTGGAACACACCTCCTCACTAGTCCAACACATGAAAACCACAGGTCACAACATCAACTTCAATGGCACTAAAACCCTGGCCACTATAGAAAACCCCAGCCACAGAATCATCAGAGAAGCCATAGAGATTGAAAAAAGACCTGACAGCATGAATAGAAGAGATGATTCCACCAGACTGTCAATCATTTGGAAGCCTGCACTCTCAAATAGAAAGATCTCCATGCCACAAGCCAGGCAAACACCTGGGCAAAAACAGACTCTCTCTGAAAGCTCCAACCTAACCCCCCCACCATGCACCCAGGTGAAACCCAGCTTGCTAATAAAGAGCAGCCGTCCCTTCACACGCAGCCAAGCTGCACTGAAAGCCTCCAACACAAGAACAGACTGTTGCCAGCCAATCAAAGCCACAAAACAGACAGAAGAAACCAGGAACACCAATCAATCAAACTCCAAGTCCAATGAAATAGGTCCAGGCTCCCAGCCAATCAGAATGAACCAGCCTCAAATTTAAAAACCAGGAGCTGTAAGACCCACATCCATACAGAAGCCTGATGATGGCAGATGAGATTCTGCTGAAACGTTGCTACAACTTTAACAGAACTACAATGACGTGGGATAATACCCGAAGGAAGCTGAACAGCACATATATATATATATATATATACACATACCTCTGAAATTCCTACTCGCCAGATTTTTTGTTAATTTTAACTCTAGTATTTTTGCTTTTTATTTTAAAGGGAAAGCCTTAGAGCTCTTTTTTTTTTCATGCTTCTTTGCTTCTTCCATCTACCACCTTTTGTTTTTTTTTTGATGATGATGATGATGATGATGATATTTTTATTATTATTATTATTATTATTTTCTTCTTCTATTTTTTTTTTTTTTATGGTGGATTACTTCAATTGGACTAGGGTCTAGAAGAACCTGAAGATCTTTCTTTTTCCTTTTCCCCCTTTTTTTTTTTTTTTGGTTTTGGGCTTTTTACTATTGGATTTTTTATTTTTATTTTTTTGGACTATATTTGGTTACTATATTAGCTGGATTGAAAGTCAAAGAGAACCTGAAGCTTTGGAAGCATTAAAATGAGCAGGAAACCAAAATCATTTGGCATTTCTGTTTCTACCTCTGCTTCCCCACCATCTGAAGGACAACATTTAATTCAGACAATGTTGAAGCTAAAGATAATAAGAATAAATAAAGAACAAGAAAAAGTCAATTTACAGATGATTATGCAAGGAATTCAAGATATTAAGATAAAAATAGATGCTATGGATCAAAGAATAGAGAAATCTGATGAAAATATTAAACAAATGATGGGGAAGTATGAGGAGAGATTCCAAAAAATTGAGGAAGAAGGAAAACAAAGAGAGAAGATTGGAAATATTGACACTAGATTAACAGTGGTAGAAAAAGAAAAAAATGGGATGTTGAGGTGGGAGATGGAAAGGTCAGAATTTTATCTTAGATTCCAAAATATAGAAGAGGAAAAAGGAGAAAATTTGGCTGCGATAATGATAGAAATGCTGGCAGACCTTTTGGAAATTACAGAGGAAAAGATGATGGATGGAGTAGATGAGATATATCGAGTTTATACAAGATATGCGATGAGAAATAAACTACCAAAGGAAGTTCATATCAGATTTACCAAAAAATCCATCAAAACACAGATATTGCAAGTGGTAAGAGAGAAAACATTGAAATATAAAGGTAAAGAGATTGTGGTTTTAAAACAAATACCTAGAAGAGTGAGAGAGATGAGAAGAGAATACCGATTTCTGACCAAAATACTATTAGAAAATGAAGTGAACTATAGATGGCTGATACCAGAAGGACTAATCTTTACGTGGCAAGAACAGAGACATAGAATTGATTCGATTGAAAAAGCAGAACTTTTCTACGCAGAATTTTTTGGAAGAAGAAAAGAGGAGGCAGAGAAAGAGGTCTCATTAATTGAGTTACAGGAGGAACAACTGGAGATTGAAAAAGAGAAAGGAGTTGTAGGTGGACAGGTAGACAGTAAAGAACAACGTGAAGTGAGAACTACGAGAGCTGTTAGACCTAAATATAAAGCATAATCATGGAAGAAAAAAAACTAATTACAATGAATATAAATGGACATAACTCAGCTGTTAAAAGAAGAAAAACCTTTCATAAATTAGAGAAATTAAAATTTGATATAATTTGCTTACAAGAAGTTCATATTAAAAAACAACATGAGCAATTGTTAGTACAGCCAAAATTAGGGAAAATATTTACTTCTTTGATTCAATGTAAGAAAAGGGGAGTGGTTCTCTACATTAAAGAGGATATCCCAGCAAAACTGATTTACACGGATGAAGATGGAAGAGTATTGATGGTGGAAATAATGGACAATAATAAAAAAATACTCTTGATTGCAATTTATGCCCCGAATGATAAACAAGAAGAGTTTTATAAAAAACTACATATGGAAATAATTAGATTGGACTATGTTAACATAATTATGATGGGAGACTTTAATGGAATTGTGGACAATAAATTGGACTATATAACAACAACAACAAAACAAAATAGAAAGGTTCTCCCTAAATCTTTTTTTAAAATGACAGATGAATTAACTTTAAAAGATATTTGGAGGGAAAGAAACGTTAAAGCTAAACAATACACTTTTTACTCTAATAGACACTTATCATGGTCCAGATTAGATATGATTTGGATCTCAACAGAATTAATATCCACTATTCAAGAAACAAGTATTGAAATGAGTACTTGGGCAGACCATAGTCCAATGACAATTAAATGGAAGGGACAAAAAAAAAGATCGAGATGGACATTAAACAATACTATTTTAAAGGAGAAAGACTTTATACAATGGATGGAGAAGGAATTGTTTTTTTTCTTTAAAGAAAACAAAAAAGAAGATACTTCAATACAGAATGTTTGGGATACAATGAAGGCATATGCTAGAGGTTTGATAATAGATTATACAAGAAAAAAGAATATTAGGAAAAGACAAACCTCCAAGATCCTGGAAGATGAATATAAAAGACTTGAAAAAGAACTACAGAAAATACCACAGAAAAAAGATATTAAATTGAAACTAGATGTAATTAAGCATAAAATGGTATTAATAGAGAAAGAAGAATTGGCACAGAAAATTAGAAATTCTAAACAGAATTATTTTGAAGACGCAAATAAACCAGGTAGATGGCTAGCATATAAACTGAGAAAGGAGAAGGAATCAAGAAAAATATTGAAACTAATAGATGATCAAGGTCAAGTTTGTTGTGGTAATAAGGAGAAAAAGGAAATTATTCGAGATTTCTATGGACAACTATATAAACAAGAGAATATTGATGAGGAAAAAATTAAACAGTATTTACAGAATGTTAACTTACCGAAGATACCCAAAGAGACTGAAGAAATGTTAGAAAGCAATATAACAATGATGGAATTAAATGAAGCATTTAAGAGACAAAATAATGGGAAAGCACCAGGTCCAGATGGGCTTCCGGCAGAATTCTATAAAAAATTTCAAGAATCATTGAACATCCCATTGTTAGAAGTTATGAATGAAGTTATGTTAAAGAAGATGACACCCAAAACATGGTCAGAGGCTTATATTACACTTATTTTAAAAGAAGAGGCTGACCCGTTGCAAATTAAGAATTATAGACCTATTTCCTTATTGAATGCAGATTATAAAATCTTTGCTTCAATTTTAGCAGAAAGACTGAAAAAATATTTAAATAATTTTATCCATCCAGATCAAAACGGATTTCTGCCAAAGAGACAAATTAGAGACAATATGAGAGTAATTTTGGATACTTTGGAATATTATGAGGCTCATCCTGAGAAACAAATGGCTTTGATATTCCTAGATGCTCAAAAAGCATTTGACAACGTGAACTGGAGATTTATGTTATTACTATTGGAACAGATGGGTTTTGCCAGAAAATTTATTCAAGCAATAGAAACCATATATAATAAACAGACAGCAAAAGTAATGGTGGAGGGAGAGTTTACAGATCTTATTAATATAAGAAGAGGCACAAGACAAGGATGTCCCCTATCTCCTTTGTCATTCGTATTGACTTTGGAAGTGTTGAATAGAAATATTAGAGATGACAAAAGTATAAAAAGAATGAAAATTAAAAAGGAAGAATTTAAACTACAAGCTTTTGCTGACGATTTAGCTTTTATTCTGGAAGACCCGTTAGAAACCGCTCCAAAATTATTGGAAAAGATAGAGACATATGGTGAGATGGCTGGCTTGAAAATAAATAAAGATAAAACAAAGATTTTGACAAAAAACATGTTATTGAGACAAAGAGAAGAACTGACAGATCTTTTGAAAATCCAAGTTACAAATAAGGTTAAGTATCTGGGGATATATTTGACAGCAAGATGTAGCACATTAAAAGAGAATAATTATATTAAACTCAAACAACAGATACAGATTTGAAGAAATGGGAAAATTTACAATTGTCATTAATGGGGAGAATTTCAACAATTAAGATGAATATTTTACCTAGAATTTTATTTCTCTTTCAAACAATACCAATTAGACTTGGAAAAGACTACTTTGAAGATTTAAATAAAATCATGTTGAAGTTTATATGGCAAGGTAAAAGAGCGAGAATAAAGTTAAAGCTTTTGCAAGATGCTAGAATTAGAGGAGGTTTTGGCCTGCCTAATTGGGAACTGTATTATCAAGCTGCAAGTTTGATGTGGGTCAAAGAATGGATAACATTAAGAAAGCATAGATTGTTGACATTAGAAGGACATGACTTACTGTTGGGCTGGCATGCTTTTTTATGGTACAAGGGAACTAAAACACAGGGGTATTTCAGAAGACATTATATACGGGAGTCTTTGTGGTTAAATTGGGAGAAGATAAAAAAACAATGTTACCTGAAAATTCCAGTTTGGTTATCGACTATTGAAGCATTTTCCTATCCTATGATCTATAAAAAGGAACAAACAGTTAGATATGGGGAACTGTTGGATGAAAAGGGTGGACTTAAATCGATCCAAAACTTAAGAGGAACAAGGTATAAGGATGAATTGGTTTTCATATGCGCAAATACACTCAAGATATGTTGAAGATTTTAAAATGGAAGGATTTTATGACAAACAGACTGATTTAGATAAGATATTGATGGGTACTGATGAGAAAGTGATTAAAAAATTATATGGTTATTTATTGGGAATTAAGCTAGAGGAAGAACAAGTTAAAGAAACTATGATTGCTTGGGGGAAGAATTTTGGATATGGGATTGATTTAGAGCAATGGCAAAAATTGTGGTCTCAAAATTATAAAATGACAATGTCAATAGCATATAAAGAAAACTTGTATAAGATGTTTTATAGGTGGCACTTCCCCCCGACAAGAATAGCAAGAATGTTCAAGAACAAATCTGAAAAATGTTGGAAATGTCATCAGATACCTGGCTCATATTATCATATGTGGTGGACTTGTGAGGATGCCAGAAAATATTGGACTAAAATTCACATGTGGTTGGAAAAAATGACAAAGAAACACATAGACTTGAAACCAGAGATCTTTTTATTGGGAATCTTACCTGATATATATAATAAAGACTTGAAATATTTGATTGTAAATGTATTAGCAGCAGCTAGGATTGTATTTGCTAAAAATTGGAAGAATGAGAAAATACCATCACAGGAAGAAATTATTAAGAAAATATTGGAATGTGCTGAGATGAGTAGATTGACATTTGAAATTAGAGAGCAAGAAGATAAACAATTTTATGAAATTTGGGATCTTTTTTATCAATGGTTAGATGATAAAATACAATAATAGAGCATTAGTATTATATCTATGAAGGGTTTTTTGGATTGATTTGTTATGACTATATGATTTGTTATAGAATAAACTGTTTGAAGTATTGTTATCTCATAAAGCATGAATGATTAAAAGTATAGTCAGAAAAAGACTTTATTTTAATTTTTTTTGGTAATATTAGGATATGGATTGACAATATGAGTGGTTATGTAATATAACTGTAATTGAGACTATAAAATGAATGCACAAAACTGATGAACCAACCGACACACCGGAAGTATATATGAGAGTAGATGTTTTTAATGTTTTGTATGTTATGTCTGTTTGTAGAAAATTAATAAAATTCTTAAAAAAAATAATAATAATTCCCTAAATTGCCTGAATTTCACTGAAGATGTTACCTCACCTGGTAATGAAACGTTCGGAAACCAACTCACAAGTTTGGAGAACGAACCTCCAAATGCTGTCCTGAAATTCCAGGTTATTTCAGGGTCCATAAACTGGTCCTTCATGGACTTTCTTTTTACTTCCAGAGAAGGGAACAATATCATAGAGGCAGAAGGAAATGCGCAGGATTGCTAACAGTTCTCCAGTTAAAAATGAGAAAATTTTACAATAAAATAGTTATCGGAGGTAAGGTAAAGGTAAATGTTTCCTTTGCACATACGTGCTAGTCGTTTCCAGCTCTAGGGGGCAATGTTCATCTCCATTGCAAAGCCGAAGAGCCAGTGCTGTCCGAAGACATCTCCTTGGTCATGTGACCGGCATGACTAAACGCCAATGTGCTTTTATGTGCTTTCAAACTGCTAGGTTGGCAGAAACTGGGACAAATAACAGGAGCTCACTCCACTACGCGGCGCTAGGGATTCGAACCGCCAAACTGCCGACCTTTGATAGACAAGCTCAGCATCTTAGCCACTGAGCCACCGTGTCCCTCTATCTACAACTATTGGAGGTCATCATCAATATATTTTTTATGCCATTCAGCATTTTGAAGATGGAATGATTCGAGATGGACCTCTGAGCTCAGCACTGCTGCATTATTAGTTTTGCCACTTGTTGTTTAACTTCTGTATCGTGATGATGCAACAGAAATGCCAGTTTTTGAGTATATAGAGAATTGTCGGAGAGAGTAGAAAAAATTGAATCTTCATTGTATCGGTTGTGGATAGCAGAACCCTTGTCGTGTCTCATGGACTTTGTCAGATTCGTGGCAAACACAAGGACTCTGAGCAAAACATCATTGTTTATGCAGCTGTCAAAAAAAGATAGGAGAAGAGGTGCCTGGAAAGACATGGAAAAAAATGTAAACCGTGTTCATTTGTAGTTTAAGTTTAAAGAAACAGCGTGCATTTATTTATTCACGTGCATTTATTTATTTAGCAAAGTTAATGCTGAGTAGATAAGAGCAATACATTGCTTTGGATGGTCCCAATGACTTAATAGCCAATTATATGTTGAGTAAAATCAGGGAGCATAATTTTTGAAAATGTATTCATTTATACGTTATGCTTCAAAAAGTAATAATAATTCTAGATTCTAGAATGCAGTTTCCTAAATAACATCTATTCCATTTCAAAACCAAAATGCTAAATAACTTCAGCAATTATTTGTAAACAAAAACTATTGCTGTTTTAAAGTTTAGGACTTTAAAATCAACAAGAGCTATAAATAAAGCTTACAATGATACAGGTGCACACAGGCTTCAGTGGCTATGCAATAAAAGGATACATGTTTTCCTTCAAAATTAGAAGGAGTTCATAGTCTAAGGCCGTGATGGTGAACGCAGAGCCACTTCTGCTGACACACGAGAGATCACCCAAGAGTCCCACTGTGCATGTGTGCGCACCACCCGCCCAATTGTCGAGTATCTGGCATGCATGTATGGGGGGGCATGGGAGATGCACACATAGAGATGGGCGGGACATGCGGAGGGATCACATTTGCATGCACAGAGGGCAAGGGCCCCCCACACACACATTGTTTTCTGTGTGCTGGCATGTGTGCATGCCATTTTTGACATGGGAGCCCAAAATGGTTGGCCACCACTGGCCTAAGAAATCAAATAAATGAACGAGTGAAGGAAACAGTCGAATGAGAAGGAGCAAAGGGTGAAAGCAGCTTTACCTGTGAATTAAGTAGATGTTCTGCCAAAGCTGGGTTTGCTGATAAATTCACAAGGACTTTCAGGACTTGAACCTGTAATATTGAAAAGAGTTCCTCTGACTTATCTATCGAATTAATATGAGATAGAAGTACATTTGATGGACAGCTAGGATTTAAAGGGAATAAATAGTTGAGAACATGGTTTGCATTGAATGAGGTGGTACAGGTAGTCCTTGACTTACAATTTAGCGACTGGTCAGTTACAACAGCACTAGAAAAAATGACACACCCATTTTTCAGACTTACGACCATTTGCAGTATCCCGATGCTCACGGGATCAAAATATAGATGCTTGGCAACTGACTGATATTTATGAGCTTTGCGCACAACTGAACAACCGCGATTCACTTAACTGTGGCAAGAAATGTTGTATCATGGAACAAAACTCACTTGACAACTGTCCTGCTCAGCCAGACAAAAAATTAGGCTGAATTGTGGTCATACATCAAGAACTCTCTGTGTTCCCGTTGAAATGATTTACCAATTTATATTTGACTTTTAAGATTTTATTTCAGTTTGGAAAAGTCAAATAGACACAATCCATTCTCATTTTTAACACTTATAGCATCTCATTGTTCTGAGACACCAACAAACACACACAAACCCAAAACTCTTTTATTTTAGTTATTGTCATTTATATTTGTCATGACAATTATTTACAATTATTTGACAATTTACAATTGTCATGACAATTATTATCATTCACAGCCCAGAATGAGTCTTAACCAGTTCTAATTAGTCCCAGGGACATTTGCCAAAGTGTAATAGTGTAGTAGAGATGTAGATCCTGTAGGGGGTGCAAGCAGCACACTGCTGTGCCTCTGGGCCTCAATACCTACATGGGCCTCTTTGCATGATCTCATACCCTGTGCCAGGCTGGTAAGTCCTGGACTGGTACAATTATCTCATCTGTTAACATCACTACTATTCTTAAGGATTGGTGGGGGGAATTCACCAATCCTAATGCTGTATCTATGTTGCCTTTTGCTGCTTGTAAAAATCATATAAAAATAATAAATGCTGCCCAGGCAGTCAGACATCTTGGCACCCTGCACAATGACTGGTCTTTAAACTCCATCACGAAAGTTCTTTGAGAGAAGTCTGATAAGAATACACCTTATCTTACTTGAAGTGCTGCCAACAACTAAAGTCCTAATTAGTCTTTCCAAAACCAAATGGAGCACAAATTCACCACAGAGCTTTCAGAGTCCTAACCGATTAGGGCAAATAAAGTTGCTTCCTGCAAAGGTTCCTGTCCCTTTGCACTTCCTTTATATCTTATGGAAGGGGCAATCACCTCCAAGTCTCACTCCCAAGTTGCCCCTTTTGTCTTAGCTGATCCTGCCTTCTGGCAGCTCTGTGCATGCGCGCACACTGGGAACAAGCTCCCCTTGTTCCTCTTCCTCACTGCTGTCAGATTCTGGAGGCTCCGGAATCAGCAGCCCAATCCCAGATGATCCTGGTCCCATCTCTGTATCGGACGCAGGACCCTCATCCGAGTCCTCCCCAGACTCCCGGGTTGGTCTTCTTTCTTCCCCATCGTCCGATTCTGCTGCCATCTGCACAGGCTGCCAGTGAACCACAACAGTCATGAGGAAAACAAAAATGGGCAAAACCATTTTCTACTACAGGTAGTCCTCGACTTACAACAGTTCGCTTAGTGACTGTTCAAAGTAACTGGGAAAAAAAGTGACTTTTGGTTGTTGTTCACATTTATGACCGTTGCAGCATCCCCCACAGTGATGTGATCAAATTATGATTATAATGTCCCGGGCTCCTGTGATCTCCTTTTATGACCATCTTGACAAGCAAAGTCAATGGGGAAACCAGATTCACTTAACAACTGAGTTACGAATTTTAAGAATTGCAATCTCACCAAACAAATGTCTCGCTTATCAACAGAAACTTGGAACTTGATTGTGATCTGCCTATAGTTAGTTTCAGAGTAATTAATTAGTGTTAAAGTGTTAAAGTAATTTTGTTAGTAATTAAGGTTAAAGCAGGGATCCCCAAACCAGCTATGCTGGCTGGAGAATTCTGGGAGTTGAAGTCCACAAGTCTTAAAGTTGTCAAGTTTGGAGACCTCTGGGTTAAAGAATTAACCTAAAAGACTAAATACTGAATGTTCCCTTGTTCTATTTTAACGATAAAACAGGGAACTATTGTACCTGAGTCCTTTCATTTCCTTCAAACAGCAAGTGCAGAAAAGTGGGGATGAAGCTAGTCATCATGTAATGATAGTCATTTGTCACAGAAATGTTGGTTAAAAATCGAAGGCCGGCTAACTGCAATTCAGAGTTTACAGAAGAGGCTTCCACTTCCTCGCACACGCTGGTAATGTAGATCTAAGGGAAAGAACAGAAACACCAAAAACACTTTTAACCAAGATGTTACTACAAAGCCACAGAGGTCTCGCCAAAATGTGGGGGAATTCATTGGAGAAAGCAATTGTGTTGGGAAAAGTTGGAGGAAAAAGGAAACCAAGCTGCCAAAGAACATGGTGGATGGACACCCTGAAAGCTGAACAAGCCAGAGCATAGAACAACTCAAAGGGGTAGTGCAAAAACAGAAAGACTAGCTCGATACCCGTGCTTCGCAATGAAACGATGTGATCAGGCTTAGTTTTTGGGGAGGAAAATTCTGCCTCTGCTTACCAGGATCCATCGGTATTCATCTGGCTAGTGCCCTGTCAGTGTGTGAGAGTTGAGGGCTGTTTGGAAACTGAAACAGTCTTTGCTGTGTGAGCATGGAGACAGCAAGGAGCCTGGGCGTGGCTTAGCTCAACTGTTCTGTTGAGAACAGCCTAAAGTTTTCTTTAGAAAACAATCTTTAGAAACAGTCTTTCAGTTTTCTGTCTAAAACTGAAACTCCTCTCCTCTGCTTGTGTTTTGCATTTGGAACAGATTTCTTTTTTGGGAGGGAGGGGGAGTAAAACTCCTTAGCATCAGAACGTGTTAATAATAATAATATACAAAACACTAATGCTCTGATGGTCATTTCGAAAAATCCTTTCTTAGCGAGCACCTAGGAGCCAAGAAGAACATACGGGCCAAATTTAAATTTTGTAGGCTTTATGGTTCTGGAGATTTTGTGATCATGCGTGAGTGATATTTTGCTTTTATATACTGTATATAGATTTGGAGAGACCTGGCCCACAGAATCGCCAAAAGCTGGAAATGACTGAATGGATAATATGACCATTATCAAGCCACAGAGTTTATCACTGTAAGATCAGTGCTATAAAAGACTAGAAACAAAGAATGCTTCCCTTCAGGTGGTCTCATGCTTAGAAATTCGAAGTTGACTTTACACCTGTATTAAGTTACAGTTCTAACAAATTTAATATTTATATGGATTTGAGTCAAAGGCAGTAGATACATCTCCCTTTTTCCTCTTTCTTCTTCATTCGAAAGAGGAACCCTTTCTATTCCATGGAGTGTGATGACCCAGGGTGGAATACAAAAGCAACAAAGTCACAAAAACAGGTGAAGTCCCTTTAATTCCTTCAACTTGGCTTCAAAGATCCAATTATCATTGACTGGAGAAAAAACTCCCCCACAAACAGTTGTGAAAAGGAAGAAATGCCGTTGAAACTCAAAATACATATAAATTATAAATAGGAAAAAAACAACACAAACACACTGAAGCAATTAATGAGACAAAGCAGGAAAAGGGCTTGAAGACATCCACAGATATTGATATATACACACTGGGAAGGCTGCCAAAACTCAGATAAGAACTGACAGACTAGAAATATTTTCATGCTTAGCTTCCAGCACTGGCCCATGCACAGTTTGTCCTTTTAAACAGTCCTCACAGCTGCAGCCCATGAAGGGGATCAAGGCCCTTTCCTCCCCTGTAGACCAGGCCATTCACGTTTCTCCCTTATCCACTCCTCCCTGCATGCCCTAGGATGGAGAGGTGATAGGCCTGGGTCTTCCTCTGAATGCCCAACTGGCCTGTGCCCTTCCTGTTTCCTCCACAACCTCCGGAGCCACACTTCCACTCCCTGTCGACTGTTCTTCCTCTCCCTCTGAGTCAGATTCTAACAGGGGCATGACAATGGAGATTCTCAGACATCCAGGTCATAGTTGTCCCAAAATTGCTTTTTCAAGGAGGCAACTGGACTTTTTTGGTTTTTTTTCTATGAAGATGTTTCGCTTCTCATCCAAGAAGCTTCTTCAATTCTTACTTCTGAGTTCTTCAGAACTGAAGAAGCTTTTTGGATGAGAAGCAAAACATCTTCAAGGAAAAACCAAGGAAGTCCAATTGCCTCTTGAAAAAGCACCTATTGGAGAAAACTTTCCATCCATTCTCAAAATCAGATCACCTGTTCCATATCACACAGCTTTCTGGTTGAAACATACCAGGTCAAATGCCTGATATTAACTTCCTATTACTGATGGTTTTAAATTGCTTTTGTATTTTTTTTAAAAAAATGTTTCATTTATTATATTAGTAACCATCAACTTGCATACCTAATGACTGGGGTTTCACTTTAATCACCCCTATATTTCACAAAGTTAAAGAAATATGACACAGTTAATTGCGATCCATAAAACCTAATAAGTATTTCAGTAAGCTAAAAGCCAGATAAAATTTATTGGAAACTTTTGGATAAAGTGAAAGATGAGAACCTTATACAGAAATACCAGAGCTGGAAGGGACCTTGGAGGTCTTCTAGTCCAACCCGCTATTTAGGCAGGAAACTATATACCTATATATTTTAGACAAATGGTTTTTCCAATCTCTTCTTAAAAATTTCCAGTGTTCCAAGCATTCACAACTTCTGGAGGCAAGTTGTTCCACTGATTAATTGTTCTGTCAGGAAATTTCTTCTTAGTTCTTAGTTGCTTCTCTCCTTGCTTAGTTTCCACCCATTGTTTTTTGCTCTGCCTTCTTCAGGTGCTTTGGAGAATAGCTTGACTCCCTCTTCTTTGGGGCAGCCCCTGAGATATTGGAACAATGCTATCATGTCTCCCCTGGTCCTTCTTTTCTAGGACTAGACATACCAAATTTCTGCAACCTTTCCTCATATGTTTTAGCCTCCAGCCCTCTAATCATCTTTAACAATTAATCAATTTAGGGCAGACATGGCAGGATTATGCATGCAAGATTCTGACTAGCATAGTCAATGGGGAAACCACATTCACTTAACAACTGTGTCACCAACTTTAACTACTGCATGATTTACTTAATGGTGGCAGGGAAGGTAGTAAAACGGGACAAAATTCACTTAACAAAACTTAACTTTCTTATTTAGCAATGGCAATTTTGGGTTCAATTGTGGTCTTAAGACGAGTACTAACTGGGTACTCTACCTCATGATGTAGTATTTTACTGATTTCTCTCCCCACCTTATTGTATTGCATTTAATCTAATTATTATGTTGAGCCTATCACCGAACTGAACGTTATTCACCTCAGGCATTGGTAAATCAGTTAATGGTGTCAAAAAGGCACATACAACCCAGATATCAAAGCTCTGCTCCTTTTTATATGATGTAATATATGTGAAAGATCGTAGGACTTTGATCACTCAATCAATTGGAATAGAGCTGGAAGGGACCTTGGAAGTCATCTAGTCCACTCCCCAGCTCAAGCAAGGGACCCTACACCACTTCAGACAAATGGTTAGCCAACACCTTTTTTAAAAACTTCCAGTGTTGGAGCATCCACAACTTCTGAGGGCAAACTGTTCCTCTGATTAATTATTCTGTCAGGAAATTTCTCCTTAGTTCTAGGTTGCTTCTCTCCTAGATTAGTTTCCATCTGTTGTTTCCTGTTTTGCCTTCGCACACATTATTTTGAGGTCACCGTGCCCTGTGGCAAACTCTTCTAATCTCTATAAGACAGTTTATTTTTTAAAAGTTCCTGTGCTAAATAACATCCAACTGATCAATATCACATGTAACAATAAAACCAATGCATTAAATAAAACCAATACATCTCTCATTCCTGCTGCATTAAATTTTTTAGAAACCTTATTTGTATGCATTTTTATTATACAGTGTTATTTTAAACTCACCTTTAGTTCCTCTTGGTTTTTGGTATTCATGCTCAAGTTACTGAATGCATTGAGTGCTTTCTGTTTAACATCCGTGATAGGAACTGAAAGCATTTTTCCAATCAGAGAGAGGCCACCTAAATTTCGAATGATATCCTACAAATTAAACAAATAGGAAAATATCATATATAATCATCTTAATCCCTAATGTCCAAAAAAACTCATTTAATGGAGGGGAATTTGACCAAAACGAACAACACTTCTCTGTAGTTTATATAAAAAAATAACTGTTCTTAATAGTTGGATTACTGGAAAATAAAGTTTAAAGATTAATAATGCAAAGGAGGTCATAGCACAAAGTCACAATCATATGGTCACTTTGAAAAAGATGTCCACAAGTATTTAATATCTATAATTGTGAAATTGCTTTCTGTTCCTTTCTGTTAAAGCTGAAGATGATTAACAGTGGGGGGTTTTTCCACTGCTGTGATAGGGTCATATTTCTTGATTCCTAGTAATGCTGTCACCATTTCTTTCACATATAAATTCATTTCTTCTAAACAGATAGGTTAGTATGTTTTGATTTTGGGACTGAAGAGCCATGGTTGCTGATAGTAGGAAGTCACCAAGTGAGACAAGAAATAAATTGCACTTTTTGCAAGTCGGAGAAGGCCTAAAGAACGAAAAGAGCCTTAAGCCAATAGCATCCTTTCCCCTTTTAAACACCAACAAGCGCTTGAGAGCCAAAATGAAAAAGAATCAGAATAATTAGCCCATTTCTACACTGCACTATAGGATAACATGTTGTTAGTATCTCCTTAGCAGGCTACTAGCTGAAACAGAATAAATTTTGCACATAAACATCTTGCTATATGTCACTCACTATACAAGGGTATATAGTCCAGGGAGTGGCTTCTACTGGTTCGCCCCAGTTTGGGCAAACCGGTAGCTGGTTTTATTATTTTTAATTGCCGGTTTGGCGAACTGGCAAATCCCACCCCTGGCTGGCCCCGCCTAGCCCCTCCCGTGGCCTGTTTCCCAGGTAAGTGCAGGGCCCGGCTTGGGAAGGATGAAAAACAGGCCTCCCAGAGGCTCTGTCATGCTCCTGGTGGAGACTGACTCTGAGGGAGAGGAGGAACAGCTGACAGGGAGTGGAAGTGTGGCTCTGGAGGTTGTGGAGGAGGCTGGGTAAGGGCAGAGGCTGGCTGGGCAGTCAGAGGAGGATCCAGGCCCATCCCCTCTCCATCCTAGGGCAAGCAGGGAGAAGAGGATAAGGGAGAGACATGGTCTACTGAGGCGGAGAGGGCCTTGATCCTCTTCATGGGCTGCAGCTGTGACAACTGGATAAGAGGACAGACATGCGCACAGGTGAGTGCAGGAAACAAAGCGTGGAAATATCTCAAGTTTATTGTTCCTCTCTGAGTTTGGCATCCTTCCCATTGTGTGTTCTGATATCTGTGGACGTCTTCAAGGCCTTATCTTGCCTGGTTTGTGTTGTTTTTTACTCTTTATAATTTAAACGGCATTTCCTCCTTCTTGTAACTGCTTGTCTAGGAGTTTTTTGTCTCCAGTCAAGGATATTTGGAACTTGGAAGCAAAGTGAAGACATAAAAGGGGCTTCACCTGTTTTTTGTGATTGTGTTTATTTTGTATTCCACCCTGGGTCATCACAGGCTCTGGAAGGCTGGAAACGGGCCCATTTCCAGACGCCCTCTGAAGCCATTTTCGCTCTCCCGGATGCTCAAGAAAAGCCACCAGAGCCCGGGGAGGGGAAAAAAACGGGCTTCCCACCAGGAGTCCTCATTCATTCATTTTGTGGGAGGCATAATGAGTACCCTATGAATTTTCCCCGTAAGAATAATGCAGTGAGTCACAAGGCAGGCGACACTGACAAATTCTAGCATGCTTGAATTGAGTACCAAATAAAGATCAGTATCAGGACAAAATTTTCACATCAAAATGCATTGAGTACTGGTACCAAATTAAATGAGTTTCTCAAAGCAGTCGAGCATCAAGTTATCACCGTATCGTAAAACTATCCTTCTCGAGAACCATGACTCCATTTTTTTACTGAATATTCTCAGTCTACCGTTAAGATTGTATTGCTTGTCCTTTTTTTTTTTTTTTACAAAGTTATTCCAATGACTGGATTTGGCCTTAAGTCCCATTCATTTCTATGAATTGATTAAAGAGGATCGTTTTTTAAATTATTATAACAGGGGTCTCCCAAACAGGGCCACTTTAAGACTTTGTGAACTTCAACTCCCAGAATTCCTCAGTCAGGTTAGCTGAGGAATTCTGGGAGTTGAAGTCCACAAAGTCTTAAAGTGGCCCTGTTTGGAGATCCCTGTATCACAACACTGGCCTCTTTTTTTTCTATGGTGGAATGGAAACAAAGAAAAGCCCTTACTTGGTTTACAGAGAAAGCCGCGCTGTTGCCCAGGGTAACCAAGATCTGTTCTTGAACCAAAGAGTCCTCTGTAGACTCCAGCAGATGAAGAAGACTCTTAATGTGATGGGCCTCAAGACCGCCATGAGAATTTGAATCACTGCCCCCTAATGTTAGAAAATAAATATTACACCTAATGAAAAAAAAATCATTACTTATTAGTAACCTATGATTATCACTAAGCGCTGTATCTTATGATCCTTGATGAGTTTTATTTTTTTCTTGATGTACACTAAGAGCTTTTACACTAAACACAAATTCCTTGTGTGTCTAATCACACGTGGCCAATAAATAATTCTATTCTATTCTATTCTATTTCCTATTCTATTCTTTTTCTATTTCCTATTTCCTATTCTATTCCTATTTTCTATTCTATTATTCTATTTTTCTTCTATTTCCTATCTTCTATTCTATTCCTATTTTCTGTTCTGTTCTTATTCTATTTCCTATTTCCTATTCTATTCCTATTTTCTATTCT
>BLBF01000022.1:10512898-10530923 GCA_015471245.1 Laticauda colubrina | reverse complement strand
TTCTTATTCTATTTCCTATTTCCTATTCTATTCCTATTTTCTATTCTATTCTTATTCTATTTCCTATTGTATTCCTATTCTATTTCTATTTTCTATTCTATTCCCGTGAATCAAAACGGAACAAAATAAGGTAGGGGAAAATCTGACCTTGCGGGATGCCCCCCAACGGTGCCCGGTGGAGGCTTGATAACCCGGGACACCCCGAGGCTTCTCCTCTACCGAGGCTGCCCGGCTCTCTTTCCAAGCCCCTCGGCCGTGGGGCGGCACCCCCGCTCCGCCTGTAAGTCACCCGGTAAAGGCCATAGGCGACTCCCGCCGCCGCTGCCAGGCCCACCAAGCCGACCCGCAACGCCCAACCGCCCGATTCCTTCATGGCAAACAAAACACGCGTTTCTCCCGGGCCGGGGAAAAAAGGGGGCGGATGAGAAGATTTTTGGAGCACGTGGGAAAGTCTTCCGTTGCTCGCGGGTCAGCCAGGCTCCACCTCCAGGGGGGGTGGGGTGGATCCCGGGGAATCTACCTCTGGGTGGATCCGAGCGACGGTCGACGCTGGGACTGGACGAGTTTTTGGCAATCGCGGAGGAAGGGGATCCAAGGCTCTTGCCTGCCTCCCAAAAAAGAACCTCTCCGGTTCCGTTCCGGATGCCTTGGAATCGTTTGCACGCGTTCACACGTGCGCCGGAGAGAGGCCTCCTCCCGCATCTGTGTGGGAGGAGGAGGGGGGAACCGACAGCGGAGAGCTGGAGCGGCCGTTGGGAGCGGGGGCGGCAGTCGCCCGCTTTCCCAGCTGTTCCAGCCGGCGGGTGGGCAGCGTTACAGGGATCCCCTTGTGACTGGCCATGCCCGTACTTCGGAATGGGGACCCCGCTTTGAGGGCCTACTTCCAGAAGTATGCCATCCCGGATATCTATGAGGTAAAAAAGGCACCGTATCCTTTGGGGATGGGTTGGGGGTGAGGGTTGGGATTCAAGGCAGTCTCAGGCACCCCCACTTTGACCTCGAACCATGAATTTTGAAAGAGGGTCCTTGGTGCTCTCTGAGGTGGCTTGTTTCCTTGCAGAAGTTGCATTGCCCAACTAGGTAACACCATCAGCGTTACAAAGGTAGTGGGGTTTGTTTGGGGGGAGGAGGAGGAGGAAGAAGAAGAGGAAGAAGACGAAGACTACTTTTGGTGCTTTCTGAGCTGGCTTGTTTCCTTGCAGACATTGCGTTACCAAACTTAAGTAACACCATCAGTGCCACAAGATAGTGGGGTTTGTGAAAAGAGAGGAGGAGGAAGAGAAGGAGAATGTGGGCTCCTTGGTGATCTCTGAACTGGGTTGTTTCCTTGCAGACGTTTCATTACCCAGCTAGGTAATGTAACATCATCAGCGTTAAAAAGAAATGGGATTTTTCTCTCTGTTTACTGAATGTTTCCTAGTTTGGATAAGGAAACCTCTGCAAGGAAACCACCAAGCTTCGAGAGCACCGAGAATCCCTCATTTCAACCCTGCACTACAGCTACAGGGAGTCCTCGCCTTACAACAGTTCATCAAAGTTACAACAGCACTGAAAAAAAGTGACTGGGGACTGTTTTTTCAAACTTAGGATCTTTGCAGCCTCCCGTGGTCACGTGATCAAAATTCGGCTGCCTGGCAACTGTCTCATATTTGTGATGGTCACAGTGATCTGAAGTCCTGTGATTCACTTTTGTGACCTTCTGACAAGCAGTCAATGGGGAAGCCAGTTTCACTTAATGACTTACCAGCTGAACAAGTGCAATGATTCACCTAACAATGGTGGTAAGAAAAATCATAAAATGGGGCAAATGTTTCTCTTAAGATTCCTGATACACTCAGAGGGAGGTATCTATCTATCTATCTATTTATCTATCTATCCTCCATCCATCCATCCATCATTATCCATTCTCTCCATCTATTTCTATCCTCTCTCTCTCCGTCTGTCTCTATCTCCATGTATCCTCTCTCTCCATCTACATCCATCCATCATCTCTCCATCTCTCCTCTCTCTCCATCTATATCCATCCATCATTTTCTGTCCTCTCCATCTATCTCCATCCATCCATCCATCATCTATCTATTCTCTCCATCTATCCATCCATCCATCATTATCCATTCTCTCTCCATCTATATCTATCCTCTCTTTCCATCTATATCCATCCATCCATCATTATCCATCTATTCTCTCATCCATTCATCTTTATTCTTATCTATCTTCTCTCTCTCTCTCCATCTATATCCATCCATCCATCTATATCTATCCATCATTATCTATTCTCATTGTCTGTCTGTCTGTCCGTCTCCCTCTCTCTCTCTCTCTCTCTCTCTCTCTCTCTCTCTCAACAAAACAAGAAACAATGGCTAGAAACAAATCAAGGAGAGAACCAACCTAGAACTAAGGAGAAACATCCTAACGGTATGAATAATTAACCAGTGGAACTTCAGAAGTTGTGGGTGCTTCATCACTGGAGGTTTTTAAGAAGAGACTGGACAGCCACTTGTCTAAGATGGTATCCGGTTTCCTACAAGCAGGGGCTGGATTGGAAGACCTCCAAAGTCTCTTCAAATTTGATGACGATGACGATGATGAAGAAGCTTTGTTTACATCACAAGTGCCTAATTTTACTTCTGGGCTAACTGATGGCATGTAGAAAAATAGCAGGCAAGAAAACGATAGTACGCTGTGTTCCTCAGGATTTGGATCATGGTGGCTTTGAAATGAACTTTACTTTATAAACCTGAACGTCATTAATGAAATCACTAACTCATCTTGTTTGGATCTAAACCTGCCTTAGACATGCCAATATGTATAAATCAGAAGAGTAATTTCTACCATAAATTTAAAAAAAAACAATTATTCAGTGCTAAAATAACACCCAAAAATATTTATCGTTGTCAAAAGAAGAGCCTTGTCTTTACTATTTGTCTTTGGTTTTTCCAAAATCAAAAAAAATAAACAGCAGTATTTAGATGAAAAATATCTCAAATCAAAATCCCGACGATTGGCAACTGGTTCATACTTATGATGGTTTCCGTGTCCCAGGATCATGCAATCCGCTTTTGAGACCTTCTGACCAGCAAAGTCAACAGGGAAGCCAGACTCACTTAACAACTGGGTTACTTACTGAATGACTGCTGTGATCCACTTAACAATGGTGGCAAAGAAAGGTCGCAAAATAGGGCAAAACTCACTTAAGAAATGTCTCGCTTAGCCACAGAAGTGTTGGGCTCAATTGTGGCCTTGATCTGAGGACTGACCTGTATTTTGGACTAAAGTACCTGGAAAAACATTCAAAAATATAATTTGAAAATTTTTTGTCCTACGGCCTTTATCAGAAGGAATGAAAAATCTATGGCAATGTAATGTTGAAGGGAGGAATGAAGACAATACAAAACACGCCCTGGTGTTATTAATTTGCAAGCTGGCCCACGATTTTGATTAGCAGTGATGAATGTTGTGGGAAATTTGGGCATAAATTGCAGATCTATGAGGCAGTTTCCTGAACAGAATGCAACCATCATAAATTACAAGTCAGCTGCAATGGAAAAATGGTCACAAGTCACTTTTTTTCAGTGCCGTTGTAACTTCAAATGGTCACTAAATGAACAACTGTTAAATCAAGGACTACCTGTGTTGGTTTTGCTGGTTTAAGGATGGGTTGGTAGCAATTTAATGTCACAGTGGGAAAAAATCTCTACCTACGAAATGTGAATGGGGTGGATTCAGGGGAGGGCTTCAAAAATTTTAGCAACAGGTTCTCTGCCTGTTTGCTCAGTGGGAGTGGACATGGATGGCGTGGCCTAGTCAGCCTTCTGCACCATGGCAGGGGGGCATTTTTGCCCTCCCTGGGCTCTGGAGGCTTTCCTTGAGCCTCCAGGAGGCCAAAAAGGGCCTCCCCAGGCTCTGGAGGCTCTCTGGAGGCTGGAAGTGGGCCCATTTCTGGCCTTCCTGGATTTCCGGGAGGCCCATTTTTCACTTACCTGCATCCAAAACAGGCCAGGTGGGGACTGAGGGGAAGGGAGGGATGGGCAGGGCCAGGAGTGGGATTTGGGGGTTCTCTGAACTGCACAGAATCTTAGGGGCTCTCCCGAACCCCTGCAACCCCCCAGCAGCCTACCCCTGGGTAGATTGTATTTAGGTAGAACTGCACACATTCGTACAATGGATATGCGAGAAGATCTGTAGGTAGTCTTTTACTTACAGCAGTTCATTTAGTGACTATTCAAAGTCACAATGGGACTGAAAAAAGTGACTTAAGTTTTGACACAACCATTGCAACATCCCCATGGTCGCATGATCAAAATTCAGATCCTTGGCAAGTGGTTCATGCTTGTGATGATTGCAGTATCCTCGGGTCATGTGATCCCCTTTTGCAACCTTCTGACAAGCAAAATCAACGAAGAAATGAAACTCACTTCACAATCTTGTTACTAAGTCAACAATTGCAGGGATTCACTTAACTGTGGCAAGGAAACTGGGTCATAAAATCGCTTAAAACTCACTGAAATATTGTCTCAAAAATTTTGGGCTCAATTGTGGTCGTAAGTCAAGGATGACCTGTATAGAATTTACAGTTTTGACTAGCCGACGTCTACACATATTTATCTGAACATTTAATCGCAATTCTATGGACTGACCTTTCCAAAATAGGCAATTTGATTTGCCAGAATTGGATGAAGTTTAGTGTTGCTCATCTGCAAAAATCCACAACTGACTCGCATCGCCCTGTGTTATGTTGTTTCCATTTTATTTGCAGTGCTACGTTCTATTCACACAGATTAGTTTTTGGACATACTCAAATATGGTTGTAGATTATTTGGAGAAATTGCGTTTCAGTTACAAAAACCAAAATTTATGATCCAGTCCAGTAGAGGGCACAGTTGACAATCTTAAAGCATCTTATGTGTAAATTAATATTTGAGAAGTATGTGTACTTGAAAGATTGCCTTTGAATTCCTCATTTCTTAGAGCACTTCATTCCTATTGAAATAAATGGGAACTTAAAATTATTATTTCTTGAGTAGTGTTTTTACTGTTCTATCTTAACTAGGGTTATTGGTTTTTTGAGTCTACAATAAGTGAAATTGACATTGCAACAATGTTATTTTGCCTGTCATGATATATAATTAAATTGACGTTTTTTGTTTAAATAGCTGTGCCTTTTAAAGTGTTGTAATATCTTTCAGAAATAAGGTAAAAGTTTCTCCTTTTTTCAGAAAATGTACAAGCAAAAAGAATAAAAAATTAATTGTCTTGATTTTAGTTCATCAGGCAAATAAAAGTAGGAATCAAGCCATCCTGGTTACTTATAATAAACCAATTAAAAGCAATCATTAAGGAATAAAATAAAAATATTCTCAAAAAATATTTTGGCACTTGTATGATTGGATAATACTTCAGTTTCCTAGCCTTTATAATCTTAGTTAATACTCTTAAAGTCTAGGTCCCACTGGCCGACGGATGCAAAACGTATGTATAAAGGACACAGCGGACAAGCAAAATTCCGGGGGTGGCTCCATCTGTTGTCATCCACTCCAAAAAGTGGCAAAAATTTGCATAAACAGAATGGAAAAGAACAGACGTGGGTAGTACGTAGCGGGGATGTCAAACGGATGTTCATAGGAAGCCTAGCGGATGACAGCGGATGGAAGCAGATGACACATCCGAAGGGGTTCCGGGAGAGAATTGCGAAGCGGACGCATAGCAGGAGGGGTGGATGCATAGTGGATGATGCGGAAGCATCACGGACGCCTAGAGGAAGCAAAACAGATGCCGCGCGGATGTATATCGGATGCAAAGCATTCACTGCGCATGCGAGGAGTATGAATTGCATCAACTCCGCAGATATAAAAGGATGCAGCTCGCACGCAGTCAGCATTCAGAGGAAAGACGTGCTGCCACATACATTTTCAAAGAACACCATGGTTCATCAGTCAGGGAAGAAGAGGAAGCCCGTGCCTACTCGTGCCAGCCCTGGCAGAAAGGACAGAACCAGCATCCCACCCCCTGGCACTGACTCTGAAGCTGCTGGTGCTGGTGCTGGTGCTGCTACTGGTGCTGGTGCTGCTGGTACTGCTGGTGCTGCTGCTGGTACTGCTGGTGCTGCTGCTACTGCTGCTGTGGTGGACCAGCCCCATGGCCCTCAAAGCCCTGCTGCTGAAGGCCCTGCTGCTCAAGCCCCTGAAGGCCGTGTTGAAACCCCTGCCAGAAGGAGGAAGAGGCAAGGGAAAGAGAAGGGAAAGAGGAAACAGTACACCGTTTCCGAGGACCATGAGGAGGAGGTGCTGGAATGGCTGAGGGAGAACGAGTACCTGTGGAGAAAGGGCCACAGACTCTATCACGACACCCAAAAGGAACCAGGCAGCTTGGAGAGACAAGGCAGAGAGCCTGGGCTACACTGCAGATGTACTCCTGGGATGCTGGAAGCACATGCACACCTGGTATGGCAAGCTACACCTCAAAAAATCTGGGCAGGCCACTGTCAATCTTACTGACTGGGAGATGTACGTCATGGCCAAGTGCAGCTTCCTGGAGGTGAGGTCCGCCACCGAGGAGCAGCCCCTCTGAGACCCCTCTCCCTCAGACAGCCCACAGACAGCCAGTTCTCTTCCCGCCAGGAGCTGTCCAGGCAGGTGTCTTCAGAGGGCCCCACGGCAGAGACCCCCCCGACAGCTGCACTCCCCATGCCGCCAGACTTGGAGGATCCCCTGTCACAAATGGAGGAAAAAGCGGCAGCCACCAGAGACCAACGCACCCCCACCCCCAGCTCCACAGGATGCAGGCAGAGAAGCAGACTGGAGGGCCAGAGCCACGCTGTCCTGTTGGAGATCAGGGACACAATGAAGACCAGCATAGAACTTCTCTCTCAGCTGGTCCACTTGGACAGAGGATCCTCCAGCCGCCACACTTTCATCACCTACGTGAGCCACACCCTGAGGGATATGCCCGAGGCCCAGTACCAGGTGATGAAGGAGAAGCTAACAGCACTTCTGCACAACCCTCAAGGCCCAGCTGAAGCTGCTCCTACCCAGTCCAGTTCTGCTCCTCCACCCCAGGCGATGTCACAGCCCTTCCATGGCTTTCAACAGCCTCTCACCTACCAAGGCTATAACTACCAGGACTTCCCACAGCAGAAGCAGACCTTCCCAGTCCAGGCCCAGGTTCATCGCATGCCACAGACACCACACCTCGCCCAGCTGCAGACCAGACAGCCCCACTACACTCCTTCCTCCACCCCACAGCCAAGCCCGTCAACAGACAATCTGTCATCAGTCTTGTGCCTGACATCCCAGGTACTTGATGAAGGGCCTCTCAACCGCACAGGACTGAGTCAGCTCTCTGAGAACTTCCTGAACACACCATCCCCTGTTGTACTCTCGGGGCCAAGAACCCCAATGGTGCCTCAGACCAGCACTCAAGCCACAGCCACCTCCACAGACCCTGTCCGCTTAACAGCTGAGACCATGGGCATGACTCAGAGTGACTGAGAATAGTGCCAGAGACTGAATTGTTACTTGTTCACTTTATCTTTGCTCAAGACACTTTACTTGGTTCATTTTGCTTTTTTAATAAAGTCATACAGTTTACTTAAGACAGTTAATAAAGGTTATCTTTGCTTGAGACACTTGGTTCATTTTTTTTACTTAATAAAGTGCTGGTGAAAAACTTGAACAAATGGTTAAGCCTTTGCATGCTTGTGGGATAGATAAGGATAGTTGTGGGACAGATAAGGATAGTTGTGGGATAGATAAACCTCCAGTGCAAGCATAGTGGGACTGTATGGTCCACCCTCCCAGCTGCCACACATATGGACCTTTATTATCAATAACAATTTATTCATTGATCAACACATTTCAAAATAAACAAAGCTCTTTATTAATGCCCTATTCATTGTAGGACACTCAACATACATGGTACAATCTCATCAGTGTTATGCGACAGGCTCAAGGAAGCATCCATTAATCATCTATCAGCCTGTCTTGCCACTCCACTGCTCCAGCTGGGGAGTTGCACCAGTGTCTCAGAAGATTGCGCTGCTTCTTCCCTTCACGTGAAGCTCTGTTGGGGCCTTGTACATCCACAATGTCTATCAGGTTTCGTCCTTGCCTCCATTCACCAGGCTCCATGTCCCCATTGCCTTGTTGACGGTCCACAAGTCTGTTCTGCAACACTGGGTAGCGGGTGCGCATGAGACTGTGCAGGATGCAGCAAGCTTCAACGATGCTCCTCAGTTTCTGGGTGATGCTGCATGGTGGTGAGAAGTAACTTTCTTCTCCTGTTACCTTCTTCAACCTGTTGGCGAGGATGCCAAAGGCGTTCTCCACCCGTCTTGCCCTGGACAGCCTATAGTTGAAGATCCTCTCTTCGCGGGTGAGGTATCTTGAAATGTAGGGCTTCATGAGGTAAGTTCTGAGGGAGAAGGAGTCATCACCAACGATGAAGTAGGGCACATCTTGTGTGTCATTGGGTAGGGGGGTCTGGATCTGGAAAACCCATGATGAGGTTGCATTCCAGCCCATCCTTGAGGTCACTGGCGTTGTATACCTGGCTATCTGAAGCTGACCCGTTGCCTGAAGTATCGATGTACATGAACTTGCAGTCAGCATCAACCATGGCAAAGAGGATGATACTGAAGAAGCCCTTGTAGTTGAAATAAGTGGACCCTGACTTGGCAGGAGCTTTGCAGGCCATGTGCTTCCCATCTATGGCTCCAACAGTGTGGGGAAAGTTCCACATCTGATACCACTCTTCTGCAAGTTTCCTCCAGCCTTGTTCAGTGGTGGGACACTTGAGGAGCTCCTCCACATATTCTTCAATGATGGCCTGCACCACTTCTCTGACCACTTTGCTGATGCTGTTGTGTGGCACCCTCCACGCATACTGCATGTTTCTGTATGTGGTTCCAGAAGCCAGGTGGCGCAGAGTCAGTGCTACCTTCAGTCCAGGGTCCAGATTGGGATGGAAGTTGGTGCTCGGCTTGGTCAACCTGGGTGTCAGACACTCTACAAGTTCGTTAAACATGGCTGGTGGCATCCTCATGAAGTGATGGAATGCACGAGGGTCTTCATTCCTCAGCTCCACCATCAACTGGTCATAGAGTCCAAACTCCATTCTTCTCATGATCCATCCTCGGACCCAGACAGCTCTTGGACGTCTCCTTCTTCTCCTTGTGTATAAAAGGTGAAACAGTCTGAACAGGGTTTGATTCTAGTGATGAATGATCGCAGCTACCATACGGACTGTGTCATGATCCATGGTGGAGAACAATGGATGATGTGGAAGACCAAGACCAAGGGTGATGAGGTCTGTACACCACGGCTGCTGGACTCATACTGAGATCCAGGTGATTTCCTCTCCCTTTTTATCAGAAATATCGATTGTCTGCTAGGTGTCCTTCTACATAGTCTAGACATACTGCAGACATCCTAAATATCCGAGATACATCCCAGATACAAACGTTTTGTCCTTTTTAATCCTTTATATACGAGATGCATCCGCTTACATCCTTTCTATTTCCGTGCTACTAACGCTGTGTGGACGTTCCGTGTACCTTTTGTTTCCTCCCTCTTTCCGTTTTCAGCTGCAGTGGATGTGAGTTGAGGGGATGGCCAGAGGATGCCGAGAGGATACAGCAGACGTTTAACGGATGATAACGGACAAAGAACGTTTGTTGCCCGTATATGCCGCAGATGTACATCGTATGCGGCAGAAAGTTCATCCGTTCAAAAAGTTTTGTGCAGCTCAAAACTTCCTGTGCGGATGAAATCTCAGTGGACAGATGCTCGACGGATAGAGCGTATGAAACATGTATGCAGTGAGTACACAACGGATGCATCACGTTTTCCAACGGATGGCAAGCTTTTTTTAACGTTTTACATCCTCTTTGCATCCGTAAGTGCAGTGGGACAGGGGCTTAAGATAAGGATAATTTCATGATTCTTATACTTTTAGTAATACTGTAGCAATCAATTTGTAGCATCTAACATGTTTACAAATTTATGCTTAAAATTTCATGAACTAAAATCCATGTTGTTATATAAACTCAGCAATGAACAGGAATAAATCCTGAGGTAAAATAAAAATAAAATGTTGAATTGTTTTAATAAAAATGTAAAATATTCTAATAAAAAAGGACTAACATCTAAAAACAATTTTACTTGTGAAATATATATTTTATTAATCAATACTCTATATCTTGATTTTATTCGCAGGCCTTGTTAGGTGGTTTATTAATTATGTGTCCAGAAGATCCACTCAGATTTTTAGAAGAAAAGATCAAAGAAATGATGGAAAAAGGCTTATATAGTATTATATGGTACGTATAAGAGGTTTGTGTGGTCTAAAAAGATTGATAACAAATGTGAAATCAATGTGGGGAAATCTTATTTTTTATAAATCAGTTTGACTTGAACCATGTAAATTCCTAATAATTGAGCTTTTTGTTCAATAATAGAATAGAAAACATCCATTGCGATATTAATATTATTTTGTGTTAGTAATTGGTCTTCAATTCTTGGTAGCCAGAGTTGAATGTAAATTGCTAAATCAGAAACTAAAATCAGTGGTATCAAAAACTGGTACAAGGATTTTCAAATTTTCATCCTGCAGCTGTAATATTTACTGTTTTCTTGTTCTGAATCTCGTAAGCATTCATATTTACAGAAAAAAAGTTGTCAACTTTATACAGTACAACAGGTCACAATAATAGCTGGTTCAGGAGTTAATTGAAACATGCAAATGCTTTATGGGGTGGGGTATTAAACTTTAGTATGCAATGACATACATTTTTATAATATTAGTCTTCATTTGACATACACTAATACAAATAAAAACCTGTTGCTTATTTAATTGTGGTCAATGTATCTTGCAATATTTGAGGGGCTGTCTCAGAAAAGAAGTGGCCAACCAATTGTCCAAAGAAACTGAAGGCAAAAAGCAGTGGATGGAAGCTTATGAAGAAGAAATTAGAAATTTCTTGACACTGAGAACACTCAACTAGTGGAACGGCTTGCCTTCAGAAGTTATGGGAGCTCCGTCATTGGAAGTTTTCAAGAAAAGATGGGACAGCCACTTGTCTGGAATGATATAGGTTCACCTCTTGAGCAGGGGTTGGACTAGAAGACCTCCAAGGTCCCTTCCAACTCTATTATTCTGTAAATTTCATACTTTTTTGATGTTGAGTATTACTGTCTATTCTTTTCCATGGCCTCAGGCCGTAATGAGTGTGTCAAATGATAATTCCAATTTAAAGCGGTTCATTACAATCCACCTGAGGTTCATTTTCTAATAATTTTAATGTAGGCCTTGTTTAACAGTGGTAATTGAGATTGGCCATTCCGTTGCTAGGTGGCATAGTCGTAAAACATGAGGTTGCGTGACCACCCCAATTTAAGATGACAGGGCCAGCAGGCGGTCGTTAAACGAACCCCATGTGGTCACAGCATTCCATGGTCACATTATTTGTGAAACTCCTGCCAGCTTCGACACTGACTTTACTTGCCAGACGTCAGCAGTGAAAGTTGCAAACGGTATTCGGACAAAAATTGTGCATGCTGTTGTGGCCACAGTTACAAGGAACATTCAGGGCCATTGTAACATTTAACTGGTCATTCAGCGAGGACTACCCATATGCTGGATTTCTACACTGACATTCTGAAATTTACTTTGTTCAAGTTTTTCACACTCGGTGTTTCTCTTTTTTTTAATATTTTTAACTGAAGTTTATTATAACCTAAAAAGCAATGGAAAATATTTTCCATTACGCTCCGTGTTTCTAGAAAAGCAAGATTTTCCACAGACTTGTGGGAAAATAGACACTTGAAAGATAAAGAACATTAAAAAAATGGAAAATATGATTTCTAATTAAAAAAAATCACAGCATAATATCATTTACATTCTTTGCTTTGAGCCAGGATTATTTATCTGACTACAAAAACAAGAAATAACAATGGTTTTAAAAACTAGCTCAAGCTGTAGTGTTATAATTTGGTTTAAAAAAACTATCATTAAAATATATATTTGCTTTTAGGAACATGTGTATCGATCCAGAGTTAAGTCTGAAGTTGAGAGTCCTTTCTGAGACATATTTACACACACTTTTAGGCCTTGATGACGACCAGCTGGTAATTATTAATATATCTCTGTAAAAACGTTTAGAATAATAGCTTTCTCCAAAGATAGTCTGGGAAGAATTTTGTTTAACGTTTATTCATAATCCATTTTTAACCGAGAGTCGTGGGAAAGACTATATTCCTTAATCCTTATTCCTGAAGACTTTATAACCTAAACACACTTAAGTAAAATTGCATCAAACTCAGATTTAAAACAATTTAACTGCCTCAGGCTGGCTTACTTGGCTCTGTGCATTCTGTATGTATACGTAAATAAATGAATAAAATTCCATTCTAGGGAAATGTGAGGTAGAAAAATAAGTAAAATGGGGAAACAGAAATCATTTAATTTTGTGGCATCTAGAATTATAGAATTGTTGACCCTGATGGTTCTTTAGGATTCATTTGAAAAGTGTACATCAGAGTTTTTTCAATAAATGACATGAAGAATATTATCCTATTTTCTTCATCTGCACCTGACTATCCATCTTTCTTTCCTATTTCTTTCTTTCCTATTTCTTTCTTTCCTATTTTAATGTAACTTTATTTTTGCATTTACTTTTCAGATGATGACAGAGTTATGTGATAGAGCATGGGACTTCTATAGCACTAATCTTAAGAGAAAGTGCTTTGAGTATGTATATAAGTATATAATTTCCTTTATTATTTCTTAATAATATTTCTACTTTCAGAGTTCAGACCAGAAACATTCTTACTGGGAATTATTAATGAGAAATACAGTAAAGGAACAATATAGTTAATGATACATATAATAACAGCTGTGAGATTGGTATATGCCCAAAACTGGAAGAATGAAGTTACCCCTACAGAAAGTGAAATAATAAGGAAAATATTAGTCTGCGCAGAGATGGATAGACTAACTTTAGAAATCAAAGATAAGAGTGAGACAGAGTATTATGAAGTCTGGAGTAAAATGTATCAATGGAGTCAAGTAAAAAGAAAGAAAGGGTTGACGCTTTGTAGGAATGAAAGTTAAAAATTTTTAAACCAAAGAGAATGGAATATAATGGACAAATATGAGATGACACGAATGCCTGAGTATAAAAGACAGTCGTAAATATGTATTTAATTGTATATAAATGTATATAAATGTAAATAGAAATAACATGTAGCTAGCACTATACTAATAACATAAGGGAAAAAGAAAATTAACTGTTATGTGTATCTCTATACTATAGCTTGTATGGCCAAATGATGGCCAAGGAAGTCACACTGTGTTCAATTGTTTTTAATATTTATTCATATATATATATATATATATTCATAGAATCATAGAACATAGCCTGAAGTGATCTTGGAGGTCTTCTAGTCCAACCCCCTGCTCAAGCAGGAGAACCTACACTATTTTCGATAAGTGACTGTCCAGTCTCTTCTTAAAAACCTCCAGTGTTGGAACACCCACAATTTCTGGAGGCAAGCTGTTCCACTGGTTAAGAGTTGTGCAATGGCCTAGAGTTGGAGTTCTCGCCTCACAATCAGGAGGCTGTGAATTTGATCCTAGATAGAGGCAGATATTTTTCTCTCTGAGCACAATGAGAATGTATCTGCTGAACAAAACTCTGCATTGGTGACAGGAAGGGCATCCGGCCAGTAAACATTCTGCTAGCTCCATTCAGCTGCCAAGACTCCACTCCGCAAGGGAATTATGGGGTTGTTAAAAGAAGAAGAAGATGATGATGATGAAGCTGTTCCACTGGTTAATTGTCCTCACTATTAGGAAGTTTCTCCTTAATTACAGGTTGCTTCTCTCCTTGATTAATTTCCAACGTGATATTTTTTGTCCTGCCCTCTGGTGTTTTGGAGAATAATATTCTTTAAGGTTTAGTTTATTGAGGTCTAAAAACAATACAAACCTGCCAGGCCTCTTTCATGCATACAACCAAGAGTATCCACAGTGGAGATCAGAAAGTAACACTGCTATCCAAATTCTGACCCTTTGTGTAATGTACCCATTCAAACAAAAATTTGATCGCACAATTGTGGTCACCAATTTGACGTTTTGTGAGTCTCCTGCAGATAATTTTCCATCTAATACAGGATGCGAAGTTTTCTCCAAACAAATGTAGATGGGAACACCTCTTCTTTGTCTCTCAACGTAAATTAAAGTTGATTGAGCACAAATCCACAGTATCGAGTCTTCTTAGTTGTGACAGAATATTGGTAGTCCCTGACTTACAATCATTCATTTAGTGACTGTTTGAAGTTACAATGGTACTGAAAAACAAGTGACTGATGACCATTTCCTACGTATAACCTTTGCAGCTTCAAGGACAGCCTGGATTTGGCTCCCTCCCCAAAATATAACAATAATAGTGTAAAATATTTTAATGCAATTCAGCAAAATGCTTTTTTGATTGCAACTTTATGTTTCAAAGAAAACATAGATGAACAAACTTTACTGCATGATTTATCATTGCTTAACTATTGCAGTACATGGATCCAATATTGTGAAGACAAGAAAGCAGCTGAAGAACAACTACAGAAAAAATTGGCAGCTGCAAGGCACTACTATGACTGCAGACTCCTAAAATTAGCTATGAGGACATGGTATGAATGGGTGAACTCCCGGAAAGAATTGCACAAACGTAAGAATGTTACACCAATAATAATTAAGTAGATGACTGATTTCCGGTGCAGGAATTGTTGTGGTTCCAGGCAGCTGGTGCAAATCGGACAGTGAGGAAGAACAGGGACCATCAGGAAGTCTGGAGAGGACTCGGATGAGGGTCCTGCATCCGATGCAGGGATGGGGCCAGGACCATCTGGGAGTGGGGTGCTGCCTTTGGAGCCTTCAGAGTCTGGCAGCAGCGAGGCAGAGGAACAAGGGGACTCTGTTCCCAGTGCATGTGTGCATAGAGCTGCTAGAAGGAGAGAGCAGCTGAGACAGAGAGGGTGACTTGGGAGCAAGGCTGGGAGGTGACTGCCCCTCCTGTAAGGGATAAAAGTCAGACCTCAATGACAAAATTTTGCAGGAAGCAAAGTAGTTCAGTCGGTTCCAAGTCATCCTTGAAGCTCTTTGTACTTTGGTGGGTTTTTGTTCTAGTCTATTTGACACTTCTGTTATTGGCAGCACTTCACAGGAAAGAAAGGTGGGTGCTTATTTCGAGGGACCGTTTGAGATTCATTATCGGCTGGGAATGAAAATAATTCCCAGCGTTGCAAGACTTCTTTTTAAAATTAGCGTTTGTGTAATGACAGTCTCGGAAGCCTTGGTCAGAACAGGAACTTCTGGACTTAAGACCACTGTTGAGCCCAAAATTCCTGTTGCTAAACTGGACAGGTGCTAAGGGAATTTTGCTGTATGTTACAACTTTTCTTGCCACGGTTATTAAGTGAATCACCACAGCTGTTAAGTTAGTAACTCGGTTGTTAAGTGAACCTGGCTTCCCCATTGCTTTTGCTTGTCAGAAGGTCACAAAAGGGGATCACATGACCCTGGGACATTGCAGCCATTCTAAATAGGAACCAGTTGGCAAGTGTCCAAATTTGGATCATGTGACCATGGGGATTCTGCTTTAGAAATGTGGAAAAAAATGTCATAAATTACTTCGTTCAGTCCCATTATAACTTTGAACGGTCACTAAACAAACTATTGTAAGTGTCAGGGTTCCAAGTAACATACTCACAGCAAAAAAACCTCTCTGAGGCAGGTAGATTCCTCAAAGAATAGCTTTGTTGGATATGCCATATTGGCATGGGCTGGTGAAAACTGACCCTAAACATTCCTGCGGTTTTCACCTACCGTATTCTTTGCACTATGATGAAACTTCCCCCCCACCTCCAAAAGTGAGTGGAAATGTCTGTGCATTCTAGAGTGAATGTTGGCAAAGCCCCGTCCCACCTGCGGGACCCCACCCTTCAGCTTCCGCATCCCAGCAATTTGCCTCCTTGCAGCAAACAGCCTGGTCAACTTCAGCACAGCCTAATTTAGCACGAGCAGTTGATTGGCAGTTGGATCGGACTCCTGGAATACTGTCAATCAGCTGTTCCAGGCTGTGGGGATTGCTGTTGCTGTCGCTGCCCATTGCTACCGCCTATCACTGCCTCCGCGTGTTCCATTTTCTGCCTCAGTGCGCCCCATTTTAAGCCTCTGCACATCCTATTTTCAGCCCATTCCAGGTGGCAGGGATTGCCACCACTACCTATAGATGGCATCAGCGGTGGCAATCCCTGCCACCTGGAACTGGCCAAAAATGGGGTGCACGGAGGCCAAAAATGGGGCATGCGGAGGCAGCTATAGGCAGAGATGGGTGGCAACAGCAGCGATGGATGGTGGTGATCCCTGTAGCCTAGAACAGCTGATCGGCAGTATTCCGGGAGACCGATTCAACCGCCAACCAGCTGCTCACGCTAAATCAGATTGTGCTGAAGCTGACCAGGCTGTTTGCTGGTTGCTGCAAGGAGGCAAATTTCTGGCAGGGTTGAAAATATTCAATATTCAGATAAGGGGGCGGCGGGGGGATGGTTTGGCAGGTGGGATTGCGCACACTTGAATAGGGGATGTGGGAGGCGTGCATTGCCTTCTGGGTGCTGGCACGCGAGCGCGCGTGCCAGCGCCCTCACCGTTTTTGGGACAAGAGCCCAAAAAGGGCTCCTGATTTAGAAGAAGAATGCTATTATGTCTAACCATATAGCTCCATGAAATTCCCTCCTCCCATGTTTCCCAGGCTCAAGAATGTGGCAGCGTGGAAGCTTCTGGTGCTGATATGGCTTCCAAAGCTGACACCGTCTTCTTTATCTGAAACAGTAATGCAGTTTAAAAAAACAACAAGAAGTGTTTCTCAAATTATTTTCCCTTAGGGGCAGCAAAACAGATAGAAAAAATCTTCAACAAAGCTTTGAAGAAAGTGGTGTTTAAGTCCTGGCGAAAATATAATATTGTAAGCAAAAAGCCTAAAAAATCAATTGAGGTAAGAATAATTTAGTTTGTGTTGTGCTTTCCAAAGGAAGCATTGAAATAAATTCATTTTTAAATCTATTTTAATTTGATATTTTTAAAGTTAACCGCTACTGATTAAGTTGTTTAATTGGTTAACTAGATGGAATAGAGATAGTCCTTGAGTTACGACTACAACATAGCCCAAAATGTCTATTGCTGAGCGACTTATTAAGAGAATTTTGCTCCATTTTACGGCCTGTCTCGCCACAGTGGTTAAGTGAATCACTGCAGTTGTGAAGTTGGTAACATGGTTGTTAAGTGAATCTGGTTTCCCCATTGACTTTGTTTGTCAGAAGGTCACAAAAATGAGTCACAAGACCCTGAACATTGAAAGCATCATAAATGTGAGTCGGTCACCAAGTGCCTGAATTTTGATCACCTCACCACAGGAATGCTGCAACTGTCATAAATGCAAAAAATTGTCATACACCACTATTTTCAGCGCCTTTGTAACTTCAAGCAGTCACTAAATGAGCTGTTGTAAGTTGAGGTCTACCTGCAGTACAGATAGTCCTTGAGTTATGATCACAATTGAACCCACAATTTATGTTGCACAATTCACTTAACAACTTCAGTGATTCACTTAACAACTGTGGCAATAAAAGGTCATAAAATGGAGCAAAACCCATTTAATGGCTGTCCCACTTAGCCATGGAAATTTTGGACTCATTTCTGGCCATAACTCGAGGACTCCCTGTAGAATGCAATAGGAAGTAGAAGCTCAGAACTGGGGTGGTTTCCAATGATCATATTCCAAGGTTTAATAGCTTTGTTTCACTCAGCATTAGACGTTATCCTTATATGAACTGAAACTCAGGATTCACTACTAATTCCTTTAATTATGTTTTCGGGTAGTGGTACATTATACTGATTTTCCTTCTGTTTTTCCCCAAGGGTTTCGCTGCAAAATAATAATAATAATAATAATAATAATAATAATAATAATAATAATAAT
>BLBF01000022.1:10489347-10511554 GCA_015471245.1 Laticauda colubrina | reverse complement strand
TACATATCCTTCCAGTCAGTACCTATCCTTCCATCCCATTCCATAGAATCAATACCTATCCTTCCATCTCATTCCATAAAGTACATATTCTTCCAGTCAGTACCAATCCATCCATCCCATTCCATAGAGTCAATACCTATCCTTGCATCTCATTCCATATAATACATATCCTTCCAGTCAGTACCTACCCTTCCATCCCATTCCATAGAGTCAATACCTATCCTTCCATCTCGTTCCATAGAGTACATATCCTTTCATTCAGTACCTATCTTTCCATTCCATTCCATAGAGTCAATATCTGTCCTTCCATCTCACTCCATAGAGTATCTGTCCTTCCATTCAGTACCTATCCTTTGACCCAATTCCATACAACTACATGCATTCAGTAGCTATCCTTCCATCCTCCAGCATCATAAGTGTTGAGGGTTCTTGGATGAGAAGCAAAATGTTTTTGAAATTCTTCTTCCTCAAGGGGAGAAAACCCCCACTCCAGTTGTCTTTTGAAAAAAAAAAAAAGGGCACCTTGAGACAACTATGACCTGGATCATGGAGAATCTCCACAAACATATGGCAGGGAAAATGGTTGCCATTGGAACAGGGTCTTTCTGAAATGTGTTGGGAGCATGTAAACCTGCTTATTTCAGTTAATATAAATAACTATTATTTTCCTAATTCTAATTCTTTCTCCAGCTTGCTCCATACAGACATGAGAGAACTGGAATTGGGAAAATAACCTACATACATACATACATGGGGTCCTCAGGTTCAGACTGGAATTGAGCCCCCAAATTTCCGTTCCTAAGCAATTTATTACTGTAAAAATGATTATATATTATTATGCTACAGATTACGTATCTCAATCTTAAATCTGAGCGCTCACCTTATTTTGAGGATACAGGTAGTTCTTGACTTACAACAACAACTGAGCCCAAAATTTCTGTCGTTAACGCATTTGTTAAGTGAGTTTGGCCCCATTTTATGACCCTTTTTGCTACTGTTGTTAACTGAATCACTGCAGTTGTTAAGTTAGCAGCATGGTTGTTTAAGTGTCTGGCTTCCCCATTGTCTTTGCTTGTCAAACCATTGCAAAAGGGGGATCCCATGACCTTGGGACACAGTGACGGTCATAAGTATGAATCAATTGCCACGCATCTGAATTTTGAACATTTTGTGACCATGGGGACACTGCAGTGGCCGCAAGACTGAAAAACGGTCATAGGTTCCTTTTGTTCAGTGCTGTTGTAACTTCCAACGGTCACCAAATGAACTTGCCGAGGACTACCTGTATAATTATACAATTAATTATATTAACCATCATAAGAACGTGCAAATGCAATTTGTACCTGCCCTAATGTGTTTAATTGAACACATTTTCCCCCCTTAATTAGGTTAACCAGACTGAACACACAACAGTTTGTGTGAAAAAAAAACCTGAAACTTGGGTCATATCATATACAGTCATGATGGTGAACCTGTGGCACGCAAGGCGGAAGTGGCACGCAGAGCCACTTCTGCCAGCATGTGAGGGGTCCCCAGGAAGAGCCCCACTGCATATGCGTGCGTGCCCTCCATCAGCCAGCTGATTGTTGGGTATCTGCCACGCATTCGCAGGGGGAGATGCACCTGTGGGAGATGCGCGCGCATGTGCAGAGGCATGCTGCATGCGGGAGGGTTGCATGTGCAAGTGCAGAGGCATGCGGGGTGGGGGGGTCATGTGCACTTGTACAGAGGCACATGGTGCACATTCAGGGGGTCACAGGAGCATGCGCAGCAGGGTGGGGGAGTTGTGCGTGCATTGCATCATTGGTGCAGGCACACAAGCGACCACGCACATGCACGCGCCTTTCGCATGCAATGTGGAAAAGATTAGCCATCACTGATATAAATGGATGAAATTCTACTAGTTTGACTTGGTTTGGGTGACTGGTATCTCCGAAGATCAGCTGTGAGCGAGCTGGTTCGTTCCAATGAGCAGCTCTTGGGCCCATTCACCTGCTTTATTTCTGTGCTTTATTTCTGGGTTTTTCAGTTCAGCAGCTTCGCCCATCAGCTGTTTTACACACAGGGGTTGCAGCAGAAGGTGAGTTGCAAATGCTGGCAGTTGAATCCCATCCTTGATTATAGATCTATATTTTGCAGCCTGTGTTGGAATCTGAGGAATTACTTTTCGTTCAACCAGAGAGAGAGGTCCGCGAGAGACGACATTCAGAAAGACGTCGCTCGAGCGTCGCACCTAAACATATGTTTGAAGAGTTACCCACATTCCATATGAAATCGGGGCGAGAATATGTCACAAAGATGCCAATGCAACCATTAGCCCAGGTTGTTTGTCTGTTCGTTCATTATAATAGATTATAAAGATTATGTGAAGTGTTAATGCCACTTTATAATGCCTTGATAAGACCACACTTGGAATCTTGCTCCCAGTTTTGGTTGCCATAAGAGCCCGTACAACACTTCATTTAGTGACCATTCAAAGTTACAACGGCATTGAAAACTGTGACTTCTGACCGATTTTCACCATTATGACCATCGCAGCATCCCCACGGTCACAGGAGTTTACATTCATATGGTTGAAACTGACTCACCTTTATGACATTTGACGTGGTCTGAGATCAAGTGAGCTCCTCTTCTGACGAGCAAATTGCATGGGGAAAGCCAAATTCACTTAACAACCATGTTATTAACTGAAGAACTGTAGGGACTCACTTAGCAAATGTGGCGAGGAGTCCGTAAAATAGTGCAAAACATACTTTACAAACTTCTCAGTAACATAAATTTTGAGCTGAATTGTGGTCGTAAGTTGAGGACTAACTGTTAAAAAAATAATGTTGAGGCTCTGGAAAGAGTGCAGAGAAGAGCAACAAAGATGATTAAGGAACTGGAGGCTAAAACATACAATGGACAGTTGCAGGAATTGGGTATGTCTAGTCTAATGAAAAGAAGGATTAGGGGTGACATGATAGCAGTCTTCCAATATCTCAGGGGCTGTCCCAAAGAAGAGGGAGTCAAGCTATTCTCCAAAGCACCAGAAGGCAGGGCAAAAAGCAATGGATGGAAACTAATCAAGGAGAGAACCAACTTAGAAACAAGGAGACATTTCCTGACAGTTAGAACAATTAATCAGTGGTAACATTCACCTCCAGAAAGTGTGGCTATAGCACTACCTGTATAGAATCATTAGCTGAGTAGATTTTTTGCTAACAATAACATAATTGTTGGCAAAACCAAAATAGTTCATTTTATTAGTCCAGCTCAGTGATGAGATTCAAATTTTTTTACTACCAGTTCTGTGGCCGTGACTTGATAGGGGTGGCATGGCTTGGTGGGCATGACTTGGTGGCCGTGGCAGGGGAAGGATACTACAAACCGCATTCTCTCCCTCCCCCACTAATCTGCTTTCCAGCTCCATTCTCCTGTGCAGGGCAACCAAAGAAGACTCAGCCGATCAGCTGGGACTTGGGAGGCAGAGAATAGATGGGGATGGGGCCAGTCAGAAGTAGTATTTGCCAGTTCTTCAAACTACTCAAAATGTCCCCTACCGGTTCTCCAAAATTGGTCAGAATCTGCTGAATACCACCTCTGGTCCAGCTGATATTTTTATAGCACCCTAAGAGTCAATTGTAAAATTACTTTTTAAAAGGTCCTGTGGAAAACTACTATTTGTATTAAATATTACATTTGAAGATACTGGCTGTTTTAGAGACGAATATTGTTGTTTAATCCTTTGCACATTAACATTCTTCTTTGTTTTGAATTTAGGTTTTCCGGTATTTAAACATAGTGGACCTGGCTAGGTGTGCTCAGGTTTGCCAAACCTGGAAGGCCATGACGCAAGTGGTTACCATATGGAGTAGTGTAAGTAGAGTTGCTTCAAACCAAAGGTCAACAATATTTTGTTTTTTAAAAAAAGCAGAATCCATTGGGGAAAGCTGAAGAAATGAATAATTCTTTTTAAATGGACATATTGTCCTTGTAATGAACCTGGGGCATGGCACAAAGACAACACAGTTACATAAATAAGAAAAGTCCCTTTAATATGTCTAACTTTGACCCCAATGTCCAATTATCTTTGGCTGGAGAAAAAACTCTCTCAAGAAAAGTCTTTAAATGAAGGAAATTCAGTCCGAAAACAAAGTACATATAAACTGTAAGTAAAAATCCGCACAAACCACGCTGCAGCAATTAACTGAACAGGGCAGGAAAAGGAATTGCAGACTTCAAAAGTCAACAAAACACACACAGTTGAGAAGACGCCTGGAACCCAGATAAGCCTCCACCATAAAAGATAACTCACAATGTGCTTCCCACGAGTTGCTGTGCGCAACTTCCCTTTTTAAACACTGTGTTCCCAGCTGCAGCTAATGATGGGGATCAGGGCCCTTTCCTCCCCTGTAAACAGGTAACTCACATTGCTCCCTTCTTCGTTCCTCCTGCGTGTCCTAGGATGAAGAGGGAGTGGGCCTGGATCTTCTTCTGAATTCCCTCTGCCTTGTTCTACCTCTTTCCTGCTCTGCCCAGCACCCTTCCCCAGTTCCTTCCACAGCCAGCAGAGCCACTCACTCATTCCCTGTGAGCTGCTCAGCCTCTCAGAATCAGATTCCAACAGGGGCATGACAGTCCTAGACATGTAGTATGATTAGGTCCTCTACTTGCAAGCAGAATTGGAATTGGAACGTCCATGGGAGGCATTGTTGAGTTGTTGCTGTGCTCAATTTTATGAAAATCCCTTCTGCTGTGCTTGCTCAGCGAATCTGCTTCAAAAGGAAGACATAAATATTAGTATGGGAGCCCGGCCTGGCAGGTGGGCCCAACAGCAGAGCGTTGGAGAGAACCGGTTTGGTCTCTGCTCATCAGCACTACCGATTTGGCAGCACTGGGCTAAACCAGTAAAATACCACCACTGAAATACATGCCAGTTACCAAGTGCCCAAATTTTGATCAAATGACCACGGGGACCCTGTGACATTTGTAAATGTGAAATTTCATCATAAATGCACACATTTTTTTAAAAATATATTGTTACTGTTTACTACCGTTGTATTCGCCTACGGTTGCTAAATGAGGAGTGTCATTTAAGAAACCATTCCAGTTGGTTTAACTGCTAGAAGTGTTTTTTCAGGCAACGTTCTTAACCTTAAGGATCATGTCGTAGGTGAAATGTTGTCATCCTTTTGTAATTCTTACAAGCAGCATATTTCATTTTTTTAGATTGATTTTTCCGAAGTGAAGGATGTTATAAACGATCATGTGGCACAACGCATTTTGAGGAAGTGGCACACTAATGTGGTGCAGCTGAGCCTTCATGGGTGTGCTGCATTACACTGGCTTGCTTTTAAATGTATAGGTGAGTATTTTATTTTATCTTCTTTCTTTCTTTCCTTCCTTCCTCCCTCCCTCCCTCCTTCATTCCTTCCATCCTTCCTCTTTTCTTATTCCTTCTTCTTTCTCCCTCCCTCTCTCCTTCCTCCCTTCTTCTTTTCATATTCCTTTATTTTCCCCTTCCTTCTTTCATATTTCTTTCTTTTCTTTTTCCTCCCTCCCTCCCTCTCTCCTTTTTTCAAATTCCTGTCTTTTCCCCTTCCTTCTTTCCTCCTATTATTAAGGAATGGACAAATGACTTATAACCATATGAAGTAACTTGCTTTGAGTTTGTAAATGAAACAAATCAATGCTAAACTTCTAAGGACTGGAGAAAGCAGATTGGTTCCAGATACCCAATTCAGGCTGATATGTTTACAACAAAGGTGAACAGCCTGTGGCCTCTGAATCCCTTTTCGTAGCTCCAAAGACGACTCTGATTTCAACTGCTGAAGGGATAGTTCATTTTATGATGGGAAGCAGATGAAAGCTCTGTTGTAAATCCTAAAATAAGCATGTTTGTCTTTCAAAATAACCCGAAAGGACCTACTCATTTCTCATTTCACACAGCTTTGTCTACTTTTTGCTCTGTTCCCAATCTCTGGGCATTCCTTGGCTCTCCTAAAGATTAAGAATGATTTTTGGCCACTAAATTCCTTACAAGCTTACGTTACATGCTGTAAAGTGAAACAGTAAGTCTTCTTTTGCTGCACTTCTTGCAGACCACAGAATAATAGAGTTGGAATGGACTTTGGAGGTCTTCTAGTCCAACCTCATGCTCAATCCAAGGAAGTTGAAAAAGAGATTGGGACAAGCACGAGACCATATATACCCTTTCAGAAAACTCTTAAAAAACCAAACTCTTCTTAAAACCTCCAGTGTTGGAGCATTCACAACTTCTGGAAGCAAGTTGTTCCACTGATTGATTGTTCTCACTGTCAGGAAATTTCTCCTTAGTTCTAAGGTTGCTTCTCTCCTTGATTAGTTTCCCTCCACTGCTTCTTGTCCTGCCCTCAGGTGCTTTGGAGAATAGATTGACTCCCTCTTCTTTGGGGCAGCCCCTGAGATATTGGAAGGCTGCTATAATATCACCCCTAGTCCTTCTTTTCATCAGATTAGACATACCCAATTCCAGCAACCATTCTTCAAATGTTTTATCCTCCAGTCCCCTATTCCTCTTTGTCAATCTTCTCTGCACTCTTTCTAGAGTCTCAACATTTCCTTTATATTGTGGCGACCAAAATGAAAGCCTTGCTTGTAGCCTCACTACGTCTTTTGCTTGATCCTTGGTCCTGTGCTGCCTCTTTTCAATCCATAGACTGAACTTCACTGTGTTTCCAAAAGACACAGTTACTGCTGTGTGTTCCTCCCTAACCGTGCCATCTAAATCATCTACTCCCTGAGTTCTCTTCTTCCAAGTATGATAAGTTGCTTCCTGACTTTGCTTGCAAAGTGGTGGGATTCAAACAATTTTTTACCATCAGTTTTGTGGGCTTGGTTTAGTGGGCGTGGCTGGGTGGGCGTGGCAGGGGAAGGTTACTGCAAAATCCCATTCCCTCTCCACCCCACTAACCTGCTTTTCAGCTCCGTTCTCCAGTGCAGGGCAACCAAAGAAGACCCAGCCAATCAGCTGGGACTCAGGAAGCAGAGAATAGATGGGGGCAGGGCCAGTCAAAGGTGGGATTTGCTGGTTCTCCAAACTACTCAACATTTTTGCTACTGGTTCTCCAGAACTGGTTAGAACCTGCTGAAGACCACCTCTGGTGCAAAGATGGAGGTGTCAATCAGCAGGAGATCAAACCGTGTTTATAACAGTGCTAAACCCAGTATATCAGAGCTGGGGATTAATCTTCTACTTGTGTCTGCTTGTTACAATTCCCTAGTAAGCTGTGCCCAAGACTTCTGAAGAATCTCTGGCATTTGGGAGGCAGTGCGTAACATACACACAGGGTGGGGTTGATGGTTATGTGAGCATCAGTTCTCCTCTAGGCTTTGCTATTAGTCTCCTGAGGATCTATGATTAAATGGGTCAATCTGAATGTGTTGGAACAAATCTCAAATTACTCATAGATTTTGCATGAATTGGATTGGGGCGGGAAAATTGGCTGGTTTTTGAGAAAGCAGCCCCGGCCAATTTGTAAAATCTGGATCGCTGTGTCTATGGACAGCACTGGTAGTTCTGGTGTTCATGTGAAAAGATTTAACATTGTGTGAAGCAATGAAGCTTAGTATGACTTTGTAGAGGAGGTTCCTTGTGCCTAGGGAAAGACAAGGAATATTGGTAGCTCAGGGTTGAACAGTAAGGTCCTCGGTTGCTCTCTGAGCTTGGTTGTTTTGTTCCAGATGTTTCATTACCAAACTAGGTAACATCATCAGATTCTAGAAGTGATGATGTTATGTAGTTTGGTTCAAGAAAGCAAGCGCAGAGGAGTACCAAGGATTCCTCAGAGACTAAGAAATGGAGCTAGGCATTTCTTGGACAGGGAAGGTTTTAAAACGAGGCAAAACTCACTTAACAAATGTCTCACTTAGCAACAGAAATGTTGGGCTCACTTGTCATAAATTGAGGACTACCTGCAGTACATCAGTTTAATTGGACCTTCCTGTGTGGTTTTGATCTTTGGTGCCTGATATATGGGAAGGTATGACAATATACACCTTTCAAAGAACTTTCAAGATTTTTTTACAGTAGGATCCATTGATGTTTCATCCATTGATGTTTCAGACAAATACTATTTTATATTATTTTTATTTTTTTTGTAACTGAGCCACCACGTTGAATGGTCACTAAACGAACTGTTGTAAGTCGAGGACTACCTGTACTGGGTAAACATACATTATGTCATGCCCCTGTTGGAGTCTGATTCCAAGGGAGAGGAGGAACAGCCGACAAGGAGTGGGAGTGTAGCTCCAGTGGTTGTGGAGGAAACTGGGGAAGGGCACAGACCAGATGGGCATTCAGAGGAAGACCCAGGCCCATTCCCTCTTCATCCTAGGGCACGCAGGGAGGAGTAGATAAGGGAGAAATGTGAGTGGCATGGTCTACGGGGGAGGAAGGGGCTCTGATCCCCTTCATGGGCTGCAGCTGGGAGGACTGGTTAAAAGGACAAACTGTCCATGGGTCAGTGCTGGGAGAAAAATGTGGAGTTCTTGTCGAAGCTTATCTGTGTTTTGGCTTCTTCCCACCTCTGGTGGCTGCGTTATCTGGTAGAAGTCTGCAATTGATCATCCTTGTCTGCTGTATTAGTTCCTTCAATGTGGTTTGTGTTGGGTTATTTATTTCACATTAACTTTACTTTGGGTGCGGACTGCATTTACTCCCTCCATAAACTGTTTTCTTTAAGAGTTTGATATCCAGCCAAGGATAATTGGACATTGGGGTCAAGTTGGAGGCATTCAAGGGACTTTCTTCTGTTTTGGTGACTTGGTTATTTTTGTGTCACGCCCCGGGTCATCACACACTATGTTTGGAAAGACTCGGGTGGGCTCCAAAAATTTTAGCAACCAGTTCTCTGCTTGTGTTGCTGGTGGGCGTGGGCATGGCCTAGTTTTCGCCCTCCCTGGGCTCCGGAGGCTTTCCTCCAGGAGGGCAAAAACAGCCTCCCTGGGCTCTGGAGGCCCATTTTTCACCCTTCCTGAGCCTCTGAGTGGTCCTTGTACTTACCTGGGGACTCTTGGGAGAGGTGGGGTGGGGCAGGGTGGGCGGGGCCAGCCAGGGTTGGGATTTGCTGAACCGGCCATAAAATTAGCTACCAGTTAGATGGAAAGGCTGCACATTTTTCTGCAGAAGTTTATGTTTTTGCAAGAAGTGGTTTAGCTGCATATTCCTTCTTTTTACAGATAATGACCAAATAGGGCAAAAACAACTCCAAACCAATTAAAAATAGTACGTTTATAAAGAACAATGCAATTGATGCCGTCTTGTGATTAGTACTGAAAAATAGTTTACCAGATCGTCCATCATGAACAAACACCAAAATTACAGTATCAAAATATGTATAAATGCTTTTTCCTCTTATTAAAAAAAAATTCCGAAAGTTTGGATATACTAGTGGGCCAATTAATCTATTACTCTGACAATGACCGAATGTTTTGGAGTAGGTTCTTCAGTTTCGTTATCCTCAAATACATCTGGATAAATCTGTAGCCTATCTTTGGGACACTCCTCAAAATAACTTCTGACATACTTTCTAACTGACCATCCTTTATATTCTTCAGGTTTTCGACATTCTAGGCCATTATAGTGAACATTGTAGTGGTGCTTCAGCCAGTAGAAAAGATAATGGATGTTGTAGTCGCATCTCCAAGGGTTTTCTTTAAGCCGCAGTATTTTCAAAAAGTATAAATGTTCTAGGACGCCATATTCAATATTTTGTAGGAAATTGTTTGATAGGTCCAGTTCTTCCAGATTGATGAGGCCTGCAAAAGCAGCTATTCAAAACAATAATGTTTTTTACAAATAATAAAAATTAGAAATAACAAATAAATGACGTAGCCATTCGTAGCATTTGCACACTAGTTGAAAATTTTCTGGCAACCTATTCAGAGAGTCAGCATTTTTGTGGTAAATAAACCAAAATACAAATCATAACTGTTTAATTTCTCCCTTTGCTTGAATTAAAAACCGGGCAGTGTCTCTGTCTTATTATGTTTTTAGAATCAGACACTGCGGTTAATATTTTGATTTTCGTGAAAGAAGCAGAATTGAAGCAACTGAGAGAAACATAGACAGTGAGTAGGTATAAATCTGTGAGATTATTTTATATTTTGCATTATACTATACTATACTTTCTCTGACTTGGCTTAGTAGGTTGTGTGAATCAGTCATTGTGGATTCAAAATCTTGCTTTAGACTACATAAACTTAAATCTCTGTGGGTTAGTCAGCAACCCATGATTTACAGGCCACAGCCAATATAGTGAAAGTTTTGATTAAAGAACTATGACAAAATCCCTCATGAGGTATTCAAGCATAGTACAGGATTATATATTTCTCATTGACCTCCATCTCATCTAAGAAGGTCAGAAGAATGGTTGCAACCAAATTTAGCTGAACAGTTTGGACTCAGTTCTGGTCATAAGTTGAGAATTACCTGTACACAAATAGTTTGCCAGAATAAAAAAGGAAATAAGAGTTCCTGGGCTTGATATATTATTTTTCTTTCTTTTCTCATGCCATCATTATTCTTTCTGATGCCGTTCCTCTGCTTTGCATAACTTTGCTAATTTTGAGAGATATTGGTGTGGTGGTAACCTATGTACCTAGATGTAATTATAGTTGTTCTTTAGGCTAATTGGATGAAGAACCCAGTGCAGGTATACTTCTTACTAATTCCCTCCATGTTGTAGTGACTGAATGTCCGAAGAGCTCTTTTGGAATGAATCGAACATTTTTTAATCTCCTTCTTTTGAAAAGTAAGTCTTCCATATAGCACAAAGTTGTGTGAATTGGAAAGAACACTGGATACAGTGTGATAGGAAATATGACTCAAATTATATTTATAAATACACATAAATGTAAATATGAATATAAATGATAGATAGATATAGATTATATAGATATAAAGGTAAAGGTTTCCCTTGTTTCCACCTCCGTGCTAATCATTTCTGGCTCTAGGGGAGCGGTGCTCATTTCTGTTTCAAAGCCAAAGAGCCAGTGCTGTCCGAAGATGTCTCCGTGGTCATGTGGCTGAACACCGTGGTCATGTGGCTAACTAAACACCGAAGGCGCACAGAACGCTGTTACTTTCCCACCAAAGGGGTCCCTATTTTTCTACTTGCATTTTTTACATGCTTTTGAACTGCTAGGTTGGCAGAAGCTGGGACAAGTAACGGAAGCTCACTCTATTACGCGGCGCTAAGGATTCAAACCGCCAAACTGCCGACCTTTCTGATGGACAAGCTCAGTGTCTGAGCCACCACGTCTCTATAGAGATATATAGATATATATCTTGTTTATATTTACATCTCAGTCCAAAGCAATTTTAAGATGCATGTACCGTCTCAGACTGGCAGCCCCCCTGAGGAATTCTGGGATTTGAAGTCCACACATTTTAGTAGCCAAGTTTGAAAAACACTGATCTAAAGAGTTAATTGAGATTTATTCCAAACCTTGTCTATTTCTAACAAGCTATTTTAAGTATTGTTTGGATCCTGACCAATAAGAAAACAATCAAGTGTTTTTGTTTCTTTTGTTTAAAAAACATTTCATGAAGAAAATTTGCATCATTAAATGAGAGATGAAAGACAAGGGTAACTTTAAATGTTATGGTTCTTCATAAATTTCGCTCACCTGGGTCTATGTGAACTAGTCCATTGCTACTGAGATTTAACACCTTCAGGTCATCAATTTCTTCAAACTCCTTGGGTCTTAATACATTGATTTTATTATTGGAAACATCAAGTTTAACTGTGTCTGGAGGTATACTGCTTGGGACTTTTCTTAAATCTTGAGAGGAAACAAACAACAACAGTTATAGGAATTATCATAAAGATTATAATTACATTATAAACTTGATGGTCCATATCCTGCATCCAGTTTTTTCCCCTCCTGCCATCACTCCGATGAACACCTAATTCCCACAGCACTGCCTTATACCTAAAGGATATTTAGTCATGTAGTAGGGCTGTATTATCCTTTCCATCTTCCCTATTACCTTCTCCTATTGGTACCTTATGATTATATTATGTCGCTGTTTGGATGCCCACTGAGAGCTTCTGCACTGGAGACAAATTCCTTGTGTGTTCAATCCCACTTGGTCAATAAAGAATATTTTACCTTCTTTATTCTATTATTAAGTTTTCCATCTTGAATACCCACACAGATTTTCCAACAGCGCTGTTGAGTCTTTTTATTTTTCAAAACTGATACCCAATCGCAGTTCAGGTAGTCCTCAACTTACAAGAGTTCATTTAAATGGCTGTTTGAAGTTAGAACAGCACTGGAAAAATGGACTTATGACTGTTCTTCACATTTATGACTGTTGCAGCATCCCCATGCTCATGCGATCAAAATTCAGATATTTGGCAACTGACTCAAACTTACGATGGTTGCAGTGTCCCAGGGTCATGTGATCACTTTTGTCACCTGACAAGCAAAGTCATAAGGAAGCAGGATTTGTTTAACAACTGTGTTATTAACGTAACAGCTGCAGTGACTCACTTAACCACTGTGGCAAGAAAGGTCATAATATGAGGCAAAACACAGTCTGTCTTGCTTAGCGACAGAAATTTGGGGCTGAATTGTCATTGTATGTTCAGGACTGTCTGTATATCTGTCTACCATTCTATTTATAGAATAGAATAGAATAAAATTCTTTATTGGCCAAGTGTGATTGGACACACAAGAAATTTGTCTTGGTGTAAATACTCTCAGTGTACATAAAAGAAAAGATACATTCATCAAGAGTTGAGAATCCTCAGGTATGACACTTAATGATAGAGGGTACAATAAGCAATCAAATCATACTAGGATACAGTCAATATAAATCGTAAGTCACAAGTGGGAGGGGATGGGTTATAAGGAGTGATGAGAAGATTAATAGTAATAGTAGTGCAGACTTTGTAAATAGTTGGATAGTGTTGAGGGAATTATTTGTTTAGAGAGTGATGGAGTTCAGGAAAAAACTGTTCTTGTGTGTAGTTGTTCTGGTGTGCAGCGCTCTATAGCGTCGTTTTGAGGGAAGGAATTGAAACAGTTTATGTCTGGCATGTGAGAGGTCAATAAATATTTCCACAGCCCTATTTTTGACTCGTGCAGTATTATCGAAGCAAATTTACCATCTCTCTATTGTTATAAAAAAAAAAAAAGAAATTTAACAGATGAGCCCGACAACAAAAACTAACTTTAAAATCTTCCATTAACACTTATGATCTGCTTTGATGTATTTATTGTTTAAATGTTTGTTGCTTTGAGTTACTGGACGGAATAACTTTCAAAGTCTTCGTACATGATAAGAGTAGCATTGAAACCCTAATAATAACAGCAACAGTTATTATTATTATTGCTTTTGCCATATTACTACGGCAAAGGCAAGCAAGGGTAGTACCAATAGTAATAGGCGTCTTGAGTGCAATCCCCCAAAAAGTGGAGTACCATTTGAACACATTGGTGGCACTGACACATTGACATCATCCTGCGGTGATATCTGTAAACACCATCAAACATCCAGATTTGCCTATCCCAGGTCCTTGGTAAAGACTCGATAAGTAGACAAAAATGCCAAACCCAGTCTGAACATCTGGCTGACTGTGCGATGAATAGCAACAACAACAACAATAAGAATAAGCTTCTTGAATGAGAAGCGAAATGCCTTCAAAGAAAAACCGGAAAGTCCAGTTGCCTCTTGGAAAAAAAGCACCTTTGGGATCCTAATAAGGAAATAAATACTCTGCAATTGACATATACCAACCTTTCCTCCTGCAGTCCAGGGTTTTTACAGGAAACACATATGTGTGACAAAGTGAAGAGTCAAATTCAGGTCTGGCAATTTCGGGTTTGGGTATTATTGGGGGTAAGTCCGCTTTGTCGCTGCCGCAGAACTTTTCGACTTGTATCTCTTTGAGCTTTTGACCTTTCACTTCTTCTGGATGGATGCATTTGGCATAATTTGCCAAGTTCCTGTTTCTTGGAAGCTGCAGCATCGTTATAAGCGATTCTATCTGACAGTTGCAGTGCCAGGGGTTGTCGTACAAACGCAAGTAACTTACAAGAGGCATGTAAATGAACACCTCCTCCGACAAAACCTTGAGTTTATTGTGCTGTAGTAACAAGGTGGTCAGTTTGTTCAAACCCCAGAAAGCCTGATCCTCAATTTTGGAGATCTCGTTCTGTTGCAAATCGAGACTTTTCAGTTTTTGGAATTTGGAGAACATGTTGTTCTTCAGTTTACGGAATGCGTTTTGGGCTAGCAGCATGTGCTTTAAATCTTCCGGCCACTCGGGCAGGACAAATGTCAATTTTCTTTCTTGACAATCTAAGTATTTCTCAAACAGATATGTGTAGATGTCGCATGGAGGGTTTGGAGTAAAGCGCTTCATGAGGCCGGATACTTTTCCTAAGCGGTTTGTCCTTCCACTGTTTGTTTTCTTCCTTGAATTTCCATTTCGTGCTTTCCTCAGATCAGCTGCTTGACTGAAGAAAAGTAGTATTATAATAGTAACCACTTGCATCCTGACATCCAGCTGGCCCCAGTTGTTTTTTATGACAGCTGGAACAGTCCAAGAGTGTTCCTTTGAAATCCGACTTCCAAGATTCTGTGTGAAGGAGGCACAAGCTGGGGTATATGAAATTTCTCTGTTAAGGGGGAGGAAAAAAACAGAATATTATAAAGATGCTGAAGTGATGGTTGACAGAAGAAATTGAAACCAAAGGTACAGCTATTACATCTATGGATGCAGGATCATGATTTTAAGCAGGAATTCTGGTCCCCATGATACAAACACAGATGTTTAGAAAGTGTGCAGAGAAGAACAACGAAGATGATAAGGAATCTGGAGGCTAAATCATTTGAGGGAATTATGGTATGTCTAGTCTAACAAAGAGAAGGACAAGGGTGATATGATGGCAGTCATCCAGTATTTGAGGGGTTGTCGTAGAGAAGAGGGGATGGACTTAAAGCACTGGAAGGCCAGAGAAGAAAAAGGTAGAATTTCTGCTGATTGAAGAGAGATCCAACCTAGAACCAAGGCCAGGGGGTGGGCTTCAAAATATTTAGCAATGGCTTCTCTGCCTGGTTACTGGGTTGGCATGGCCATGGTGGGCGTGGCCTAGTTGGCCTCCTGCACCATGGTGGTGGTGGGGGGGGCATTTTTGCTCTTCCTGGGCTCCGGAAGCTTTTTTCAAGCCTCTGGGAGGGCAAAAACGGCCTCCCTGGGCTCTGGAGGCTCTCTGGAGGTCGGAAACGGGCCCATTTCCGGCCTTCCTGAACTTCTGGGAAGCCTGTTTTTTACCTATTTTGCCCAAAATGGGCCACGTGGGAGAGGACTCCTGGGAGGGGCAGGAGGGACCAGCCACGAGTGGGATTGAGGGGGTTCTCCAAACTCCACGGAATCTTAGCTAGGGGCTCTCTGGAACCCCCCGCAACCCACCCCGACCAAGACAGAACAATTAATCAATGGAACATCTTGACTCTCCGAGTTGTGAGTTCTCCACTGCAGGAGGTTTTCAGGAAAAGATTGGACAACCAACCATTTATCCAGGATGGAATAAGATCTCCTGCCTTGAGGGGGGCGGGGTTGGACTAGAAGACCTCCAAGGTCCCTTCCAGCCCTTACAATTCTATGTCTTCTTAGGTTAATGGCTCTACTTTATATTTCAAATTCTACTTATAAAAATGTGACTGTGGAAATGGCATGCCGAAATGTGTGTGTACATTAGGAAATAAAACATGAGCTCATGTCACATACATTAATCATTCATTCTTTTTTTTTTTTTCCTGAAGTGAATCATGCTGGAGTGGGATCATATAAAACATTTCTAGAATTAAAACATTACATTAAAACATATGTTTTCCATAGCTCCTGGCATCACATATTTGTTATCCCCAGTGCTCAGAGCTGAGATGGCAGCTCGCTGCAATACAATTGTGATTGGTTGATTTACCAAATTTACATGGGTGCTGTAGAAGTTAAAAAATACATAATAAAGGTAAAGAAGTGGTAATAAACCTCTGATCAATTGATGAGAATGGTATATATTATACAACTAACATTCTCTCAGAAGGCGTGTATTCCCCTAATCCAGATTAAAAGACAGCAGAGTCACAATTATTCAAACTTCTAAGGAAATATTATTCCAGAGACCAGCACTCATACTTCTTGTCCTGCCCCCTCAGGTGTATGAAAATAGGTTGAAACCACCATCCCCTCTTCTTTGTGGAAGCCCCTCAAGTACTGGAAAACTATCAGCCCAGAATTCTCCAACACTGGAAGTTTTTAAAAAGAGTTTGAGCAACCTGTCTGGTATAGGGCCTCCTGCATAAAATAGAATAGAATAGAATCTTTTTTATTGGCCAAGTGTGATTGGACACACAAGGAATTTGTCTTGGTGCATAGGCTCTCAGTGCACTTAAAAGAAAAGATAAATTCATCAAGAGTCAAGAACCATCAGGTACAACACTTGATGATAGTCATCGGGCACAAGAAGCAATCAAATCATACCAGGAAACAGTCAATATGGATCGTAAGGATACAAGCAACAAAGTTACAGTCATATAGTCACAAGTGGGAGGGGATGAGTGATAAGGAGGGATGAGAAGATTAACGGTAATAGCAGTGCAGACTTTGTCAAAAGTTGGACAGTGTTGAGGGAATTATTTGTTTCGCAGAGTGATGGCGTTTGGGAAAAAACTGTCCTTGTGTCTAGTTGTTCTGGTGTGCAGTGCTCTATAGCATCGTTTTGAGGGAAGGAGTTGAAACAGTTTATGTCCAGGATGTGAGGGGTCCGTAGATATTTTCACAGCCCTCTCTTGGACTCAGGGTGCAGGATACAGGTCCTCCATGGAAGGCAGATTGGTAGTAATTGTTTTTTTCCACAGTCCTAATTACTCTCTGAAGTCTGTATCTGTCCTGGTGGTTGCAGAACCAAACCAGATAGTTGTAGAGGTGCAGATGAGAGACTCAATAATTCCTCTGCAGAACTGGATCAGCAGCTCCTTGAGCAGTTTGAGCTTCCTGAATTGGTGCAGAAAGAACATTCTTTGTTGTGCTTTTTTGATGACATTTTTGATGTTAGGTGTCCATTTTAGGTCATGTGATATAGTGAAACCTAGAAATTTGAAGGTTGATACTGTGTTGGGAGAGGGTTGGACTAGAAGACCTCCAAAGTGCCTTCCAACTCTGTTTGTCTGTTCCATTCCATTCTATTCTACTCCACTCACTCTCAGTGCAAGCTACTTAACGGATTATCATTATAAACAGGCAAGGGCGCTGTGTATGTCCTCTTGAACTCCATAATGACAGGTAACATCCAAATTTGATGAAATGGACACATAAGGAAATAAATATTCCAAGTGATTCTTTAGGCAATGTTAATTATCTCACTCTTGCCTTCCTTCCTTCCCCTATCTCTGATAGGACACGAAGGAAAATGTTTAGTTCTTATTTGATTTAGGGTGGTTTGTAATCTCAGCCGATAACAGTTTATTTTAACAAATCATGATAAACAATTAGTGTGCTTGTGATTTTTCTCAATGGAGTCAGGATCTAAGGAATAAGCTCATTTTGGTTTCAATACTAATAGTCCCCGAATTGAGCTCCAGATTTGTTGGTAGTGTTGTTAAATGAGTTTTGCCCCATTTTATGACCTTTCTTGCCACATTTGCTAAGTGGATCCCTTCTAAGTTGAAGGTATCTTATCCAGTGGTGGGATTAATTTTTTTTTACTACTGGTTCTGGCTTGGTGGGCCTGGCAGGGGAAGGATACTGCAAAATCCCCATTCCCTCCCAACCCCACTAACCTGCTTTCCAGCTCCGTTCTCCTGTGCAGGGCAACCAAAGGAGACCCAGCCAATCAGCCCAGGACTCAGGAGGTAGAGAATAGATGGGGGCAGGGCCAGTCAGAGGTGGTATTTGCTGGTTCTCTGAACTACTCAAAATTTCCGCTACCAGTTCTCCAGAACTGGTCAGAACCTGCTGAATACCACCTCTGGACCAGTGCCTGGTGCCCCAAAGGTTAAAGGGTTTGTTGATTTAAAAGATTGATTTAATTCTTTTTTCCCCCTGCTTAAAGTAAATCTTCTCACTTTCTTGGAGGAATCTGTTGTGTTTCTTCTTTCCAATTGATTTAATTAAGTGAAAACATATGCAAATTCACTCATGGGATTGTAAATGCAAAGCAAAGGGTTTCACTGCTCTTTGTCTAAGCCAAACTAAATCTGGATCCAATTTATGGTAAGTACTCTTAAATAACCAACACTAAATAACTTCTACTGTTGATGCCTAAAATAGATCATCCTGTAAATAATGTAATAGAAACCTTTCTCGGGTGAAATTTGATTGCTCATACTTTTCAGGAACGAAAATTTATATTTTTATGTCTCTGCTCGCATTGCCAGTTGGAGATTGGTTTCATGGAACAGTATCAATTGTTCTGCTTTTAGGTGGGTGTGTGAATTTGCAAGAGTTAAATGTTTCCAAATATCAAGGATTAAATGTAAGTATTACCCTTACAAAAGTAAAAGGAAGTTAGAAACGTTAAAGCGGAAAACTGAAGTTCTAATTTTGATTTCTGCAGATATTGTAGAATGTTGAGGTCTGAAGAAAACATCCTATGACTGTGATGGCGAACCTATAGCACATGAGCCCTAGCAAACTTACCTGCACTGTGCATGTGCACCTCCCAGCTGATTTTTGGACCGTTTGAGCCCGTTTTCACTCCCCCAGGGGCTTGAGGGAAGCCTCTGCATTCTTTGGAGGTCAAAAAACAGACCTTTTGGGAATACCGGAAGTGCCGAAACTGGAAGTGCCAAAAACCGGAAGTGTCGAAACAGGCCTGTTTTTCGGCCTCCAAAGGCCACAGAGGCTTCCCTCGAGCCCCCGGGAGGGCAAAAACAGACTCAAATGGGTTGAAAATCAGCTGGGAGGCGCATGCACAGTGCAGATTAGGAGGTGAGGGGGTTGCGTGTGCATGTGCAGGGTGGTGGGGCGCATTGCATTGTGCATGCTGGCACCTGTGTGCTTTTGGCACACCACTGTCCTATGACATATGATTTGGGTGTTAAAAATGACCCTATACACTAATCAAGAGAACTTAGATACAATGGATAGACAGAACAGATAGAATATAAGTACAATCGTTTTTATACATAAACAGGTAGTCCTCGACTTAAAGCCACAAACTGAGCCCGACATTTCTGTTGCTAAGTGAAACATTTGATATAATAACTGACTCTATACACTAATTAAGAGAACTGAGCTACAATAGATAGCTAGAACTTTGGAACAATTGTTTTTATAAATGTTACAGGTAGCCCTCGACTTACAAAGCAAAACATTTGTTGAGTGAATGTTGCCCCATTGTACGACCTTTCTTGCCACAGTTGTTAAGCGAATCTCTGCAGCTGTTAACAACCTAGTTGTTAAGTAAATCTGACTTCTCCATTGCCTTTGCTTGTCAGAAAGTATAAAAAAAGGGGGATCATGTGACATGCAACCATCATAGGACACTGCAACCATCATAAATACGAGTCAGTTGCCAAGCATTCCAATTTTGATCCTGTGACTGTGGTGGGGATGCTGCAATGGTTGTAAGTGTGAAAAACAGTCATAAGTCACTTTTTTTTCACTTCGGATATAACTTCAAATTCATCCCTATGGAAGAATGGGAGCTGCCTGTCTTGCATTTATATGAACAGAAGAAAATGAATTGTTTGGGAGCATAACAACAAACTGATTAAAGTGTCCCAGTTGAAGATGAAATAAAGGTTCCCGTTTTATAAATAGATCTGCAAATCCTGGCTTTACGGCAGCCTGGGATGGCCTCGGATCTTTAATGATCAAATCTATAGATCTCAAACGTCGAATTTCACCCTTTTGGTCTCTTAAACACTTCACAATGTTTGTGTCACCCAATAGGCTTAACTGGATAATACAAAACCAAGAGTTAAACCTATGTAGCCGATTGTTATGCATGATTTTTGTACTGGGTTAATTCTCCAGAAAAAGTTATTATTCTCGGAAAAGGTATGACAAAATATAAGAGGACCAACAATTTTTTGTTACAGTTAAAATACAGGTAATCCTCAACTTACAACCATTCATTTAGTGACTCTTTGGAGTTGCAACAGCACTGAAACAAGTGACACAACTATTTTTCACACTTTTTTCACACACATTTTTCACATAAGGAAGAGAAGGTTCTCGAAAGTCTTCCAATATACTGATGTGTGCATAGGGCCTACAAAATTCAAAAGGTTTTGGGGTGTGTGGGGGGGGGTTGTGTTTATGTGTGTTTTATGTTTGTTTTATTACCTGAAAGTTCCACTTTAATTTTCTTAGTTGGAATGTGCTATACAGGAGTTCATCCTCAACTTAACAATAGTTCATTTAGTGACCACTCGAAGTTACAACAACACTGAAAAAAGTGACATGACCATTTTTCACACTTTATGACTGTTGCAGCATCCCCATGGTCACATGATCAAAATTCAGATGCTTGGCAACTGATCCATATTTATGACGGTCACAGTATCCCAGGGGTCACGTGGTCCACCTTTGCGACCTTCCGACAAGCAAAGTCTGAGGGGGAGCTGGATCCACTTAACGACCGGGTGACTAACTTAACAACTGCAGTGATTCGCTTAACCACTGCGGCAAGAGAGGTTGTACAATGGGGCAAAACTCACTGAACAACTGCCTGGCTTAGCAGCAGAAATGTTGGCCCTCAATTTTGTGGTTGTTAAGTTTAGAACTACCTGTAGATTCCTTGGGGCAATTAATTCGAAATGTAATAGTGGTCTCTTAATATATTTCTAACTATTAAAGCAGGGGTGTCAAACACAAAACTCGCGGGCCGGATTTGGCCCACGATGTGGTGAGATCTGGCCAGAGGTGGGATTCTACTGGTTCAGACCGGTTCTGTAGAACCAGTTGTTATGATTTTGCACAATTCAGAGAACTGGCAAACCATGCCCCTGGCTTGCCCCACCCCTCTCCGCCCACCCCTCCCCTCCCCTCCCCTCCCCTCCCCACCCAGTCAGTCCTTATCGCGCATGCACAGCATCGCTGATTACATTCTTCCCCGCCCAGTCACTCCTTAAGGTATTTCTTTCCCCCCTCCCGACGATCAGCTGTTCTGATGATCAGGTGTTCCGATGATCAGCTGCGCTATCTTACTACTTCACCCAGGAGGCTTCCCTGAGGCCCAGGAGGTAAAAAGGGGCGTGGGGAGGGGGGCAGCGGTGTGTGTGTGTGTGCTGTGCTCCGTTTTTTGCCTTCCTGGGCCCCAGGGAAGCCTTCTGGGGGCAAAAATTCCCCCCCAGGAAGCTTTCCTAAAGCTTAGGAGGCAAAAAAATGGGGGGGGGGGTTTGTTTGCTGCAAAAAAAAAAGAAGCCACGCCCACCCACTCACCTAGCCACACCCACCTAGTCACATCCACAGGACCGGTGGTTAAAAAATTTGAATCCCACCTCTGGATCTGGCCTGCAGGGCTGTCCTGGAAAATGTAAGGGGTCGACCTGCATTGCTTCGGCACAGTCTACCCAATGGGAAGAGGAAACATACCAGCAGTTTGGGGAGTAGAGTCAAACTGGCCACACCCACCCAATTGACCACGCCCACCCAGTGAACCACGCCTCCCTGAGGTCAACTACAGCCCTGATACGGCCCTCAATAAAATTGAGTTTTGACACCCCTGTATTAAAGCCTTGGATCCTTTGAATGACTGTTGACATGGACTGTGATTATATTCTCCCTTGGAGAAGTAAAACCAAATCTGGCTTTTTCTTTCTGAACAGGATGAATTAATTAGATTTGTGGCAGAAGGTTGTCCAGCACTTCTTCACTTGGATTTATCTCACACGGACATTTCAAATGGAACCCTAGCGCTGCTGCCTAGGTAATATCTAGAGATAGACGCTATGTGTTTCTGTAGAAGAGCAGCGGGCTGCATGGACGGTATCTCACATGAAGGCCATAGAGAAGGCCTCCTAATGCCATCTTTGTTAAATCATCTGTCTCAGCTCCATGTCTGTTTCTTTGAACCTTAGCACATGGCAACCTCATTTGCCTCCAGAAGTTGTGGGTGCAAGGAAAGAAGCAATTAAGGAATGGAACAGAGTAGAATAAGAATAGAATAGACTAAGAATAGAATAGAATAGAATAGAATAGAATAGAATAGAATAGAATAG